>QNUK01000337.1:0-600000 GCA_013621035.1 Clarias magur
CTAAACTCATTGACGGTGGTGAGGTTTTTTCCGTGCGCAAGCTGCTAAGAGCTCGACGCTGAGGCAGAGGCCTACAGTACCTCGTCGACTGGGATGGTTATGGGCCTGAAGAGAGGAGTTGGGTCCCCGCCAGGTTCATTGTCGACCCGAATCTAATCTCTGATTTCCACCGGCAACACCCAGAAGCACCAGCTAGCGCTGGCGCCCATAGGAGGGGGGGTACTGTAACGCTACGCCAAGCCATGCCCTCTGCTCGAGCCAAGTCATGATCACCTGCACTCCTTCCCACATTCCTTTCCACGGCTTCCGTTTTGCCGCTTCATTCACAGGCATGAGCACACCTGCTCCGTATTTCATTCATTAGTTTTCACTCTATATAATTTGCCCAGGAACAACCGTCCGGTGCCGAATTATTTCGTGCTCCAAGCCTAGTGTCTAGAGTAGCTTTTTGTGTCTAGTGTATCTGCGAAATATACCTGTGCCTTCTACGTTGCTGACCCCTTTTTTCCTCTGATTACGTCCTCAGCTTCACGACTCGGAATTGTTTGCTGCGCTGATTGACTCCCCGGTTTTGACCCTCTGCTTTCGCTTTTGTCTCCGACTCGCTTTCAAACTGCACGCCGGATTCAGCACGCATGGCAGCCTTCGCCTCTCCACACAGCCGCGCTCACACGGCCGCTGCGCCCTTTTCAACCTGCGCGTCGGATCGTGCACGCGCGCTGCATCTTTCATCTTTCCACACAGCCGCTGTTCTCTCTCAACCTGCGCGCCGGATTGTGCACGCGCGCTGCAGCCCTCATCTCCCCACACAGCCGTGCTCACTCTGCTGCTTCTCTGTGCCACTCATTCCTTAACCCCTGTCTACAGCCACTGCCAAGCCACGACACTGCCCACTCCAGACAGCATCCCAAAGTACTGTATCCTTGGTTGAACTTCTCTTTTGGCTAACTCTTATATTTTTCATTAAAGTATAATATTGAACCCTATCTGTTGTGTCTGCTTCTGGGTCCGCCACGCCCGTCTCACACGGACCAGCCGTGACAGTCTGTGCAGAGGTGGAAAGTAACAAATTACATTTACCCACGTTACTGTAATTGAGTAGTTTTTTTTGTGTACTTCCACTTTTTAAAGTACTTTTTAAAATCTGTAATTTTACTTTAACTTAAGTATTTTTTGTTTTAAGTATTGTAATTTGCTACATTTTAAATCATATTCACTACTGAGTAAAACAAATGAATGAAAATGCAAAAATAATAAAAATATTTTGCTTTGTATAAATGCCTCGTTGCACTCGCATGTATGTATCGTATCCTGGTCGCACGCCGCTCCAGACTCCATTCTAGGTTTTCTGACTGTCCCCACATCGGTATATACCTGATCTTTCACACAGTCGCTTCCGCCCTGAGAGTAACGTCATCAACCAGCGCGACCATATATAAACCGGAGAGAGATGCAGGAAGGAGGAAAGAGATTGTGATTTTGGCGTTGTGATATTTGGTTGTGTATTCTGGTTTTGACTTTTTGCCTGCCATTGACTTTGATTATTGCTTTGTCCCTTTGGTTTGGTTGGTCTTTGTATATATTTGTAGATAATTTCACTGTATGTTTGTGCACTCACCAGTAGTAGGGGCGTGGCTGACATTTATTTTTTTCCGAAGAGGGAATTTATTCGCTGTTTTTGATTTAGGAATTCAGGGAAGGTATCTGTATTTTTCTTTGTGTTGTATTTTTTTTGGGGGTTGCAGGTAATCTAGCTACTAAATATAAATATCATTTTGTTTATTATTTTGGCCTGGGTCCACCCTGAATCTGATCCTCCTCCTGTTGTGTGTGTGTATTTTTGTAAAGCAATACAAACCTCATTATTTCATCAGTTAATGATTGGATCTAGTTCTTTCTGCCATATACCACTATTTCCATACAGTTTAAAATAGAACCCTGAACCATTCTTTTGCATTACGACCCAACCCTAGACTGGAATGTAACGCCATATTTAAGTGACCACTTTGATTTTCAAGCACAAGAAGAACAACAGCTTTATTATGCAAAGGTGTTCTTTCAGTAAAAAACAACTAGTTTGAGATTTATATCTGCTCATATTTTTTGAACTATGCTAGAATTCCTCATCCCACCCCCGCAATAAAAAAAAAAAACTCTGTAACTTTTACTCTAAATTTTTTTGTAAATTTTTTATGAGCTACTTTTTACTTTTACTTGAGTAGATTATTATAATGGTAACTTTACTTGTACTTCAGTAAAATTTACCTTACTGAAAGTGCATGGTGTCAAATGACGTGCGAGCACCCAATCTGCAGGCTGATACAGAGAGAGACAGAGAAAAAAATGGATCTTTAACCTCTCTGATGAGACTTGCTTTTGCTTTACATGCGCGCAAACACAATGTTATAGTAAACAGTACACGTATACAGTGATATTGATTATATCAGTGAGAGACACTCACTAAGATCGAGCAGGGGAGACGATTCCCCACAATTCCACAGCTTTTTTCACAATTCCACAGGTTTTTATATTTTAATGTTGCTTTGTTAGAATGATACAACAGTAGCACCAAACTCTGTTTATTCTTATTATATACAACTGACATTTAAAATATTTAATTCCCGAATCTTTAATTAAACTTTATGGAATGATTCAAAAGATTCACATTCCAGTAAAAAATTAAAAATCTTTACTACAACTTTACAAACATACTTTTGTGTCACATAATATTTTCAAAATACTCCACAGGTTTCTTAAATGCTCTTCTATCTGTTGTTATTATTTTTTTAAGCTCACTTAGCTTTGGCAGAAAGTTGGTACTGATGAAGAACCGTCACACATCTTGTTTCCCAGATCTTGTATTTTACTATAGATGTTATTAGCCAATATAAATCTTTGCCCTCCCATCAATGGGGCCTCCCCTCTCTTCCCCCGTAATTACATACCTGAGAATGGTAATACTATTTACACAGGACAGAGAAAATGACAATTTTGCATCTAGTGTAATATGTGAAATGCCGCAGTCATGCAGGATCTGTGGATCCTGCATCATCTGTGTATAACAGCTTCTGCATACACTCGTTTTGCTAAAACTTATATTCAAGGTACAAAATGACAACACAAAAAATAAACAGAAAGAAACCTGCAAGTAACACGGTTTGCGAGTGTTCCGCAAGACGAGCAAAGATTTCTAATCAATTTTGACTTGGAAAACTCCAAGTCTTTCACTGGTATAATCAACATCAGTGCACGCGAGTACTGTTTACTATAACACTGTGACGCGTGTGTGGGTAAAACATCTGTAATTGTGTGCTTGTATGTTTGTGTGTACATACACACATTTACCCACCCACCCCCCACCCGTAGCTTTCACACACAAACACACAATCTCTGCTCTACACAGAAACACTGCTTTGTCGCGATTCTTTTCAAAGGTAAAGTGCCGGTTAATTTATTATTATTGTTTTTTCCCCCCGATTTTCTGCCTAATTTAATCGTGTCCAATTCCTCTACTACTACTACAGCGCTATCCCCTCCTTCCGCTTTCGTGAGCTCACACACAGCCCTGATTGGCTGTAGAGCCGTGATTAAAGTGGGAACACTAAGTACCTCTTGCTTTCCGCTTTCGGAATAAATTACGCTCGTAATCCAAGGTATATATACCATTGTATGTCAAAGGAGAAAATTTGGGCACCTCTTGCAACCCAGAGGTACAAATTATGCCCTCTTGCGAGGATGTTCTGACACAGCTTGCAAGCCCTCGCAGGGGGGGTGTAAGGCCCTAGGTGAGATAATGAAAACAGGGCCCACTGGTGTAAATAACTGTCATAGCAATTTCATGAGTTAGAAGAAAGCACATACAATGACAATAGTTAAGTTTATACATGTGCATTAAATATAAAATATTCAACATACAATATCTGTGTGTAAACTGCTCACAGCGTCCCCGCTGACCGGGAGCGCATAACCAGGTAACCGCCTGTTACACCAGAACTCCAAGTGTTCAAAATGAAATAAAAAAATAGGACATGATGAAATAAATAACTTTATGAATAAATAAGACACATATATGTAATATGAGAATGATATTTTGAAATAATGGGACACATTTTGAAACAAAGCTTATTATGGTGAAATATATTGCTCTCTGCTATATAAATTTACCAATCTGAAATTATTATTAATTATTTATATTTGTATTTATTTACTGGAATAAAATCAGTAGCAGCATCAGCTCATGCTAGTAATTATTGTGGTCAATATTAATTAAAAATAATATTTTCTCAGCCTTATTTTGAATTAATTTTGACTACAATAATAATTAAAATGAGTAACTAGTTTACTAAACCATGCTAATGCTGCCTCTGATTTTATTCCAGTTTACCTGTTCAGTTGATTCCCATCCTTTTCACTTGGCTCAGTTATAGAAGGGGAGAGTCAACATCATCACTGACCCTGAGGCTGCTGGATCCAGACTCGCTGTCACTGACCGTAATGTTAGAACTGTCAGAGTTTGCGGACCTGCAAAAGACATAATCTGCTAATTGAAGAATTTCACAGCATCTGCTTTTAAAGCTTTTTCTTCTTGTTGCGTAAATTTTCAGCTCCACCTTTTTTTTTTTTTTCATTTTCATCCATGGCAATTATTCATTCTTTGCTGTATCGACAAAGGATCAATATCTCTCCCTCTGTAAATTAAAAGTTAAAGGGGGCATGTTTCAGAACAAGTAATAGAATAGGATTACAATACATTCACATTCACACAAACTGTGCCGCTTTGCGCCGAAAAAAAGAGCTAAGAGCCAACTATTGTGTTCAGCACAAAACACACGCTCTTTGTCAGCGGTGACCATACAATCAATGCACTCATCTATCTGCGTAAAAAAGAGATGCAATATTATGGTTTCCGTCATTTTTACAATAAATTTACATACTGACTGGACTGGCCCGCAATGGCCAGCAGCCCACCGGGAAAACTGCCTAGCACGTTGTTGCTAGCTGTAGTGGCGGTCCGCGGAGCAGGTATCCAGGGAAACTAATCGATGTTAAAGGATCAGCCAATAGGCGCGCAGGTCCAACCCACTGGCACTGATTGACAGAATGACTCGTTCTGCTGAAAAGTCGCATTATGAAATAAATAGGCCATCGGGAAAAACAGGATTTTTAAATAAATACTATGAAAAAATTATATTTTTAAATAAAAACAGCTGGAATTAAATAAAATGCCTCTGCAATAATCTCTATAATTGGGAAAAATACTGACCATGAAATATTATTTCATAATAATAAGTAAATGTATATAGCAGAGGGCAATATATTTCACAACAATAAGATTTTTTTCAAACTGTTTTTTCCATTATTTCCCAATATCATTCTCATATTACATATCTGTGTCTTAATTATTCATAGAGTTATTTATTTCATCATGTTCTATTTATTTATTTAATTTTGAACACTTTGGAGCTCCATACATGATATTGTCAAGACACGCCAAGCCACAAACCCGCTATGATCACCTGAGCACTCCTGTTCCATGTTCCCAACCTGAGCCAAAGGGATCTTGTGCGATTCCGCGGCAGCTCACGGGAAGCTGTGAAAATGCCATTCATTACCTGTAGGGGGCAGTCGTGTTTCAATCTGAAGTATTGTGTGTCTACTGAAGCCGAATACAGTGATACCTTGGATTACGAGCATAATTCGTTCTGGAAGTGGGCTTGTGTTCCAAAACACTCGTAAAAAATCTTCCCATAAGAAATAATGAAAACTCAAATTATTCGTTCCACAGCCCCCACCCCCCAACATGGTTACCAGCATACAAGCATACCAGCATCAGTACCATGGGGTCAGCTGTTTTGGCGGTGGGACCAATTGTTTTTTTATGGTAATTATAAAAATAACTTAAAATGCTCCATCATTTTTTATCATACACATAAGTGTAATACATCGTTTGATGGCTTTATTTGTTAATATACACTCGCATATCAATAAAACATTGTAGTTATAAAATAAAGAAAATAAACAAGGTGGGCTTTCTGCCGTCTCAGTCTCCCCAAAAAGTCTAAAATGAACTGAAACTCAATGAATACTGCACACACACACATATCCATATATCTATATATTTATACATATACATCTATAGAAAGCTTAAAGTGTCTACTTTTCAATGTAGCAAGGTTAATCAAAAATAAATATACTCAGTTCATGTAATCGGCGTCACGGTGGTGTAGTGGTTAGCCCTATCGCCTTGCACCGCCAGGGTCCAGGTTCGATCCCCGGCCAGGCTCTGTGTTCATGGAATTTGCATGTTCTTTGGACTGTGGGTTTCCTCCGACAGTCCAAAGACATGTAGGTTAGGCTAATTGGCGTTCCCAAATTGCGTAGTGTGTGAATGAGTGAGTGTATGTGTGTGTGTGTCTATGCCCTGCGATGGATTGGCACCCTGTCCAGGGTATACCCTGTCATGTGCCCTAAGTCTCCTGGGATAGGCTCCAGGCCCCCGTGACCCTGAACAGGATTAAGCTGTGTAGATAATGAGTGAGTGAGAGAGTTTATGTAATCCATATGAATCTAAGGAGAGTCGGCCAGTGCCATCAGTGCAGAGCTTGCTCAGGAATGGCAGCAGGCAGGTGTGAGCGCATCTGCACGCACAGTGAGGCGAAGACTTTTGGAAAATGGCCTGGTGTCAAGAAGGGCAGCAAAGAAGCCACTTCTCTCCAAAAAAAAAACATCAGGGACAGATTGATCTTCTGCAAAGAGTATGGCGAATGGATTGCTGAGGACTGGGGCAAAGTCATATTCTCGGATGAAGCCTCTTTCCGATTGTTTGGGGCATCTGGAAAAAGGCTTGTCCGGAAAAGAAAAGGTGAGCACTATCATCAGTCCTGTGTCATGTCAACAGTAAAGCATCCTGAGACCATTGATGTGTGGGGTTGCTTCTCGTCCAAGGGAGTAGGCTCACTCACAATTCTGCCCCAAAACACACCCATGAATAAAGAATGGTACCAAAACACCTTCCAACAGCGACTTCTTCCAACAATCCAACAACAGTTTGGTGAAGAACAATGCATTTTCCAGCACGATGGAGGACCATGCCATAAGGCAAAAGTGATAACTAAGTGGTTTGGGGACCAAAACGTTGAAATTTTGGGTCCATGGCCTGAAAACTCCCCAGATCTTAATCGCATTGTGAACTTGTGGTCAATCCTCAAGAGGCGGGTGGACAAACAAAAACCCACTAATTCTGGCAAACTCCAAAAAGTGATTATGAAAGAACGGGCTGCTATCAGTCAGAATTTGGCCCAGAAGTTGATTGAGAGTATGCCCAGTCGAGTTCCTGAAAAAGAAAAAAGCAGAGGTCCTGAAAAAGAACGGCCAACACTGCAAATACTGGCTCTTTCCATAATGTCATGTAATTGTTGATAAAATCCTTTGAAACGTATGAAGTGCTTGTAATTATATTTCAGTACATTACAGAAACAACTGAAACAAAGATCTAAAAGCAGTTTAGCAGCAAACTCTGTGAAAACTAATATTTGTGTCATTCTCAAAACCTTTGGCCATGACTGTAGATAACACTGCTAAGTCATGCTAACATACTGCCTTATGTAGCTTAGCACAAACAAGTTAGCTCACAGTGGCTAAGCTAATGCCTTACAGTATGTAGATTACAGATGGTTGTCAGTATCAGCTGTGGTGTAAATGTTTATAATATATTTCACCCCATTTAGGATAGCTTTATGTTATGGTAGCTATTTGGTTGTCACGAGCAACCAAAGGATAAACTGAAAAGCCTTAGCAGTTAGCCCGTGTAGCGTGGATGGTAAACCCAAACGCGGAAGCAGCACGAATAGGCAGGATAACCACGCGATTAGTCTAAGAACTCTCTTACACAAAGAGCAAGGATCTACACAAATAAACCCGCGTTCTAGCAACACACACTCAAACAAAGAAGCAACCAGAATCGTTGAGTACTCACAAAATAGTCGGCGTAGCATCAGCAAAGGCATGGGCGAACTCAATGACTGAGCAATGTGAAGCGCCATTTTGTCTCCTTTTATGCTTCCTGGAAACCCGACCGTACTACTTCCAGGTCCTAGTGCCGGTCTTGTTACAAGTGTGCATGACATTGGTTCAGTTTTTGGTTAGCTTATTACAGTGCTATCCATATGTTATTTAGCACAAACACTTTGGCTCCCAGTGCCCAAAACACTGCCTTATGTAGCTTAGAGATGTTTGTGATATTAAGGCATAAATGTAAATGCAAAAAGTATAAATCGTTGTATAGCATTGCAAACGTTTGTGTTGTCTTTATGCATGGTCAATAATTATTGATGCTAATATAAAGTAATTTTATTGTTATCAAGCTTATGTTTCGTTTTCCTTTTTTATAAACAAACCACAGTTGTGACCGTGATCAGCCACCTGTTTTATAGAGACAAAATGCTAACAAGCAGGCAAGATACAGACGGACCATCACTATGTCATGGAAACACAGACTGTGCGATTCCTGCCCACATGGGAACCTGGACTACGACTGGGGTCTGGATTCAGGATGGATCTTGTATTTTTAAGCGGTTGACCACACGATAAGGCTTCACTTGTGACTGCGCACAACCAGCAAATGGACTGACCTCAGATTCCAGGAATGGTACCACTGCTGGTCACAGGATCTGCAAATCAGTTTATGGTAAGCAGCAAAAAACACCATGGAAATGCCAGGTATGTGATGTTCATGTGATGTTCCTGTTCACACTGCTTTACCCTGAATGTCTGTTTGCATGGTCATATTTACAGTATGACAGAGATGTATGTGTCAGAGAGACAGAGAGTTCGTTGGATGTGTGCTGAGTGAGTTTGTGTTATTGTTTTGCTTTGTCATTAATACCATAATAAAGCTCCTGAACCGGAGAACGCTGGTATCGCCTCTTTTATACACTTCCCTAACATTACATGGTGTCAGAAGTCAACGCGACAACATGGCAAAGTTTTCCCCTCCCGAAAGTTTCGACTACAGTCATCCCGAGCTATGGTCTGAATGGAAACGGCGTTTCCACAGATTCCGAATAGCCACAAAGTTGGATAAAGAGTCGGAGGAAGTGCAAGTGTGTACCCTTATATATTCTCTCGGGAAGGAGGCGGAAATAGTTAGCACATTCGTGTATGCAACAGAGGGCGACAAGAACAAGTAAAACAAAGTTTTAGAGAAACTGGATGAATATTTCGTGCCGAAAGTAAACATCATACACGAGAGGGCAAGATTTCACCAGCGCGTGCAAAAGCAAGGTGAAAGCGTGGAGGAGTTTATCTGGAGCTTGCACGAACTGTCTGAAACGTGTGCGTTTGGTGAAGCTAAAAGCGACAATATAAGGGACAGACTGGTGATAGGAGTTATTGACAAAGAACTGTCCCAGACTTGTCTCTGGACAAAGCGTGCAGACATGCACAGCAGTCAGAACAGATAAAATGTCACGTATCTGAACAAAGTGGTGCTATGGCCCTGAATGAAGTAGCACATAAGAAGTACAGCACATCCTTTCGACCGAAAACAGCATTGAAACATAAACCAAATAGCCAGAGAAAAATTCACTCCAAAGACTCAGTGGCTAGGAAATGCACACGATGTGGCAAACATCACCCAAAGACTGTCAACTGCCCAGCAAGAAGAGCAGAGTGTCGAAGGTGTGGTAAGAGAAAACATTATGCTGTTGTGTGTCAGAATATTCAAGTCATTGATGTAAATGTAGTTCGCAAAGAACACGAAGTTTCCTTTTTCTTTGGTGCAATTACAGTGAAAGACTCAAATCTGTCTTTAAGAGATAAGCTGTAAGAGATAAGCTATCTGTATTTCACAATCTTTTAACTTATGGCGATAGGATTGTCATTCCAAGCAGTATGAGGTCTGAGGTCAAAAGGAAACTTTATGAAGGTCACATGGGTATTGCCAAGTGCAGGGAGCGTGCAAAACAAAGTGTTTGGTGGCCTGGCATTAGCAAGGAGATTCAGTTATTCACAGAAAACTGCACAGAACAGCAACGAGAATAGTTATTCCTGGTTAATTGTGCTACGGTATTAAATAAAAATGTAGGATTATTTTTGCTATTTTCTATAAGAGTGGAGAGATGCATCGATTTAGCAACACTAAGACCTTTTTTTTGTTCATGATGCTTTCCTTCCATGCTATTTGAAATACTAGTTCTAGTTAGTTTGACTCCATTTACGTTCTAATTTTCGAGTGGTCTGTTTAAAAGTGTGTATGTGATCAGGGCTAGCTCCGTGATTAAGGCATTGGACTATGGTTTGGAAGGCCCCAGGTTCAAACCCCAGGACCACCAAGTTGGACTCTCGAGCAAGGCCCTTAACTGCTCACATGTATAATGAGATTTAAATGTACCTGTAAGTTGCTCTGGATAAAGGTGTCTGCCAAATGGTTAACTGTCATTATACCAGGAAGCAATTTTCTTATCTCTAATCATTTTCCTTTTAACTGGAGTTACATTATCTGTAACGCTACGCCAAGTCATGCCCTCTGCTCGAGCCAAGTCATGATCACCTGCAACTCCTCTCCACATTCCTTTCCACGGCTTCCGTTTTGCCGCTTCATTCACAGGCATGAGTACACCTGCTCCGTATTTCATTCATTAGTTTTCACTCTATATATTTCGCTCATGAACAACCGTCAGGTGTCGAATTATTTTCGTGCTCCGAAGCCCAGTGTCTAGTGTATCTGCTAATTATACCTTTCGCCTTCTACGTTGTTGACCTTTTTCTCCTCTGATTACGTCCTTAGCTTCACGACTTGGAATTGTTCGCTACGCTGATTGATAACCCAGCTTTGACCCCCTCGTTTTGTCTCCGACTCTCTCTCAACCTGCGCGTCGAATTGTGCACGCGCGCTGCAGCCCTCATCTCTCCACACATCCGCGCTCACTCTGCTGCTGCTCTGGCTCAACCCGCGGCTTCGCAGCCGCGCTTGATCTGCTGGCCACCGCACGCGCTCTGTGCCACTCGTTCCTTAACCCCTGTCTACAGCCACTGCCAAGCCACGACACTACCCACTTCAGACAGCATCTCAAAGTACTGTATCCTTGATTAAACTTCTCCTTTTGTTTAACTTTTATATTTTGCATTAAAGTCTATTATATTGAATCCTATCTGTTGTGTCTGCTTCTGGGTCCGCCAAGCCTGTCTCACACGTACCAGCCGTGACATTATCTAAGATGTAAGGGAATGTTGACTCTAAATATTCATTCGTCTGATCGAGTTCTATGGGGTCAGATCCAAAGTTGATCTGGGAGGTTACTGACAAAGTTCTGTGTGGTAGTTTAAAAAAAAAAATTATTGACTTTTCATATAACCACATAACAAACACTTCAACCGGAATATAATCACACACCACTCCTTACAAACATGCTCAATTTATAATTGACGGTTTAGTTAGGAAAAAGAGGGGGAAAAAAAGAAAAAACCCCAAAGAAACCAAACCAAAATTGTAATAAGATGTATAATAAGCAAAGTAATTAATTAATTAAAAATAAATAAATTGGTCAGAGACAGTATTTGCAATGTCCAAGTAGAAGTCGGTACAATGTCCAGTAAAGTCTGTATTCACCTTTACATAATATTTATGTATGGTTCCCAAAGCCGTTCAAAGTTTCTCTGCTTGCCCTTTGCAATACAGTAGATGTTAGTCTCTCCAGTCCGATACAGTTCAATATCTCTTTTTTTCCACATTTTCAGGGATGGCATTTCCAAGCTTTTCCATCTCAAAGCAGCCGACCCTCCCTATGGTGGATTGCACACACAACTCCCTCGGGAGTTCACTCGGCCAGATTCTCTCTCTCTCCCTCCCACTCAGATACACACACACACACACACACACACACACACACACACACACACATACAGCTCTCATTCACTCAGACAATATCGGACAGACATTAGACAGTACAACGTCAATTAAACACAAACAATGCAATTGCTTACAACTTAATGGCACATAAGCGGTGCTCCTACAACTTAATGGCACACAAGCGGTGCTCCTCATAAGAAAAAATATAAATTTGCTGCTATACCTCATACAATCCATTAATGAGCAGCATACAAAACCATTGACATACAACTGTATGTTCCACATAAAGATATTCATAAAAAAGCCACAAGCTCATAATATACAGTTTAGGTGGCTACATAATTCTTTTGACATACCCAAGTACGTTCCTCATAAAAAGGGATATATTTATATTAACTACTGTGGATCCTCACACAAGCAGTATTACTAATTAGGCGCAATTCCTTATTAACCTACTCCACTGCCATCCGTCTAGGCCCTCTTGACAATGGGTACAAATTAATACAGCGTCTATCTACATGCATTGCTATCTATCAAAGCCCTCTTAGCAACACAGACAGACCTTCAAATGCGCTACCTCATACCCATCTGTTATTACTGCCATCTATCAAAGCCCTCCTGACAGCAAAACAGACCAATGCAATGCTTATTTTATCAGTTACTATTCAAATACTACCATTCAACGGTTAGTAAGCTGATGCATGCATTTTCCTTCTGAAAACAAAGCCCATTCAAAAATTACTTAATTTGGAGAGGTCTTTATCAGGCATCCTTACCACCATGGGTGATCCTCAGCAAACAACACAAACTAAGCATATAAGCAAAAGTTGCTTACCTTTGTAAGTGGCCACCTGTTTGTGCTGCTCGCCAAGGAAGCCCATGCTGATCAGTCACCTTTGCCCCTTTTCCACCCTGCTCGCAGCGCCAAAATGTCGTGGAAATTAATTGAAGACTCAGGCTTTGATTTCAGAAGGTTACAACTTTTTTGGTTGATCAATAAATTCGGGAGGTCTGCAGAACACACCCCGACTCCTGACGGCTTCTTGCTTAAATACTGATCCCAAACAAAGGCGGCCAGTTTTCCCGCGCTGATTCTCCATTCAACATCTGGGTTTCATTAAATTTCCCAGTTCTAGGTGCCTCAATGTATAGATCAGATTTCTTACACAGGCACATTCCAAGAGGCCTATATGCTCGGCTTCTCACGCAAGCCTCCAATTATTTCAAGCTGGGGTATCTTTTATTTCTTAAAAGTAGGGTATGTCACATAAAATCAGATAAAAATTTCTTCTACAGTTTCTGAAGCTCTACAGAATGTTCTGGACAGTGGGAGGAGTTTAGATTTACCCCAGAACAACACTAAGACTCCAACAGAGAACGAAGTGGAAGAATACAGCAAGCTGTTACCATGGGTAAGTTTTTAAATCTTATATAATCATTATTCTGATAATAGAAAACTAATATTAATTTAATTTTCCGAATTTTCTCACAAGCTTTTGCCAGTTTATGTGAAACATTGTCATTTAATGTCATGGTTTGGTTAGCATGTAGATAACACTGCTAAATCATTCTAACATACTGCCTTATGTAGCTTAGCACAAACAGGTTAGCTCACAGGTGGCTAAGCTAATGCCTTACAGTATGTAGTTTGCAGATGGTTGTCAGTATCAGCTGTGGTGTAAATGTTTATAATATATTTCACCCCGTTTTGGATAGCTTTATGTTATGGTAGCTATTTGGTTCAGTTTTTGGTTAGCTTATTGGTTAGATTATCTATAATGTTATTTAGCACAAACATTTTAGCTCCCGTTGCCTAAACATTGCAAAAGCTTGTGTTGTGTTTGTGCATGGCCAATAGTTATTCATGATTATTGACAGTAATTTTATTATCATATTGCTTATGTTTCGTTTTTCTTTTTTATAAACCGTTGTGACCATGAAAATGATCAGCCACCTGTTTTATAGAGACCAAATGCAAACAAGCAGGCAAGATACAGACGGACCATCACTATGTCATGGGAACCTCGACTGGGTTCTGGATTCAGGATGGATCTCTGGTATTTTTTAAGCGGTTGACCATACGATAAGGCTTCACTTGTGACTGCGCACAACCAGCACATGGACTGACCTCAGGTGCCAGGAATGTTACCACTGCTGGTCACAGGGTCTGTTTGAATTGCAAATCAGTTTATCTTAAGCAGCATCAGTGTAAAATCAATGAATGCTTGTCACTAGCATACCAGCACCAAAACACAACATACAGTACAGACCAAAAGTTTGGACACACCTTCTCATTCAAAGTTTTCTTAATATTGTGTTCTTTAGCCCAAACAAGTCTCTTCTGCTTGTTGCCTGTCCTTAGCAGTGGTTTCCTAACAGATATTCTACCATGAAGGGCTGATTCACAGTCTCCTCTTAACAGTTGTTCTAGAGATGTGTCTGCAGCTAGAACTCTGTGTGGCATTGACCTGGTCTCTGATCTGAGCTGCTGTTAACCTGCGATTTCTGAGGCTGATGACTCAGATGAACTTATCCTCCGCAGCAGAGGTGACTCTTGGTCTTCCTTTCCTGGGGCGGTCCGCGCAGGTTTCTTTGTAGCGCTTGATGGTTTTTGTGACTGCACTTGGGGACACTTTCAATGTTTTCCCAATTTTTCGGACTGACTGACCTTCATTTCTTAATGATGGCCACTCGTTTTTTTTTCTTCCCTTAGCTGCTTTTTTCTTGGCATAATACAAATTCAACCTCTTTGAATGAGGTGTGTCCAAACATTTGGTCTGTACTGTATGCTGGTCTATGCTGTTTTTTTCAGCAGGGAACTCAGACTGATATATTTCAATGTTAATTTCTTATAATTTTGATGACTATGGCTTACGGCTAATTCAGTATCTAAATTCAGTATCTTAAGTATTACTTAAAACCAGTTTAAAAAATTTAAACATTTAACACCGAAATGTTGGACTACTGAAAAGTATAAACATTTAGCACTCAATATTTGGTCCAGGCTCCCTTTGCATGAATTACTGCAGCAATGCAGCCTGGCATGGTGGTGATCAGTCTATGGCACTGCAGAGGTGTTATGGAAACCCAGATTTCTCTGATAACGGCCTTCAGCTTTTCTGTGTTGTCAGGTCTGGTGTCTCACATCTTTCTTTTCACAAAATCCCATAGATTCTCTACTGGGTTTAGGTTAGGTGAGTTTGCTGGCCAAACACAGGGATACCAGGTATTAGTCCAGCTGAAATTAAACTTCCTGGTAGACAGTTAGCCCATGTCTTATATAAATCTTTGTGTGGTGGCTCTTGAAGCACTGACTCCAGGTGCAGCCCACTCCTTGTGAATCTCCCCAAAATTCTTGGGCTATATTTTACAATCCTCTCAGGGCTATGGTTATCCCTGTTACTTGAGCACCTTTATTATTATTATTTTTTTTTTTTTTACCATACTTTCTCCTTCCAGTCAACTTTCGATTAATGTTCTTGGATACAGCACTGTGAACAGCCAGCTTACTGAACCAGAATGAGAGACGATTTAAAAGCCCAGGAAACCTTTGGAGGTGTTTTGAGTTAATTAGCTGATCAGAGTATGACACCATGGGTCTCTGCAATTGAACTTTTTCAAAATATTAAAATATTATGAGATACTGAATTTTGTGTTTTCATTAGCTGTAACTCATAACCACCAAATTTAAAAAAATACTTGAAATATATCAGTCGTTTTTCATAATATTCTAATTTCTTGAGATGCACCTGTAATTTGCATCATAACAATGCAACTAAACCCCATTGTATAATTTGTTGTTCAAATCCAAAAGTGGATTTCAAAACTGTCAGAACATGGAGGTACAGCTTACAGTTACTAAACCTTTTCATCTTCGTTTCAGTCTTGCTCCTATGGGGATGCATCAAAGTTTGCCTGTGGGAGATCATCAGTGAACTGTCCATTACATCATGAGGCAGCTTCGAACAGAAAATCAACTGGGCCTTCAACATGTATGACCAGGCAGGATCACACGAGTGGAGATGCTGAAGATTACTTAGGTATTTACAGATTTAGCCCTCTTATACTTTTATAATGTGCTGTTCTTCAAGGAAGGCATTCCACTAGATGTTGGAGAGGCTGTGGGGAGTTGTGTTCATTAGACCAGAGGAGGCAGAAGTACTCAATAAATAAATTAAAAAATAAATTCAATACACAAGCAAATGTACAAGTACTTGTCTAAACATTTACTCCACTACATGTAGACGTACCACTTCATTTTTACTCAAGCAGAAGTACTAAGTATTTGCTCTAAAATGCAAAAAAATCGCCAAGTACTCCACAAAGAAACAGATTTTTCTGGATATTAATCTTCCAATATGTCTTGAAGTGAAAAAAAAAAATGAACCCAGAGAAATGTGCTTTTTTTTTTTTTTACTTCAGAAAAGCAGTTGAAAAAATGATGAGATTATTAAGTTACTGAATGTAATGGAAAGGAGGCCTGTGCAAGTGTAGGATAGTGACAAGATTTTATATTAATTAAACGAACGGTGAGCAGCATTGTCAGAAAATTTAATTTATTCTGTAGTTCTACTAGCTAGTTGCTAACATTGCTACCCTGTTTAATGCAAGTTAACACAGTAAGGTTAAAGGATCCACTGCCCAGGTAACTGTCAATCACTTTTGTACACTAACCAATCAACAGTCTCATAATGACCTGTCAGTCATTTCTGTAAGTTAAGATTGGTGAATTGTTTTGCTTCTGCTTCCTCACATGGGGTGAAGTTTAGGTTACCGTATTATATGAGTGGCAGTGTAAACGCTTATGTTTAGCTTTAAAAAAAATTTAATTGTTGTGAATAAAAGTAAATTTTATTTGTTGTGAGTAAAAGTTTTCTATCAAAAAGTACTGAGCAGAATTAGTCAAAGAGGCTCCGGTTAATTTTTTTGTAATTGTGAATTTTGATATTGGATTGTGTATTCTGTTTTTTTACTTTTGGCTTCCCTTTTACTTTGATTATTGCTTTGTCTTTTTGGTTTGGTTGCTGGCTCTTCGTAAATATTTTGTTTGTGATTTCACTGTATGTTTGTGCACTCACCAGTAATAGGGGTGTGGCCGCCAACTATTTTAGGGAAATGGGATTTGTTCGCTGTTTTGGGTTTAGGGAGATAGGTAAGGTATCTGTATTTTTGTTGGTGTTTTGCTTGGTAGGTAACCTAGCTCGTAAAATACAGATACCCTTTTTGTTTATTATTTTGGTCTGGGTCCACCCTGAATCTGCTCCTGGTGTTGTGTATGTCTTTATGTGCGTTTTTGTGTGCTTTTTGTGTAAAGCGATACAACCTTTTTTTTTTGTAAGCTAACATATCTGTCTAGTTGTTTCTGTTACAATAGGTAGTCAACCAGAATGCCTATTACCGCCATGCTTACCGCCACTGCAAGACGACAGTAGCCAAAATAAATCAGTTGCGTTTCAAAGGCATTTGTGAAATGACCGCCAGGTGGCGCAAAGTGACATTTTCACTTGCCGCAGTTTTAAATTATAATTAAGTCATAAAAAAGTCATAATATGTTGTATTGAAGAAATAGTAGTTCCCTGAAAACAATACAGAACAGATTGATGGACATGAGTCCTCATCTATTAAATTTTTGAGGACAACAGTTTTTTTAACCCACATTTAATCAATAATATAAAAAAAAGTTTTATTGTTTTTAATGATATTTTGAAGTAAGTAAAACAGTATTAGCTAAGGCAGTAAAATAAATAGTCACAATGTCAGAAAACATTCAAATGCAAATAATTTACCCCTCCCCAGGTGTGACTCAGCTGTTCTCACCTATTCATTCAGAGAAACTGAAATGCACACCTCCCCACTTTAAGACGCTCTTGGATCTGAGGCTCTACTGAAGACCTGCAGTGCTTCATGCCTCCTTTTTAAATTTGTGTAAATTTCAACTTCTGGATTCTAGATTCTAAAATTGACATTGTTACCCTTTTTAATCCCTGGAATTGGATGGAAGAAACTGAGATTTTCCTTATCATAACATAAATTGTATTGTTTTTAATCAACTAATCTATACACAATAAGCTTTGGTATTTTTAAAATAAAATATTTAAATGTTATATTTTATTTAAAAAAATGGAAAAAAATACATTTGTATTTTCCATATGTAAAATAGCATAAAAAACACACAGGTTGTGTATAGAGTGATTAAGAACAATACAAGGCTTTTCATGATGAGGAACCTTTCCATCTCTTCCATTCCAGGGTTTATTTCAAGATGAGCTGCGGGAGAAGCTACGCGACCTCGGCTTGCTTCGGGAACCAGGCCTCCAGTCCTCGGCGTTGCCTGATGCCCGTGGCCGGAGGAGGGGACATCGTAAGCGGTGCGCGAGGAAGCGGAAGTCTGTGGTAGGCTAAAAACAAATCCTAGCCGGCCGGCTCTTCCGTCCATCATCTTATCTAACGTCTGCTCCCTGGAAAATAAACTGGACTACATCCGACTGCAACAGGCTACACAGCGGGAGGTTAGGGACTGCTGTGTGTTTGTTTTCACGGAGACATGGCTCAGAGACAGAGTTCCAGACACCGGCATTCAGCTAGACGGACTAGCCTCGCTTCGCGCCAACAGAAAGGCAGCTCTCTGCGGCAAGACTCGCGGCGGCGGCTTGTGTGTCTACATCAACACGAAATGGTGTAAGAACTCTGTGCTAGTTTCTAGCTTTTGCTCATCGCTGGTGGAGATTGTGACTGTTAGATGTAGACCTTTAGAATTCACCACTGTTTTCATTATCGGAGTGTACATTCCACCTAGCGCTAATGCTAAGGAAGCGCTATGGGAACTGTATGCTAAGATCAGTAATCTGCAGAACACACACCCGGACGGACTGTTTATTATTGCTGGAGATTTCAACCATGCAAATCTCAAGTCAGTGCTTCCTAAATTCCATCAGTATGTGGACTTTGCAACGAGAGGGGAAAGCACGCTGGATCTTGTTTACACAAACATCCCCGGCGCATATAGGGCAGAGCCCCGCCCCCACCTCGGCTACTCAGACCACATCTCTGTTATGCTAATTAACATTAACAAGTGCACCGATGACGTCACTGTCTCCAAGAACATCATCTCACGACCCAACCAGAAACCATGGATTACTGCGGAGGTGCGTGCACTACTGAAAACCAGAGACTCTGCCTTCAAAGCGGGGGACAAGGCGGCCCTAAGAACAGCAAGGGCCAAACTGTCCGGGGCCATCAGAGAGGCAAAGCGCGCACACGCCCATAGAATCCACAATCACTTCAGGGACAATGGTGACACACGGCGCATGTGGCAGGGTATACAAGCCATCACCAACTACAGGACTTCATCACCTTCCTGTGATAGTGACGGCTCCCTTCCAGATGCGCTGAATAACTTCGCACGGTTCGACATGCAGAACGACGTGACACAGAGGAAGACTATCCCTCCGCCGAACGACCAGGTGCTGTGTCTCACCACGGCTGATGTGAGGAAAACTCTACGCAGAGTCAACCCACGTAAAGCTGCTGGACCAGACAACATCATAG
This sequence comes from Clarias magur, assembly GCA_013621035.1. Taxonomy (NCBI): domain Eukaryota; kingdom Metazoa; phylum Chordata; class Actinopteri; order Siluriformes; family Clariidae; genus Clarias; species Clarias magur. The sequence goes on from QNUK01000337.1 coordinate 19,397, forward strand.
GCAGAGTGCTCAGAGAATGTGCAGAACAGCTGGCAGGTGTTCTCACCGACATATTCAACATCTCTCTGAGCAGCGCCGTCGTTCCCACATGTTTCAAGTTTACCACCATCGTCCCCGTGCCGAAGAAGTCTTCTGTGTCCTGTCTCAATGACTACCGCCCTGTTGCACTCACACCCATCATCATGAAGCGCTTCGAACGGCTTGTCATGAGACACATCAAGACCCTGCTGCCCCCCTCAATGGACCCCCTGCAGTTCACGTATCGTCCAAACCGTTCACTCCACCTGGCACTGTCACGTCTTGAAAAGAAAGACACTTACGCCAGAATGCTGTACATAGACTTCAGTTCAGCATTCAATACAATCATCCCCCAACACCTGATCGGGAAGCTGAGCTTGTTGGGCCTGAACACCTCCCTCTGCAACTGGATCCTGGACTTTCTGACCGAAAGACCTCAAGCAGTGCGGATCGGGAGCTACACCTCCAGCACCACCACACTGAGTACTGGGGCCCCCCAGGGCTGCGTCCTCAGCCCCCTGCTGTTCACACTGCTGACTCATGATTGTGTAGCGACACACAGCTCCAATCATATCATCAAGTTCGCTGATGACACGACCGTGGTGGGTCTCATCAGCAAGAACGACGAGTACAGAGAGGAAGTGCAGAGGCTAACTGACTGGTGTAAAGACAACAACCTGGCTCTGAACGTCGAAAAGACAAAAGAGATGGTTGTTGACTTCAGGAGGACTCGGAGCGAACACTCTCCGCTCAGCATCGACGGCTCTTCTGTGGAGATCGTCAAGAGCACAAAATTCCTGGGCGTCCACCTGGAGGAGAACCTCTCCTGGTCCCTCAACACCAGCTTTCTGCATAAGAAAGCCCAACAACGTCTTTTCTTCCTGAGAAGGCTGAGAAAGACACAGCTTCCACCACCGATACTGACCACCTTCTATAGAGGAACCATCGCGAGCATCCTGAGCAGCTGCATCACTGTCTGGTTTGGGAATTGTACCATGTCAGACCGCAAGACCCTACAGCGGATAGTGAGGACAGCTGAGAAGATCATCGGGGTCTCTCTCCCTTCTATCGAAGACCTTTACACCACACGCTGCATCCGCAAAGCCACCAGCATTGTGGCTGACCGGACACACCCCTCACACACACTCTTCACCCTCCTGCCATCTGGAAAAAGGTACCGAAGCATTCGGGCACTCACATCCAGACTGAGAAACAGTTTTTATCTGCAAACCATCCGTCTCCTAAACACAAAGGGACTGGACTGATACACACACACACACACACACACACACACACACACACACACACACACACACACACACAAATCACTCAAACGAACTAAATAACATCTGGACTGAACTGACAAACACACATGCACAATCACACTGATGCACACCCATCTCAATCTGCGCATACCTACCTACCTGTGCTGCTCCTCGCAATTTTTTGCACAATATTTATTGATATTTGCACACAATACTTCTGTCAAAATTGTAAACTGTTTACTGCTGCTCTTCCCACTACCTCAATTCATCCTTCATCAAAAAGTACTGTTATGTCTTACATTGTTGTGTCTGTCATGTAGCACTTTGTTTGCACATTCGCACGTGCACTTTGTCTATTTTTGTATTTTTGTATAGATATTGATAGTTCTTCTTTTAGAGTAACTTAAAAAAGTAAGATTTATGTTGTACATTTATGTTGTTACATGTATGTAGCACCCTGGTCCTGGAGGAACGTTGTTTCGTTTCACTGTGTACTAACTGTATATGGTTGGAATGACAATAAAAGCCTACTTAACTTGACTTGACTTAAAAATGGTAATAATGTCAATTTTAAAATCCACAGAAGCTCAGTGGTACATGGAAATTTACAGGCTTGTTACTGAATGATTTACTCTGATAAAGAGCCATATAAGAAAAGTTGCAGCTGGCACACCTAAAAATAAATGCAGGATTATTTTTTATAGTGTATAAAAATGCTTTTCTAAACATGGGCTATTGTTATTTACTACAATATTTGTTAATTTAATTTAAATTAGGTTTGAACTACGGTATGTTGAGCATCGTGGTCCTCCTCTTTAATTTCTTACGTAGTCTAATCAGCGCTCAAACTCACGCATTCAGTTTTCCAGAGCGCGGCGGCAGAAGTAAACTAATGATTATGAATGCATCGGGGAAAACAGCAAGAAGCCTGACTCTGACCATTTTAATAATTCATCGATAAATTAGTGATGTCTTTGATTTCGTAATCATGTGATGATGAGCGTAATCATGTCATCTCGTCATCTCCGCAGTTTACGCGCCTATAATTCACTTTTCATGCGAATTACATCATCTAAAATTTGTTGTTCGCTTTCATTATTTTACAAAAAACATAACGTTTTTTTTATCATGTTGACTGCACTTAAATACAAATAGAGTCTTATAAAGGCTTATATAGTTTTATTATACAGTTTTGCACATTAATCTGTCAAACTTCTTCTGATGCATACCCAGAGTATGTTTTCTGGCTATATGCTAGTGTTACACATGATTTAATCTAAAAGGTAGATATAAAGATATACATTTAATTTGCTTAAATTTGCTGCAAATAAGAAACGCCTATACTTAATTTAACTTAACTAAATTCTAAATTGTACTGTAATACTGTGATTGAAAATTCGTTTAATGATTCACTTGTATTTCATAAGGGTTTGTCAGCTGTAGTACAGCACAACGGGGGTCACTATTTATTAAAGAAAATTATGATGATAATAAGAGCCTACTGCATTTCATTCTCATAATAACACAAAAACACAAGCACTGCTAAATGACCGACATCTGCTGACGCAGTAGCACGTCCTGACAATGTTTTAATTTCATGGTCATTCAGTTTCATTTTTTTTTCAGGTAATAAATCTACTACAAATTTAAAGAACACAAAATATAATATGACACTACACGCATAGCTTTTCTAATTTCACATGAGAAAAAAATCTAAAGGCTCACCATGTTAACGTTTACTTTGCTTAAATTCAATCCTAATAAGATTTAATTTAATAAAAATTCTACATTTGTATTGTAATGTTAGTACTGTGCTTATGAATTCGTTTAACTACAATGTTTCATTTGGTTTTATCCACTTTTACATGCAGCTCTAAATGCCATGCGCACTCTCACAGCTACCGGCACTAGGACCCGGAAGTAGTACGGTCGCGATTCAGGAAGCATAAAAGGAAGCAAAATGGCGCTTCACATCGCTCAGTCATTGAGTCTACCTATGCTGTGCATAAAAGGAAGCAAAATGGCGCTTCACATCGCTCAGTCATTGAGTCTACCTATGCTGTCTCTGACACCGTTTCCTCAATTTCATGGGTACTCACCATTTTGGGTTATATTCCTGATTGAGTGTATTGTTAGAACGCGGGTTTAATTGTGTAAACTCTTGCTCTCTGCGTGAGAGAGTTCTAATAATAATTCGCGTGGTTATCCTGCCTACTCACGCTACTTTCGCGTTTGGGTTTACCATCCATACACAGGCTAACACAGGCTAACTGCTAGTCTTCTGGTCTGCCTTCAGTTGCTCTGTGACAGAATGACTGAGCCAGCGGATTATGCTCACCTCTGCGATGTGGTAAACAAACATGCCGAGCTGATTGAGCAGCTGTGCGGTGAGGTCGCAGCTCTCCGCGCTAGCGTCCAAGACGTCGTGGCCTTGCGCTGCGAGGTTGCGGAGCTGCGGCGGGAGAACAGAGGCGGCGGCCACCCCCTCCGATGTGTATTTAGCTGTACTGGATAAATGGGACGGCACGGATGGGAAGTGTAGTGTTTTCCTAACCGCACTGGATCTTGTGTTTGAATTTAATTCCACTAGATACTTCACAGACCGGTTGCGCATTGCCCTTCTTGTCTAGTTGCTATCAGGGCAGGCAGCTGAGTGGGCCACGGCGGTTCCCCACTCCTATAATGAGTTCACCCGTCAGCTGAAGCTCACCTTTGAACATCCTGCCAATGAGGTGGAGACCGACTCCAAGCTCCATCATCTGCAGCGGGGGAGGTTGTCCATGAGCCGTAATACAGCCGTCTTCCAGACTTTAGCCGTGCAAACCACCTAGGGAGATCCTGCCCTTCGGACGACCTACTATGAGGGACTGGCTTCCCTTATAAAGTACGAACTCGCCAGACGAGAGCTTCCTGCTACAATGGAGGGCCTAATCTAACTCGCCCTCCGAATAGACCAACCCTGCTTTCTCATCCAAGGCCAGCCCCCCAGACCCTGCTGTCTGCCACGCCATCACTATCGCAGACCACGCCCCAATCATCAACTTTCTTCTCCTACACTCCAGTTCCTGAAGCTCGCCACTTGTCTACTACCACCGCCACTGCACCTGTCGGATCTCCACCTCCTGCCGTAGTCACCAGAGCCGGGGAACCCCTGCAATTAGGATGTGCCTCCTTGACCGCTGCAGAGCGAGAACGACATTTCAGAGAGGGGTCTATGCATACTGTGGGTCAGTGGCGCATCACAGAGCTATCTGCCCTCTTCGTCTGGTAAGCGCTCAGGCCCGGTGAGTAAGGAGAGCAACTCACCGGGCCCCTACCACCCCTCTGCCACCACCATCACCACCGTTTCCCATCTCACGGTGCAAGTACACCTCCAGTTTGGCCACAAACGGGTCAGAAGTACGGCATTCATCAATTCCGGTGCCGCTGGCAACTTCACTGACTCTTCCTGCGCCAAAGGGAGTGGGAGTGGAACTCGAGGCGTTATCCCAGCCTGTTCGGATTACATCTGTCGACGGTCGGCCCCTTTCCTTCAGTCCCATTACCACCCAGACTCAACCAGTCACCTTAATCATCAACCAACACCAAGAGCAGATCTGGTTTCACCTCACCCCCCCATCATCTTCGGACACCCTTGGCTACTGCAACATGACCCTCTCATCTCATGGACACAAAATCGGATCCTGCAATGGGGCCCGACCTGCACCGAACTTTGTCTGCGGGCGTTGGCTGGGACGTGCCCTAGGGAGTCCCAGGCCCCTGAAATCGACTCTAACGCCATCCCCACAGCTTACTGGGACCTGGCTGAAGTGTTCTGCTAAAGATGTGCCACCCACCTCCCTCCTCATCACCCCTACGACCTGGCGATTGACCTTCAGCCCCGTTCTGCCCCCCCTGCGGCAATGTCGCTCTCCACCGCCGAGATGCAGGCGATGGAGTATTCTTTGTGAAGAAAAAAGGCCATGAAAAACCACCACCCGTTGCCTCTTACCAACTCTGCCCTGGACGCCCTCTTCGGCGACCACCATTTTCACAAAGTTGGACCTGCGGAGCGCCTACAACTTGGTGTTCATCGTAGAGGGCGATGAGTGGAAGATGGCCTTCATCACCCCAACAGGACACTATGAAAGCCTGGTCACCCCTTTCGGGCTCTGCAATGCCCATGCAGCCTTCCAACAATTTATTAATGATGTCCTCAGAGATATGTAAGGCCAGTGAGTTTTCGTTTATCTAGCTGACATCCTCATATACTCCCGTACAGTTGACGAACACGTCCAACATGTCAGGACAGTCCTCAAGAGATTATCGCCCATTAGCTATATTGTAAGTTGGAGAAGTGCGCTTTTCATGAGCGCTCCACCACGTTCCTGGGTTTTGTTGCCTCACCCCAGGGTGTGGCCATGGACCTGCAGAAGCTGGAAATTGTGTGTCACTGGCCTCTACCCAGGAGCCTCAAGCAACTTCAATGGTTTCTCGGGTTTGCAGACTTCTGTCGTCGCTTTATCCGCGACTACAGTACGGATGCAGCTCCTTTAACTGCCCTGACACAACCATCTTCTCACCACTTCATTATCAACTCTGCCGCCATCTCCGCCTTCCATGAGCTGTCGTGTCAGGGCAGTTAAAGGAGCTGCATCCGTACTGTATGTCCATGGTCACACCTTGGGTGAGCCAAGAAAACCCAGGAACATGGTGGAGCGCTCGTGAAAAGTGCACTTCTCCAACTTACAATATATAGCTAATTGATGATAATCTCTTGTCGCTTCACCACCGCCCCAATTTTCCTCCATACAGAATCCCGTAAACTTTCACCCAGGTTCATCGGCCCTTACCGCATCACCCTCCGGATCAAGACTGTCACCTACCGGCTCCAGCTGCCTGCGGTGCTCCAGACCCATTCGGTATTCCACACCTCCCAACTCAAACACTTAATTTTTTCGCTAACCCTTTGGTTTGAGACTGCAGGGGAGAAAGGGGAGCTGGAAAATGGAGTTTTATTGCGAAAGTGGTCACCAGCCCATTCTTCTGATGGTTAGAGTGATGTATGTCAGGTTGTAGTCCCTCAAGAATTTCAAGAAGTTCTCATGTTGGCTCATGACCATCCTTGTTCTGGTCATGTAGGCATACGGAAAACCTACTTTAAAGTATTTTGTATGGCCTGGTATGAAAAGAGATGTAGCTCAATACTGTAGATCCCGTCACACATGTCAACTTGTGGGTAAGCCAAATCAAACCATTCCTCCTGCACCCTCGAAGCCTATTTCAATTGAAACTGAATCCTTTGAGAGGGTTATCGTTGACTGTGTTGGTCCTCTGCCACAACGCACTCTGGAAATTTAAATTTTTTAACGCTATTGTGTGCCCGCAATGTGTTATCCAGAAGCTATTCCCATGCGCACTCTGAAATCAAAGATTGTCATTAAAGATTTAATAAAATTTTGTACTACCTTTTGTCTTTCCAAGTGTATCCAGACTGATCGTGGCTCTAACTAACTTCATGTCACGATTCTTTTCTCAGGTAGTCAAAGAACGAGATCAAAAGAGATCATCAGGTATCTAGTGCCACAAGGTGCTTTGGAACGGTTCCACCAGACATTTAAAACAATGTTGCGGGTCTATTATGTAGAAAATAAAGACTGGGATGAAGGGGTTCCTCTCTCGTTGTTTGCGGTTCGTGATGCAAGAATCCTTAGGATTCAGCCCATCAGAGCTTGTATTTGGACATACTATTTGTGGTCCCTTATAGATTTTGCAGGAACAGTGTTTGGCTCCATCATCAATTTCTCAACAGAAATCCATTGTAGCCCATGTGCGTACTCTCAGGGAGCACTTGCAATCAGCAAGAGCTACTGTGTGCCAAGCTTTGAAATCTTGTCAGGACCAAATGAAAACACTGTGAGATCGTAAAGCTGTCTCCCATTCATTCAGTGAAGGAGAACAAGTGTTGGCTTTATTACTCATCCCTTAAGCCAAAATTTAGTGGTCCATACCAAGTAAAACAAAAACTCAGTCCCACTAACTATGTACTTTGTACACCTGATCGCAAGCATAAAACTCGTGTTTGTCACATAAACCTGCTTAAGAAATATAATGTTCGCACCTCCTCTCCTGACTCAAAACTAAGCCCCTGATACCTGTAACTGCTGCATCAACAACACATACAACATGTGGTTAGATGACTCTCAGAAGCCTTGCTTCTCAGAGTCTAAACCTTTTTAATGTGAGTAAACCTTTTAAACTAGAAATAAATGCTAGTGGTACTGGGGCTGGAGCAGTGTTGCTTCAGGAGAATGATCATGGAATCGCTCACCCAATTTGTTATTTCTCCAAGAAATTCTTGAAACATCAGCTTAACTATAGCACCATCAAAAAAGAAGTACTAGCATTAATGGCTATACAGCACTTTGTTTACATTGGTGATAGTTCAGCTCCTGTACGAGTTTTTATGGATCACAACCCCCACTTTCCTCCACAGCATGTGTAACACCAACCAACTACTGATGGGTTGGTCTTTCATTGTTTAAGATTCAACTTCTTTTTTTTTTTTGGTTTAGGGATATAGGTAAGGTACCTGGATTTTTGTTGGTATTTTCTTTAGTAGGTAACCTAGCTTGTAAAATACAGATACACTTTCTGTTTTTATTTTGGTCTGGATCCACTCTGAAGCTGATCCTGGTGTTGTGTATGTCTTTATTTGCATGTGCTTTTTGTGCAATACAAACCTTGTTTTTTTTCTGTAAGCTAACATACTGTATCTGTCTAGTTCCTTCTGTTATATTACACCTTTGTATTCCACCTTCACCATACAGTTTAAAATAGAACCCCGAACCAATCCTTTTCTGTACGGCCCAACTCTAGACTGAAAAGAACAAAGACAGACCCATTACAATATGTCTTAGCCAGAATCCTTAACACCCTTCCAACTTTACTTTATCTATGTATTAGACACCTCTCTGGTGATCACCTGGTGCTCTTGGTATTGTTATAGGTGGTAATCTATATATATGTATTTGTGTAAAAGTTTAGTGTGGTCTCTTATCCTGAAGCCTTTTCTGGAGCAATTGCTTTTCTGTGCCTGGAAACGGGACCATATGTTGAGGATCTGTTAGGTCCTCTAGTACCTCCTCAGACAACAGTGCTGCTAAAATAAAAAGAAGATGCTTTTTGAGTTTAAGCCAGTTAAAGGCATTTTAGGCATTTGCAGAATGCTGTACACTAAATGATTTTAGGCATTTCTCCCAGAGCTACTTTTTACAACAATGATAATTTTTAAATAACAATTACGTGTCGGTCTTACGTTACTTACAGCCTGCAGATCTTGATGCACTCTTCCCTTTGAGGCAGTTCTGCAACTTCATGTTCACTGCTCTCTGGTAGTTGAGTGATTGCACAAGAAAGCCACTCTCCTACACATGCAAAAATTACATGCAAAAATAGCACATAGCTTTCCTAATTGTCTATTTCTTGAAAGAAGCATATGTATATACTGTATATATTAAATGGATTAATAATGAAATAAAAACGTCTACCACAATCTTAATAATCTTATATTTGGTTCATCTTTTTTGGGATGAACTAGGTTAACATGACTGTATTTAAAAGAGTCATGTTATCTAAAAAAGTATTTAGTCAGTCACCAATTGTGCAAGTTCTCCCACTTAAAAAGATAAGAGAGGCCTGTAATTTTCATTATAGGTATACCTCAACTATGAGAGACAAAAGAATTTTAAAAAATTTCAGAAAATCACATTGTAGGATTTTTAAAGAATTTATTTGCAAACCATGGTGGAAAATAGAGCTGAAACGATTCCTCAAGTAATTCGATTACAAAAAAATGATCAAAGCAAAATCTTCTGTAAATTCATTTTAAAAGCTTATGTTATGTTTTTTGCGCAATTATTTGTTTGGCATGACACAGCGTGCTTCCGGATGCAAGCCGCCAGTAAACACTCACGAAGAAGAAGCGCTTACGTCACCCACAAAGCGGAAGGAGATGCAAACAGATAGCTGTGTATTGATTTGAGGGAGCGTTTTGTTGCGGGCTGCAAAATGGAAGGGAGCAATTAAAAAAAAAACTTTTATCAATGAAAAATGTTTTCATTGCTTTAAAGCGCAGGGCAAGCCTCAGTTCAGAGCATATTGACATGCATATGTAAGGTATTGACATGCTTACCTTACTTCATTGCAATCACACGCTCCTTTATTGTGCACACAGGTCCAAGAGAGAGACATTTATATTCTAATGAATACACTCACCTAAAGGATTATTAGGAACACCTGTTCAAGTTCTCATTAATGCAATTATCTAATCAACCAATCACATGGCAGTTGCTTCAATGCATTTAGGGGTGTGGTCCTGGTCAAGACAATCTTCTCAACTCCAAACTGAATGTCAGAATGGGAAAGAAAGGTGATTTAAGCAATTTTGAGCATGGCATGGTTGTTGGTGCCAGATGGGCCGGTCTATTTCACAATCTGCTCAGTTACTGGGATTTTCATGCACAACCATTTCTAGGGTTTACAAAGAATGGTATTAAATCACTGTACTAAAATGGCCTCACAGTCACCAGATCTCAACCCAATAGAGCATCTTTGGGATGTGATGGAATGGGAGCTTCATGCATCCAACAAATCTCCATCAACTGCAAGATGCTATCCTATCAATATGGGCTTGCTTTCAGCACCTTGTTGAATCAATGTCACATAGAATTAAGGCAGTTCTGAAGGCGAAAGGGCATCAAACACTGTATTAGTATGTTGTTCCTAATAATCCTTTAGGTGAGTGTATATTGACTTAAATTGACTTAAAAATCCTGACTGAAAAATCCATGGATTTTTGCATCCTGAATGTCATCACAAAGCATTCCAATAAGAAGTCAGTAATGTTATGCCTGAGCTGTAGATTTTTAAACTTTTAGTTTTGAAAGTTAAGTTGCTGGATTTGAGTCGCTGGCTGTGCAGTCTGTTACTGATGGTAGCCTTTGTTACCTTGGTCCCAGCTCTTTGCAATTGGTTGCTGACTAAATACTTTTTTGCCTGACTGTATGTAAAATCTGATGACGAACAGCAAAAAGAAAATAAACAGCCTGTTACTTTATATATACAATAACACAGAAGCCAGTGTAGTTATGGAGAACTCAGCCTTGGCATGAAGGAAGGAGAGTGTGATACTCCCTCAGACTTCCTCAGAATTTTTAATCAGGCAAAAAAAAAATGCTGATAAGAAAAAACCTTCTTACCCTCACAGCTTTTGCATATGCTTCTTTCTCATGCTTGAGTTCCTTAATATGACTAGCATTCTGAGAGGCAATGATGTTCTGTAAACGTTCCGTGTTTCTGGTGTGCTCTTGCATGACCTGAGCATCTATCTCCATTGTCACCTACCACAGTTATCATGCTCAGTTAGGTGTAAGCATACAGGGATGTGTAATCAGTGTACTCTATATTCTGTCAATGTATATTGTGTATGACTGTATACAGTATGTGAATTAATTTTACTTCATCTTGATGCATATAGCGTTCATGGAGTTCTATAAAGGATTTCTTCAGCTTCTTTGGCTCCTGAACGAAGCGTGCACAGTTGTGGATGTCACTCGTCATTCTATGCACCTTTATATTTACATCTCTAACCTGTGGAAGCAAATATATTATAAACAGTATACAGTGTAATGTACCTTGGAATGCAAGTAACCCAGTTTGCGAGCATTCCACAAGACGAGCAATTAAAAAAATATATAATTTCTCTTGATAAACAAGCGAGTCTTGATTTACAAGTACCAAATATCAAGTATCATATGGCATGCATGTGCTTCTTGTTTTTTTGCAGAGAGTAACGTGATCACTGCGGAGCCAATAGATTATCTCTACAGAATCTTTTATTTTGTATTCTTATGTAAGTGTGCATGCGCATGCTTGCAGGGGGATGGTGGGGTGGGCGTGCTCGTGCGGCTCTGTGTCCTACACAAAAGCCTCCACCACTACTGCTGTCTAGTGGATAGGTGAACAATAAACCCAGCTATCCACTAGATGGCAGTAGTGATGGTAATGGTAAGGATTGGAATGTTCAAAAACAGCAGAGAACAAAGCAGCTGAATTCGGGAAGCAAAGAGCATGTGTGTCATTAGTTTTTGTTACAACTACTTTGCCTTTCTTTTGTTGTCAATATAAGCATAGGTTACAGAACTGACAGCTCTGTCTTTTTCAAAGTTAAAGTGCAGGTTAATTTGTTTTATTTTTACTTTATATTTTGTATTAATTATTTTTATACGAGTATTTTTGGCTTGTGGAATGAATCGTCTGAGTTTCCATTATTTCTTATGGAGGAAATTCACTTTGATATACAAGTGTTTTGATAAACAAGAACACTTCTGGAACTAATTATGCTCACAATCCAAAACCCTAATGTTTATTATCCTAATCACCAGAAGAACAGCAGCACACACTGCCTTGAAAGACTTTAAGAGCTTTAACAAATTACTAAAAAAGTATTAATCATAAACAAAGCAAGCTGTGGTGCAACAAACCTTATGTCGCTCTCTTAGCAAGGCTTGGTCCCTAGATTTCACCTTCTCCTTCAGGTCTGCTATGACCTCCTCACTTTCTGCCTTGATCTCCCTCAATTTATTTTCAACCTAAAATAACATCCTATGATCAACTTGTTTCGATAATATTTATTTAATAATAATAATTATTATTTATATAATAGGAACAGTATTCTGTATAACATCTGATATTCTGTCAAGTCTGTTAAATTCTGATCTCACCATTCTGAGGTCTTCTTTATACTCCTGAAGAGTTCTTTGAAGTTGATCTACTTCACTCCTTTCTTTTTCACTCCTTAGCTTATTTTGTTCTTCTTGCAATTTACCCTCTGTGATTAACTGGCTTAATTCGGCTTGCTTCTCTTCCAAGCTCTTGTCCCGTATTTTAATAGACATTTGGAGCTCTTCAATATAGCGTATCTACAAAAAACAGAACAGATTCTGTTCTTATAAAAATATAAAAATTTAAAGTTATTCTCTGGTGTTCCCTAATATACAGTTTTGGGCAAAAGTTTCAGCACCCCTTGATAAATAACAGATTTTGATGATTTTATTAACACAGTCTCTCTTGGAAATTATTTTCACCAAACATTGATGCATAATTACTGTTTGTACCATAAATTGAAAACCTTTTTTTTTTTTCATTATTATGGCACTGTGCTAAAGTTTGGGCATCCTTAGAGTTCCAGAGTCTCCGATTCTTTTTACAAGGTTTCAGATCTGGCTCATTGGATCTGATGCATTAGCAAATGCCAATTTCAAAGCTTTACAATTACTTTGACTCTTCAAACCTTGTGCACACACTTGTGGACACTCAACAACCATGGGTTCCTCTAAGCAGCTGTGTAAGACTGTAAGAAATGAAAGTTATTATAGCAAAGTGTTGTCAGCTTGCAGTTTCCACAGTGAGAAATGTAATTAATGTGAAGGTCAAGAAGAAATCTGGAAGACCAAGAAAACTCTTGGAGAGAACTGCTCGTATGCTGGTCAGAAAGACAAATCAAAACCCCCATTTGACTGGGGGTTCAGTCAAATGGGAAGATTCAGCAGACTCAGGAGTGGTAGTGCACCATTCCACTGTGATGGGGACCTGCGTCCCCATCATAAAATCCAACATCAGAAGTGTGCAACAGAACATCTACAGAAGCCTTATGTGGAAGTGCTGTGGGTTGATGAAGTTAAAATAGAACTCTTTGGCCACGGGTGGAGGAAAGAATGGATTCCACTAAATACCAGCAAATTCTGGAAGCAAACATCACACAATCTGTAAAAAAGCTGGAGCTGAAAAGATGATGCAACAGGACAATGATCCTAAACATACCTCGAAATCCACTATCGAATACTTCAAGAGACATAAGCTGAAGGTTTTGGAATGGCCATCACAGTCCCTTGATTTAAACATCATTGAAATTTTGTTTGTAAATCTTAAAAGAGCTGGACATGCAAGACGACCAAAGAATATTACAAAACTAGAAAGGTTTTGCAAGGAATAATGTACAAGAATTGAAAGATTTTTAGATGGCTATAAAAAGCATTTGCAAGCTGTGATATCTGCCAGGGGACGTGTTACTAAGTACTGATTATGTAAGGTGCCCAAACTTTTGCACAGTGCCACAATAATGTTTTTATTTTTTTTCTTTGTTCAATTTAAACATAAAAAGTAACTATCCACATAAAAAGTAACTATCCACCAATGTTTGGTGAAAAATATTCTGCATTTTTTCCATTTCCAAGAAAGACAGTGTTAACATCTTTTCAATTAAAAATCACCAAAATCTGTTATTTATGAAGGGATGCCTAAACTTTTGCATAGGAATGTAGGTTACAAGATTCCTACAAACACTGGTGGTTTGTTTTTTTAATAGAAATGTGCACAAGAACCTTTTAACTTATTTAAATAAATGTGTTGTGCTTCACAGAATATCTCCCAGATCCACAGATGGAAGGACATTATTTAAAAGCCAGACCAAGTACAACAAGGAATTGTGTATAATAAGTTTGGCTAAAACATTATTGTTTCCATCGCTGAAGCAAACATGAATTTTATTTAGTTTTACAATATATCTTTCATGATGAATGTGTGTACAGTGTATGTGCTTTAAATTATGTCCATAATAATTAAATAAGAGGTCCTAAATTGTGCTTAAAAATTTATAATAAAAGTTTGTTATATATTTTTGGTTATGTCTTTACAGGAACAAAACAATGAAAGACATGGCAATGCCTCGGTTTACGTTGTCTTAAAATTAATTTGATTTCCTGATAGTATGCTATCTGGTAGTGTTAACTATGCAAATGTCATGATTCGTGAATGTGTCGAAAACAACACATCTGAAACAAGAAAAAAAAAAGACTGAATCTTTCCCCAAGAAAATGAATCCACATGAATTGCTTTGGGAGTTTTATAATAGTAATCATGCTTTTCTGCTGTTTGTGTCCAGCATTAAATAAATTATTTAATCCATATTTGGATTACTGGAAATAATGGCTGGAATGTGGTTGTGAATTTATGACTGAAACTAGTGGTGCTCACTTTCACTTTACAAAAGGTAGCATTTTGATCAAAAGGCTGATAAACAGGTGCGCAGATATGACCAGATTTATCGATAAAAATACCAACATGTACACGAAATGTACAGAAATGGAAGCAACACAAATATATAGGCCACTTTATTCAAGTCATGATATAATATAACATATTTTTGCTGTATAGTTAATTTTTTTGTGTGCATAAGAATTGCATTTCAATGAATGTTCCAGAAATTATTGGTTTATTTTTTTGTTTCTCTCAAAAGAAGTGTGTTTGTGTGAGAAAACTAGAATACCGCTTCAGTACCATCTGTAGTGTACACACACACACATATAGTGTACATATATAGTGTGTGTATAGGATGTGTAGTGGGCGTATGTGTGTCCGTGTGTTTAGGATGTGTAGTGTGTCAAATGTGTGTGTGTGTGCGTGTGCGTGCGTGTGTGTGTTCAGGATAGGTAGTCAATTAGGCACACTCGGGGCCCAGACTCGCATGTGTCCTAATGGCAGCAGATTCCAGCCTGTGTGCCGATTTTCACAAGTTTTTGAGCATGTTTAAGACTTTAAAATGGCATTAGCACATTATGACAAGCACTATTAAAACATCAATATTATCAGAGCTATGGTGATGACATCATGTGATCATTGTGCTGATGTCATTGTGCCTGTGTCACAGACATCAACACTATTATCGTGTGGCGATGACATCATAGTGCTGATGTCATACGGCTTGGAACCTGCTAACAGAAAGTTTCCAAAAAGAATATTGAGGCCCTGTCCACACGGAGACGCGTTTCGCTGTATACGTATAAATTTTTTATCGTATTGCCGTTTCGTCCACACGGATCCGGCGTTTTAGGAGACTGAAACCGCTATTTTTTAAAACCGGGTCCCAAGGTGGATAAATCTGAAAACGCCACCCTTGCGGTTTCGTGTGTACAGCCAATCCGTATATTTTGTGAAACGATGATGTCATGCGCATGCTCAGAGTCTTCTTCTTCGTGTATAGTGTATCTCTATGGCAGAATTACAGCGCCCCATACTGGTCTGGCATATATGTACTACACCGTTTTCGGTGGTTTCGTATGTACGCAGATATTTCTTGAGACGACGCCGAACGAGGAAAAAAAATTTCCGGATAGAGAACGCACTGGCTTTGTGTGGACGGAGCCTTAGTATTAAGCATGAGCCTCACCTGGTCATTCATGGTATTATTTTGGTCCTCCTTCTCCTTCGTCAGATCATTAATGTTTTTTTTTGCATCCTTGAGTTGCTTCTTCAGGTCTTCAGTCTCCTGCTGCAAATTATTGATCTTGCATCCCTGATCTTCTATCCTGCTTTTCAAGGCTTCGTGCTGTGCTATCTTAAAACAAACAGTTGCACATATTAATTATATTGCATGGGTGTGTTTAATCACATCTTGGCTCACAGTGGTGGAAGTTTCAATTATATGTGTACTATGTGCTAAACCACTGAAAAACACAAAAGCACTGAGTGGTTTACTGTTTGCTGTTACTTATGTGCATCTTAAAAAGTTACACCAATTAAAACAAATCTCAAAAACACACCTTCTTCTCCATGAATTTCATATCAAGCTGAAGCTTCTCCTGGGTCTCTGCCTCCATTTGCAGATCAAGGTTGTAGGAGTGGTAGATATCCTTGATCTCAAATTCCGCAGCTTCCTTGTATGCCAGAGAGTTCTTTACCTCCTCCTCCCACTTGTCTTGAAACTGTAGAGAGGAGATAGATACTAAAATGTAAACAAAGGTGCTAATCCCACGACTAGAACAAAGTATTCCAATTCCCCACATAGTGAACTTTATGAATAAACCTGCTCCATATAAATAACAAAAATATCAGTTCCTAATTGCAGGATTCAACTATACTTACACAGTGGAGTCTTGGATGTGGTGTAACATGGTCTGCGAGCGTTTTCCAAGACAATAAAAAATTTGTAAATTAATTTTAACTTGATACATGATCGAGGTTTTGACATACGAGTAGTACGCATGGGGTTTGTCTGTCGAGCGTCACATGATCATAACTGAGCCAATTTTTTTTTCTCTCTCACGTTTGTGGGTAACCGTCTCCCATGCTCTAACTCCTCCTAGGGGAATTGCCCGATCAAGTTAAAAATTTCTCAGGTCACTCTTAAGGGATCAAGGACAAAAAGTTATCAAAAGCTTTCGTCTGGGTCACATTTTCTGGCTATGGCACCGCCACGAATTTGACCCTCCCCCGACGCACAGGAAATTGATGTTTTTTTGCCTCTTTCTCCCACATACTTCTGCCAATGTGAGTGAAAATTTACAGTCATGATGAGCGTTTGAGTCTGAACAGATTGATATGCCCAATTGACGATACAGTTATAACGCCACCTACTGGCATTAGCTAATGTGTCTTGCCTGATTTTCCCCTTTCCACATGTCGCATTTCAACAAACTCCTCCAAGGGACATAATGCAATACGCATGAAATTTTGCCCCATGGTCCATAAGGCATTGTTGAGTAAAAGTTATCAAAAGCTTTTATCAAAGTTGCATGGTCTGGGCAGAGTGGGGTCACAAATTAGATCCTACGAACGTATGGAGAAAGATGCTGTATTTTTTACATTCCTCCTCCAATACAGCTCATTCTCTACATTTATATCAGCCCATGCACACTCCAACAGGACATGGCCGGCCTGAGTGGGCATGGCAAAATGTTTTCACAGCGCCCCCTAGATTGTGATCTGTATCCATGTATGAAGTTTGGTACACTGATGTATCTACTCACCACAGGAAAAAAAAGCCTCTTGGAGGTATTCCCTATAATGAACAGGAAGTCCGCCATTTTGGAAAAACTGCAAGATGTTGCGTTTCGCAGACGTTGTATTTTAACGAACTCCTCCTAGGGGAATTGCCCGATCAAGTTCAAAATTTCTCAGGGTGCACTTAAGGGATCAAGGACAAAAAGTTATCAAAAGCTTTCATCTGGGTCACATGGTCTGGCTGTGGCGCCGCAACGAATTTGACCCTCCCCCGACGCACAGGAAATGGATGCATTTCTGCCTGCTTCTCCCACACATTTCAACCAATCTGGACAAAACATTACAGCATCAATGACCCTTGTAGTTTGGACAGATTGACATGCCAATATGCTAAGGCAGTCATAGCGCCACCAACTGGTATAAGGAAATTCTTTCTTTCTATCTCTGTTTTATTGTATTTCTGTACAAATGAAGGGATTACATCAGAGAGAACATGCAGGAGGACATTGTGAAGGCCCACATGGACTGCCCCGGGTGCGGGGCCCGATCATTGCTGCTTGCAGCTTTAATTATTATTAGGTCCCGCGCACCGAATGGTGCGAAGCCCTATTGTATCTGAAGGAATTATTATTATTAGGGCCCGAGCACCGATCGGTGCGAAGCCCTATTGTATCTGAAGGAATTATTAGGGCCCAAGCACTATAAGGTGCGCAGGACCCTCTTGTTTTCCTAAGGATTTTTTTACACACATACACACATTATCCCTGTATAGTGTGTATAGCTGCATAGAGTCGTCACTCAAGGTTCATCATATTGAGACTGTGTCTGTTACGCGAGCTAAACAAATATATAGTGTATATAGCTGCATAGAGTCGTCACTCAGGGTTCATCACATTGAGACTGTGTCTGTTCCCCGAGCTAAACATAAATATAAATTTAGAAAGACTCAGATAGTCTGTTTTAATAATTTAATTAACATAGATACCACAAACTCAGATAACACTGAATGTGCAGCCGGCACCTCTGATCTGAAGCTAGGACTGTTAAATATTAGATCTCTCGCATCTAAAGCGGTTATTGTTAATGAAATGATTACAGATCAGGAGTTTGATATATTATGTTTAACAGAAACCTGGATTAAACAGGACGAGTATGTAGCTCTAAATGAAGCTAGTCCTCCTGGATGCCTTAAACGTACATTTACATCAAATACCACACAGAGCTTTATCAATAATCTTCCAGAGTTATCAACTTTGATTGGATCGCCATCTGACTTCACAGAACTTGAACAGACGAATGAATATCTAGAGTCAACACCTCGTTATAGCTTAAATAATGTAGCTCCAGTTAAAACGAAAATGATTAGAGATAAGAAACTATCCTTGGTATAATGACCACATATGCGCTTTAAAACAAACCGCTCGAAAATCAAAAACATAAATGGCGCCAAACTAAATTGTTAGTATTCCAAATAGCTTGGAAGGAGAGCATCCTGAACTATAAAAAAGCTCTCAGTGATGCTAGATCAACGTTTCTCTCCACTCTTATAGAAAATAACAAAAACAACCCGAGATTTTTATTTAATACCATAGCTAAATTAACTAAAAACAAGACCACTGTAGAAATCTCCACAACAACATCATGCAGTAGTGAGGATTTCATGAACTTTTTCAATAACAAAATCATAAATATTAGGCAAAAAATTCAGGCTTTGAAACCAGAAAATTTAAATAATACAGATGAACTAACCACATCACATCAGAACTTAGAATACTTTACTCCCCTTGAAGCAAGGGAACTAATTTCACTCATCTCTTCTTCAAAATTGTCAACCTGTTTTTTAGATCCTATACCGACACATTTTCTCAAACAGATAGTACCAGCAATAACAGAACCCCTGCTGAAAGTAATTAACTGTTCACTCAGTAGTGGGTATGTCCCCAAATCCTTTAAATTAGTTATTAAACCGCTAATCAAGAATCCTGACCTTGACCCCTGTCAGCTGTCTAATTACAGGCCGATATCAAACCTTCCCTTTATCTCCAAGATTCTGGAAAAGGTAGCATCACAGCAGCTATGTTCACATCTACACAGAAATAGCATGAATTAACTGTATCAGTCAGGATTTAGGCCTCATTACAGCACAGAGACAAGACTTGTTAAAGTAGTAAACGACCTTTCATATTCCTAAAAATCACTTTTTCCACTACCTCCAAATTCGTGACTTCGTGCGTAAAATGTTTCCTCAGGTTCCTGCCCCGTCTCTATGTTCTCCATATGATCATATATTGGAGGACCCTCTAAGATGGAAAGGCATCATATCAATACTTTATTGTAAAATCTTGGCCCCACTTCACACATCCCTTTCCCAAGTAAAAGCTTGGTGGGAAGAAGACTTAGAAATAGTTATTTCTGATGAGGACTGGGAAGCAGCATTATATAGAATACACAAGACACGGACTTCTACAGTGCAAAATTGTACACCGTGTACATTGGACAAAGTTAAAACTATCCAGGTTTTCCCCAGCCTCTCATGCACATATGTTTTGGTCCTGTACAAAGCTTAGGGGTTTCTGGACCATCATTTTTGAAACTCTCTCTGGTTTTTAAGGGAAATCAACCTCCCCTTGCCCATTGATAGCCCTTTTTGGAATTACTCCCGCATCACATAATTTTACAAAGATACAATCTGATTGTATAGCCTTTATTATGTTGTTAGCCAAACGACTAATATTGCTGAAATGGAAGGATAGGAAGCCTCCAACACCAACACAATGGATTCATGATGTCCTCTTTTTTCTAAAGTTAGAAAAAAATCAAGCATTCTCTAAGAGGCTCATCTAGCCAGTTTCATAAAGCTTGGGACCCTTTCAAACAATATGTCAGAGAACAGGTTTCATTGTCAGATATAGACTAATTTTACTTCCAGAATTCTCTCTTTTTTTTGTTTGTATGACATTGATTGTGCATTTGTACTGTTTTCTAAGCCACGCTCCTAATTATCTTAATTATTGTTATTACTTTTATTTTATTTTATTGTATTTTTTATTACTATTACTATACATGTATATAATTTCTCAATTGTATCAAGTTATTGTCTTCTGTTCTGCTTTGTTTTCTGTTTTGTAACGTTGTCTAAAAACCCATTAAAAAAAAAGTAGTAAACGACCTCCTATTGGCCTTTGATCAAGGTTGCATCACAATACTTGTGTTACTGGACCTCAGTGCAGCTTTTGACACCATTGATCATAGTATTCTCCTTCACAGTTTAGAAAACGTAGTAGGAATTAAGGGAACTGCCCTCTTGTGGCTCAGATCCTACTTGACTGATCGTTATCAGTTTGTAGATTTAGATGGTGACCATTCCTCATGTTCTCAAGTGGAGTTTGGTGTTCCACAGGGTTTCGTTTTAGGCCCACTGCTTTTTCCCTTAACATGCTTCCTCTGGGTAACATAATTCATAAACATGGTATTAGTTTTCATTGTTATGCTGATGACACACAATTATATGTCTCAGCAAAACCAGATGAGAAAAACCAGTTTGCTAAAAGCAGTGTGTGCAGGACATAAGAGATTGGATGTTAATTAATTTTCTTCTGCTTAATCCTGATAAGACAGAGGTTCTAGTCATAGGACCACAAGTAGCTAGAAGTAAGCTTTCTGATCACACTGTAACTTTAGATGGCCTTTCTGTTCCATCAAATGCAACAGTAAAAGACCTTGGCGTGATTATAGATTCCATCCTTTCGTTTGAAGCACATGTAGATAATATTACCAGGATAGCTTGCTCTTACCTTAGAAATATTGCCAAGATAAGAAACATATTGTCACTAAATGATGCAGAAAAACTAGTTTATGCTTTTATCACCTCTAGGTTGGACTATTGTAATGCCTTACTGTCTGGTTGTTCAACTAGGTGTATAAATAAGCTTCAGTTAGTACAGAATGCAGCAGCGAGAGTCCTCACTAAAACCAGAAGATACGAGCACATCACCCCTATCTTATCTACACTGCATTGGCTCCCTGTGAAATTTTGCATCGATTTTAAGATACTACTTTTGATATTTAAAGCACTAAATGGTCTCGCACCAATGTATTTGAGTGAACTGCTAGTGTCTTACGATCCGCCACGCCTACTTCGATCAAAGAATGCAGGCTGCCTGTCACAGCAGGGGGCAGAGCTTTTTCTTACAAAGCCCCAAAGTTATGGAATAGTCTTCAGTGTTTAAGTCTAGGCTAAAAACCTATTTATTTAGCCAAGCATTTTTGTAAATAGATTAGCCTTAGCTAAAGGAGCAGATCTGGGGGACTCATAGAATATTGGTCATATAGTATTCTGGTGAACTGGTATGTTTAGATGCTGTCTTCCCCACTCTCATTGATCACTCAGGTTTGTTGACGGTGAGGTGATTGGTTGCTTTACATCACAGGGAGCCCTCATGTCTGTGTTTCCTTCTGGCTCTCCCTGCTTCTGGTTGGAGATCTCGTCGCTTGGATGCCCCGTGTGGTCTGCCTGGATTCGTGTGGTGGCTGGGGATGGTTTCCATGAAGACTGTCCTGTCCTCGATTGATGCTGATAGCTGTTCTCTGGGCACCTGTGACTTCAGTTGTTTGATACATTTACATTTACGCATTTGGCAGACGCTCTTATCCAGAGCGACTTACAAAAAGTGCTTTAAAGTTTACATTACTGGATATATACTTACACTGGGTTAACTAGGTCAATAACTAAGTGCGATTAGTCTAACGCAACTGGGAAGAGGGTTTTTTTTTGGGGGGGGGGGGGGGGGGGGGATGTTAGTCGTACAGTCTGCTGTACGAACATCTAGAGGAAGTTCGTTCCACCACCTAGGTGCCAGAACAGAAAAGAGTCTGGATGAATGCCGATCCCTGAGAGGTGGGACGAGGCGAGCAGTGCTGGAGGACCGGAAGGAACGAGGCGCAGTGCGTGGTGTGATTAGAGCAGAGAGGTAAGTGGGTGCTGGGCCATTTTTAGAAGTCCAAACTTACTTCTTTTGATTGTGTAAAGCTGCTTTGCGACAATGTCAATTGTTAAAAGCGCTATATAAATAAAATTGACTTGACTTGACTTGACTATAGTGTGTGATGTGTGCAGGTTGTGCGGTGTAACCGAGTGGCGATGGCTTTTTCGAGGTCTTAACACACTTGAATAACACAGGTTGTGCTGTGCGCCCGGGATGGCGATGGCACAGCGTGCTTGGGCCCGTCATTGTTGCGTGCAACTATATTTAGGGCCCAAGCACTATAAGGTGGGCAGGACCCTCTTGTTTTCCTAAGGATTATTAAGGCCCAAGCAATATAAGGTGCGCAGGACCCTCTTGTTTTCCTAAGGATTTTTTTTTCCATCCTTTTGGACTTTTCGGGGGTCT
Organism: Clarias magur; assembly: GCA_013621035.1. Taxonomy (NCBI): domain Eukaryota; kingdom Metazoa; phylum Chordata; class Actinopteri; order Siluriformes; family Clariidae; genus Clarias; species Clarias magur. The sequence goes on from QNUK01000337.1 coordinate 41,889, forward strand.
TGTTCAAAAACTCATGAAACTTGGCAGGCAGGTTGGAATCTGCTGCCATCAGGATGCCTGAGAGTCTCGTGGCCCAGGGCCCCCCACACGAGATTTTGCTGCCTAGCTCATACACACTTTCACGTAGGCACACGAAACCTAGTACACATTTAGAGCTCATCAAGCCGAACAACTTTCGCACTGCATGTATTGGGCTAAACTCAACAGGAGGCCGGTTATTTTGGGTCGTTCGCAAAAACGCACCCAATGGATTTTGATATATTCCTCCTAGAGAAATTATACAATCGCTACCAAACTGGGCCAAAGAGATCTAAAGACATTGAGGATGCAAAATTGCGGAGGGATTTTTGATATCGCAAACGCGTCAGCCGTGATAATGTCTTAAACGTACGCCGAAAAATTATTACTAACTTTTTGTGTGGCATTATATTGAGTGACATCATGTTCAGTGACATCACATTCAGGAACATCAGACGTGATGCTTTTCTTCCAGCATCTGCAGCCTATTGTACACACATAGACATCACAAATGTTAACACTCACACACAAACACAACTCACACACACACCCACACACACACACACACATCACTAATGTTAGTACACACAGACTCGCACACCATACACACAGACAAGCACAAACACAAGCACATTTACTCGACACACACAGACTGACACATCCACACATCACACACCTCTCTCCCTCACTCTCACACACACTAACCCTCACACACTAACGTGCGCACACACACACATGCATGCCTGCACACAAACACACTCACACATCACACACATACATATACCCATATTACAAATGTCTACACTCAGGCACACAAACACACACCTCTCAGAATCAAGATAGCACAAATCCACTATAACTTCTGGACACTTTCACTCTTTCACTACCACTCAGCATCTAGTTGGAGATGGGGAAAGAAAGGGGAGATGGGAAAGAAAAAGGTAAGGATCCACCGTGCGCTGCTTTTCCTTTGCTTCCAGACCCCGGACTAAACTCCGCGCTTCCAAACTGACATTAGCCCTGTATAGTGTGTGATGTGTGCAGTATGTGTGGTGCAACCGGGCGGCGATGGCTTTTTCAAGGTCTTAACACAATTGAATAACACACGGGTTGTGCGCTGCGCCCGAGGTGGAGATGGCGCAGGGTGCTCGGGCCCGTCATCGTTGCTTGCAACTATATATATATTTTTTCCACCCTTTTGGACTTTTCGGGGGTCTTAACATGCTCAAAAATTCCTGAAACTTGGCAGACAGGTTGCTGCCATGAGGATGCCTGAGAGTCTCGTGGCCCAGGCCCCCACACAAGATTTTGCTGCCTAGCTCATACACACTTTCACGTAGGCACACAAAACTCGTAGGCGCACATTTAGAGCTCATCAAGCCGAACAACTTTCGCGCTGCACACATACATATACCCATATTACAAATGTTTTCGCTCACGCACACAAACACACACACACACCTCTCACGACACACACACACACACACCTCTCTCACGACTAACACACACCTCTCTTACACACACACACACACCTCTCTCACGACGCACACACAGACACCCCACACACACACACACACATTAGCCCTGTATAGTGTGTGATGTGTGCAGGTTGTGCGGTGCAACCGAGTGGCGATGGCTTTTTCAAGGTCTTAACACACTCGAATAACACAGGTTGTGCGGTGCGCCCGGGGTGGCGATGGCACAGGGTGCTTGGGCCCGTTATCGTTGCTTGCACCTATATTTATTAGTTATTTGATAGGATTTTTTAAATTTTATTATTAGGGCCCAAGCACTGCAGTGCGCAGGGCCCTATTGTTTTCATTAGGATTGCTTATTTATTAGGGCCCAAGCACCGTAGTGCATAAGGCCCTCTTGTTCTTCTAAGGATTATTTATTAGGGCCCAAGTACTGTAGTGCGCAGGGCCATATTGTTTTCGTTAGGATTGTTTATTAGGGCCCAAGCACTGTAGTAAGCAGGGCCCTATTGTTTTCGTTAGGATTTTTTATTTATTTATTTATTTATTTATTAGGGCCCAAGCATTAGTGCGCAGGGCCCTACTGTTTTCGTTAGGATTATTTATTTATTTTTATTAGGGCCCAAGCACTAGTGCGCAGGGCCCTATTGTTTTCGTTAGGATTTGTTTTGTTTTTCTTTGTTTGTTTTCCACATTTTGGTACTTTTGGGGTCTGATCACATCATATGACAATCATGAGTCTATGTCATAGCGCCACCAACTGGCAGCAGGAAGTGTGTCACTTTTGGAAATCACTAATATTTTGGCCTTTACTTTCACCTGATTTGGTTCAAAATCAGCCAGACTAATGAAAAGACATGCGTGATTGGACACCATGAAGGATTTTGTTCTAATTTGAATCGTCTTGCTATGGCAACGATTTAACTAAAGAAAAAATCTAAGAAAATTATTCTTCTCATATCTTACTAGTGGAAAGACCCACGGTTCCAAAATTCGATTGGTCTAGACTCAAACTGACTATAAGGGAGCCCTGAGAGCCTGGACCCCGGGCGTGGCACAGGGCCTGTACAGCGCCCCCTGGAGCTTTGTACAAATTTACCTGCATAACTCATATCCACTTTTACATATATGAATGAGACCCGGTATAAACTTAGATCTCATTAAGGTCAACAACTTGCATACCCCATGTCATGGAATACACTGAAAAGGAAGTCAGTTATTTGGCGTTGATTGAGAAACGCACCCATTGGAATGTGCACTACTACTCTTACAGGATGCATCTGCTTTTGACCAAACAGGGTCAAATACAATCTCAAGACATTGAGGATCTAAAATTGCGAAGGGCTGGTTGATATCTTAAACGGGTCGGCCGTGGCGGGCCTTTAAACCTACTGCGAATAACAGGAAACAGGAAGTGGCAAATAACTTCTGTATACATTGTGTGACGTTCATCAATCCTCAGCTGTAGGTTAAGAGAAGAAACCTGCTCACAGTGACATGGGTCCCTTAAGTCTCAGTCATAGCGCCACCAACTGGCAGCAGAAAGTGTCTACTAATTTTACTATTTACTGACTAATTTTCAGCTAATTGGCTTCAAAATCAGGCACAATAATCTGAAGACATGAGGGATGTCTTCTTTATAAAGTGTAAAGGACTTTTTTATGCGCTGAATTGTTTTGAAATGGCAAGGTATTCATTTAAGGACAAATTAGGTACTTATATCAACCAACTGGAATGTCCTAATGTTTCAAAACTTTTTATGTTCAAAGAACAACTGGTTGTGAGTACATATGTTGCGATTCATGATTTTGAGATGCTCATACGCCTCCTAACAATATTTTATATTGATGAGCTCATTTCACATGGTTTTGGCCTGACTCCTGCAGTACTAAAATATGTCCACTAGATGGAGGTACTTCCCTGTTTCCTTGACTATGGCTTCACCATAGACACAAACATGCACAAACACACACACAGACTCACACACCATATTCACAAGCATGCACAAACAGACGCACATTTACTCGTCACACACAGACTGACACATCCACATGTCACACACCTCTCTCCCTCACTCTCACATACACTAAACTTCACACACACACACATCACATCACTGTCACACACCTCTCTCCCTCACTCTCACACACACATCACATCACACATTTTGATAACTCAAACGGCTCAGCCGTGTATGTCTTAAACTTACAACCAAAAATTATTAATAACACACACATCACTAATATTAACACACAGATGCACACACCATACAAACATGCACAAACACAAGCACACGTCACTAATGTTAACACACTAAATAAAGACACAGACACACACACACACGCACACACACACACAAACATCACACACATGCACACCTAAATACACACACATTATAACATCACAAATTATAACACTCACACACGCACATCTCTGTCTCACACACCCTCACGCAGAAACACACACCCACTAACAAGTCACATGTCTTACACATACTAACACACACATCACTAATGTTAACACACAGACTCACACACCACACACACACAAACACACACAAACACATTTACTCATCAGACACAGACTGAAACATTCACTAGTCTCACACACAAGATTATTATGGTTTCATGTTTACAATCTAAACATATGCAGAAATAATAAAAATAAACAATACAAACATTTAAATTGCCCACTGTGCAACATTCAGTCAGGTGGACAAAGGCGGTGATATACACACCACACACACACACACACCGCTCACACACACATACACACATACCCACACACATACACAATATGCACGCACTAACCAAACCACACACACACACACACACACACACACACACACACACACACACACACACACACACACACAGTCACATCACTCAGATACACATACACAATGATACACATACACAATATGCACACACTTACCATACTACACACACACACACACACACACAAACACACTCTACACACATTACACATCCTATACACACAAACTGCCCCATTATCATCTTCACCAAACCGGCCCATGTAATCTCAAACCATTGAGGATAGAATACTGCAATGGGATTTCTGATATCTCAGACTGTTTTGCCATGGAGATGCCTCATGCCGAATAGCGGCTAATAATGTCACACACACACACACATAAATATTTATATACATGCAAATTATAGACATTAGAGTTTCGATGCTGAGACCCAATTGCCATGAGTGGACATTCTTATAATCTCTTTCATGAGACCAAAACTGTCACGTCTGTCCTTTTGTTATTCCCCTATAAGTGCACGTGCCCTCTTTGCCCACCATCTCACTGATGCGCCCGGATGGCGGTGGCGCCGTGCTTGGGCCCGTACTCGTTGCTTGCAACTATAATTTTTATTATTATTATTCTGTATTCTTTGTTCTTAAAATACTCCCCCGGCGAAAACTTAGGTGTGAACCTGTCGGCGTGAATAGGCGTGGCCAAATGACTCAGCAGCGCCCCCTGGAATGAGATCTGGGTCCCTGTAATGAAATTTGGTACACTGATGTATCTTCTCGGAGTGAAAAAAAGTCTACTGAAGGTATCCTCTAAAGTGAACAGGAAGTCCCCCATTTTGGAAAAACTGTGAGATCTTGCGTTTCGTACATCTCGTATTTTGACAAACTCCTCCTAGGGGAATTGCCCGATCTAATTCAAAATTTCTCAGGATGCTCTTAAGGGGTCAAGGACAAGAAGTTATCAAAAGCTTTCGTCTGGGTCACATGGTCTGGCTGTGGCGCCGCAACGAATTTGACCCTCCCCTGACTAAACTTTACAGTCATGATGTTCGTTCGCATCTGAACAGATTGATCTCCCAATTTGACGATATAGCTATAACGCCATCTACTGGCAGTAGCTAATTTGTTTTGCCCGATTTTCCCCTTTCCACATGTCGTATTTTAACAAACTCCTCCGAAGGAAATAATGCAAGAAGTACCAAATTTTGCCCCATGGTCCTGAAGACATTGTTGAGTAAAAGTTATCAAAAGCTTTAAAGTTCTCTGGTCTGGCCAGGGCGGGGTCGCAAATTAGATCCTTCAACAGTATTGAGAAATTTGCTGTATTTCTTACAATCGTCCTCCAATCCAGCTCATACTCTAGATTTACATCAGGCCATGCACACCTTTCCTCATGCCACTGTCGTCATGAGTGAGCATGGCCAAATGTCTCTGCAGCTCCCCCTAGATTCTGTTCTGGGTCCCTGTAAGACCTACAGGCATCAAATTCGTTATTTCCTCACCACAGGAAAAAAAGTCTCTTGGAGGTATTCTCTACGATGAACAGGATGTCCGCCATTTTGGAAAAATTGCAAGATATGGCGTTTCCCCACGTCATATTTTAACAAACTCCTCTTAGGGGAATTGCCTGATCAAGTTAAAAAATTTTCAGGTGGCTCTTAAGGGATCAAGGACAAATAGTTATCAAAAGCTTTTGTCTGGGTCACATGGTATGGCTGTGGCGCCGCCACAAAATTGACCCTCGCCCGACACACAGGAAATGGAAGAACATTTGCCTGTTTCTCCCACACATTTCATCCAATCTGGATAAAACTCAACAGCATTAATAACAATCAGAGTTTGAACAGATTGAGGTGCCAATATGATAATTCAGATAATGCTTGGTTTATATCTCTTTTTGACTGTATTTCTCTACAAATGAAGGGATTACATCAGAAAGAACATGCAGGAGAACATTATTGAGGCCCACGTGGACTGCACAGGTGCAAGGGCCCGATCATCGCTGCTTGCAGCTTTATTAGGGCCCGAGCACCGACCGGTGCGAAGCCCTATTGTATCTGAAGGAATTATTATTATTATTATTATTATTATTATTATTATTATTATTCTGTATTCTTTGCCGTGCCTAAAGAACTGCTAATTTGGGTGCCTGAACATGCTCAAAAATTCTCCCCTGGCGAAAATGTGTGTGAAACGGTCTGCGCGAGTAGGCGTGGCCAAATTACTCAGCAGCGCCCCCTGGAATGAGAGCTGGGTCCCTGTAAGGCCTACGGACATGATATTTGGTAGACTGATGTATCTTCTCGGAACGAGAAAAAAGTCTACTAGAGGTATCCTCTAAAATGAACAGGAAGTCCTCCATTTTGGAAAAACTGCGAGATGTTGCGTTTCGCACATGTCGTATTTTGACGAACTCCTCCTAGGGAAATTGCCCGATCGAGTTTCTCATAACGCTCTTAAAGGATCAAGGGCAAAAAGTTATCAAAATCCGTGACAAATTTTACCCTCCCCCGATGCACAGGAAATGGATGTTTTTTTGCCTGTTTCTCCCACACACTTCTTCCAATGTGGATAAAACTTTACAGTCATGATGAGCGTTCGATTCTGAACAGATTGATATGCTAATACCTACCACCTACTGGCAGTAGCTAATGTCTTTTGCCTGATTTTCCCATTTCCACATGTCCTATTTTAACGAACTCGTCCTAGGGAAATAATGCTATAAGCCTGAAATTTTGCCCCGTGGTCCTGAAGACATTGTTGAGTAAAAGTTATCAAAAGCTTTTATCAAAGTTCCACGGTCTGGGCAGGGCGGGGCCACAAATTAGATCCTTCGACAGTATGGAGAAAGTTGCTATATTTCTTACATTCTTCCTCCAATCCAGCTCAAAATCTAGATATCAGGCCTGCACCCCTTTCCTCATGACATGGTCGTCATGAGTGGGCGTGGCCACATATCTCGGCAGCGCCCCCTAGATTGTGATCTGGGTCCCTGTAAAACCTACAGGCATCAAATTCAGTAGACTGATGCATATCCTCACCACAGGAAAAAAAGTCTCTTAGATGTTCTCTCTACAACAAACAGGAAGTCCGCCATTTTGGAAAAATGACAAGATTTTGCGTTCCGCACATTATATTTTAATGAACTCCTCCTAGGAGAATTGCCCTACCGAGTTGAAAATTTCTCAGGTCGCTCTTAAGGGATCAAAAGTTATCAAAAGTTTTCGTCTGGGTTACATGGTCTGTCTGTGGCGCCATGATGAATTTGACCCTCCCCCGACACGAAGGACATGGATGTATTTTTGCCTGTTTTTCCCACAAACTTCATCCAATCTGGACAAAACTTTCCAGCATCATTTACATTCACAGTGGCGTTCATTGGCATGCCAACATGATAACTCAGTCATAGCGCCACCAACAGGTTGCAGCAAATAATTGATTTAGATTTCTTTCTGCCTGTAGTTCTGCTCAAATTAAATGACCACATCAGAACATGCAAGAAGAAATTGTAGAGGCCCTCATGTACTGCACCGGGTGCGAGAGCACGATCATCGCTGCTTGCAGCTTTAATTATTATTATTATTATTATTATTATTATTAGTCTGAAACTGTCTGGGTGAAATGACTCAGCGGCACCCCCTGGAATGAGATTTGGGTCCCTGTAAGAGCTACGATTATATTACACATAATACCTGTATAACTTTTATTTCTATGTTTTATCACCCCCACTAGTTAATATTTAATTTTATTTATTAAGACAAGTGGGCTATTTGATGTTGCTGTGTGGCCTATGCGTACATTGTGTTTGAACAACTATGAACAGCCTGAGCTGCCAACCACAGCAGTTTCTTGCCTCGTCCGTAATGCTGCCCGAAGACACATTACCCCTATGCTAAAAAGTCTTTCTGAGGGGGTACTGGTGGCTGGAATTCACAGGTATTGTTTTGTAAGCTTGCTCACTCTTGGGAAGTTGCGTTCATGTAGCACTACATCCAAAGAAAATATATGTGGATGATTATGCAACTATTAATTAACAACTGTACAGTTGTTGAGTGAAGTGGCTCTCACTATATTCAGCCAGGTTTTTTGCAATAAATTCACCCATGTCGTCTTCGGGAAAATATTATATTATTATATTATACTATTATATTAAAGGAAGCAATACCTTACTAAAGTCCACTGCATTGTGTCCACCTCCTGTTGAGCTGAGCCCAGGACATGCATAGTGAAGATTTCTTAGCTCAATGCAAGTTTGACATGTATACGTGCAAGTGTATATGAGCTATACAGCAACATGCACACTACCTATCCTTCACACAAGCACACACACACACACACACACACACACACACACACACACACACACGCACGCTCAGGACCCAGAATCACAGGCATCCTAAAGGCAGCAGAGTCCAACCTGTGTGCCAATTTTCATGCGTTTTTGAGCATGTTAAGTCCCCCAAAAGGGACTGGAGAAAACAAATTTTATAAGAACAAGAGGTTATTCATGCCAACAGTGAGATCTTCAATGTGATAGCTTCCTTACCTCCTTCAGTTTTGTTTCATAGGATTGTTTCATGCCTTCCATGGAATGAAGGTAGTTGGCTTCCCGTTCTTGCAGCTTTTTCTCATGATTCTGCTGCATCATCTGCATTTTCTTCTCCAAATAAACATACTTATCATGCTCAGCAACCATGGCCTTGCTGTAGTTCAACTCTGACAACAGAAAAAAAATAGCAATGTGTTTAATTAATATATTACTGTATTATAAGAAGGAGTACAAAATTAAACAAAGCCCATGCTTGCAGCTCATCGAAGTAAGCTAAATTTGGGGCGAATATAAATGGTATACACATTCTGCCATTCTGTTTCTGAACTGCAATGAGACAAGTTATACACACATGGACAAAATTGTTGGTACCCTTCGGTCAATGAAAGAAAACCTCACAATGGTCACATAAATAACTTTAATCTGACAAAAGTAATAATTAAAAAAAAATTCTATGAATGTTAACCAATGAAAGTCAGACATTGCTTTTCAACCATGCTTCAACAGAATTATTTAAAAAAAATAAACTCATGGAACAGGCCTGGACAAAAATGATGGTACCCCTAGAAAATACTGAAAATAATGTGACCAAAGGGACATGTTAATTCAAGGTGTGTCCACTAATTAGCATCACAGGTGTCTACAATCTTGTAATCAGTCAGTGGGCCTATATATAGGGCTCCAGGTAGTCATGTGTTGTTTGGTGACATGGTATGTACCACACTCAACATGGACCAGAGGAAGCGAAGGAAAGAGTTGTCTCAGGAGATTCTAAAGAAAATTATAGACAAGCATGTTAAAGGTAAAGGCTATAAGACCATTTCCAAGCAGCTAGATGTTCCTGTGACTACAGTTGCACATATTACTCAGAAATCTAAGATCCATGGGACTGTAGCCAACCTTCCTGGATGTGGCTGCAGGAGGAAAATTGATGACAAATCAAAGAGGCGGATAATCCGAATGGTAACAAAAGAGCCCAGAAAGACTTCTAAAGAGATCCAAGGTCAACTTCATGCTCAAGGAACATCAGTGTCAGATCGCACCATCCGTCGTTGTTTGAGCCAAAGTGGACTACATGGGAGATGACCAAGGAGGACACCATTGTTGAAAACAAATCATAAAAGACTGGAATATGCCAAACTACATGTTGACAAGCCACAAAGCTTCTGGGAGAATGTCCAATGGACAGATGAGACAAAAATGGAACTTTCTGCCAACGCACATCAGCTCTATGTTCACAGATGGAAAAATGAAGCATATCAAGAAAAGAACACTGTTCCTACTGTGAAACATGGAGGAGGCTCCGTTATGTTCTGGGGCTGCTTTGCTGCATCTGGCACAGAGTGTCTTGAATCTGTGCAGGGTACAATGAAATCTCAAGACTATCAAGGGATTCTAGAGAGAAATGTGCTGGTCAGTGTCAGAAAGCTGGGTCTCAGTCGCAGGATATGGGTCTTGCAACAGGACAATGACCCAAAACACACAGCTAAAAACACCCAAGAATGGCTAAGAGGAAAACATTGGACTATTCTAAAGTGGCCTTCTATGAGCCCTGACCTCAATCCTATTGAGCACCTTTGGAAGGAGCTGAAACATGCTGTCTGGAAAAGGCACCCTTCAAACCGGAAACACCTGGAGCAGCTTGCTCATGAGGAGTGGGCCAAAATACCTGCAGAGAGGTGCAGAAGTCTCATTGACGGTTACAGGAATCGTTTGATTGATTTTTATAATTCCAATGAAGCATGGTTGAAAAGCAATGTCTGACTTTCATTGGTTAACATTCATAGAATTCTTATTTATTATTACTTTTGTCAGATTAAAGTTATTTCTGTGACCATTATTCTGTGAGTTTTTCTTTAATTGACCGAAGGGTACCAACAATTTTGTCCACATGTGTAAATAAGGCAAACATATAGTGTGTGTATTCACCCTCGTCCTTCAGGTCTTTGGTGTATTTTTCAATCATAGTGGCTATTGTGTCCTGGTAGAAGACTTTCTGATCCTCCTTCTCAGTGCTCAGCACCTATAGTCAAATACATCCAGTTTCCAATTAATTATTCCTCAACATATATTATGTAGGCAGTATGGTGGCTTAATGGTTAGCACTGTCGCCTTGCACCTCCGAGATCGAGGTTCAATCCCTGTCTCAGGGTCTGTGGGCATGGGGTTTGCATGTTTGATGGATGGATGGATGAATGGATTATTAAACAGTTTGTTCTGACCGAGAAAACTGATTGAACGAGAGGCATTAGATGAGTGGTGATAATACTGTAGATAGTAACAGCACTGAAACATTTAACTATATGTATCACTCTGCTCACCTTATAACTTCTAAACATTGTACTGGTAGGAATTTTAAAAAACTGTCTGTCGCCAGCTCCGCCACGCCTGGTTAGTTACTTCAACCAGTCGTGGAAGAAAATGTGTTGGCAGAGCCAAGTAACTGGTCAAATAAAAAAACAAATCATAATCTGTTGGTCAAAATCATGTCTGTGATAATGTTGTATAAATGCAACAAACGATAACAAGACACCTCTGCGAATTCCATGCGGAAAGGCAATTTGGAGCATTTTAGAAAAAGAGGACAAGGAAGAAAGTATCTGATGGGTTCTTAAAGGCGACAGGTCTAGAAAAGAAGTGAGGGAGATGAAGACCAAAAGGTGGCGGTCATGCAACATAGTGGATGCCAACCGCCGGGAAACACAAAGAAGAAGAAAGAGGAGGAGGTTGTGCTGGATATCAGTGCAGCTGTGATATCTTCAGTACTCAGGCTGTGTTCTTATGCTTATGACAGCATCACAGACATGCTGATATTCATCAGAACAGAACTCCCTATTGAGTGATATTGCTTGAATATAACTTTGTAATCATCTGACATAAGAATACAATAATATTAGAGACAATTTAAGGCTGTGTAAAATCATTCAAATAGCACACTACAATTATCTGTTACTAATCTGCGTCTTCAGGCAGTGATGTTCCCCATTTTGGACATTCCACAGTGCCCTCTGCAGAGCATTTCACAACTTGCAGAAACCTTCACATTTCTCTTCATTTGTTCTACTACATCTTGCTTATCCTGTACAGAGTCACAGGAGGCCTGGAGCCTATCCCAAGGAACTTGGAGCACTAGGCGGGGTACACCCTGGACAGGGTGCCAGGGTGTCTAGGACAGGGTGCCAGTGCATCCTGCAGGGCACAAGCATGCACACCATGGGTAATTTTTAATTAACAATTATCCTACTCTGTATGTCTTTGGACTGTAACAGGGAAACCCACCAGACATGGAAAGAACATTAAAACTCGACGTACAATAACCCAAGTCCCAGTGAGAACTAGTGCTACACAAGTAATGACATAAAATCTAAAATCACTGTATGGACCCGTGTACTTATTTAATCTTAAAAGGTTGCAATTTACTTCAGAGAATATATGCATGATCAGGAAGATATGTAGAGTTTGTAGGTTATTTAATTAGTTTTTTTAAATATACATTTTAGGTGATAAACAAATATTAGCAAACATCCTCTTAGTGCATCGTTTATAACATTATTTGCTGTTAGCCTATATTGAAATGTTTGAACACCAGATTTTACATTTAATAGTTAATATCACAATTTAAATAGCAATAGAGATATCTGTCAAAATAATTACAATGTGATTTTTTAAAATATCAAATTGTGCGACCCTAATGAGTGTGACCCATCTGACTAATAACTTAGATACATCATAAACTTGAGATCTTGCGTTCTGACCTTAATCTGGTCTTGCAGAGCCTCTATCTGCTGGACATAATTCTGCATAACAATTTTCAAGTTCTTCTTGAAGTCCACGTCCTTCATATTCAGCCTGTATTCCAGCTCCGACCTCTGCCACTCAACGTGGGCCTTGAGCTCAGATATACTATCCTCCTGGATGATGATAGAAGATTAATACAGAAAAATATTATAATCCTGAAGAGGATCCTGAAAATTTTGTTCTCTTCTAAATGTGTATGGACAGAACGATAAGGTGTACTTGGTTTGTATATGTTCTTGTTTGTTGTGTGGCCCAGTGATAGTGCTGCACATTTAATCACACAAAAATCTAAAATTCTTGTATGGACCTGGGCAATTAAACTGCAATTTATTACAGGTAATAGATGTCTGTATACAACACAGAAAACTATTGATGCAAAGACTTAGGATGACAGTTTGAGCATTTTATCTTTCAGCTGTATCACTATAAAACATGGATCAGTTCCACAGCCATTGCTAGGCAGAGAGCTGAGCATGTTTTTTTCCACAGTACTGTAGTGTGTATTGTTTGTTTTAACACAAAGATAACTATTAATGTACTCCGGTAACGCTCATTGTGTGGTCATATTTACCTTGTCTTCCAAATAACTCTTGGAACAAAGGATCTCCTCAGTATAATCCATGTCTTGAACCATCTCCAGGGTTCGTCCATCCTGATCAGTAATCACCCAGACAAGGAGACAGTTGTCCTCTGAGGCAGTCAGGAGGAACTGGTCGCTAGGTGTGACGACCATCTGCGCACGAAGAAAATTTAATTTAATGGGAGAGAATAGGGCGGCACATTGGTGTTAGTGGTTAGCACTGTTGTCTTGCACCTCCAGGGTCTGGATTCGATTCCCGGCCGGGTTCGATTCCCATCTCTGTGTGCATGGAGTTTGCATGTTCTCCCCGTGATTGGTGGGTTTCGTCTGGGTACTCCGGTTTCCTCCCACAGTCCAAAGACATGTAGGTTAGGTTACAGATCTGGCCATTAAGAATGCACGTTTCTTGAAAAGGGATCTCGCACGCTTCCGCGGCAGCTCGCGGGAAGCTGTGAAAATGCCGTTCATTACCTGTAAGGTACAGTCGTGTTTCAATCTAAAGTATTGTGTGTCTACTGAAGCCAAAAATGCGTTCTATCTCTAACCCTAAGCGCCCATTGCCAGCAAGCGACAGAGCTCATAAACGTAGACTCATATCATATCAGTAATCATATCATAAACTCATATCAGTCTACCCCAAATTTCTCATTCACTGCTGAAGTGGTTAAATATGTTTATACTGTAGATATGTAGGTTATATTTTATAAGTACAATTGCAAGTAAATTGCAAACTGCATGTAATATAAAATATGAATAAAACAGTATTAGACACACATATATGATATAGTAGTATATGCAATGAAAAAACTATTTACACATGAGTGCTCAAATGTAAAGCAAACGCAATTATTAATTTATTGTGCATATTTAACTTCATGCAGTCATTTAAGTTACATGAAAAATAACGTGCCTACCAGCCCAGTATTATTTTCTGTTTCGAATTTAAAGATGCACACGCGTGTGCAAAAAAGACGAAGTACAACAAAGAATCCAAAAGTGTATAATCTTTAATAAAGTTAGCCTAAAACAATATTGTCTCCAATGGTGAAGCAAACATTATTTTGTTTTTGTTTTAGTCTTCTCGCTGAATACAACGCACTCCGAGGTGAACACATGCAGACTCCCAGTTACTGTAATCCCTCTTCTCACCTTTCATTCACAATAGGTGTGAAGTTATCAAACCGGTTTCACTGATTGACTGGGAATTGGCAGAATTGAGGTGTTTAAAACGAATTAACAAGACCGAGCAGACGTCTCTGCCTAAAATGTATTTTGCCAGCACAATGTACTGGAGCTCAGCACGTCTTATTTCCTTATTTCCAATAATAAGTGAAATGTATTTCGCGTATATGCTTAAATATTCCTTTTTATTCATGGACATGTGTATTGTGTTTAATCTGCATTATTGAGACATGATGACTTTCTGGCATTTTTATGGATAAATCGAACGGGTTTATCAGCCTTTTGATCAAAACGCTGCCTTTTGTAAAGTGAAAGTTTATGTACAAATCGGGGTTCACGCCGATGAACAACTTTATTTCAGTCATAAATTCACAACCACATTCCAGCTATTATTTCCAGCCATGGTCAAATAATGGATGAAATGCTGGACATAAACAGCAAGAAAACATTATGTTTATTATTATAAAAAGCCCAAAGCACTTCGGGTGCATATACAGTAACAATGTTTACAAAAATATATTGATTTTTTGTTCATTCATGTCTTCTGATGGTGCTCAGTGTCGACACATTGTTACGTTTTAACAAAGATATGTTGGCATCTTCACGAATCAGAACATTCGCATAGTTAACACTAAATGAACAACAGGTCTTCACTTTGTAATACACCTGTCCATAAAAAGGAATATTTAGGCGTATACGCTAAATATATTTCACTTAAATATTACAGATTAAAACAAGAAAAGAAGACGTGCTGAGCTTCAGTTCTTACAAAAGGTCTAGGAAGGAACGATTGTCGTTATTTTACAAAATCTGAACATATTCAGTAAATTTGTGAATTGCACAAAGTATTTCTAACGACGTGGCTCGCGCGAGGAGCAGAGCTGCGCTTAAACGGGCAGATCCGCAGGCTGCTACCGTGTGGAGTTCTGAACAGGCACCGGCGCGGCCATTTATACACGTGGTTGCCGGACAGACAAAGCGCGCTGTTAAAAGACGGAGGGAAAGCCCAAGCGAGAGAGAGAGCGACACACAACAGTTAAGCGTGCACGCTCAGTTTACTAGTGCCACAACCCCCCGCTCTCTCTTTCAAATAAATCCTTGGTAATGGCATAAGCCCAGAGAGGATACAAGTTGTTGCTTTAGTTTTCAGAGCCCGTCCGTTCTCGCGTAGAGACGGTGGAGCTCTGTTTATTTTGTGTTTTCAGTTTCCTTTTGTTTCCGTTTTAAAGTTCTTAATTAATAATTACGCCATCTCGCCATCTCCAAACGGAAAGGTCTTCCCGTGCGTATTACAAGCACTCACACATACTCCTATTTCGTTTACCCATCTAAAATCCTGCGTAGGGTAACATTTTAAAAGTACAACTGCACGTAAATTACAAACGGCACGTAATGTAAAATATGAATAAAACTGTATTAGACACACATATATGATATGGTAGTATATACAATGAAAAAGAGTGCTCAAATGTAAAGCAAACGCAATGATTAATTTATTGTGTATATTTAACTTCATTCAGCCATTTAAGTTACATGAAAAAATAATGTGCTTACCAACCCATTATTATTTTCTGTTCAAACAAAAAGACGAAATACAACAAAGAATACGAAAGTGTATAATCTTTAATAAAGTTAGCCTAAAACAATATTGTCTCCAATGCTGAAGAAAACATTATTTTGTTTTTGTTTAAGTCTATTCGCTCAATACAATGCGACATTGTAGATGAGATGAACACTGGCAGACCCCGAGTTACTGTAATCCCTCTTCTCACCTTTCATTCACAATAGGTTTCACTGATGGGGGAATTGGCAGAATTGAGGGGTTTAAAAAGAATTAACAAGACCAAGCAGACGTCTCTGCCTAAAATGTATTTCGTCAGCAAACCGTAAACATAAATAGAAATAAACAATATAAAATGTTTAATGCATCAATCAGACAATGGATGAAATAATTATTCAATGCTGGACACAAACAGCAAAAAAGCCAGATGATTATTTTTATAAAAAGCCAGAAGCACTTCATGTTTATATTTGTTTATTCATGTCTTCTGATGGTGCGCAACCCATTTTTACTTTTTAACGAAGACATGATGACATATTCATGAATCAGGACATTCTCATAATTACTGTATATGTGCGCGAATTTCATAGGTGTGTGTGCGCAGAGAGTTTGTGTATATGTGCGCGCGTCTCATAGGTGTGTGTGCGTGCATTTCATATGTAGTTGTGTGAGCAGTTAGTAGTATAAATAGATGTATGACTGTTTCATATATGTGTATGCAAGTGTTTCAAGTGTGCATGAGTGAAGTTTGATTTAATCCCTATACGGCACCTCATAATTTAGGGCATCTCTTTTCATCATTATGAACATAATATGAAGCACATATTATGGTACGCAGATTCATCATAAAATATTATTGTAAAACAAAATAAAATTCATGTTTGCTTCAGCATTGGAAACAATATTGTTTTAGGCTAACTAATTACACACAATTCTTCGTTGTACTTGGTCTGGCTTTTAGATAAAGTCCTTCCATGCGCCATCTGGCGGATATTCAGTGAAGCACAGCACATTTATTTAAATTCCCCGAATGTTGCTTGAGGGATCTAGCAGCATGTCGCGCGCCAAATTGCAGGATCTCACGGGAAAAAATCGCACATTCTTAATGGCCAGACCTGTAATTGGCATTTCCAAACTGGCTGTAGTGTGTGAAAGAGTGTGTGAGTGTGTGTGCCCTGCAATGCATTGGCAGCCTGCCTTGTGCTGTAAGTTTCCAGGAATACCCCACCCCCGACCCCCAAGATTAAGCGGTATAGATGATGGGCGAGAGTGAGAGAATGGAAAACATCATTAAATGCAACATGAACAGATATAACAATTAAAAGCTAAATAAATTACTCAGATGAAAGGAGGAGATCACATAGCCAAGGAAAAGGACATCCAGATACATGTCCCTATTATATATAAACCCTTTCAGTTTTCAATATTCCAGGATATTAGTGCTCAGATAAAACACAGACGTACTTTGGTGATGGGACGAGAATGGGCCTGATATACTGTCCAGGGCTTCTTCTGCTCTAAAGGGTATTCGAAGACCCTGACACTACCAGCGGAGGTTCCAACAAAGATTCTTTCACCTAAATGAGTCCTAGCAATGGCTGTGTAGCTCAGGCCTTCGGAGGTCAATTCAGTTTGGATCTAAACACAAACAAGAAAATATACAAATCAAGTAAAAAGGGACTAATCATGTGTTAAAGTGACTCATAAACTTAGTAAATAAAATGTCACAAAGTGTGAGCAATAGTAAAGTGTAAACACTGAAGCAAACTTTAAGGTAAATCAACATCTGTAAGATGTCAATAATAAATATACACAGTAAACCTCAAACTCTGTAAACAAAACAAATAATAATAATCAAACATGAGCTTTCAAGTAGAGGAAATCAACCATCATTATTCACATACATTTCAACATTACAAAGTGTGAGCAAGAAGGACAAATTGGTTCACTCTCTCTAGTTTTAATGCTGCCCGAGTACATGTGACTACATTACCCCTATACTAAAAATTCTTTCTGAAGGGGTGCTGGTAGCTGGAATGCACAGGTATTGTTTTGCAAGCTTTCTCAAGCTTGGCGTACATGTAGCACTACTTCCAAAGAAAATATATGTGGATGATTATGCAACTATTAATTAACAACTCTCCAGTTGTTGCGTGAAGCGGCTCTCACTGTATTCAGCCAGATTTTGTGCAATAAATTCACTCGTTTGGTCCTTGGGAAAATATGAGGTTTCCAAGCATACAGTATACTCTTTAGAGAGATGTTGTAGTCATTGAAATGTACACTTAAGCTGATGTAAGGGTCACATGCGGCTTGTTCAGACGACAGCTCACTCCCCACTGCTTTCCCAAAAAATTGCTAGGATTTTAGTCTTTGTAAAATATTTGCGGCCCTGGACAACATAGCGGGGATCAACCACATTTGGAAGTCTTTTGAAGCCAGAGTTTTCTACCACGCTAAGCGTTAGTATTTCTTTGGCAATGTTTTCGTAATTAAAACCATTGCCTTTTCATCATAATAGAACGTGAATACATAAACATATCTCTGTACTTGTAACACATGAACCCATTAAACACGATACAATTCACAACAACAGTGAGTAAAAAAAAAAAACATTACCCACCATATTAAATAAAACTTATAATAGATAAGTAATAAATACAAAAACAACAGTATAAATAAAAGCATAAAAGATTTGAAAGTACCGCATACTAATTTGTATAACACCGTCTGCGATATACTGGGAAAAATGAGTGCTCACGTTTGATAGAAAGTAAAAAAAATCCAAAAAATTTCCTATTTTAGATATGCCCTTACCATTTATTGATGTTTCATTGCTTATTAGGCAGCTGCATGAAAGAAAAGGTGCTGTCAAAAATAAAGTTCCTGATATTTTAATCTCTATGGTAATATGGATTTAACTGAGGTGTGTTTTGCTTCTCATAACGTCGTCTGTCTCGTTGCCAATTTTACACATTTGCATTAACATTTTGCAATACTTTACTTGCAAACTTGTTTTAAATCTGTATTGTATGTTGAATATTTTATACCTAATGCACACTTATACACTTAAACATTGTCCTTTTTTGTTTGCTTTCTCCTAACTCATGAATTGCTATGAGTTGTTATTTACACCAGTGAGCCCAGTTTTCATGATCTCGCCTAGGGCCTTACAACCCCACAGGCCGGCACTGGTTATATCATTGTATCACTTGGAGGATTTTTCATAAGGCATTGTTGCCAAGTACCTCTACATTGCAGACTGCTTGTGGGCTTTTTGCTGAGCTGAGGTAAAGGAATGACATGCTTCAAATTCAACGAGAGGAAGTGGTTAAGATGATTAAATAAGTTGCTTGTGTTTCCATACTTGGCCGGGACATTTAATTTTTTTTGCAACATTGTTCTGGTGTTGCTCACAAAAAAAGAAACCAAAACACTGGTGAGCAGATGCGTCCATTTTGATTCACAATGTCCTCATTGCTGCATGGCACGGCACTCATTGTGTTATTCTGACCTGAGGTGGTGATGAGGCAATGCAGCATTTCTATGTAAGCTTATTAGCTGTTTGCTGGTCACTCGTATCATGCTCATTCATCAGGACATCTGATAGGCTGTTGAAATTCAGACATGGCGTGCGCTGAGCCAGCCAGATTATAATTATCAACAATGGTGTACCGTCAATAAATACCGTTTTATCGCCCAGCCCTAGTTGTGATGCAGTAATTGTAAAGAAAGCTAAGCATTATATGATATTGTATGATATTTCTTTAAGCTTACCCTTCCATCTTGGATCTCCTTAAGGTTGGAACGATCTACAGCAAGAATGCTCTCATTGATAGGTGAGAACATCACATCAGCATAGCTACATTCAGTCTCATTCTTAGACTCATAGGTGCCAGTCAGAGTGTTCCAGAGATACACGGTTCCATCCAGCCCACATGACACCAGATGCTGGTCGTCATCGCTCCACCTTACCGACTGAACCTGAAATGTTGGAACAGGGGTTGTGTAAATGGTATATAACCATTTTACTTAAAATTTCAATATTAAAAAAGCAAATAACTGAACAAATAACAATTCTATTCATTATAAATGATATTCATTAACTAACTTGATTTACAACGTCTGACAGAAATGCTAGGTTACATTTGATAAGGTTTATTTTTAGTAATAAAAAAAAAACTAATAATTCAAATAAAAATAAAATCCACAGGCAAAATATTAGCATACTTAAGACTACATACATAACCCTACTTGAATATCTCACTTACTACTTGAATATCTCTGCAAGCAAAATGTGCAAAACTATATGCCTGCATAATATTTTTATACATATAAAATATAATACATATACATATAATACAATATAGAATTGTATGCCTGTATATTTTGTTCTGTATAACAGGACTAAATGAGGCCTAAGGGCATGCCTCCCTTGTTATGAAACACCATTTGTACTTACCTTCTTTGGGTGGCCAACAAGTTCCAGTGAATTCTGGGTTCTGATGTTGTAGATGTATATCAGTTTGTTGCTGGTGGCAGCAAACAGGTTGCCGTCGTGGTTAAAAACACACTGTGGAGACACAGATGCATCGTTTTCCTCACTAATTCTAATTACTGCTTCAGTACAAACAAACAAATTTCAAACATAAAATCCAAATGTCACAGACAATCCATGAAACTGGAAAAAAAAATTGTTTATTCTTCCCTATTCGAGCACCAACAGTAGGAAACTAGGAACTGTGCACTAATCTCAATCACTATGTCCACATTAATAGTGGACTATGTCTGTTTGTGTGGCTGCACAAAACCACACATTATCTTCTAAGGCACTGTAATGCAAATAACATTATCTCATCATGGAAAATACCTTTAGAAATGTAAAACTTATTTTCAGTGAGATCTGAATAAGTGCAAAATTTTATTTTATTTCTAGTCTAACACTAAGGTCACATGTCAGTGTAGACCGACCTCAGCGCAATTGTGAATGTTGAACTTCTGGACAATGCGCATGCCGTTGTTTAATAGATTCATGAGGCAGACATCTGTGGAGAAGCCCACCAGGATGGAGTGGCCGTCTGGATGTATTGACACACAGAGTGGCTCTTCATCAAACTCCTTAAACTGCTCGAGAAACCTGCAGAGAAACAGGACACATCCATGCAATCAGAAATCAGTAGAAAAGACATATAATTTAAATATGAAATGTATTCTGTGAAAAGTAAGCAAAAAATACACTCTGTATGTAATTGGTCATATGTGTATATATATATATATATATATATATATATATATAGAGAGAGAGAGAGAGAGAGAGAGAGAGAGAGAGCTTGAGATTTTTGCTTTTTTTCTGATCCTACATGGCATTGTAGTTCCAAATGTGCACAGTGCCATCCTTTGAGCAGGTAGCGATGAGGGGTTTCGATGAACAGACAGACATACCGGTAATGCTCCCTGAGTGAAGCGGATGACACAGGAACTCAAAATAATCCTTCTTATTCTGATAAAATGAAAGCAACGGAGATTTTTTTAATAGTGCTTTTAACAATGGTGATTGTCTTAAAGCAGAAAAATAAGTCAGTTCATGTTTAATGGCTTTCTTCTACTATCATATACTCTGCTCTGTTACCAGGCTAATCTCGGGTGAGCTGAGGCTTATTTTGTAGAGTTGTCCTCGGTCTGTGCTGATAGCCAGGGTCTCCTCTTCTGGACTAATACACATCGTGGCAATTGCCTGAAGTGGCTGATTTGTGTACGTTTCCTCAGGTATCTGCATTTTAAAGGACAACTGGTCTTAATGCGTATGCACATGCTTAGCCTGACAAATGAGTTACAAACAACACTTATACAGAGTGTCAGAATATCAATCCTGCAGAACTGCAAAAACCCACGCAGTCCAGGAGCAAGGTACTGTATGAAAAAAGCAAATGTGCTAAGAAATCCAGTAACAGTCTACCTAATTAAATTCTCCATTCGTTTCACAGGTGCTAAATGTAAATACTACTCACTCTAATTTCTGCACTCTTCTTGTAACCGTCCTTCCCATCTGAGTTCTCATAAAGACAAACCAATCCTACCCCAGTTGAACAGGCAAAACCTTTAGAAAATGACGTGATGGCAGTGACAGATGGGAGCAGGCCAGGAGCTGAGAAGCCCTTTTTATCTGTTTTACTGGCAAAAGCAAGAATGCAGAACAGTGATGATTGGAATACAATAGGAATAATATTTTACACTATAGTGTGGTTCAGATAAAACAGACAATCAGAACAAGCAAGAGATGTTCTCTGCATCTCTCTATTGCTACCTGTCAAATGGCATCCCCAGGTTGTGCAGACGGCTGGACTTCACCATCAACAACTTTCCTGTCTCGGTTCCTGAGATGAAACAGTCCCTGGACAGCCAGGCATGGCACAAGATGTTCTCCTTCTCAACCCTGAATGACTTTCCCTGTCTCAGGGAGCCCTTCTGCAACTCAAAGAGCTTCAAGAGTCCCTTCCCACTCACACAGATCTGTTTTTCATCGTAAGGGTTAAAGCTTACCTGGGATTAAGAAAAGAGACCACAAAAAAGGAGAATTTTAGTTTAGTTCAGATGCACAGCACAGGAATAAATATCCTGCTGTCATGCATTACAAAGCTAGCTACAATGAAGCATGATTTTGTTAATTGAAATATTATAAAATAGAGAATTTTATTATCATCATAGCCAACAAACTAGATATATCAGCCATAACTCCACTGCAAGGTGACCTGAACAACACTGATCCCCATCTATACACCAGCTGAGGCAGAGCCACCCCAGTGGCACAAGGGGAACTAAAACCGAGGTGGTCTTAATGTTCTGGCTGATCGGATTATGCATATTTTATATAAGCATGTATACTGTATGTATAAAATATTTACACACTGATCTGCCATAACATTAAAGTCACCTAGGTTTTGGGTGTCAATATGATTTTTTAGATACAGTATATGCTGCAATATAAAGGGAGCATTGGTTGCTCAGTGGTGGGTTTCCCAGCCAATGCCCATAATCATTGCTTTGCAGCAACAACAACATATGCTGCAAACTGCGTGCCATCCTTTTATCGTCCCACCTTGCATTTAATGTTTCTGGAAAATGCTCCAGATCCATTATGATTCGGACATCAACAAATGGTTGACTGAAGATGACTTAAAGAACCAGATAGTGTAGATAGTTGGACCAGATAGTGTAGAAGGCGAGTTCATTACCATGATTTAAACACATATGGGGATAGATCTTCAGACTTACAAAGACTACTTGCCTTCAATTACAACTACAAGACATTTTGAATATTTACCTGACTGACAACCGCACTGTTAGACGTCTGTGCAGTAGCAATGACCTCATTTTCTATCCACTGCCAGTAGAAGAGGGACCATTTGGGTCCACCAGACTGGCCCAGGAGATACTTGGAATCAGCAGAAAAAGCCAGAGATACAAATTCATGCACGCCGAGGTCCTGGCCCTTTAAAACCTGCTTCATGGGGCACGTCTCAGTTTTTAGTTCATAGATGGTTATTGTACCCCACTGTCCTCTCTCTGACACAGCCAGGTACCGCTGGTCAAGGCTTAAAGTCAGGGACAGCAAGCCCTTGTTTCCCTTTGTACCTGTGGGGTTAAACATTTAGGCACTAAATATTTCTAGTGGAAAAAATCCAATGTTGCTCAAGCTGGAGAAGCATTGAATAAAATATTTGTTTGCTTTCCTAACAGAAATTTTTTCTTTACTCATTTCATCTGAAGTAAATGCATTAAACATTTAAACATTTTAAACAGATATATTTATACATTAGCATCATCATTGCGAGGTAAGAAGTATGCAGTTATAACTGGCATGTATTACCTACTTTCTGTCAGTGCACTGGTTATTTGCTCAGTTATGTTATGCAGGAAGAGAAGGTTTTAGCAGGCTTACCATGAATGAATTCACTTCGTCGCTCTGGTATGTGGAAGCGGATGCTGTGTTTTCCACTTGGGAAAATCACTGTTCTTTCATCGGGTAGAAGCAAGTTATTCCTTACTCCTTTGCAGACACCAAAGCTGTGGTATGGATGGATGTGCAAATTTCCAGCCATAGCCATTCTGAAAAGTAAAAAAAAAAAATTGTATTGTTAATGTGTTCACTGAGCTGACACTCAACAAATGCAAGGAATTGCCTTGTATTACACCTGCACTGGGACAAAAAAAAGGACACAAACACTCCTGTCTTCAACCTGGCCAATGAAAACCACTGTGCTCTCAACAAGAACTTAAGCACACAAGTCCACAAGAATGTTCAGACATCAGAAGAATACCAGGGCTGCAACAACTAATCGATAAAATCGATATTTATCGATAATGAATTCGTTGTCAACGAACGCCGTTATCGATTAGTTGGACTGCTCACGTTACTGAGGAGCGCGACCACAAGATGCACAAAGATACACAGCCGCTCGCGCAATGGAGGTTACAGAAGCGTCTGCAGGAAAAAGCGCAAGCCTATGGCGTTATATTCCTGCCACAATTCTGCGCGCGCGGTTTTACATTTTGAGAGCAGACAAAGCACTCTATGCGCGTGCAGTGTCTCCATTGCGCGCTCAACAGCTCGATTCTGCGCGTGCAATGTCTCCAATGCTCGCTCAACATGTACTCCGCGCACGCGCGATGTCTCAATTCTGTGCCCGCTCCCCTGCTCGCTAAACATGTTCTCCGCTCGTCTCTGCCTTCACGCGCACTCACACAGATCTGTTTTTCATCGTAAGGGTTAAAGCTTACCTGGGATTAAGAAAAGAGACCACAAAAAAGGAGAATTTTAGTTTAGTTCAGATGCACAGCACAGGAATAAATATCCTGCTGTCATGCATTACAAAGCTGGCTACAATGAAGCATGAACAATGATTTTGTTAATTGAAATATTATAAAATAGAGAATTTTGTTATCATCATAGCCAACGAACTAGATATATCAGCCATAACTCCACTGCAAGGTGACCTGAACAACACTGATCCCCATCTATACACCAGCTGAGGCAGAGCCACCCCAGTGGCACAAGGGGAACTAAAACCGAGGTGGTCTTAATGTTCTGGCTGATCGGATTATGCATATTTTATATAAGCATGTATACTGTATGTATAAAATATGTACACACTCATCTACCATAACATTAAAGTCACCTAGATACAGTATATGCTGCAATATAAAGGGAGCATTGGTGGCTCAGTGGTGGGTTTCCCAGCCAACAGCTCGATTCTGCGCGTGCAATGTCTCCAGTGCTCGCTCAACATGTACTCCGCGCACGCGCGATGTCTCAATTCTGTGCCCGCTCCCCTGTTCGCTAAACATGTTTTCCGCTCGTCTCTGCCTTCACGCGCAAGCAACATTTATTTTCTGTGTGCGCTCGACTCTACCTGTACTTTTGCTCAACTTTGTCCAGTGTTACAAAACTGCCACAAAAACCAGACTTCCATACACGGCTTCTGATTGGCTATTCCTTCTCTATCAGCTGGCAATATCTGCAATTATTGTTAAAATGCTGTATTTTGCATACTCAAATGCTGTTATTTATTTTATTTTTTTGAAAGAGACAAGTCAGTATAAGTGAGTTAATTCAAAAAATAAATCCCCCATGCAGTCCACAACAAGCAGCCACTATAATAACAGATGCCATCCAATATAATAAGAGTACAACAATTGTTATTTATTTATTTATTTATTTATTTATTTATTTATTTATTTATATATATTTTGGATATTTAGAGTTTTACTGTTCAAAAACAAACTTTAATTTAGTTTTATACATAACTAATACCCTGATTTATGGTTTTATATAGTTATAAGCAAAGCATCAAATTAAAGAATCGTTTAGTTTTACATTCGATTAATCGATTAATCAAAAAAATAATTGTCCAACTAATATCAAAATAATATCAAAATAATCGTTAGTTGCAGCCCTAAAGAATACCACTTGTGTTTCAGTAATTTTGTATTTTCAAAAGCCTTTCTAAAGGCTATTCCTCTCTCCAGTTTCAAAACACTACCTTAAACACTACTGCTATTCCAGTACACTTCAAATAGCCATTTTAAATTTTCTTTCTTTTTTTTTGTAATCTCCACTCTTATTTCTTATTTCATCTAGTGGTGCTAGCATTGCAGTCAGCCTACAAACAATTCTAATTCAGAAATACATCACTTCTTGCTTTATTCAGATCACAAGAACAACAATGACACTCATAATAGTTTAACCAAAATCATCATTTTTAATTTGGGAGGCATAGTTTAGTAAACTATGGACTGATTTCTAATGTGTGAGAAACGAGCCTTGCCATCTGCCTGGGACACAACTAGAGTTATTTGTCTTTCAGTTTTTCAGTAACTGGTTCATCTGAATTCCGTTCACACTGTATCCTTGGGACAGAAGAACTGGCTAAATACACAGGCACATTAAACTGTCACTTGGACATAAAAAGACAAACCTACTAACTTTCTTTAAAAAATTTCATGATCATAAAAGATCCATTGACTACACACACAACCAGTCAGGAAGTCAAGGTGTTGCGTGTCATCTTCCAAATTTCTTTTTTACTTCGTGGTGCTACTAATTAATAGTAGTATATATATATTTTTTTTAATAAACTCAGAAGTCTTAGCACCCCAATCCCAAATGAGCCGTATGATTTGACTCCTCTTTCATGGATCTACGACAAATGATACCATAGACGTTATGTGCCAAATTCTGCATTATATCTCAATGGGGCAAGTTTCGGCACCTTTTCTGGCCCGGGGGCAAAACCTATACCCTCGTGTGGGGTATCTTCTGACACAGTTTGCGACCCCTCTTCGAATGTGGTGAATTTGAGATTTCTACCACATTCTCACTCTGCGCTTTAATCCATCAAACTTGGTCACAATGTTATGTCTATGGGATTTTTTCCCAATTATATGTCAGTTGGGCAAATTTGGGGACCTCTTGTGCCCCGGGGGTAAAACTTATACCTTTGTGCGGGGTATGGTCTGGCACTTGGTTGCAAATCTCTTCAAATGTGGTTAATTTTACTTTTCTACAAAATTCCTTTCTGCGCTAGAATCCATCAAAGTTTGTTTTCAATGTTAAGTCAGTGGGATTTTTTCACCCACCCCTTAGACGATTTGACACCTCATTAATGGGTCTACGACAAGCGGTACTGGACTAGTTACGCGCTGAACTTTTGCACGGAAGAAGAATAAGGGGAAAAAATAAGACTGTTAGATTATAATAGTAGTGCTTCGCTTCGCAAGCACCACTAATAATAATGATAATAACAGCTACTTTGAGCTCTATATTTCTTGTATAGTGAAAAACAAGCACTAAATGTGTAAAATCTGGATAACTTACAACAGAAACCCACCAAGCTACAGTACACCATATACACATAAAGAAAACAGAGCTGTCTCACCGTATCAGGCAGACGACATGCTGAGGGAGACCAGTTTTGGAGATAAAAATAAAATGTAACCCGAAGAGAAAAAGCCGCGCGCACGAAGTAATAATAATAATAATAATAATTGTAGCCATTAGAGGACATGTGTGCCGCATTATAAGTGTGTAAATGTTCGAGAAAGAACATAAAATACCCGTTAAATTTCATTAATTATTTTTAAAAAATAGTGTGAGAGATTAAATGATCTTACCTGCACACCCGTGATAAATAAACTCGGCGTCGCTCAGTGAGTGGGAATCTCTAAAGCCAGTTCTGTCTTCTTGTTGCATCACTCGTGACGTCATAAACGATGATTTACAGTTTAGTTGACTAGTGATGGGAAGTTTGGATAATTTTAGTGACTCGGTTCTTTGAATCTAATTCATCAAAATGAACAAATCTTTTTTGAGTCATTTAGTTAATTTCGTTCTTTTCGAGCAGCTCACCTCCTGGTCCGAATCGGTCGTTCTTTTGTCACGTGACTCTCATAGCCGCTATGCACTGCGTTACACAGGTAACAGAATTGAACGTTGTTTTTAATACATATAAAAATCAATACAACCGATCAAATAAACAATATCAAAAAAGGGGGGAAAAGAGAAACAAAACAAATATATATACAAACATAAAGCCAGTGTACAATAGAACAATCACAAATTGGAGATTCTACAACTTAAGTAAGACTGTAGGCAAATAGCGCACGTGCACTTAAAGGAGAATGCCTAAAGGACAGACGTGATGGCCACTGATGGCAACGGGACTCAGTATCTAATCTCTAATGCCTATACTGTGCGTGTATATCAATATGTGTGTGTGTGTGTGTGTGACGTTATTAGCCTCTTTTCAGCATCGCCATGGCTAAACTGTTTTAGATATCAGAAATCCCATTACAGTATTCCATCCTTAATGTTTTGTCATCTAGTGGACATAGTGTAGTACTGCAGGAGTCAGGCCAAAACCATGTTTAGGCAATGGGCGCATAAATATAAAATATTGTTGGGAGTCATCTGAGCATCACAAAATCATAAAACTAAACAAATTTACTCACAACCAGTTGTTCATTCTGCGTAAAAAGTTTTGAAACATTAGGACTTTCCACTTGTTGGATATATGTACCTTATTTTCCCTTAAAATTTTAATAATCCATAGCAACACTATTCAGTGCATCAAAAAATCACATCAGCCATGTCTTCAAATTATTGTGCCTGATTTTGAAGCCAATTAGTTGAAAATTGGTCACAAAATATTTGAATTTCTAAAAGTAATTCTAACTTTCTGCTGCCAGTTGGTGGGGCTATCACTGAGACTCACAGTACCCATGTCACTTTGAGCAGGTTTCTTCTCTTAACCTACACCTAAGGTTTGATGTATATCACTCAATTTACACAGAAGTTATTAGCCACTTCCTATTTCCTATTATTCGCCATAGATTTAAGGGCTCGCCAAGGCTGACCGGTTCAAGATATGAAACAGCCTTCACAATGTTAGATCCTCAATGTCTTGAGATTATATTGGACCCTGTTTGGTCAAAAACATTTGAATCCCCTAAGAAGAACATCACATTCCAATGGGTGTGTTTTACAAACAACGCAAAATAACTGACTTCCTGTTCAGTGAATTCCATGACATGGGGTATGCAAGTTGTTCACCTCAATAAGATTTAAATTTATACTGGGTCTCATACATATATGTGAAAACAGATATGAGTTATGCAGCTAAATTTTGACAAAGTTCCAGGAGGTGCTGTAAAGGTCCTGTGCCACGCCCGGGGTCCTGGCACTCAGAACTTCCTCATAATCCGTTGCAGTCTACAACCATTAAATTTTGGAACCGCAGGTGTTTTCCACTCGTAAGATATGAGAAGATTATTTTTTTCAGTAGTTAAATAGTCGCCATAGCAACACGATTCAAATTAGAAACAAATCCTTCATGGTTTTAAATCACCCATGTCTTTTCATTATACTTACAGATTTTGAACCAAATCAGGTGAAAGTAAAGCACAAAATATTAGTGATTTCCAAAAGTGACACACTTCCTGCTGCCAGTTGGTGGCGCTATGACATAGACTCATGATTGTCATAACATGTGATCAGCTTCCTACTCTTAACATAATCATAAAGTTCCATGTACATAACTTAATCTACACCGAAGTTATTAGCCACTTTCAAATCGTTTGAGATATCAAAAATCTCTTTGCAATTTTGCATCATGAATGTGTTCAGATCATATTGGCCTGGTTTGGAGACAATTCTATCAATTCCCGTATTTAAAATTCCATTGAGTGCATTTTGCAAACAACTCAAAATAACTCACTTTCTGTGGATTACACCTGATGACATGCAGCGCGTATACCGGATTTTGTAAGGATATGTGCAATCTGCAGCAAGAGCTCCTAGGAGGGAGCTGTGATGGGCATATTCAATTCCCAGGGCCGTGCCAAACTGAGCACCTGTTGGCCGCAAATTCCAACCTGTATGCTAATTTTCATGACTTTTTGAGTATATTAAGACTGTAAAAATAAAAATAAATATAGTTGCAAGCAACGATGACAGGCCCAAGCACCCTGTGCCATTCCCACCCCGGGCGCACCACACAACCTGGGTCATTCCAGTGTGTTAAGACCTCGAAAAAGCCATCGCCACTCGGTTGCACCTCACAACCTGCACACATCACACACTATACAGGGCTAATGTCAGTTCGGGCCCTAAATATTTGTTGAGTGCATTTGTGTGTGTGTGTGTGTGTGTGTGTGTGTGTGTGTGTGTGTGTGTGTGCATCGTGAGAGAGGGGTGTGTGTATGTGTGTGTGGTGTGTGTGTGTGCATCGTGAGAGGTGTGTGTGTGTGCGTGAATGTAAACATTTGTAATATGGGTGTATGTATGTGTGCATGTGTGTGATGTATGAGTGTGTTTGTGTGTGTGCATGCAACACGCCTACGTGTGTGTGTGTGTAAGGGTTAGTGTGTGTGAGAGTGAGGGAAAGAGGTGTGCAACGTGTAGATGTGTCAGTCTGTGTGTGATGAGTAAATGTGCTTGTGTTTGTGCCTTTTTGTGTGTATAGTTTGAGTCTGTGTGTACAGTCACATTAGTGATGTGTGTGTTAGTGTGTGAGATGTGTTTGTGTGTGTTAACATTTGTGATGTGTATGTGTGTACAATAGGCCGCAGGTGCTGGAAGAAAAGCCTCACACTATGATGTTCCTGAAAGTGATGTCACTGAACGTGATGTCACAGAAGGTGTCACTGAATATAATGTCACTCAATATAATGCCACACAGAAAGTTAATAATTTTTCGGCGTACGTTTAAGACATTAGCACGGCTGACCCGTTTGAGATATCGAAAATCCCTCCGCAATTTTGCATCCTCAATGTCTTTAGATCTTTAGATTGTATAATTTCCTTAGGAGTATATCAAAATCCATCGGGTGCGTTTTTGCAAATGACCCAAAATAACTGGCCTCCTGTTGAGTTTACCCCGGACATGCAGCACAAAAGGTGTTTGGCTCAATGAGCTCTAAATGTGTACCGAGTTTCATGTGCCTACGTGAAAGTGTGTATGAGCTAGGCAGCAAAATCTCGTGTGGGGGCCCTGGGGGCCCTGCAGGGAAACCGTTTTCATTGCTTTCGGATTAACAGGGTCTTGTAGAGTTTCTAAAAATTTGTTTAGATCGTTTTTGCATACAGAGAAAACGGTTTAGCAACAGTAAAATTTTGTTTATGGATATGATATTTAGCTAGTAGTAAACAAGTTAATTATGTAATATTTTCTAATCTTCTCCCTTAAGTAGCCAAAAATCCAAATAAAACATTTTTGAAACAGAAAGGAAAGTCACTTTCAAAATAAGATTGAAGGAATATTAAGAATCCTGACCAAAACGTCTCTGTGTATGAACACTGCCAAAACAGGTGAAAAATGTTTTCTTCATTAGACTGACAAAAACCACAATTCACTTCAATGTCTGACTTATATTACCTAAAAAATGTTTTTAAAAAGGCGTTGGATGGATAACATTTGTGTATTAATTTGTATGTTATTTATTTCTATGTTTATTCATTTAAATATACTATATATAGAGGCAAGCACCATACAGTACTTCCTTCCAGGGTAAATCCTCTACAATACTATTCCAATATGATATTACATAAGGAATTGTAATTACCTTTTTCTGGAAGAGGTCTCTGATTCTATAATTTATTTTCCGTTGCTCTACAGAAAAGCAAACTCCTCCAACCATTGTGTCAGTTACTTTCAAAGAATAAGAGCATGGCCAATGACATGTAGAGCCTTGTAACAATAAACTCACCCTAGAGGGTATGGCTTTAGCAACAAAAGCATATTCAATAGCAAATATATATAATAGAAATATAGGAATATTGTATTGTAAAATATATATATATATAAATAATTATAAAGTCTGCCATGTGTGTTAAATGGCTGTCTAACTAAAAGCAAGTTATTTTTGAACCAGTTATAAAAGAAAAGTGATTTATTCTTGTAAAGGATATGCTTGTTGTTCCATAATAATATCTGTGTGGAGAAAAATAGTGTTTCTATATTAGGGACCAAGCCAAGAGCATCTATTTATGGAAAATAGAAGGTTTGATAGGGATCTTTGTAACATTATAATTACAGAGTAGGAGAAAATTCAGGCCACCCACTTTAGAGAAAATTTAATTTGGGATAATATTCCAGAGAGACGAGGGATTATTAATGAATAGTCCTTTAGCTTTAGAAAGTAAAATTCTTCCTCCAATTCTTAGTTACAGATAGATCTCTGTAAATAAGAATTATTTTTTGGGGGTGTTTTATTATTAAAGGATCAAAATTTTGTTTACATCTTGGTTTTTGGGCTTTATTAATTACCATACCTAAATAAGTAACTTGATCTTTTACAGGCAATAAGAAATAAATATGGAGAAATAGGACAGCCTTGTCTTACTCCACGTAAATCTTGGAGAGGTTCTGAATTTTAACTTAATAGTACTATTATTATTTTTATATGAACTCCTAAAGGCTTTACAAAATGAATCACCAAACTCAAACTTGGGAAGGGCTTGAAAGATGAAATTATGTTCGAGAGAATCAAAAGCTTTGTAGAAATCTAAAGAAAAATAAAAGCAAGTAGCTGTCATTAGAGAAGAGATCCTCATAATCTAAAAGATCCAGGACTAACCTTATATTATTTGTAATGTGTAATTTTTCCATAAAACCTTATTGTGATTCATCTATAGTTAAGGACATCTTTAATTCTTTTTGCAAAAATTAAAGCCATAATTTTGTAATCGTTATTTAACAGAGCAATTGGTCTCCAATTTTCAAGACATTCTTTGTCTTTGTTAGGTTTGAGTATTAAGGTAATAATTCCTTGTGTTACAGTAAGTGGAAGTTCTTCTAGATCTAGATATTTTCTCAAATACTTTAAGTAAGAATGGAAATAGGTCTTCGGCAAACATCTTATACAACTCAGATGTTAAACCATCACTGCCTGGACTTTTATTATCTTTTAAGCTCTTAATAGCGTGTCAAATTTCTGAATTATCTTCTCTTGAAATAACTTTGTTAGAAATAATAGAATAGAAAAAGAGTTCTCTGAATTATCGCAAAATCTTGAGGCATACAAGTTATTATAAAAGTTAGAACAAGAAAAATGCTATTTCCTTAGGATTATCAAATAAAATAGGCTGAAATTTTTTCTTCTTCTTCTAGCAATTTCTTCCTTTATTGAACATAGGCTCCCTTAGCTTTAGTACGGAAGCGCATTGCATTTACAAAAGAAAAAAAATCACAGGGATTATCTAATTATGATTTAATTCTGCACAAGTATCTAAAGCGCTTAGGACTGTTAAGGTGGAAAGCATATTCTGACCTTCTCGAATTGTCTCTCTTCCTTCAGGACCAGCTAAACCAATATGGAATGCTTCATGGATACAAAATCATGCATTTTAAATGCATCAAAGCTGGCTTTGTGGTATCTCGGCAACTTTTAGCAAAAAATTGCTAAAAATTCTGGATCCTCGCGGAGTTCACCTGATGCGTCAAAATCGTCTAAGATAATGTCTTTCCAGGAACACAGGTCCCAAATTTTTGTGGCACCAAACTCAGACCATATGGAATATGTATTAATGGCGCAATTAATGGGTTTTTACGCATGATCATATTGTTACAGGGTGAGGTATGGAGAGCCGCACCACGCGATGTTTTTAATGATAAGAGCCCTTATGCTGGGCGTTAGAGTGGGTCAATGAAATAGGAGTTAGTGAGAGTGCTTGTGATACACACGGGAAGACCTTCCCGTTTGGAGATAGCGTGGGATTATTAATTAAGGAACTTAAAAGGAAACCAATGAAAACTGTAAACACAAGATAAACAGAGCTCTGCCGTCTCCGCGAGAACGGACGGGGCACTGGAAAATAAAACAAAACTTTTATCCTCTCAGGGTGTTCACCCTTACCGAGGACTTATGGTAGAGGGAGAGTTTGTGCTTCGTGCACTAATAAACCGTACTAAGCGCGCACGCTGAACTGCTGCGTGCCGCTCTCTCTGTCTATATCTCTCTCTCTCTCTCTCAGTCGCTCTCTCTCGCCGGCGTCTTAAACAGACAGAGGCTGGGGCTTTGCCTCTGTCTCTGAACAGCACACTATATATCTGTCTGTCTGTCTGTCTTTTAGTTTCTTTCTTTCTCTTTCTTTCGGCCCTGATACCTTCACCGGTGCTACCTAAATGATCGCACGAAGTGTGCCGGTGTTATGCGCTAAAATGCCCCCCTGCCACAGATTGCCCCCCCCCCTATTTAATCTCCGTCAAATATTATATTAGAACAGAAATTTCTAGGTTTATGATTTAGAAATTACAAATTAGACCAAATGGATTTGATTATAAAATAAGCATTATAAAAAAATTACACGTAGTATAGGGAAAAAATATAAATTATTATTTTTTATATACAAGATGTATTTTTGATATTGCTTATTTAATAATAAAAATCATTTCGTTAAATTTTTCATCATAAATATTTATTTAGTGCAAGCATTTTTGTATTACATGACAAATCCCTGTAAAATAAATGTGCCACAAAATAAACATTATATGAGAATTTGTATTCATGGTCTCGACACCTGTCACGTGCCAAGGGTTAATTATAATAGTTATATCATATTTGATAACAAACATATGAATTTATGTTGTAATATAATATTTGATAGAGATTATGTAGGGGGGGCAATCTGTGGCAGGGGGGCATTTTAGCGCATAACACCGGTATCAGGACCCTTAAATAAACACGCCGTAAGGTGCGGCTCGTTCAGGCTGATTGCCTGACGGCGGCGTTGCCTAGCAACCGTGTGTATAAATGGTCATGCTTTTGCCTGTTCAGAACTCCGCGTGGTAACACCTTGCGGATCTGCCCGTTCTGAACAGTTTAAGCACGGCTCTGACCCGCGTCGTTACACATATGGCTCCATATTACTCCACAAATAGCAATCCAAAAGTTATTGCTGGTTATTTCATGGAAATAGTGCAAAATATGAATGGCACTGCTACACGAATCAAGGCAGACTTGGGAACAGAAAACTGTTTAGTGCAAGTTATTTTTAAGAAGTAACCATGATGTGTTTTCAGAGAGATGCTACATTACTGGCTCAAGTAATCATAACCAAATTATTGAGCAGTGGTGAATTCTTGAATTCATAACAGTGTGTGTTATTTAAAAAAAACAATTGGCTTCAGTGGTTTTTAAGACAAATCAAGTAGCTGTCCTTTTCTACTATTCTAATTGCATTTAGGAATTTTCATGTGAGATCTTATTTGCTGAATTATCTCTGTTTTTATGTTTCTCCTCTTTCTGTCTCTCAATTTGTGTGACTTTTCTAATATAAAGTTAGTTCAGTTTTCTGTATAAGAAAGTTGTTTCTCATTATTTACCTACATTAAAATTTATTAAATATCTTATTCTATGTGGAGAAAGAGAATAACTATAACCTCCAGTAACTATTTCAAGGTTGAAATCTAAAAGAGACTTGAAATTAAATGTAAATCTGTCTTTTAAGAACATTGAGCAAGAAATAGTTGTAAATCTCTCTTTTTTTTCTGGAGGGAGCTGCATGAAGTTGCTTATCTATGGAACTGTCACAGAATTCACCCCAGCAGGAATGCAGTTTCTCCAAATAGACGACCGCTAATGATGTACCCACTTCCTCGCCTCTTTGGCACTGCAGACTACCTCAAGACTATATCCCATCAACAAATACTGTGCATGCTTGTAGAGAGGAATGCCTGCCAAAAAGGCCCAAATGAAGGTGGATATAGTTTCTGGCATTTGTTGCCTAGTAAATGTCAGAAAACTATCTAAACCCACCCACTAATCCGTAAGAAGCCATTGAACTTTACCTATTTTTACAAGCAACAGTACCAAAGGCTGCCTGTCCAGTCTAATCCCACTGCGTGCTGGCACTGGATCCTTTGGGTAGTGGAATAGGGCCTCTGTGGCTCAGACGTGTGTGTGTGTGTGTGGACGCACCTTCTAATTTAATGTTTTTAGTTTAGTGATTTCTTATCTATATTCTACAACAATACTGGAGATAAAAACACATGGCATTGGGTAATTAAGCAACAACAGTCAGTTTAAGACATGAAAGTCAGCTGTTTTGGAATAGTTCTTACATGAACAGTATTGTGTGCATTTGCAAAATCCGTAAGTCACCATGATGAAACTGTCTCTCATGAAGATCTTTCCAGGAAAGCAAGACCAAAACTTCTCATTAAGAGTTACCTAAAAAAAACAGCACATCAGATTAGAGCCGTTATGAAGGCTTTATAGAGCAGAAACATCTTAATATCAACTGTTCAAATTAGATTATTGTACATTTTGGATGCCTTCAGCATTGTAAACTATGAAAAAGCACAAAATAAGTAAATATTCTTTGGCAATGATAATTAACTATTACTTCCAGAAGTTATATAAAGCTATAATTCTGCTTTTGGAAACACAGGCAATTCTGACTAATATCAAACAAGTTTGTTCAAGCAAACTCAGCAAAGAACTTTGATTTATAACACTTCTAAATCCACTTCGCAATGGAAAGTAGCCTTGGTTAAGGAAACCCTTGACCAATATTTTCCACACAGCTTTCCATTCATCCTGTCAGGCGCGCAGAGTAATGAAGAGAAAAAAGAGGAGCAGAACCCAAGTGCAGATACAGCACCAAAGGGGCGTGGCTTAGACGCGCTTTTGGACGAGGGGGCGTGGCGCGCTGGCCGTTGAGCATTTCCGTGTTCAGGGGGAAATCCTGGTGACGTAATACAAAGCCGGTGCAATGGGTCGGAAAGCCAGTTAAATCAGTCAGGACCCAAGTGCAGATACAGCACCAAAGGGGCGTGGCTTAGACGCGCTTTTGGACGAGGGGGCGTGGCGCGCTGGCCGTTGAGCACTTCCGTGTTCAGGGGGGAAATCCTGGTGACGTAATACAAAGCCGGTGCAATGGGTCGGAAAGCCAGTTAAATCAGTCAGCAATGCGTGTGACAAAAAGGGAGCGAGCAGAGACGTCGTGAGCCAGAGCGAGAGTTCAAAGCCAGCGAGTCAGTCAGCGATGCGAATAATCCAAAGGGGGAGCGAGCAGAGACGTAAACGTGAAACGAAGCTAGAGGTCAAAACCAAACAAACAGTGAACAAGATCGTTCCCGAAACCACCTCTGGTCCCGAAACCACCTCTGCAATCGGTGTGAATCGGTTTCGGGAACGATTCAAACCTTCCCGAGCACGGAAGGCGGGACATAAGTACGCTCAAAAGAGGAAGTGACGTAATTCCCGTTCGACCCTGTACACAAACAAACATGACTGCTGGGGGGTATTCCAGGGGGGTATTCCAGAAAGCAGGTTATGTGACATACCCGGGTAAGTTTAAGAGTAAGTTAGTGGATAACCTCAACTTTCGGTTCCAAAAACGGAGGTAACTCTCTGGGTATGTTTGTAAACCAACTTGCTCTCTGAAGATAACCTGCTCGGTAGCAGGTTATGTTCCAGGGTAAGTTTGTTTCAGAGGTTTATTGAGCATGACGTGCGCTTTTGATGAAGATCCTGTGGACGTGGAAGCACAAATTATGAGTTTTTTTTCGCCGGGAGAGAGTTAAAAGACCGCGTATTGATGTCTTTTAATTTCCTAACGATTATTTGAAAGAGTTATCGGTTTTCAAGGAAATCGTTAATTTACTTAACACGTCTCTTGAAACCGCATATTGCTAATGCTCAAAGTAATTAAACACACTGAGTACTGTTAACTTAAATAATTGCAATTAGGTCAAATTAATAGACCTTTTTGAGTATTCAGAACTGTTTGATATTTTAAGTAATCGTGAGTACCTAAGTAACAGTAACCGTCACCTTAAAACTCTATAAAAACTCTTAAACTCTATAAAGCGCTCGTGGCTCAGTGGTAAGTGTTTCGCCTGCCATGTGGACGGCCCGGGTTCGATTCCCGCGCTGGCTTGCCTGATGTGGTGAAAGCACCAGCAATTTATTTGATTTGCAACAAGTTCAACAAACTCAAAAAATTACAGTTGTGTTTGCTTAAAATTGGAAATATCATCACTTAAAAAAATTGATTTAACCTATTACAGTGTACACAGCACTTCGGGGTTTTTTTTTTTTTTTTTGCGTCATGGCATTTTTTATACCGTGTGGGTGACGCAGAGCATGTAGGAAAGGCAACTGTATGTAGAGCCGTTCACACAGTATGTTTGGCACTTAAACACTTTTTACACACACCGTAAACCCAATTAAGTTGTCAAAACTCAAAAAACTTGAGGTAATCAGTTACATCAATTTTTTAAAGTAATGATGTTTCCAATTTTAAGTAAACTATATATATATTTTTTAATAAATTATTGTTGTTGGGAATCGAACCCGGGTCTTTCACATGGCAGGCGAAACCTTTACCACTGAGCCACCAGTGTTCTATAGAGTTTAAGAAGGTGGAATTTTAAGGTGACGGTTACTGTTACTTACGTACTCACGATTACTTAAAATATCAAAAGGTTCTGAATACTCAAAAAAGGTCTATTAATTTTACCTAATTGCAATTATTTAAGTTAACGGTACTCAATGTGTTTAATTACTTTGAGCCTTAGGGTTTACAGTGTATAATAAAAGGGAAACCGATGTCAAATGTGCTATTTAATACTCTCATGCATTTACTCTGTTCGTTATTTTTTTCCAAACCAACTCTCTTTTTTTAGCCGATGCAGCCGTGTTGCTTTTTTCATTATTATTGGCTTAAATTCTTCATATGGTGCATTTAAACCTCCAACTCCGCCTCTGTGAAGTATGCCGCTCGCTTTTTTTCATTTTGTTTTCCATTTTGACTCGTGAAATCGGCGATCCATTGAAAATGCCTTTATGTATGCACCGTGCACGCGCATTAACTCTGGGTAACCAGTAGGAGGTTGATTAAACTTACTCTTCTCAGGGGATTTGGAACCGACATACTCATGGTATGCGGGTTTGGAGTAAATCAACCCTGAGGTTAAGTTTTACCAAATGGTAAGTTAACCCAGCTTTCTGGAATACCCCCCAGGTGTCTCACAGTTCATGACCCGAGTGGCGTCTTCTTTGTGTCTTCTTTCTCATTTTTTTCCGGCGAAAAACAAACCAACTACATCTCTACCGCCACCTACTGTTTCCGGTTGGGTAAATACGAGGGTGTGCCCGGGATCACACAAGTATCCCTGTCTGCAGTCTGCAGAGGGAGGCGGGGCTGAATCTGGGAGTATACTTATCTAAAGTAAGGAACCAATAAGAAATAATGTGGGCGGGGCGACACGTGCAGCC
Source organism: Clarias magur (assembly GCA_013621035.1). Lineage (NCBI taxonomy): Eukaryota > Metazoa > Chordata > Actinopteri > Siluriformes > Clariidae > Clarias > Clarias magur. Next base: position 81,101 of record QNUK01000337.1, read on the forward strand.
CCGCCCACATGATTTCTTATTGGATCCTTACTTTACTTACAACCAATAAGAAATTGGTTGAAACGCTGCGCTTATTGTGGCGGGAGACTTTAACAACGCCAACCTCAAACGCGCAGCGCCTAACTTTTATCAGCACATCACATGTCCGACCAGGGGCGAAAGGACCCTGGATCATTGTTATACATCAGTTAAGGACGGCTACAAGGCACAATCTCGACCACCGTTTGGTAAATCCGACCATGCCGCCATCTTCCTCATGCCAAAATACAAACGAAGGCTCAAACAGGAAGTTCCGGTTCAGAGGGCGGTCACGCGCTGGATGGACCAATCGGTGGCCGCGCTACAGGACGCACTCGATGACGCAGACAGGGACATGTTCCGGAACAGCTCCGATGACGTCAGCATGTTTACGGAAGCGGTTGTGGGATTCGTCGGGAAACTAGCGGATGATACCATACAGAAAACAACCATCAGAATGTTTCCCAATCAGAAGCCGTGGGTGGATAAAACCATCCGCGACGCTCTGAGATCTCGCACCGCTGCCTACAACGCGGGAATTGCGTCGGGGGACATGGACCAGTACAAGGCTGCATCTTATAACGTCCAGAAGGCAGTGAAAGAGGCGAAGCAGCGCTACGGGAGGAAACTAGAGTCACAACTCCAACCGAGTGACTCTAGGAGCCTGTGGCAGGGACTAAGAACGATAACGGGCTATAAAGCTCCAACATCCGGTATGACGAACGCGGACATGACTCTGGCAGACGAGCTGAACACCTTTTATGCTCGCTTCGAGGCTGCAGCTAAAGACACTAGCGATGCCAATGCTAGCGGTGCTAACGGCTGTAGCAGGAAGTCATTGCCAGCAACGGAAACGCGTTCATCATCTCCGAGCATGACGTGAGGAGAGCCTTCAGGAGAGTGAACACCAGGAAACCAGCAGGACCAGACGGCATCTTAGGTCGAGTCCTCAGAGCCTGTGCAGACCAGCTTGCACCTGTCTTCACAGAGATATTCAACATCTCCTTATCTCAGCCGGTGATCCCTACATGCTTCAAAGAGTCCATCAGTGGCCCTGTTCCGAAGAAACCCCATCCTGCTTCCCTCAATGATTATCGACCTGTGGTCCTCACATCAGTGGTGATGAAGTGCTTTGAACGGCTGGTCAGAGACTTCATCATCTCCTCACTACCAGACACACTGGATCTACTTCAGTTCACGTACCGTTCAAACCGCTCCACAGATGATGCTATCGCTCATCTTCTTCATACATCTCTCACACACCTGGACAATAGGAGGGGGAATTATGTTAAAATGCTCTTCATCGACTACAGCTCAGCATTTAATACCATAGTTTCCTCCACACTCGCCACCAAGCTGGAGCACCTGGGACTCAGCTCATCCTTGTGTCAGTGGATCTCCAACTTCCTAACTGACAGACCACAGGCTGTAAGGGTGGGCGGTCATGTCTCTGCCTCCATCACTCTCAGCACTGGAGCACCACAGGGTTGTGTTCTGAGCCCTCTGCTGTACTCTCTGTACACACACGACTGCGTAGCCTCTACTAACTCCAGCACCATCATCAAGTTTGCTGATGACACGTCGTGGTCGGCCTGATCACTGACGATGATGAGACGGCCTACCTGGAGGAGATTGGGAATCTGGAGCACTGGTGCCAAAGGAACAATCTCCTTCTAAACGTCAGCAAGACGAAGGAGTTGGTAGTAGACTTTAGCACAAAGCAGGAGAGGAACTATCAGACCCCTGTCATCAACAACAGCCCAGTGGAGAGAGTAGACAGTTTCAGATACCTCGGTGTCCACATCAAGCAGGACCTGTCATGGTCCTGTCACATCAACACCGTGGTGAAGAAGGCCCGACAGCGTCTCTACCACCTCAGGCGCTTGGGAGACTTTAGACTGCCCTCCAAGGTACTCAGGAACTTTTACTCCTGCACCATAGAGAGCATCCTAACGGGAAACATCACAACCTGGTTCGGGAACAGCACGATGCAGGACAGACGAGCACTACAGAGGATTGTGCGATCAGCTGAGCGCATCATCCACACTGAGCTCCCTGACCTGCACTCGATCTACAGCAAGGACCTCAGCCACCCCAGTAATGGACTGTTCTCTCTGTTGAGGTCAGGAAAGCGATTTTGCGCCCTGAAGACCAATACAGAGAGACTGAGGAGGAGCTTCTATCCGCAGGCGATACGGTCTCTCAACCAGCTCACCAAACAGTACTGACTGACTCACTTTACACACCCACACTCATGCTTCTTGCACTCTCTCTGGACTCTTGGGACAATAATTGCACACCCTTCACACTACATCACTATTTATTCTATAGCACAAGCCACTTTAAGTACAAAATCACTTTATAGCATATTTGCACACCCCCTGGACATCTCTATATATATTCCATATTTTTCCATATTGTACACCTAGGTTCTTATATCGGATATATATTTTTTTCTACATTTGCACCCAGGTTTTCTTATTTTCTTATTCTCTTATATTTTTTATATTTCTATTTTCTTATATTTTTCTTATTGTATATTTTTAGTGTACATATATTTTATTATTTTATTCTTAGTTAAATCTATTCCTACGTTCTTTGTTATATTATTTTAGTGTAAATAGTCTGTAATATGCAAAGTGATAATATTTAATATAAACGGTTGTGCCCTCTGCAAAACAGGTAGTCAAACAGTTTAAGTATAGATTTTGAGGCAATAGGTCACATGACCTGAAAGTTATTGACGTAAAATGCATAGTTATTGCTTATTAATTATTACTATATATGCAAAGTGATAATATTGAATAAAAAGTTTGTGCCCTCTGCAGAACAGGTGGTCATTTTATAAAAGATTTTGAGGCAACAAATCACATGACCTGGAAGTTATTAAAATAAAGGCAATAGAAAATATATGAGAATTATTAATGAATAAATATATAAGTGATTATATTTAATATTAAGTGTTTTTCCCTCTAAAGAACATGGGCCTACGCATTTTATAATAGATTTTGAGGCAATAGGCCACATGACCTGGAAGTTATTGAAATAAAATCATTAAATGTTCTATTAAAAAATATGAATAAATATGCAAAAAATATAATATGCAAAGTCATTATACACCACCATGCATCAAATTAACACTAACAATAACATTTATTTATTCATTTATTTTATTCATTGTCTTTCAGTCAGACAGTTATTTGCAGACGGTCCCTAACTTGCGCAGTAGGAGAGATGCTTTTGCCGGACTCTGTTAGCCAATCTCTGCCACAAATCGGAATCTGGAAGCCGGAGCTCGAATATTCAATGTCCAACTTTCAACCAACTTCACCGCGGTAATCAATAGTCAGTTTAAAATTTTTTATAATTAATTTTTTATTTAAAAATAAAAATTTTCAATTGCTTTTTCGTTATGTGGATTACACATTTAAAAACCATTATCCACTCTATCATTGCTAATAACTACAACCATTCTTTTTTCAATATTCGGTTTATTATTTTTTAAATTATTTTTTTATTAATAAATATATGAATTTTAAATAGCTTTTTCGTTATGTGGATTACAAATTTAAAACCTATTGTACTATAATTCACTATATCATTGCTAATAACTACAACCATTCTTTTTTCTAAATTCAGTTTAATAGTTTTTTATTAATTTTCTATTTAAAAAAATATGAATCTTGAATAGCTTTTTTGTTATGTCGAGTACACATGTAAAACCAATTGTACTATAATCCACTCTATTGTTGCTAATAACTACAAGCATTCTTTTTGCAATATTCAGTTTAATAGTTTTTTAAATACATTTTTTATTTAAAAAATATGAATTTTCAATAGCTTTTTTGTTATGTGGATTACACATTTAAAACCTATTGTACTATAATTCACGCTATCATTGCTAATAACTACAACCATTCTCTTTGCAATATTCAGTTTAATATTTTTTTTTTATATAAAACCATTGTTTGTGCTCACCTCATATAAATATAAATACCATTTAGTTTATTATTTTGGCCTGGGTCCACCCTGCATCTGATCCTCCTTCTGGTGTGTGTGTGTGTGTCATAGGTGTGTGTACACGGAGAGTTTGTGTGTATGTGCGCGCATCTCATACTGTAGGTGTGTTTGCACGTTGAGTCGGTGTGTACAGTATGTGCGCGCATCTCATAGGTGTGTGTACTTGGAGAGTTTGTGTGTACCTAATATGCGCGCATCTCACAGGTGTGTGTGTGCACGGAGAGTTTGTGTGTACAGTATGTGCGCGCATCTCATAGGTGTGTGTGCACGGAGAGTTTGTGTGCATGTGCGCGCATTTCATAGGTGTGTGTTTGCACGGAGAGTTAGAGTATATTTGCGCGCGTCTCATAGATGTGTGCGCGCATTTCATATGTAGTTGTTCGAGCAATTAGTAGTATATACCTATGTGTTACTCTTTCATATATGTGTATGCACCCTCGTGTGTGTGTGCATAAGTGAAGTTTGATTTAAGCCCAATACGGCGCCTCACAGCTACACACGTTTCAAAAAGTACAGAAGAGACGAGCACAATCACGTGTTTAGACAGCGTCAATTATATGTCGTCAGAATGGGGCAGCGGCTGGTCACCTGACCAGCGTGGGGCGCCCTCCTCTTTATTTAAATACGTCACAATTAACGATTACGTCATATATCTCTAACTAAGTTAGCCTCAAAATCTATAACTAAAAAGGGTTTCCTCCTTAAGGGCAACAGGACTAGAAAATAAGATTTAAACCAAAAGGAAAATGAGGGAGATCAAGATCAAAAGGAGGCACTAATGCAACATAGTGGTCTACTGGTAAATACCAAGAAGAAGAATAACATTGTTCCCTGAGACTTTTTAATCTTTACACAATATTTAATTCAAAACATCGATTATGATCACTCCTGCTGAGACTTTGCTAAAGTATGACAACCCAGTGTTGGTGACCAAACAGCCCGAGAAGAACGCACCAAAGGATCGGCCCCCAAAGGCGGGGCACCAGCAGAGTGCAATTTTTGCTCCAGTTACAACTCCCACAAAACTGAAAAGCCCATCAAGTGATGCCATTAAACAGCAGACAGAAGAGATTCTTGATGCCATTATACCGCCGAGGGTATGGACGGAGAATAATAAACTGTGGGTACAGCGTGTGTCCAGCATGCCAAGCACCCGGGCCGATGTCATTCATCTGCAAGAGGAACTGGATCTCAGACTGAGGCAAAGGCATGCCAGAGATACAGGCATCTGCCCTGCCCGCAGAGAGCTCTACACACAGTGCTTCGACGAACTGATTAGACAAATTACCATCAACTGTGCTGAGAGAGGAATGCTGCTTTTACGGGTAAGGGAAGAAATGGAGATGACCCTCACTGCCTACAAGACCCTGTATCAGAGTAGTGTGGCATTCGGCATGAAGAAAGCTTTGCAGGCTGAGAGAGACAAGACGGACATGGAGAAAAAAATTGCAGACTTGGAGAATGAAAACAGTGAACTACAAACACAGGTTGATGAGCTGAACTCGCAATTTGAAGCCTTTGAAATGAGACAGAATGAAAGGCGGCAGGTGGACGAGCAAAATTATACTGAGCAAATGCATTTTCTCAGGCAAATTAACCAGCAACTGAAAGCCCAGCTGGATTCGGTTATTACCGCAATGAGATAAAGGTACTGTTTTAGACTGTTTGTGGGAAAAGACAGTGATAAATAGAGTGACATTGTGAGACACAGACAGACAGCAAATTAACTGATTAACTGTTGGAGACAATTCACATTTGTGTACAAATCAACATTGTTTGATTTTTATTTGTAATTTGACTAATTTCTCTCTCTCTCTCTCTCTCTCTCTCTCTCTCTCACTCACTCACTCACTCACCACACACACACACACACACACACACACACACACACACAGACACACACACACACACACACACACACACACACACACACACACACACACACACACACACACACACAGTGTACACACAGAGTACACACAGAGTACACACAGAGTACACAACCCTGTATACTTATGCCTAACCTATACCAGTCTCTTTGTTAGGTGACAATGGAGGTAGATACTCAGGTCATGCAAGAAGACAGGAGGATACAGAGGGCAAAGATGCTGAAGAGCTCAAGCATGAAAAAGAAGCAGACGCAAAGGCTGTGATGGTAAGAATGGTTTTAATTTTTGCCTGCTTATCAGGGAATGGGCATGTGTCTGTTACTCACTCCCACCCTCATGCGAAATTACCTGAGTATATATATATGGTATGCAAAAATATACAGTACTGAAACTTGTGCATTTGGAACGCGCATATGCTCATTCAAACAAGCATAGCTACAGACACACATGTTTCCAGAAGTGAAAATGAGGTTGTGTTGTGTATTTGTTGTTGGAAGTGAGTCTCTCGACAGAGGAAAAATCACTCATAGTTGAGTATTATTTCAGCTCATACAAAAGTGTGCTGTGAATGGGGAATGAGTTTAAAAATGTGGCAGAACAATTCCTTCCCATACCCATCCCATTACCCCCAAGCTTATACCACCTGAAGTCCACTTGTGGGAGATTATATTTAACTGTGAAGATCTGCCAAGGACTGTGTCTGAATTATGTGAGCAGATTGTTTCCTTTTGCAGTAGTTTACCTGGGTAGAGAATCTGAATGATATGAACACAGTCTAAAGTGAGACAACCACGTTGTCTGTGGTGCTGCATCCTTTCCGCCTCTCTCCTCTTTTTGCCGTGTGCGAAGTTGTCAATCTGTATGGGGCAATGACTTTATTGGCTTTGTCACAGTACCCCTCCCTCAGCTTCAAGCTCGTGTGTGACGAGGATAACAGGGTGTAGCGTCTGGAGAGGCCATCCGCGTTGCCATGTTTAGACCCAGCTCTGTGTGCCACTGAGTAGGAGAAGTCCTGTAGTGAGAGGAACCAACGTGTTATTCGTGCATTAGTGTCTTTGGCCCTTGCCATCCACTGTAATGGTGTATGGTCCGTAATTAAAGTAAATTGTCGTCTTGTTAAATAATATTTTATTTCCTCTATTGCCCATTATATGGCAAGGGCTTCTCGTTCTACTGCTGCATATTTTTGTTCTGTAGGTGTTAGTTTCCTACTCATGTACAGGACAGGATGTTCTTCTCCCTTGAATTCTTGTGAGAGGACTGCTCCTAGCTCAGACTCAGACGCGTCCACGTGAACAATGAATGGGCAGTCGAAGTCGGGGTTTTGGAGGACGGGAGCTGGTGAGGTGGGACTTTAATTGTTGAAATGCAGTCTCTGTTTCCTTTGTCCAGCTTATTTTCTCCGGTTGTCCTTTTTTCAGGAAATTTGAGAGGGGCACTGCTATGAAAGAAAAATTAGGCATGAAATGTCTGTATAACATGCTAATCCGACATGTACTTGTTTATTCTTTGTCGGTCGTGGGTACGAACGGACTGCTTCGACATTTTTTTTTTGTGGTTTAAGGAGCCCCAGGTATTGTGCTTCCGACAATCCCAGGAAACATTTCTTTGGATTTTGAACCTCTTCGAGAATTTGGGACAAATGAAAAATGTGATCTTCCAAGCTGCAGGGATGGACCACTACATCATCTAAATAGGCGGCTGCGTATGGGTGATGGCGATGCAATATTATGTCCAGGTGCTCCATGTAGTCCGAACAGAAGAACTCTATATTGCCAATGTCCTAAGTTCGTGCTAAATGCTGTTTTTTCCTTGGGAGCCTTGGGAGTGAGGGCAACCTGCCAATGTCCCTTTGTTAGGTCTGGTGTTGAAATAAAGCGTGCTTTTCCCAATCGGTCAATTAAATCGTCCACTCGTGGTAGTGGATATGCGTAGAATTCATACACCAGGTTTAGCCGCCTAAAGTCATTACATAGATAGATCAAACCGTCAGGTTTTGGTGCCACTACTATTGGACTTGACCACGGATTAGTGGACTCTTCGATTATGCCATTTTGTAGCATGTTCTTTACCTCATTTCCGATTGCATGGAGTCGAGCCTCTGGTGCACGATACAGCCTCTGGCGTATGATTACCCCAGGTGGTGTTTTTTGTCGTGCCGAACTAAATGTGTGAGGCCCAGTTCAGCGGAGAACACATCACGGAATTTATCTATTACCTCATTTACTTCTTGATGCTGGGTCGTCGTAAGGTCTTCTCCTCGTTGTATCATCCTGTGGGTCTGAGGGAATACAGAGGCAGCAAAGGCTGATATGCGTGGTAACGGTTCAATCCATTTCTTTAATAAATTTATGTAGTGAAGTTCAGTGACTTTTCTCTTACCCAGTTGTTGTAATCTGTAGTTTACAGGCCCCACTCTTTCCATGACTGTGTAGGGGCCTTGCCACCGGGCCAGGGATTTACAAGAAGCGTTGTGGAGCAGCAGGAGTACCCTGTCGCCCAGGCAAAATTCCCGGGGCTTCACTCGTTGGTCGTAAACATGGACCAAGTTCTCCCATTCTTAAAGGAACGGCTTCGGGCTATCGGGTGGCATAATCTACTATTACATTCTCGTGACCTTTAGTAGAAGGGGGTCCTACTAAATCCATACCGATACTTCAAAGGGGATTCCGATAACAGACAGGAGGACCAAAGGGGCGGGAGCGGGTTAGTGCCGCGCAGTTTTTGACATTCAGGACATCGTTGCCAAAAATTCTTTACTTCTGCGTGGAGCCCTGGCCAGTGAAAACGATCCCTGATTTTCTCAGCCATGTTCTTCGCTCCCAGGTGTCCGCCAAGGGGATGTGAGTGTGCCAATTACCATATCGACTTTTCTCTGTGGCTCTCCACGCCTTTCTGTGTGAAAATACAACAATCCATTTTTTATTAAAAAGTAAAAAGTTGGCTTACAGTACTTGCAGGATCCTGTATTTCCCCCTGTAATTTGTACACCTGTTTACAACAATGCTTTAGTCATTCATCTTCTTTTTGTATTTGCGCAAAGTTTCCATCTCGTTTTACCTGTTGAGATAGAGAAAATATAGGGTTAGCAGAGGGAGAGATCTCACTTTCATTTTCAGCATCTGCTTCCTCGTTGGGTCCTTGTGCCAGCCACGCAAATTCTGCCAAGTTCTGCATTGGTTTCTGTGGTCGGTGGGGAGGTACCCGATTCCTTCGTGCGCCTCCTATTGGTTTTACCGCGAGCCAATCTTGTCCAAGGATCAAAGGCACAGGTAGATTTGCTATAATGTCCACGGTCGTCCTCAATCACGAACCGTGCTGCAGGAACTTCCCTTTTATCACTAGGTATACAGGTGACCATTCCCGGTGGGATGATGGAGGGTCGCGCTAAAGTAACTGCATTTCCTGTGTCTACCAGGGCCAGCAAAGTTGCTCGTCCTACCAAAACCCACTTCGTAGGTGCGGGGTTTGTTTTGGGAACACCCAGACGGCTAGTCCAAAATCCGCGTTGGGAGGTCGATTTCTGTGGTTCTGTTTCTGTGGGCATTGGCTCATCTCGGGGAGATTCATCTTTGGAAGGACTCTCTCCTTTGGGGCAGGATGTAGGCAGGGGGGGGCTCTTTTCTGGCAAGTTTCCTCTCTCCTCCTAGGGACAAAGTGACTAGCACGCATTCTAGCACTTCATCCAAACCTTGTAGAGAGGTAGGGGCTCGCATGCCCACAGCCTTGCGTTCTTTTTAGGGTAGAGTGCCCACAACGTGCCATGATCTCCTCCTTTAGGAGTTCGTAATCTTCCACTTCTTCTGGATTAAGTGAAAAATAAGCGCGCTGAGCTTCCCCCTGAGGAGAGAGATGAGAATCGAGCTCCATTCACGTCGCAGCCACGTCTCCTGCTCCGCAGTCCACTCAAAAAGCCTCGATGTCATCTTGCGGAGTCAACTTAATGAGTAAGTTTTGTGCCTCTTGATCGGGGTCAGGTAGTGGCTGTAGACCAACAAGCTCAGTCATGGTAGCTTGAAGCCCCTTGCATTAGCTGTTGCAATACATTCTGCTGTTGAAATCTAGTCTCCAGAAGATGTCCAAGAAAGTGTCCCGGGGTACTAGGTGCCCCTGGTTCGGGCCGCATTCTCCACCAGTGTTGCAGGCTCTAAGGTGGATAAGGAAACCAGGAGACAATATTGCGGTTACAAGAACAAAAAAAAGAAATCTTTATTTACTTTCAGTTTCTCCCAGTGGGCTCAGCACCAAAAAAAAAAAAGTGCAATACTAAACATCAAACATAAAATTCAGAAAATACGGAAAATGGTGCAAGGAGCAGTCTGGGCACCTGTGTAGCCGTGTGGAGAGAGAGAGAGAGAGAGATGGTCACATGCCGGAAATGCCGGCGTGGATACAAATCAAAATCTAGGGAGAGAGCGATACAATTTAGTGGTCGTCGTAAAGACACCTTTTAAAATTTAATTCAATTAAATTTAATTTGTATAGCGCTTTTAATAATTTTCATCATCATCAAATGTGAATGTGTATGAATAAAAAATGTTCAGATCCCAGTCCCCTGATGAGCAAGCCAAGGGCGACAGTGGCAGGGGAAAAACTCCCTGAGATGGCAGTAGGAAGAAACCTTGAGAGGAACCGGACTCAACAGGGAACCCATCCTCATTTGGGTGAACAGAAAGCAGGAATTGATCTGCATTCATACTGTGTGTTGGGTGGCAGGCAGTTCAGTATAATAGATGTTAATTGATGTTAATATGAAGTCCAGGTAGTTATTGGAGGCTTGGGAAGACTTGTAGGATGTGTAATTCTAGTCCTGAACTATCGAGCGACTGTAGCCAAGTCTGCAGAGAAACGGCCGTCAACATCATGCGAGGACAGAACCGTCTTCCCACCTTTTCCTTTTCTGTCCCCGGAGGGAGGCCCTTTTATAGGCGGCCAATGACAGCAGGATGGTAGACGATAAGCTGCCGGCCGTAGTTCAGGGGCGCTATCTGTGGTGCTGCATCCTTTCAGGCGGAAAGGATGCAGCACCACAGACAGCGCCCCTGAACTACGGCTGGCAGCTTATTGTCTACCGTCCTGCTATATATATATATAAAAAAAGGAGAGAGGCGGAAAGGACGCCTTCCATTTCAATATTATCGCTTGCACAGTGCTCCTTGCGATGTTTAGAGCTTGGGAAATCTTTTTGTATCCAAATCCGGCTTTAAACTTCTCCATAACAGTATTTCGGACCTGCCTGGTGTGTTCCTTGTTCTTCATGGTGCTCTCTGAGCTTTAAATGGACCTCTGAGACTATCACAGTGCAGGTGCATTTATGCGGAGACTTGGTTACACACAGGTGGATTCTATTTATCATCATTAGTCATTTGGGTCAACATTGGATTGAGATCCTCACTGAACTTCTGGAGAGAGTTTGCTGCACTGAAAGTAAAGGGGCTGAATAATTTTGCACGCCCAATTTTTCCGTTTTTTATTTGTTAAAAAAGTTTGAAATATCCAATAAATTTCGTTCCACTTCATGATTGTGCCCCACTTGTTGTTGCTTGTTCACAAAAAATTACAGTATTATATCTTTATGTTTGAAGCCTGAAATGTGGCAAAAGGTCACAAAGTTCAAGGGGGCCAAATACTTTCACAAGGCACTGTATATATATATATATATATATATATATATATATATATATATAGTGGAACCTTGGATTACGATAATTCATTCGGGAAGTGGGCTCGTATTCCAAAACACTCGTAAACCAAATCATAATTTCCCAAAAGAAATAATGAAAACTCAAATGATTCGTTCCACAGCCCCCCCCCCCCCAAAAAAATACATAAAAATAATTAATACAATCTATAAAATGAAATTAATCTGCACTTTACCTTTAAAAAAAAGTACAAATAAATCCTGACAGATAAGTGTTTCCGTTGGTGCGCGCAGGCGCCATGTGTGTGTGAGTGTGAGTGTGACTGTGTGTGTGTGTGTGTGTGTGGAAACAGCCCCTTCCCTTGCCTCGTATTACACAGTAACACACCTCCTCCCTCTCACCACCTCGCTTTTTAAGATTCACAAGAAAAACACACACACACACTACGGAAACACCGTTTTAACAGGAAAAAAAGAAATCTTTCTGAGACTGGCATGAGCGTATATTAACAGACTCACTTTTTAAGTTTCACAACAAGCGCATAAACACAGCGGAAACACCGGTTTAACGGAAAAAAGCGACACTGGCATGAGCGCATATTAAAGGAATCACTTAAGTTTCACAACAACGGACACACAAACACGGAAATACCGTTTTAACAGGAAAAAAAGAAATCTCTCTGACCTGGCGTGAGCGCATACTAAGGGAATCACTGCTGTAAAGTAAAAAAAAAACAAACAAATGAACCAGCACCTTACCTTTGAAAAGAATCGCGACAGAGCAGAGTTTCTGTGTGTTTGTGAAGCCGGGGAGGGGGTGAAAAGGCGAGAGAGCGTCTGTGCGTGTGTGTGTCAGTGTCAAATTGCGCGCACACGAGCAGAGTTTCTGTGTGTTTGCGAAGCCGAGGGGGGAGTGGGGGAAGGAGAGAGAGTGTGACGCTCGGTGTCAAAATAAGAGTCGCATGTGTGAAGCATGATACTCGGCGCTCGTAAACTAATACTTGCTCGGTTTCCGAATAAACAATTATTAAAAATCTTTGCTCGGTTTGCGGAACACTCGTAAACCACGTTACTCACAATCCGAGGTTCCACTGTGTATATATATATATATATATATATACAGAGGTGGAATGTAACGAATTACATTTACTCGTGTTACTGTAATTGAGTAGTGTTTTTGTGTACTTCTACTTTTTAAAGTAGTTTTTAAAATCTGTCATTTTACTTAAGTATGTTTTGTTTGAAGTATTGTAATTCGCTACATTTATTTATAATATGCGCTACTGAGCAAAACAAATGAATGAAAATGCAAAACTTATTATGCTTTGTATAAATGCTTCGTTGCGTGCGCACACGTGTGTGTATCGTGTCCTGGTGGCGCGCCACTCCGGACCCCACTCCAGGTTTTCTGACTGTCCTCACATCGGCATCTACCGGCCCTTTCACACGGTTGCTTCCGCCCTGAGAGTGACGTCATCAACCAGCGCCACCATATATAAACCGGAGAGAGACGCAGAAAAGAGGAAAGAGATTGTGATTTTGGCGTTTTGATATTTGGTTGTGACTTTTTGCCTCCCATTGACTTTAATTATTGCTTTGGTTGCTCTTTGTAAATATTTGTAGATAATTTCAGTGTATATTTGTGCACTCACCAGTAGTAGGGGCGTGGCTGCCATTTATTTTGGGAAGAGGGAATTATTCACTGTTTTTGGTTTAAGGAGTCAGGGAAGGGACCTGTATTTTTTGTTTGTGGTGTTGTTGTTTTTTTGTTGTTTTTTTGCAGGTAATCTAGCTACTAAATATAAATACCATTTAGTTTATTATTTTGGCCTGGGTCCACCCTGTGTGCGTGCGTGCGTGCGTGCGTGCGTGCGTGCGTGCGTGCGTGCGTGTTTGTAAAGCAATACAAGCTTAATTATTTAATCAATTAATGACTGGATCTAATTCTTTCTGTCATATACCACCATTTCCATACATTTCCATACAGAACCCTGAACCATTCTCTTGCTGTACGCCCCGACACTAGACTGGGACGTAACGCCATATTTAAGTGACCACTTTGATTTTCAAAGGTATTCCTTCAGTTAAAATATCTAGTTTGAGATTTATATCTGCTCATCTGTTTTGGACTACGCTAACAGTACTTTTACTTGAGTGCAAAATTTTAGTACTCTTTCCACCTTTGTATATATATAATTAATTAAGAAAAGCTTTTTGCTTCTTGCTAGAAAGAGGCGATAAAAATTAGAAATCTGCCAGTAGAACAAGGCTATGCTGAGAATTAATAAAAATGCCTAGAAATTTAACCTGGAGCTGCAGAACTGCCTCGAAGGGAAGAGTTCATCAACATCTCCCAACTGAAAGACACATAATTATCACTATAATTGTAAATATAAATGCTGTAAAACGTAGCTCTGGGAGAAATACCTAAAGTTTTATAGCACTTGCATGTAAAATGTCAATGTCCATAACAGCATAATTAGAAGACTGAACAAGTATGGTTTGTTTGGGAAGCCTCTTCTGTTTAAAAAGAACATGAAAGCATAACTAAGCTATGCAAAACTAAATCTGAACAAACCACAAGGCTTTTGAAACAATGTTCTATTGCCAGATGAGACCTAAGTTATGTTTGGCCTCAATGCCCAGCACCATGTTTGGCAAACAGCACTTCAGCAGAAACACCTCAGACCCACTTTCACACTGTGGAGGGGTGATCATTTGGGCTTGTTTCACAGCTATAGGGCCTAGGCAGTTGCAGTCATTGAGCACACCTTGAACTCCTGAAATATAAAACGTATACCAGAGTATTCTAGAGCCAAATGTGAGGCCATCTCTTGACAGTTAAAGCTTGGTTGGAATTCTGTCAGGACATAATCCGAAGTACACCAGCAAATCTAAATCAGAATGACTGAAAAATAAAAGAATGTTAAGTAATGTTTAGTCAACATTTTTGTGTGTGAAGAGCAACTTCTGACCCATGTTCAGACAAAACCTTTATTCTATGTAATTTTTGTTATCATGATTTTTTGACCATATGTAGGTATTTATGTATACATGTAGAGTTATGTTTAAAGGTTAGTACCTGCTTTATTAATTCCATTTTATTTTTGTGTAAAAACATAATAAAAATCACCTGATTATTGCAGGTCTCAGTATACGGCAAATCAGGTGATTTTTATTATGTTTTTACACAAAAATAAAACTTTTTTTTAAAACATAACTCTACATGTATACATAAATACTTACATATGGTCAAAAAATCATGATAACAAAAATTACATAGAATTTATTAGAAGCATAGACATACACCTCAATGTGACAGGTTCACTGTATGGTTTTAAACAATTAAAATGATAAATAGTAAAGAGGTCAATATTAATTTTATTTAGCATTTATTTCTGTACAATGTCACATGCAACACTATACTATAACCCATCTCAAAGTCATTTTGCAAATGCCTAAAATGCCATCAACTGGTTAAAATAACTTAATAAGCATCTTCTTTCTATTTTAGCAAAACTGTTGTCTGGCGAGGTACTGGAGAACCTAACCGATCCTCTGCACATGGTCCTGTTTCCAGTCACAGAAAAACAATTGCTCCAGGAAGACTTCGGGATGAGAGACCACAGCAAATTTCATACCAAAATAAATAAATAAATAAAAATAAAAAAAAAACAACACTGGACGACATCAACTTGCCACATGTAAACAATACCAAATGCACCAGATGAGGTATCTAATACATAGATAAAGTGCAATGGGATGCTATCATTTATCATCAAGGTAAATCAACAGTTCATCAAGGTATCAAGGTACATCAAGGTATCATCAATAATTGAGTTGAGTGATGTGGCTTATCTACCTACTGCTTTGTCTTCCAAATGGAAGACTCCTAAATATGGCCACAAAAAAAGGATGTGTTCCTCAAAGCCTTGATGTGTTTCTTGGACTTTATGGTAGACAAGTAGTCCAATCAGGGTGGATGCCAAACACGGGTTTAAGTTGCCCAGGTTGCCACTGGGACAACTTTCAGTTTGGTATAAGAAACTTCGAAGGATTCACAGATGAGGGAACAGATGGTTATACATAGATCTGTTGGCTGTCCTCAGGCCTGCCAGCCAGTGCTGCATTGTGAAAACCACCTTAGGAGGATAGAATAATGAAGCGGACACAGAATGTCACACACAACACTATACAGTTATTTTGGAACTCATCTCAAATGTAGTGAAGCATTCTGCATATGCCTAAAATGCCTTCAATTGGTTTAAATAACTCAAATAGCATATTCTTTCTATTTTAGCAACACCGTTGTCTGGGGAGGTACTGGAGAACCTAACAGATCCTCTGCACATGGTTCTGCAGAGGACCTTTGAGTTGGAGGACTAACTCAAAAAGCATCTCCCTATTTTAGCAACAATGTTGTCTGGGGAGGTACTGGAAAACCTCTCACATGGTCCTGTTTCCAGGCACAAAAAAACAGGAGAGTTCCTGTCCCATCAACTGGAGCAAGCTGCTGGAGCCTTCCATAAACAGATAAAAGAGAAATCAGTGGTTGCTAAGCATGTTGATAATATTTTACTGTTACTCTGTGAGGCAGTGGACAGAAGAGAAAGAATGTGCACACAGTGTGTCACAGAGTACATTAGAGAAAACCTAAGTCTTAAAAATAAACTGATCCAAAAACAGTTGCATACAGAACCATTTGAAATAAACAAATGAAATAAAATATTGTATCATAACAATATTTATTGTTATTTATTGCCAGAGCATTTTTTTTTGTTTTATTTTCACCATTGTTTTGTTTATTTGTTTTGGTTGAGACAAAAAACATAGTCATTGTAACAACGCGGGTTTCACAAAGGCCAGAGCCGTGCAAAAAATGCTTTGCACTGTTTGGAACGGGCAGATTTGCAGACTGTTATCCCTCGGAGTTCTGAACCGGCAAAGGCACGGCCATTTCACACGTGGTTGCCAGACAACGCTGCAAGAAAGAAAGAAAGACGAGTGCATTCAACAGAGGGGGATCGAGGCAAAGATCTAACTGTCTCCCTAAAAAATGCCGACAGAGAGAGAGAGAGAGAGAAAGCAACACGCCTCAGTTCAGCATGCGCTCTGATTTAAAATTAATTAAAAAACTATGTCTCTCCTAGAAATCCTTGGTAAGGGCATAGGCCCCGACAGGATATAAGTTTTGTTTTAGTTTCCAGAGCCCTGTCAGTTCTCGCGTAGATGGCGGAGCTCTGTTTATTTTTGTTTTCAGTTTTCTTTTGTTTCCTTTTGAGTTTCCAAATGAATTATCTTACGCCATCTCCAAACGGAAAAAGGTCTTTCTGTGCGCATCATAAGCACTCTCACATACTCCTATTTCATTGAGCCATTCTAAAGCCCTGTGTTAGGACTCTTAAAAACAGTATAACATCTCCATACCGCAAGTAATTTTGCAGGAATATCCTTTTGTTCAATTTGCAGACTTTGTGTTGTTATTGTGACTTGTAGAGAAATAACAGTATGCAAATGTCACAGTTTTGGTACATACCTCGTTAGTCATGGTTTCAGTATTGATTCTGTAAAGTGAAAAAGAGATGTGAAATGTATTTTTATTTAAAATAATTATAAACTATAAAAATAACTTATAAACATATAAAGGTGTACACACAACAATTAAGCAATGTCACACTAGAGCAAGTGCTGTTGTGTATACTGTATCAACCTGACTGATGTTGTCTTAGGCAACAGGGGTACTGTAGATATCATAGCTATACCGATATCCAGCCGTACCTGAAGTGATATTGCTTTATAGACCATTTTCACACACACCATTTATTGTCACCAGATTATAATATTTCTTTAACCAGTTATTGTACTCCACCAACACATTGGATTAATTAGTTTTATATTCTTACTGGTACTATGTAGCCCAATGGTAAGGAGAATTAGCCATGGTACAGCTATGGTGCTGTACAGCTGTCGAAATCTTTTACGTTTCTCTTTATATTTCCAATTACTTTGCTTTATAATATCAACTCATTTACTTCCTGGTCCCAGGGTTAAATCTGTGTGTGTGTGTGTGTGTGTGTGTGTGTGTGTGTGTGTGTGTGTGTGTGTGTGTGTGTGTGTGTGTGTGTGTGTGTGTGTGTGTCTGTGTGTGTGTGTGTGTGTGTGTGTGTGTGTGTGTGTGTGTGTGTGTGTGTGTGTGTGTGTGTGTGTAAGTAAATTGCTTAAACGAGAGTTTAAGATTACATATCGTTATCTGATGTGTTATCTTGCTGAAAGTGCTTCCGTGACTGGTTTTGAATGTGGCTTTTGGCAAGCAGCTGCTCCCTCCTCAGTACTGCAGACCATACTTTCACCCATCCAGCAAACGTTAGTGTAATTAATAGTTATTAGAACATGGAGTATGGAGTGACATAGAGTTAATGATTGTCATTAGAGACACTCATTTGTGCGCCCACATGCACACACTAAAACAGAAACACTGCTGTCGCGATTCCTTTCTATGGTAATGTGCAGGTTAATTCGTTTTATTTTTACTTTACAGCAGTCATTCTGTTAGTTTTTTTTTTTTAACAATGTATTTGGGGGGGGGGGCTATTATGGCTCACCACTTACCACTTTTTTAAATAAATGTAAGGAAATGAAAGACACACAATCAGAATGCTTTACATATTTGTACTTCAATATACCGCACAGGTTTCCTTCTCCCACTTTTCTTTATAAAAACTCTATTAAACAAACCCTCAAATGAGAATAGAGTATACATCTAAACCTATATGCATCATGAAAGGGTACCATCTTCTATGAAATATGGCAAGTTTGCTATTAACAGCACAGGTAAAAAAAAATCCAATGAGACATATTCCAGAATAACCCTGTGCCGTAATGCCCTAGAAGGGGCTTTATCACTTAACCAATTCAGAAGAATACATTTTCTTACAGAAAATTTTAGAAACTTGCAAAGTGTCTTTTTATGTTTGTCCAAGACCATATCGTCACATATTTCAAGTGTTTTGAAACACAGCCAATATTAATACACAGGATTACACCAAGTTCTTGCTCCACCAGAAGTCCAGAATTTTTGAATCTCCCTACAAAACCAGAGACAGTGAACAAGATCTCCTTCCTCTGTTTTATATTTCGGGCACACTGGAGAACAGTCATTTTTAAACTTATGTCTCTGTAATGGAGAGATGTGAGCTCTGTGCAAAATTTTTAGTTGCATTGCTTTTACTGTGTTGCATATGCTTAGGTTCCCTGCATTCTTCCATGCTTCCTCCCATTCATCATCTGTAATTAGTATATCAAATGTCTGTTCTGTCTGTGTCTGTTTTTTTTTTTTTTTAATCGTCTGTGTTTGAAGAACTACATTCCTTGAGAATCTTGTAGAAAGAACTTGTAGAGTTTTTCATTTGTGAATACAGCTGTCTTTCCACAGCCGAAATGTCCTGGTTTGTGAGAAAGTAGTGTCTTTTTTTCACAAAGTCTCTTAGTTGTAGATAACGAAAAAAATCATGTCGTGGAATATTGTACTTTACGACTAATTGGTCAAAAGACATTAGAGTATTCCCCTCGAACATATGATGCAGAGTAGTAAGATATTTATGTGCCCAGACTCGAAATCTTGCATCCACAATCCCTGGCAGAAAGCCGTAGTTGTCAATAATGGGAGTAAAAGTTGAGGTGATTCTGGATCCGCCCTCCAAACGCCTGATGACCTGCCATGCCTTGATAGCACTTATCGTGATGGGGTTACTACAAGCAGCTTTTACAGATTTAAACTTTTTAAGCAAAAGCAAATTTACCAAAGGAAGTTTACGAAGTTACCTTTCCACATCAAACCACACTGTTTTGGATCCTCTATGCACCCAGTCAGAGATATAACGTAAGTGAACACTTGGCTCATATTTCCTGATGTCCGGTAGGTCGAGACCTCCCACAGAGGATGGGAGTATTAAGGTTGACATTTTTATATGTGTTTTTTTTTTGGCCCACATAAAATAACTAAACCAACCATTCAACTTTCTAATTGTCTTATGAGCAAAAATGATTGAAATCATTTGAATGGGATAAAGTAGTCTTGGAAGAATATTCATCTTTAGAAGGGAGATCCGACATAACAAAGAAATAGGGAGGACATCCGGATATGTTAACTTTACTTTAACCATGATAAGTTTACTTTATACATCTGTTCAAAGGAGGGGGTAACATTAATTCCCAAATATATTAAAACCTCAGGGGCCCATCTAAATGGGAAGGATGATAATGCTTGGGGTATTTGTTTTGGGGCATTGCCATTGATTTATGATAATTAATTCTATATCCCGAGAATGTACCAAATTTATCAATCATGTCCAAAAGGGCTGGGGTAGAGGTATTTGGATTCGTCATAAATATCAATATATCATCAGCATATAGGGCAATCTTATGTTGATTATTTTCTACTGTTAAGCCACTAATTTTGTTATCTGTTCTTATAGCTTCTGCTAGTGGTTCAATTAACAAAGCAAATAAAAGAGGCGAGAGTGGGCAGCCTTATCTCGTTCCTCTCTCAACTCTAAATGTAGTGGCGTGACATCCATTAGTTAGCACGGCGCTAAGAGGCTCATTGAACAATAACTTGATCCACTTAATAAAATGCTCACCTAGACCAAATTTATGTAACGTGTAAAATAAATAGGGCCATTCGATGCGATCTAATGCCTTCTCCGCATCCAAGGAGACCACAAGGCCATCTATAGACTGTTGTTTAGCAAACTGTATTACATTCAACAAGCCACGCATGTTGTTAACATCCTATAATAAAGCCTGTTTGGTCATCCTTTACTAGAACAGGGAGAAGGGACTCTAATCGTGTTGCTAGTATTTTGGAAAGAATCTTCAAATTTACATTCAGCAGTGAAATAGGCCGATATAATGAACATTCTTCCGCTTGCTTACCTTTTTTCAGAATTAAGGATATATCTGCTTCTCCCTTCTAAAATGAGTCATTGAGCATATTTAGTAAGGGATCAACCAGTACTTTACTAAATTCTTTATAAAAGAAGGTGCTTTCCCAGATTGTAAACTCTTAATGGCTTCGAAGACTTCCTTTTTAGTTATAGGGGCACTGAGGAAGGCGGTCTGGTCCTCTAATAGGGTGGGTAGGTTGAGGGTGGAAAAGAAGAGTTCTGTGGACTGTTTTGTATCTCCTTCTAATTCTGACTTATATAAATTCTCGAACCAATCTTTAAAAGTGTTATTAATAGACAAGCTGTCTAGAAATTGTTTACCTCTACCGTCCACAATGGATAGGATAGATTGAGAGTCTGATTTTTTCTTTGTAAGATATGCTAAATATTTCCCCACTTTATCCCCATGTTCATATATTTTCTGTTTAGCAAAGCGAATTTTCCCCTTATTTTGTTAGGAGAGAATCTAAAGCAGATCTAATAGTGGAGATTTCTTTCATTTTATCACGGGATGGTTTTTTAATATATAATCTCTCAGCATCCTTAAGCTTTGATTCTAAGATCTCTTTTTGTTTAGCTTGTCTGCGCCTTTTACTTGATGTATATGCTATAATAAGGCCTCTAGGAAAAGCTTTGGTTGTTTCCCATAATAAAGATGGATCCTCAGTTGAGGCAGAATTAATGGACATGAAGGAGTTAAGTTCCTCTGTAAAATAGGATATAAAATTATGGTCTGCCAAAATGAATGGGTGAAATCTCCAGGTATATGACTTGATATTTTGTTTCCCAAAGGAGTATTTGGTAAAAACTGCTGCATGATCAGAAATAGATATACACACGTGGACAAAATTGTTGGTACCCTTCGGTCAATGAAAGAAAAACTCACAATGGTCACATAAATAACTTTAATCTGACAAAAGTAATAATTTTTAAAAAATTCTATGAACGTTAACCAATGAAAGTCAGACATTGCTTTTCAACCATGCTTCAACAGAATTATTTAAAAAAATAAACTCATGGAACAGGCCTGGACAAAAATGATGGTACCCCTAGAAAATACTGAAAATAATGTGACCAAAGGGACATGTTAATTCAAGGTGTGTCCACTATTTAGCATCACAGGTGTTCCAGGTAGTCACTGTGTTGTTTGGTGACATGGTATGTATCACACTCAACATGGACCAGAGGAAGCGAAGGAAAGAGTTGTCTCAGGAGATTCAAAAGAAAATTACAGACAAGCATGTTAAAGGTAAAGGCTATAAGACCATTTCCAAGCAGCTAGATGTTCCTGTGACTACAGTTGCACATATTATTCAGAAATGTAAGATCCATGGGACTGTAGCCAACCTCCCTGGACGTGGCCGCACGAGGAAAATTCATGGCAAATCAAAGAGACGGATAATCCCAATGGTAACAAAAGAGCCCAGAAAGACTTCTAAAGAGATCCAAGGTCAACTTCATGCTCAAGGAACATCACTGTCAGATCGCACCATCCGTCGTTGTTTGAGCCAAAGTGGACTACATGAGAGACGACCAAGGAGGACACCATTGTTGAAAACAAATCATAAAAAAGCCAGACTGGAATATGTCAAACTACATCTTGACAAGCCACAAAGCTTCTGGGAGAATGTCCTATGGACAGATGAGACAAAAATGGAACTTTTTGCCAAGGCACATCAGCTCTATGTTCACAGATGCAAAAATTAAGCATATCAAGAAAAGAACACTGTCCCTACTGTGAAACATGGAGGAGGCTCTGTTATGTTCTGGGGCTGCTTTGCTGCATCTGGCACAGGGTGTCTTGAATCTGTGCAGGGTACGATGAAATCTCAAGACTATCAAGGGATTCTAGAGAGAAATGTGCTGGCCAGTGTCAGAAAGCTGGGTCTCAGTCGCAGGTCATGAGTCTTGCAACAGGACAATGACCCAAAACACACAGCTAAAAACACCCAAGAATGGCTAAAAGGAAAACATTGGACTATTCCAAAGTGGCCTTCTATGAGCCCTGACGTCAATCCTATTGAGCATGCTCATGAGGAGTGGGCCAAAATACCTGCAGAGAGGTGCAGAAGTCTCATTGACAGTTACAGGAATCGTTTGATTGCAGTAATTGCCTCAAAAGGTTGTGCAACAAAGTATTAAGTTAGAGGTACCATCATTTTTGTCCAGGCCTGGTCCCATGAGTTAATTTTTTTTTTTATAATTCCGTTGAAGCATGGTTGAAAAACAATGTCTGACTTTCATTGGTTAACATTCATAGAATTCTTATTTATTATTACTTTTGTCAGATTAAAGTTATTTCTGTGACCATTGTGAGTTTTTCTTTCATTGACCGAATGGTACCAACAATTTTGTCCACGTGTGTATTCCCTATGTGGCAAGATATGATGTGCTCCAACATATCTTTTGGAGAAAATAAATAATCTATCCTAGTATAACAGTTGTGGACCTTAGAAAAAAAAGTATACTCATGTTCCGCAGGGTGGCAGGCCCTCCAAATATCTACATAGTCAAATTCCTTTGACTTAACAGTTTTAGCCTGCGCTGACAATAATGGTTTATCTGTTGGGAATTTATCCACCATGGGGCATAAATGACAATTAAAATCGCCCCCAATAAACAAAGTCTTAACTCCCCAATCTGCTAATTTGGCAAATGCTGTAGTCAAAAAATCCCCTGGGTAATAACTTCTGTTAATTGGAATGGAATACCTTGTTTAATTAAGATAACTAAAAAGTAAAAGATGAGAAGAAGACCTGATCAAACCCCCCCCCCCCAGTGATAATTTAAGATGTTCTTCATCATTCAAATGAGTTTCCTGAAGTAAAGCAACATGTACCCCCTCCTTTTTTAAATAGGTTAAGACTTTTCTCCTCTTAACAGGTGTATGGATACCATTAACATTCCATGTACAAACATTTAATGTTAACATTCTGTGTGTGTGTGTGTGTGTGTGAGAAAGTCATCCCACAGATAATAATTAACTTTTAATTAATTATTAATTATCAAGCATTTTTCCCGGGATGAATTATTCTCGCAATTCAAGGTTCCACTGTAGTATATAAATAGCAACTTGAGTTAAGCTCTATGAGTGTGGGTGGACATATGCATCAGAACATCAACTCTGGAAGTCAATCCTGGCACCCTGGAATGAAATATAAATAAAACATGTACAGGTACCTACAAGTCCCATCGATGAGAGAGTCATATTAAAGTACAACTCTTAAATTAATGTGGAGTTATGTAGGGATGAATTCAAACTGTGAATATGTATTTTACACTTATTGTTATTTATTTATTTATTTATGTATGTATGTATTTCTTTTTAGTTTATTTTGTAAAAACTGATCTATCCATGTATCAAATATGCCAGACTTTTGTTCTGAAATCATTATTTCCATTCTGTATGCATGTTCTGCCTTTGTTTGGTGTTTCCTCCGGTTCTCCTATTTCTCCGAAACTGCCCTTCCCCAAATCGCCAGTGATGCGTAAATGAGGAGGCAGCACAATAGTGTATTTGTTAGCACTGTCGCCTTGCACCTCCTGTCTGGGTCTGGGTTCAATTCCCAGCCAGGCTCGATTCCTGTCTAGGTGTGCATGAAGTTTGCACGTTCTTTTGTGATGATTTTCACAATCATCTTTTGATTGTGTAAAGCTGCTTTGTGACGATGAAAATTGTTGAAAGCACTATACAAATAAAATTGAATTGAATTGAATTGAATGTTCTCCCCATACTTGGTGGGTTTCTTCTGTGTTTGTCCAACAGTTCAACATGCAGATTGGGCTAAATGGCGTTCTCAAATTGCCCATAGTATGTGTGAGTACATCTTGCGATGGATTCATACTCTATGCAGGGTGTCCTCTGTCTCGTGCCCTAAGACTCCTGAGATAGGCTCCAGGCCAGCACGACCCTGAATTCAGGATAAAGCGGTATAGACGAGTGAGTGAGTGCCTTTCTTAGCACATATTACTGCATTAGTGTGTCATTGCATGGATGTGATCAGTCCGTAGCACTGCTAAGGCATTATTGAAGATATTGCTTTGATAGTAGCCTTCAGCTCATCTGTATTGTTGGTTTGGGTGTTTCTCACCTTAAGCCATGATGTGCGCTACAATCTCCTGGTAGATGCTGTGTTGACTTTGGACTAACCATTGACTGTGCAAACTTTACATTGGGCCTTAAGCAATTTGGATTTTGTGCCTCTCCTATCTTCCTCCAAACACTGGGTTGCTGATTTTCAAATGAAATCCAAAATTTACTTTCATCTCAAATTAAAATTTTATTCGTCACATACACAGTCATACACAGTATGATATGAAGTTAAATGCTTATACAACTGCTGTTGACCTCCAATATTACAAAAAAATAAGACAATAAAAAAAGCAATATAAAATACAGCAATAAGAATAAGAATAAAACTGAAAATTAAATAGTAGAATAAGATAAATATAAAGAAGATAAAGAATATATAATAATGTCCTATGTGGTGTTGTGATTGAGAGCTCGCATAGCCTTCAGGAAGAAGCTCCTCCTCAGTCGCTCTGTGTTGGCCTTCAGGGAGCGGAAGCACTTTCCTGACCACAGAGAGAACTGTCCATTGTTGGGATGGCTGAGGTCTTTCACCAACTTCCTGGCCTTGGTCCAGCACCGCTTTTTGTAGATAGACTGAAGGTCAGGGAGCTTGGTACAGATGATGCATTCAGCTGATCGAACCACCCTCTGTAGGGCTCACCTGTCCTGCATGGTGCTATTCCCGAACCAGGTTAAGATGTTTCCCATCAGGATGCTCTCTATGATGCAGGAGGAGAAGTTCCTAAGCACCTGTGAGGGCAGTCTAAAGTCTGTCAGGCGTCTGAGGTATTAGAGACACTTCTGGGCCTTTTTCACCACGGTGTTGATGTGACAGGACCATGACAGGTCCTGCGTGATGTGAACACCGAGGTGTTGGAAACTGTCCACTCTCTCCACTGGGCTCTCATTGATGGCAGGGGTCTGGTAGTTCCTCTCCTGCAAAGTACTAAAGTCCACTATGAACGCCTTTGTCTTGCTGATGTTCCTCTGGACCATCACGACTGTGTCGTCAGCAAACTTAATGATGGTGGTGGAGTTCATAGTGGCAACGCTGTCATAGGTGTACAAAGAGTACAACAGGGGGCTCAGAACACAACCCTGGGGGCCTCCAGTGCTGAGAGTATGGGAGGCTGAGACATGGCTACCCATCCTTACTGCTTGTGGTCTGCCAGTTGGAGATCCACTGACACAGAGAGGAGCTGAGTCTCAGGTGCTCCTGCTTGGTGGTGAGTGTGGAGGGAATTAGGGTATTAAATGCTGAGCTGTAGTTGACAAAGAGCATTTTCACTTCTAGTGTCCAGGTGAGTGAGTGATGTGGGGAGTAGGTGAGAGATGGCATCATCCATAGAGAGGTTCGGGCAGTATGCAAACTGCAGTGGATCCAGTGTGTCCGGTAGTGAAGAAATGATGAAGTCCCTGACCAGCCGTTCAAAGCACTTCATCACTACGGAGGTGAGGGCTACAGAGAAGCATGATGGGGTTTCTTTGGAACAGGAACAATGATGTAAAGCATTAAAGCATGTGGAGATCGACTGAGATGAAGAGATGTTCAATATCTCTGTAAACAAAGGCGCTAGTTGGTCTGCGCAGGCTCTGGGGGCTCTACCTGAGATGCCGTCTTTCACTTTCCTGAAGGCTCTGCTCAACTCATGCTCGGAGATGCGCCGCTCAAGAGATGCATCTTGCCACACAAGATGGCGCCGGTGAGGTCGGCTGCCGTCACGACTGCTCCGACCTACTTTACTTTGTTATCGTCTTTTAATTTAATTTCTAGCAACTTTAAACCGACAAATTCATCACCATTGAGTGCATTAGGTACGATAGAGATACTCTTATTTCTATTGGTCTAGAATGTACTCACAATTCGACGTTTTTAACTCCGGATCCGAGCTGGCCGAGTGAGATCCTGAGGGAAAACAAAGGACGCGACGCGAAGCGGCGGCCCCGAGGAAAACGAGCCGGCGTCAGGAACAGGCTGAGAGCCCGCGCACACCTCTGCCTAGCATCCTGCTCGCCAACGTCCAGTCACTGGAGAACAAGCTCGATGACCTCAGGGCCAGGATAAAGTTCCAGAGAGACATTCGGGACTGCAATCTTCTCTGCTTCACCAAGACATGGCTGAACCCAGCGGTGCCGGACCACGCCATCCAGCCGGCCGAGTTCTTCTCGGTTCACCGCATGGACAGGACAAGGGACTCGGGGAAGACAAGGGGAGGCGGCGTGTGTTTAATGGTGAACAGCGGCTGGTGCAACAGCGCGAGTGTTGTTCCTCTTGCACGCTCCTGCACACCCAACCTGGAACTATTGACTATCAAGTGTCGTCCTTTTTATCTTCCTCGGGAGTTTACATCGGTCATAATCAGCGCCGTTTATATTCCACCACAAGCGGACACGGACACTGCCTTATGTGAGCTGCATGAGGCACTCTCACAGCACCAGACACAACACCGGGACGCTGCGCTCATTGTGGCGGGAGACTTTAACAGTGCCAACCTCAAACGTGCAGCGCCAAACTTTTATCAGCACATCACCTGCCCAACCAGGGGCGAAAGGACACTGGACCACTGTTACACATCAGTTAAGAACGGTTACAAGGCACAATCTCGTCCACCGTTTGGTAAATCCGACCATGCCGCCATCTTCCTCATGCCAAAATATAAACAAAGGCTTTATAAGCATTTCACTGCATATCGTACTGTGTGTGACTGTGTATGTGACAAATAAAATTTTAATTTGAATTTGAGATGATGAACACGTTTCCGGTGCTGGCAGTGTCTTGCTGTCTGCAGCCGTTAGCGCCACTGGCAATAGCGTCGCTAGCGTCTTTAGCTGCAGCCTCGAAGCGAGCATAGAAAGTGTTCAGCTCTCCCACAGTCATGTCCGCATTTGTCATACTGGATGTTGATGCTTTGTAGTCCGCTATTGTCCTCTAGGTTCGCTGCTTAACCTCTTTCACATCTTCCGAACGTTGTAAGATGCAGCCTTGTACGGGTCCATGTCCCCCGACACAAGTCCCGCGTTGTAGGCAGCGGTGCAAGATCTCAGAGCGTCGTGGATGGTTTTATCCACCTACGGATTCTGATTGGGAAACGTTCTGATGGTCTTTTTCTGTATGGAATCATTTGCTAGTTTCCCAACGAATTCCCAACACGTTGACGTTATCAGAGCTGTTTTCAGTGCTGTACCACACTTTTCCCTTCCAGTCAACTCCAGGCCAATCAATACTTCAATACAAGATATTTAAATACCTCTGCAAACAGCCAGCATTTGATGCAATGACCTTCTGTGGCTTACCCTCTTTGTGGAGGAGGTCAATTATCAACTTCTGTACAAGTGTCATGTCAACAGTCTTCCCCAGGCCAGGTACTTTCCCACAGGAGACTTTCCCACAGGAACTACCTACACTTTTGCTTTTGCCCGAAGTTGACCCCTGCTGCTACACCTTAGCAAAATCTGTATTCAGAAGATCTCACCTTTTAATGAGCATCTGGAAGATTTTACTGAAAGACGTGACACCAGAAGACCTCACAAAGCAAGGTGTACATCCAGAAGACCTCTGAGCTGTATGTAGGGTTGAACAGGCTACCATATGCCTCTCTGCCTATATAGAATATGCCTATATACACACATGGACAAAATTGTTGGTACCCTTCGGTCAATGAAAGAAAAGCTCACAATGGTCACATAAATATGTTTAATCTGACAAAAGTAATAATAAATAAGAATTCTATGAATGTTAACCAATGAAAGTCAGACATTGCTTTTCAACCATACTTCAACGGAATTATAAAAAAAATGAACTCATGGAACAGGCCGGGACAAAAATGATGGTAACTAACTTAATAGTTTGTTGCACAACCTTTTGAGGCAATCACTGCAATCAAACGATTCCTGTAACTGTCAATGAGACTTCTGCACCTCTCTGCAGGTATTTTGGCCCACTCCTCATGAGCATGCTCAATAGGATTGACGTCAGGGCTCACAGAAGGCCACTTTGGAATAGTCCAATGTTTTCCTTTTAGCCATTCTTGGGTGTTTTTAGCTGTGTGTTTTGGGTCATTGTCCTGTTGCAAGACCCATGACCTGCGACTGAGACCCAGCTTTCTGACACTGGCCAGCACATTTCTCTCTAGAATCCCTTGATAGTCTTGAGATTTCATCGTACCCTGCACAGATTCAAGACACCCTGTGCCAGATGCAGCAAAGCAGCCCCAGAACATAACAGAGCCTCCTCCATGTTTCACAGTTTTCCGTCTGTGAACATAGAGCTGATGTGCCTTGGCAAAAAGTTCCATTTTTGTCTCATCTGTCCATAGGACATTCTCCCAGAAGCTTTGTGGCTTGTCAAGATGTAGTTTGACATATTCCAGTCTGGCTTTTTTATGATTTGTTTTCAACAATGGTGTCCTCCTTGGTCGTCTCTCATGTAGTCCACTTTGGCTCAAACAACGACGGATGGTGCGATCTGACAGTGATGTTCCTTGAGCATGAAGTTGACCTTGGATCTCTTTAGAAGTCTTTCTGGGCTCTTTTGTTACCATTGGGATTATCCGTCTCTTTGATTTGCCATGAATTTTCCTCGTGCGGCCACGTACAGGGAGGTTGGCTACAGTCCCATGGATCTTACATTTCTGAATAATATGTGCAACTGTAGTCACAGGAACATCTGGCTGCTTGGAAATGGTCTTATAGCCTTTACCTTTAACATGCTTGTCTATAATTTTCTTTCGAATCTCCTGAGACAACTCTTTCCTTCGCTTCCTCTGGTCCATGTTGAGTGTGGTACATACCATGTCACCAAACAACACAGTGACTACCTGATGCCCTATATATAGGCCCACTGACTGATTACAACATTGTAGACACCTGTGATGCTAAATAGTGGACACACCTTGAAATAACATGCCCCTTTGGTCACATTATTTTCAGTATTTTCTAGGGGTACCATCATTTTTGTCCAGGCCTGTTCCATGAGTTTATTATTTTAAATAATTCTGTTGAAGCATGGTTGAAAAGCAATGTCTGACTTTCATTGGTTAAAATTATTGATAAAAATATTGATAAAAAGTATTACTTTTGTCAGATTAAAGTTATTTATGTGACCATTGTGAGTTTTTCTTTCATTGACTGAAGGGTACCAACAATTTTGTCCACGTGTGTAGAAGATTGTGTGCCTTTGTGTTATACTTGATGTGGTTAATATGGGAAAAATTATTTACAAACCCCTTTCTGGGGATAAATGTTTGAATGAGTATGCATGATAGGGGATGTTTGGTAGTAAATGCCAGCTTGTGTTATATGAAGAACATTGGTGTATATAATAGTGTTAGTTAGTAGTGTGAACAGGGCTCATGTGAATATACTTTATAAAAGTATTAAAAACTTCAGCAGGATGTTCCTCAAGTGACCAAGCAAACATTACATTAATGTATGCACAAAAAGAAAAAACTATTTCACCCAACAGTAGGATCGACTCTGCAAGGTCAAAACCCCAAGGTCCGAACAGGTTTGTCTCTCACTCTTCTGTCCGCTGGTGGGCACTCTTTCAGCTCTTTCGCCTGGTTCCTTCGACACTGCCCTTGAGGGTGCTCTTCCACCCTTGCGCTCCTATATGCGCTCACACTCTGCACCACCATGCGAATAAACCATCCGCACTTCAAGAACCTCAACAAAAGCACTCCAAAATCTTGCAATGGAGAAACTCTCAGAAGCTGATCCAGAGCGCTGCCATTGGTAACCAAGCAATCAACGCATCATCGGGCTTCCCTGAAAGATATCAACCCAACAACTCCACACCAACCAATCAGCAATGCTACGATTACCTTCCACTGGAGGTGAACCACCAAAAAAGATTCTCAAAGTAACGCAGGTAAACAAAAAAAGCTTCTTACCTTGCTGAAAATTTGTGCTGCTCTTGTGACTTTTTCAGATCTAGTAACCAGTACTAAAAATTTGGAGACTTCCTTAAAACTCCATTAACTTTCACCCTCTGAACTGTTTGTGTGTACGTGTGTGTTTAAGTAGTGTAATTTCATGCATCGTAGAGTTGTTCAATAAATTCTTGTCCTTGTCTTCTTCATAAAGAACTGTTGTCTTGGTTGTGCAGTTTAAAGTCTAAACATTTGCCCAGATCTTATGTTACCTTGCTCATAACTGATAAATAATGCCCATAATGTGGATTAATAAAAAAAGGCCAATTGTGTTTTAATAACATGCAAGGTTATGAGTTCATGTCTGTCCTGCCACCTTTACACACGCTCCTAAATATGCACACAATTAAAAGTATGCCTTTATTTAAACTAAATATTTTTGTATATTTCTTCCTTTGGCTGAAGTGCATGAGAAAATTTCTAATTTCTTAAAAATATCTGGTACTTAAAAGCTAATTGAATATATGAGACAATGAGCTGTGCTATTGTCTTTAAAGATAATATATTGATTTGCTTTAGATAAGATATACATATAAGATAAGATACATGTATGTAAGATATATCTTATAAGGCAGCCTCACTCCACTGCTAAGGGCGATTAAGATATACCTTTATTTGTCCCACAGGGGAAAACTGCATTTTATTCAAAATAAAAATGAGCGGTGAGTGTGATGATCTGTATTTCAAATATACTGTGGAGCTGGAGCCTTCCTAAAATTCAATCCGTGTTGGGTCCTTCTTGTTATTTCTATGATTAAGTATACTATACTATTATATATATAGTATACTATTAAATATACTATGATTAAGTATGTAATATATTAAATACTGGCTCTTCAGGCATGCTCACAATCAAACTCACACTAAGGGAGAAAGGGCCTGTATATTTTCATATTTATTAGTTTAAATCACAACACAGGGGAAAATGCAGCCATGCCATCAGGGGCACATATATATATGGATCATATACAAAATAATTTCCAAATTGCAAACTATTGATATTGCAGAAATTTGATGGCATGTAAGTGAATAAACATTTATGTAAAACATTGTGTTTAACGCTTTCATAAAGAATAGAAATGATGCTAATATGAAAAGAAACAGAACATTGAAGCCCCTTTTGAATAGACAATAAATACAATATTTTGAATAAAATGTACCTATTAACTTTATTAATTATATTTTTTTTACTACTTCCTGTCAGACTGAACGTAACAAAACAGAGCAATGTGTGTGAAGAATCCGCAGAAGTGATATGCACTTTTTTTTTTTTTTACAAGAGTAGACTATGTATTGTGAGCACACTTAATTCCTCAAATACTGTCATAAGTCATCAAATACTGTACAGGGTAATAATTGGAGGTCCAAGTTTAAACTGAAATAAATGATAATAAAATATACATAATAATATACGTAATATATAATACGTACTGTATATAAGTATAATATAATTATGCAGAGGTGGAAACAGTAATAAACTTTTGTACTCAAGTAAAAGTACTCTTATTTCAGTGAAATTTACTACAAATAAAGTTACCACTATAAAAATCTACTCAAATAAAAGTAAAAATGAGCTCATTCAAAATTTACTCAGAGTAAAAGAGTTTTTTTTTTTTTTTTACAGCGGGGGTGGGATGGAGGACTCTAGTGTAGTTCAACAAATAGAAGTGGATATAAATCTCAAACTAGTTGTTTTAAATTGAAGGAAAACCTTTGCATAATAAAGCTGTTGTCTTTCTTGTGCTTGAAATTAAAGTGGTCGCTTAAATATGGTGTGACTCTTTGCGTCGGATAGCCGAGGGGAAAAAAGAGCTCAGAGCCAAGAATAACGTTCAGCATAAAACCTTTATCAGCCTCTTTCAACAGCACAAAATTATAATACGAAACATAAAGTAAAAGAAAAGGGTAAAAGAATAGAGCTTTTTGAGGGTGAGCAGCACACCTGAGCTCCTACTCCGTTCTCTCTTCACGCACACACCGCTGCAGTTCACACACTGGGATAGGGGCGGAAACTCTTAAAAGGGCAACAAACATACATAATGTGGTATACAACATAGTAGTGGCTGTTACAATGGCCAGGGGTTTGCTTCATTTGATTTTTCATTTCATTCATTTGATGGCATTCCACTTTTAGCTCGGTCTGCATCACTCGCATCTGTTTTGTCCGTCCTTATCGTTCGTGAATTTAGCGAGTTTGTTCTCCCCGCCCATCAATCAATCATTGCAGTGGTTTCCGGGAAAAATTATTTTCCTTCCCCGTTGCATTATTTTCATTTTTAATTTTCATTCATTTATTGTTACTCAGTGGCAAATATGATTTTAAACAAACAAAACAAAACAAAAAATACTTACGTAAAAGTAAAATTACAGATTTTAAAAACTACTTTAAAAAGTTGAGTTACACAAAAAAAAACTACTCAATTACAGTAACGCGAGTAAATGTAATTTGTTACTTTCCACCTTTGTACATATGTATCATCACAGATCTAGCTATTAATTTCAAATGTTTCTCCTCTCCATAAATAGGTTGAACTTTTCTGGATGAATATAAATTTTTATTTCTGCATAAAACAGTATTATGATACACTTGGCTAATAACATATTTAATTTTGTAAATAAATTAGTCACCTAATTCAACAGAGCACTATAATGATACTTAAATTTCCAAATCAGTGAGACTGTATGGAAAATATTTTCTCTCGCTTTACATATTGGCAGTTTTTTGGAAATCTGTATATCTACAATATTTAACCTATTTGAGATATATTTGTGTGTACACGCTTATTTGTAAGAGCTTGTACTGTGCATGTGTGTGTGAGGAAGTGTGTGCTTCAGTTCGTGCATGTCTAAAATTTGTCAGCAAAGAACATTCTCATGCACACAAGTGTTTTAAACACAGGAAGCAGATCTATTAAAAGGAAGTCAGAGCAAATATTATTCAGTGGAAATAGCTGCAAACTGAATAGAACACTGATCTTCGGTGCGGTCTCTGGCGTTTTGCTTGGACGCCAACCACTTTTATTTTTGCAAGTCACACTGCAGCAGTAATACGATAGATGGGTCACTCTTTGCTGCCTCTTTGAACTCCTCCAAAGAGATCTGGTCATCGTTGTTTTTATCCATCTTGCTGAAAATTTTGTCAACCCGCTGCTCAGGGGTAAGGCCATCCTCATTCATTTTCATCATGATCACAGTGCCAACCATTTTGTAGATTGCCTGTTGAGGGAGAGGAGCATGTGTCTCGATTATGTCTCCTTTATAACAGCCATGATTAGTGTATATACCTACACTAGTGTTAATAGCCTCATAGCTATTAATTGCTACCTTGATAGATTGATTTCCCCTTTTTATTTTCCCCTTCCAATTATGCTTCTTAATAAATTCTCTGCCCTCCATGATCTTTATCTGTGATGTGATGAAATCGCCACCATGATGTCTTAAGGTACCTGGAGGTATCAAGAGCTGTGACAAACTATTTCATAAGGCCCAACAGGTTTCATCAGCACCTACCACCATTTTTAAATATCTGATGGCACCAAATGCCCCGCTACTTTGTTTGAATGGATTTTAATTGCACATTCATAAGCACGTTTTTAAAAATGTACAATGGCATATTTGGAATTTTGGAATTAACTAAAATGTTTATGTGGTACGGTGACATGTCACCAAGGAGGTGAAGGGGAAGGTTGGAACAGGTGTCAGGTGTGTTGTGTGATAAAAGATAATCAATGAGAATGAAAGAAAAGGTGCTCAAGACAGAGACCAGAGATGCTCTAATGGCTTAGTGACAGTGGCACTGAAGAAAAGCCAAGAATAAGAGCTGGAGGTAGCAGAGATGAAGATGTTGAGGTTCTCTTTGGGAGTAACAAGTTCAGTGCTAATAATTAAAATTTTAATGTAATTTTTTTTAATGATATGAGGGTGTTTCCAATTAAAATGTAAATTAGCACATATTTTTCTTCCTTTGGCTAATTGCGATGAAATAAGCCTACTGTATATGTTACCTCAAACTTGGCCAACTACACCTGTGAAAACCCCTTTAAAATTAATTTAGTAGTTTTTACGGGAAGCATGCACAAACAAACAGACAGAAAAAATACAGAAAAAAAAAAAACACAGAAAAGGGGATCTTATGCCCACCCCCAGATATTTTTTCGCAAATATCTTCAATGTACAGACACCCCAACTTTACAGTTTTATTATATGTATTATAGATAATATATGTATTATAGATTATATCATGCAATGTTTTAATGCTGCTGTAGATCTGTTTTATCCCATAACATCCAACATGCAGACTTTCATATGACAACTTCATACAAGTATGTTAAATAAAGTTAATAAACACTGTTCACACAAATTGCATAGTTCTATAGACAAATACATCTTAAATTCTTGCTACACAAAATATTAAGATGGTTGTAAGTTATCAGTGTAACTGTGGTTCTATGACGAGCACTAACTATAAAATGCATGTTTTCTGCCATAATCAGTCGAGTATCTGAGCTTGGGAATCTGCCATGTCACACTTATCAACCCCAGTGAACAAACCCTTGAGTGTCCTGGATCCCAAAAACCAGGACACTCAATACAAAATCGTTTTGTACTGTCTTACCCTCTAGGTCATGCTACATGGCATATATGTTGGAGCACGGTTGGAACAAAACCTTGCGGCCCTTCAGGAACGGAGTTTGACACCCCTGACCTAGAGGGTGAGCCTTAATGATTTGATTAGGTGGATCAAGTCTTTTTAATTATGGTTGAAGCTAAACTCTGCAGTTCCTCGAGGGTTGGAACAAAACCCTGCGGATCTGTGGCCCTTCAGGAACGGAGTTTGACACCACTGCTCTAGGTAAACTTGAATGGTTTCTGCTATCAGGAGGCCACATTTAAAATTTTAAAGTCAGATACTATATTGCCCCTTTAAATGGTGCATGGCATAAATGGAAGAAGTCAGTTCCTAACTTTACCCTCTGGGCTAACTGTCTAAAGACAACACAGCTGATATATTGTGCTCTGTAATAAAACACAGAAACTGTATACAGTGGAACCTAGGATTGCAAGCATAATTCTTTCCAGAACTGTGCTCATATATATCAAAATACTCACAAATCGAATTTAACCATAAGTAATAATGAAAACTCTGATTATTTGTTCCACAACACAAAAATAAATACATAAAAATAATTAATACGAAATTTAAAGTAAAAATAAAACAAATTTGCCCGCACTATACCTTTGAAAAGAATCGCAACAGAGCAGTGTCTCCGTGACACAGCATGACATGTTTGAGCTAAGTGCAGCCACTGCTTATTAGTGCAATTCACTGACTCATCTGCCTGTCACTAAGACACAAATGTCACCCTTATAGCCACATTTATTTATTTATTTCATTTTCAGTAATCACTTGGTGACATGGTCTGGGGTGAAATATTTCCAGTTTCAGAGTGTCTTGCCAGTTCCAGCATTCTGTCCTGTACCTTCTCCTTGTTTACTTTGCAACATTTTGCAACCTTGATATTTTTTGCATGGTACCTGTTATCAATTATGTTTCTATTCTTGCATTTTGATTTTCATTTTGCTCTCTCAATGTCAGTCTAAACCACTGGTCCCAAATCCTGGTTCTGGGACCCCCTCCCACTGTGTCTTCTCAGCTGATTTAAATGATCAGCTAATTAACAGCCTTTCCTGAATAGACATAGATGTGGTACAGCAGGGAAAACACTAAAATGTGCGGGACAGGAGGTCCCCCAACTTTCAACACTTTCGCACTGCATGTCCTGGGCTCAACTCAACAGGAGGCCGGTTATTTTGTGTCGTTTGCAAAAATGCACCCGATGGATTTTGATATACTCCTCCTAGGGAATTAATACGATCGTCACCAAACCGGGCCGAAGAGATCTAAAGACATTGAGGATGCAAAATTGCAGAGGGATTTTTGATATCTCAAATGGGTCAGCCGTGATAATGTCTTAAACGTGTGCTGAAAAATGATTAATAACTTTCTGTGTGGCATTATATTGAGTGACATTATATTCAGTGACACCTTTAGTGACATCACGTTCAGTGACATCACATTGAGGAACATCATAGTGTCATGCTTTTCTTCCAGCATCTGTGGCCTATTGTACACACATACACATCACAAATGTTAACACTCACACACACATCTCAGACATCATACTAACACACACATCACTAACGTTAATACACACAGACTCACACCATACACACAAACAAGCACATTTACCCATCACACACAGACTGACCCGTCCAAACGTCACACACCTCACACACACTAACGCGCACACACACACTCATACATCACACACATGCACATATACATACACCCATATTAGAAATGTTTACACTCACGCATATATACACACACACACACAGACCTCTCTCACGACGCACACGCACACTAATGCACTCAACAAATATTTAGGGTCCAAACTGACATTAGCCCTGTATAGTGCGTGATGTGTGCAGGTTGTGCGGTGCAACCGAGTGGCGATGGCTTTTTCGAGGTCTTAACACACTCGAATAACAGGTTGTGCGGTACGCCCAGGGTAGCGATGGCACAGGATGCTTAGGCCCGTCATCGTTGCTTGCAACTATATTTTTAGCTTGACACGTCCCACCTGAACTACTGGTTCTTGAACCCAAGTAGTTCACACCATTTTTCTTCTGCCAGTTCTTCTGTAGTAACCAAGACAACTTTGTTCAGACAATCTTGTTCGCCAATTTCTTGATGTCCACTGTTTTGTCTGTGACGCTTGCTGTACAATGCAAACAGTGGTCTGGTGCCCCATTCCTGTAACGCAAACTTGCAGGATCAAATTTCCAGGGCCCATTTCCTGGGATCCACCACTATTCATTCCTGTCTTTCGGAATGCCTTCCCATAACGACACCAATTGGGTCATAGAGCCCAGCAACCTGGCTTAGTAGCGGACTCCTGGTCAACGGGTTAGATGTTTTCAGTTTCACTTTGCCTTCAAGAATGTTCTGACCTGTAATAATTTTCCTTTTTGAGAAATTAATTACATTAAGTCATAATGTAGAGTTTATCCTCTTCTACCCTGTTCCCAAAGCTTTATTTTCTTCTTCCTTCATCTTGTTCGGAAATATGATTGCTTGACTTTGAGTTTGTGCACCAGTCACTTGCATCCCACTTTGCCTGACCTAACCCATGGCTTGAGTACAAATCCGCCAGCTGTCAGAATCTCTTCAAGTCTATTTATTATCATGATCAGTATCTCCTGGTCATTGTGGGATGTGAGGATGTCATCCACGTAGCTATCCTCCTCAAGTACTCTGCGGTCCTCTTTCAAATGAGCAAACTTTTCCAATTGTGCTGTTTCATGCATAGCTAATTGCGTAATGCAATCAGCAGGGCAATCTCCGATGTTGACCCTTGTTAAGCCTATTTCTTCTTCCTCAATATCCCTCCAGAGGAATTTGTGAAGATGCACTTAATGCTCTTCGAGTCAGACAGAGTTGTACATCTTCTTAATGTCTCCAAGAGCAGCAAATACTCCCTTTCTAAATCGAAGCAAGACAGCTCTTTTAGAGTTGAGTACATCTAGCTCTTTTAGCAGGAGATCATTCATGCTCAGTCCATTAAATTTTTTGCTACTATTCCAGACCAGCCGCACCGGAGTGGTTGTTGAGTGGGGGTTTGGTACCACTAAGTGGCTGACATACCAAACTGATCTTTTTCACTTCTCAATCTCTTCCTTGGTGAGTTACATCGCTGCTCCTCTTTCGACCATATCATGGACCTGAGCTGCATAAATACCTCTAGTACTCTCTTGAGTTGTTCTTAAGAAAACACTTTTCATCCCACTTCTGTTGTATGGCAGGTTGGATGGGTCCTAAACCCATGGATACTTTATATCCCAGTGTGGAGACTCACTGTGGAAATCTTTTTCAACATACAGTAGGTAGGAGACCAGAATGCGCTTTACTGTTGCATTCACCAGCACAACAGGACAACAGCGGGAGATTTAAATTAGTCGCCTTTTCAAGTCATCCCTGAAATGACCGCCAGAATGACATCATCTGCAATTTGTTTTCCATTAATTTATATAAAAGCAGACATTTTGCTTTCTATAAGAATATATATTTTTTTATATGTTTCGGTTAATTTTTTCACGAGTACCAGTACAGAATATCACACACCTGTAATGTATTGAGCGCGCACTACTATTCAGCTTTGACATTTGGCATAAACACTTAAACATAGGCATTTTTATAGGTTAATGTTAGAGAAGTGGACATGTAAAGTTTCATGTTGCAGATGATTATCCAAATTTGAGCTGTGTCAAAATATTAACACTGATTATCAATTATCCCCCGGTAAACTAAAGTAAATTAAAGATGTCTTGAAACATATTGCAATAACTAGTTTTATTTATTTATTTATTTTTAAAATCGCATAAAAAAATCATGGGTTGTGTTTAGAGTGATTAATACAGTTTTATTACAGTTTGTAATTTATCAGATATTTTCAAGTAAATTTTTGAAAAAAAAAAAAATAGTGTACAGACCAAAAGTTTGGACACACCTTCTCATTCAAATAGGTTGAATTTGTATTATGGCAAGAAAAAAGCAGCTAAGTGAAGAAAAAAACGAGTGGCCATCATTACTTTAAGAAATGAAGGTCAGTCAGTCCGAAAAATTGGGAAAACTTTGAAAGTGTCCCCAAGTGGAGTCACAAAAACCATCAAGCGCTACAAAGAAACTGGCTCACATGCGGACCGTCCCAGAAAAGGAAGACCAAGAGTCACCTCTGCTGCGGAGGATAAGTTCATCCGAGTCACCAGCTTCAGAAATCGCAGGTTAACAGCAGCTCAGATCAGAGACCAGGTCAATGCCACACAGAGTTCTAGCAGCAGACACATCTCTAGAACAACTGTTAAGAGGAGACTGTGTGAATCAGGCCTTCATGGTAGAATATCTGCTAGGAAACCACTGCTAAGGACAGGCAACAAGCAGAAGAGACTTGTTTGGGCTAAAGAACACAATAAAGAAAATTCTTTGAATGAAAAGGTGTGTCCAAACTTTTGGTCTGTACTGTACAGTATATGATGTATGTATATGATAAATATATGACTTGCACACTCATGTGTACGCATGTGCACATGAGTACACAAGTCTAAAGCAAATGCAATTATTAATTTATTGTTTATTTTAGCTGTTTAAGTTGCATGAAAAATAACGTGCCTACCGGCTTACTATTATTTTCTGTTCAAATTTAAAGATGCCCGTGTGTGTGCAAAAAAAGAATACAAAAGTACAACAAAGAATACAAAAGTGTATAATGAATTAGCCTAAAACTGTTTCCAATGCTGAAGCAAACATGATTTTTATTAAGTTTTACAATAGATCTTTCATAATGAATGTGTGTATATGTGCTTTAAATATACACTAAACAATAAACACTGCCTTTTGCAAAATGAAAGTGAGTGCCGTTGAGTAAATAGCTGCTAAGGCCCAAGGCCAGAGGAGGAAGCGAGGTAAGCAGGGGGCGTCAGGCAGCGCTTGAGAAAACAGTAGGTGACTCGCATCCCAATTCCATCCATGATTATGGGAAATGTTCTGTCCCTAAGGACTAAGATGGAGGAGCTCATGGGTAACGTTCGGTTCCAAAAGGACTATAAGGAATGTTGTGTCCTGGCCTTCACGGAGACATGGCTACCGGAGCATGACCAGGACACTGGTCTATTCATCGACGGTTTTGGAGCGCCGCTCTGATTGAATCGATAAGCTGAGATAACACAGAAAACTCGGGGCGGTGGTGTACATCTGTATGTTAACAAAAAGATACTGCACTGCTTTCATACTTTTATCAATACGTGTCCTGTCCGTCTAGGAGGGACAAGAGTCTGGACCTTTGTTATGGATCCGTAAAGGACGCATATAAGTCATTGCCACTACCTCCCCTTGCCTCAGCTGATCATAACTGTGTTAATCTTATTCCTACATACAATTGCACGGATTGGGAAATGTTTAAACGGTCCTGTGGGGATAACTTTGACATGTTTGTTGATCTTATATGCTCCACCTGAGGTCAGTCCATGTGCTGGTTGTATGAAGTCACAGGTGAAGCCTTATCGTGTGGTCAACCGCAAGAGATCCATCCCGAATTCAGACCAGTCGTGGTCGAGGTTCCCATGACAGTGATGGTCCGTCTGTATCTTGCCTGCTTGTTTGCATTTGGTCTCTATAAAACAGGCGGCTGATCATTTTCATGTTCACAACGGTTTATAAAAAAGGAAAAAGAAACATAAGCATGATGATAATAATATTACTGTCAATAATTATCAATAACTATTGACCATGCATAAACAAAACACAACACAAACGTTTGCAATGGTACACAACAATTTATTACGATTTATTACGATAAAAGCATTACGATTTACATTTACACCTTAACATTACAAACATCTGGTAGCTACATAAGGCGGTATTTTAGGCAACAACAGCTAAAGTGTTTGTGCTAAATAAAATTATAGATAGCAGTGAAATAAGCTAACCAAAAACTGAACCAAATAGCTACCATGACATGAAGCTATCCAAAATGGGGTGAATATATTATAAACATTTACACCACAGCTGATACTGACAACCATCAGTAATCTACATACTGTAAGGCGTTAGCTTAGCCACCTGTGAGCTAACCTGTTTGTGCTAAGCTACATAAGGCAGTATGATTTAGCAGTGCTATCTACATGCTAACCAAACCATGTAAGTGATATTAAATGACAATATTTCACATAAACTGGCAAAAGCTTGTGAGAAAATGAGAAAAAATTAATTAATTTTAGTTTTATATTATCAGAATAAGGATTATATAAGATTTAAAAACTTACTCATGATAACAGCTTGCTGTATTCTCCTCCTTCATTCTCTGTTGGAGTCTCAGTGTTGTTCCTAGGTAAATCTAAACTCCTCCCACTATCCAGAACATTCCGTAGAGCTTCAGAAATCTGTACAGTACCTAACAATATCCTACACACCGCAGGAAAATTATCGGATCTACTATACATGTGTGTGTGTGTTTGGGGGCATGCCCTTGTATGTAGATTACCTTGACTGTTTTCCTGTGAACAGCGTGTGGACATGTCCTGTCTCAGGTCATTATCAGTGAATGAAGTGTGGCAGAAAGACTGTGTCTCTCCTTAGATTCATATGGATTCCATAAACTGACAACATTTATTTTTGATTAAGCTTGCTACATTTAAAAGTAGATATAGATATATCTGTATAGATATATGGATGTGTGTGTGTTCATTTTAGTGACATTTTAGTGTTTCAAAAAGATTTTCGGGGGGACTGAGACGGCAGAAAGCGCACCCTGTTTATTTTCTTTATTTTACAAAAGCACAATTTTTTTTATTGATATATGACTGTACATTAACAAATAAAGACATAAATCGATGCATTACACATGTGTATGGTTTAAAATGATGGAATATTTTAAGTTATTTTGACGGCTACCATAAAAAAAATGCAAGGGGTTCCACTGCCAAAACAGCTGACCCCATGGTGCTGGTATACTGGTAACCCTGCTGGTATAATTGCTGGTCAAGCTGGTGACCAGCTATGATGGTCTGTGCTGTTTTTTTTTTTCAGTTTTAAATGATTTCCATTGATTACTTTTTTTTAAAAAGTGCATTTATATAAAAAGGTTTGTGTTGTGTTTTTAGACAACCCACAGATATTTAAGAAATGTAAAATAATGTATTTACATGTTTTTGGTAAATGGATTATTTTTGTCTCTTGTATGTAAATGCATTTAAAGATAACACTACACAGTCCATGTATTTACATCACACATTATGTTCAGTAAAGCTATTAAAATACAAGATAATGAACTAAAATGGTAACCAATTTTAACTACCAAAACCTTGCTGGTGGCCCAGCATATAAATCATGCTGGTCTATGCTGGATTTTTCAGCGGGAATGCTGGTCTGGTGCTGGTTTAGCTGGTGAACCATCATAACTGATGGAGAACCAGCATTCCACTAACTAGCAAGACCAAGGTTTCATCAGCGTAGATATGCTCAGAGGCGCAACTGCAAATTTGCTGAGGGGTATGGAAGATCATGGGTCCCTGCCGCCTTTAATGTCATTTACATATAAAATAGCATCAGTCAATGTCCAAATCCTTAGAATGGCAAGCTGCAAAAATAACTCAGATTTTCAAATAACCTGCAGTACTCTGACAAGGAAAAGTGAATACGTATGCTTAGACCCTGACGTGGTGCAAAGCACTTTTCCACATCAAGGCCATTTTTTTTTAATGTGACCGTTGCCGTGGATTTTGGCATATCTTCATCTTCACTGTTATTACAACAGAAACAGAAAAAAGCTCATGCATTAATACATTTAAACTGCATAATTTTTAGAAACTTTGTGGTTTGTCAAGCTGTTTTTGAGAATCCTGTTTACAAAAAGCTTACAATAGGGTCTCAAATACTGTATGAATGAACGTATAGCGGGATCCATACGCTAGTCTTGTTCTATTTACACAGCAGGGCTTTCCGGGAAAAGAAAAAATCGTGCATTTATTGCGCCCCTGGAATGAACATAACGAATTGAGAGGATAAGGCAAGAGCCCAATAACTTGCTTGTGCTTGGTGGTGAGAACCTCAGTTAACATTTTTAACAAAAGGTTTTTTTTTTTTTTACTAAACGCCTATTTTTTCAGGAATAATGTTTTGATATTAACGGACGGTAACTATGTCCAGCCTCGCTGGCAATAACGTTAAATGTTGATGAACTTAAAGACTTACAGTAATACAAAATGATAGGTCAAGCTTACGAAGACACTGTTTTTCATTTTCTTTCTTTCTTTTTCTGTTCTTCGTGTCAGTTCTGTTCTTCCCTCTTCTGTCCATTTTGCATACGTGACTGGCAACTATTGGGGGCGGGGCTCAATTGATATTTTATTTATTTGTTTATTTATTTAAGTTTATTTTAGTTTATTAGTTATTTTTACTCGTTTAAAATGTTAAACAAAAATAGTCTCTCAACAAATATAATTAAAAAAATATTTTAAAAGCTTTATTAAAAGACAATTTTCAAATATTTTTTTTCACAATGGCGCCCCCCTCCGTGTGGCACCCCCATGCACTGCATATACTCCATACCCCATTTTTGTGCCCCTAGATATGCTGGTCTTCCATCAGTTATGCTGGTTCACCAGCTAAACCAGCATCAGTCCAGCACTAACCAGCATAGACCAGCATATAAATCATGCTGGTCTATGCTGGATTTTTCAGCAGGGTAAATATATATTTTTCACGTCTGTGAGGCAAGTATACATGTAGTATTATATTAGTATTATATTATATACTAAAGTTACACTACATATAGAACTAGAATTAAACTAAATCTTATTAAGATCAAATTTAAGCAAAGTAAACTTTAACATAGTGAGCCTTTAGATTTTATCACGGGTAATTAGAAAAGCTTTCTTTCTTTCAAAAAGGGGTTTTGTGTCATCTTATATTTGTAGTAGATTTATTAACTGAAATAAATGAAATTTTGAATGATCATAAAATTAAAACAGTCATGACGTGCTCCTGCGTCATCAGATGTCGTTGTCCTTCAGACCCGCTTGTGTTTTTGCGTTATTATGAGAATGAAATGCAGTAGACTGTTATGATCATCATAATTTTCTGTACTAAATAATGACTCCCGTTGCGCTGTACCACCGCTAGCAAAACCTTATGAAATACATGTCAAACATTAAACGAATTTACAATCACTGTACTAAAATAATAGTAATAAATATAGCCGTTTCTTGTTTTCATATATTCAGCCTTTAGATTCAATAATGTGTAACACTAGAAAGCAACTAAAAAATATAGTTGCAAAATAATAGTAATAAATATAGGCGTTTCTTGTTGCATAAAATTTAAGTAAAGTAAATGTATACCTTTATATCCATCCTTTTGATTCAATAATGTGTAACACTAGAAAGCAACTAAAAATTAATGAAAGCAAACAGGGTGCACGTTGTTTTCGGTGAACTTGAGCGTGTCAGAAAATGAACCGAAACTCACCTCACAGACGTAAAAAAATATATACTTATCGAAAGCGAAATGTCTGCTTTTATATAAACTAATGGAAAACAATTTTAGACGATGCACGCTCAGTTTAAGTTTATTAGTGCACGAAGCACAAACTCTCTGTCTCTAAAGAATCCTCAGCAACGGCAATAAGCCCCGAGAGGATAAAAGTTTTTTTGGTTTACTTTCCAGAGCCCAGTCCGTTCTCACGTTGACCCCGTTCATTGACCCCCCTCTAAGGTAGCCACGTAACACGTTGCCGTTTTTTTTTAAACTGGAATGGAAGAGATGGAAAGTTTCCTCATCATAACATGCCTTATATTGTTTTTAATCACTCTATACACAACCCGTGATTTTTAATGCTATTTTAGAA
Organism: Clarias magur; assembly: GCA_013621035.1. NCBI lineage: Eukaryota > Metazoa > Chordata > Actinopteri > Siluriformes > Clariidae > Clarias > Clarias magur. Next base: position 126,078 of record QNUK01000337.1, read on the forward strand.
GTGAAATATACAAATGGAACATTCTTTATTTATTTTTTAATAAAACATTAAATTTAAATATTTTATAAAAAATACCAAAGAAATTGTGTATAGAGTGATTAAAACCATGCAATTTATGTTATGATAAGGAAAATCTCAATTTCTTCCATTCCAGGGATTAAAAACAGTAACAATGTCAATTTTAGAATCTAGAATCCAGAAGGTGAAATTTACGCAAATTTAAAAAGATTCCTGAAGCACTGCAGGTCTTCAGAAGAGCCTCAGATCCAAGAGGGTCTTAAAGTGGGGAGGAGTGCATTTCAGTTTCTCTGAATGTATAGGTGAGAACAGCTGATTCACACCTGGGTAGGGGTAAATTATTTGCATTTGAATGTTGTCTGACATTGTGAAGCACACACAGTAACACTATTATTACAATTATTATTATATTATAATTATTATTTAGTACAACAAAATTTCTTTGTACAATAATAATGGAATGATGGAAAACAATTTTAGACGTCTCATTTTAGACGATGTAAAACATAATTCTTTAACTTTATGCGTGCGACTGAGCGCTAATTAGACTAGGAAGTTAAAGAGGAGGATCACAATGCCAAATCAAAATCCATTTAAATGTAAAAATATTATAAGTAAACAATAGTCCACGTTTAGAAATTCTCTCCGAGATAAGGCTGAGACGGTGTTATGCGCAGAGCGCCGGGAGATTTCCTGAAGCTCAAAACTCGTTGGGGTATTTTTTTTCTACATAGATGCTATTTTTAATAACCGATGGAGGTTTTGAGCTGTACACGCATGCATTCTCGCCTAAACAATTATTAAAACTACACTTGTAACACAATAATAATATTTCGAACATTTTGCAGGGTGTTTGGAGAAAACGGAAAATAAAGAACAAACAGTTGTTCTGTATTTAAAGTTTGATGTTTTTGAATGTGTTTTTTAATAACAATAAACAGACAGAAACAGATATAGGATATATAGCAGTTCATTCATTGTAAAAATAAAATTGTCAGGTAGTGAACTTGATCGTCTGTCTGAACATTTAACCAATGTTTTTTTTTTTTATTTTGACTCAATATTGTACAGTAAATATCAATAGCTCTGGTTCAGATGTTTCATGTTTGTTGTATAAAATACACAGATGTGGAAATTACCATCAAGGTAGTATTTCTTTGATACAATATAATGTTATGACTTTTTATCACTTAATTCTGCGGCGAGGAAAATGTCACTTTGCTCCACCTGGCGGTCATGAATTACTTTGAAAAGCAACTGATTTCTTTTGTCCACTGTCGTTTTGTCGCGGCGGTAAGCACAGTGATAATAGACATTCCCCTCGTCTACCTATATATTTATATTAGAGCTACAGGCTCTTCAGCTTCTCAGGTGCTCTATGCATAACACTGGCCCAACGCAGGCTCATCTATACAATATTTTCTGAAAACTGCCGCTGGCTGTGATGTCTCTGTAATGGTTAAAGCAGCGGAGGCATTTTATTTTGGGTATTTCTAACTGGTATTCTTTGGTATAATATGCTTATTATATTAGTATAATATATCGTGGCTGTGTGACACATCCTGTACTCTGTGTTCCAGACTCTTTGATAGAGGCTGTTGATGTTTGTTTTAAAGGTTTTCTTGTCTTTGAACTACACAAGCAGCGTCTTTCCACCTGGAAGTTTCTCCAGCATACTGTACATACATGAGTCCTCATCTATTAAATTTTTGAGGACAACAGTTTTTTTAGCCATTTAATCAATAATATATATTTTTTTCAAGTTTTATAGTTCTTGTTTTTAATGTTATTTTGAAGTAAATGAAACGGTAATTGCTAAAACAGTAAAATAAATAGTTTCATGGTTTTAAAAAAAGTTAAAATATTAAGAAGGGGAATGTTTGATGTCATATGGCCATTATAAGATTTGTATTGAAAACTTATAACTAAAAAGTGGCCGCTGGCACGCCTAAAAATAGATGCAGGATTATTTTTATAGCTTAAATAAAAATGATTTTCTAAACATGGTCTTTTGTTGTTTACTTAATTGTTGTTTAATTAATTTTCACTGTTATGTCGACGACACACAGTTATATGTCTCAGCAAAACCAGATGAGAGAAACCAGCTCGCTAAAGTTGAGCAATGCGTAAAGGATATAAGAGACTGGATGCTAATTAACTTCCTTCTGCTTAATCCTGATAAGACAGAAGTTCTAGTCATAGGCAGCTAGAAGCAAGATTTTAGATCACACTGTAATTTTAGATGGCCTTTCTGTTCTACAGAACAGAAAGGCCATGTTTTACTGTTCTTTCTGTGCAACAGTAAAAGACCTTGGTGTGATTATACAGTCGATTTTAGTCTTTCATTTGAAGCTCATGTAGACAATTTCACCAGGAGAGCATTCTTTCACCTCAGAAATATTGCCAAGATAAGAAATATACTGTCACTAAAAGATGCAGATAAACTAGTTCATGCTTTTTGCATAAACAAGCTTCAATTAGTTCAGAATGCAGCAGTCTCACTAGTCCTCACTAGAACCAGAAGATACGAGCACATCACCCCTATCTTTTCTTCACTTCATTGCCTCCCAGTGAAATTTCGCATTGATTTTAAAATACTACTTTTGACATATAAAGCTTTAAATGGTCTCGCGCCACAGTATTGGAGTGAACTGCTAGTGTCTTACTATCCGCCATGCCTACTAGGATGCAGGCTGCTGGTCAGTACCGCATATTATAAAAACTACAGCAGAGCTTTTTCTTACAAAGCCCCAAAGTTATGGAATAGTGAAATACTACCAAATACTGTTTGGGACTCAGACACAGTCTCAGTGTTTAAGTCTAGGTTAAAAACAATTTCTGTAAGATTCCGTAAGACATCAGGACACTGAGGTCTGCTGCAGTTCCAGTCGTTGACTTAAAACTTGCTCTGGCGTGTGAGTAGACAACAATCTGACATACGTCTGTTTTTTACTTTTAACATTCATTTAATAACAAACATTTATTTGGCAATAAACTTTTTGGAAAAAAGACTTATTAATTTCACCATAAACAAGTTGATGGAAATTAACAGCTGATCCTGTCTGTTTATTCATTAAAATTCAAATCAGCGCATGTGCGCTTTGACTAAAACTGCATGCAATGCACTATGTGCTACTGGAAATTAGAAATATAAATTTTCAAAATGTTTATTATTTATTAGAAAATTATGATAAGAATGCTGTTGCTGTTATGATCATCATAAGAATGCAAAAATACCAGCACTGCTGACTGACATCGATTTATGTTTATGAATGTTATGGTAATTTAGTTTCATTTATTTCAGTTAATAAATCTACTATAAATAATTAAACACCACAAAGTATAAGATGACACGAAACCATTTTGTGGATTTTCTAATTACACATGATAAAATCTAAAGTCTCACTGTGTTAATGTTTACTTTCTTTAAATTTGATGTAAATTAGAAATGACTATATTTAATTTAAATTCATACTGTAATTTTAGTACTGTGATGCATTCGTTTAATTACTGTAGCATATAAATTCAAGCCAAACATTGTATCATGTGCAGCTGTCGATGAACTGCAGCTTATTAATGCTTGAGCATTAATGCTTGAGAATGAACGAAGACCTGACGCCTCAGTCTATGGTTATAGTGCCCCTTAGAGACGTAAAGCCGCCAAACGCAAAACCCTAATGCCACCGCCGGGTGCCGCAACAGTAGCAGTGCAATTCTGGTTGAGTAACATCTGTAGGCGAGACCCTCTCTTATGATCTTAAGTTCCTTCTCTTCTGCTAAGTCATTTCTTTTCCTCCAGGCTGACAGTGGTTTGGTTCATAGGCTGCTCCGATACTGTTCCACTTTCACCACTCTAGAAAATCCTGGTTGCCAGTGAGCTTTTTGTTTCAGACACTTTTCCCTCTTTGGATTATTTTAGGGATATTTGCAGCCTCAGCCTTTTCAAAATTTTCCTCATACTTGACTGCAGCTGCCCTCATGGACCGAGCAAAATGTGTCTCAGACCCATGTGCTGTCATATCCACCTTCTCAAACAGATCTGGGTGTGTTCCAGCAACGGTTTTCGCCAATGGACTGTCCCATAGGATGAGATCTTCCACAACTTTCATTTTTTGTTGTGCAAGTTTCCCCTCTCGGTGGCTGATAAGGAGCTCCGGCCTTCTCAATTCTTTGAGATCAGCGTCTGGAAATTTTTTTTTAGTTGCTGTGGACTGTGGATCTCCTCTAACCCATAACAGATCAACTGATGAGCCTTCAACGTCCCCTCGTGAGACTCTAATCCTGAGGACATACCTTTTTGTACTCCACTCTAATGGCCATCTTGCCAACCCCATGAACCACCAAGGTTACTTTCTCTCCTCTTAACTTGAGTCTATCAGCAGCTTTGTGAGAAATATTATTTGTGTTGGAGGCCAGATCCATCAGAGTGACAATTTTTTGTCCTGCATTAGTGGTTACCACCAACACCATGATAACAAGGAGTTCTTTTAATCCACTCCCGACTAAAAGTCCCATTTTGTCTCTCTCAGAGCAGTTTACCATCTTACCTTTATTGGTGAATGCTCTCTTGAACTTTTCTGCTACTTCTTTTGAGACTTTAGCTAAAAGCTCCTCTTGCTCGTCTGTAAATCTTTCTTGGGGTCTTTGGGGGTGGCTCTTCCACCCCCCCACACACCCCCCCCCCCACCCATGTCCTTAAGTTTACCTTTTGGACAAAGGAGGTAATGGTGGTCTGACGAGGCTCCCCTTTTACAGTCTTTGTTTCTGCAAAGATAGTTGTCATTGCACCTGTCACCATCCTTGTGACATCCCAAGCACTTTTTACATGCACCTAGTTCCTTTACAATGGCTTTTCTTCTCTTCTAGTTCTCTTTAGTTCTTTGAACTTTTTCCGAAGAAGATTTTGTCTATATGCTTCTCTTCTCCACACACAACGCATCCACTTTCTAGAAATTGTAGAAATTTTCTTCTGGTGAAGGTGTACTTATTAGATAGACTTCCTTTCTAGTCTTTCTGCTCTTTCTGAGATTTTGCGCTGCTCAAGCCTTTCAAGAATAATTTCTTCTTACTTTAGGAAATTTAATAGTGCTTCAAAGTGTTTCTCTGGTGTGATGCCATTTGCAGGATCCGTCATGTAGACCAACCATTGTCTTTTCACAAACTCAAGTAACTTTCTTTCCGTGATAAAGGTAACTTGACTTTATCACAAGTGGGTTCTTGATTGCGTTGATGTTTCTAAGGTCTGTGAGATCTGTCAGCGCTTTTTCTTTGTTTGGATTATGCTACAGCCCTCTTTGGCTGATTCTATCTCACAGCAGGAATCCTTAATAGCTCCTCGACTATGCCATGGCAATAGTGGTTCTGTTTCCATAGCGGTTCTCCAACACTCGGAAAATGCCAGCAGTTGTGTTGTAAGAGGAAAGCCTGAGCTCTTTGGCAATCTTGTCGTCAATGCTGTCCACTAGTTGAATCTTTTTAACCTTACCCTGTGGGTTCACCTTGTCCCTGGAGGTTTCCTTGTCTCTACTCAAGCGGTAGAAGTCCCTCTTATTACCACTGAATGCAGGTAAGCTTGTAGGTTTGATTTTTACTACTGGCATGCAGATGCTATCACATCCAATTAATTTTTCACATCGGTTTCTGATGCTCGTGCATTCTCTGTAATCCTTTGAGTACATGCAAACTCAATTTTTCTTGCTTCACACTTGCCAAACTTTTTCAGCTTGCATATGCGACCCTCTAACCCTGCTCTTATAGTTGTTGGGGTCCACCTTTCCCAGTTTACCAGAGCCTTGGTTGCCATTGGTTTGAAAAACTTTCCTTGCTCCAGTGGTGAGCTTTTTGTATGCCTTTTAAAGTTCAGATTCCAGCTAATTATAAGCTTCTCTTTTGAGAAAGTTAGCTTGCTTGGTAAAGCTACTTTTTGCAGGAGGGTCTCTCCCTTTTCAGTTGTTCAACTGTTTTTCCAAACTATCGAGTTATCTGGGAATTTGCACATCAACTTTAGTGACTGTGAGGTGATACTCTGATCGTGTTACAGTGGTTTCTTGTCGATAGACTTCAGCTCCACCATTTCACTTATTTTAGCTTTACAATGGGCTTCAGGTCTGGTGAGTTGGCTGGACAATCAAGCATAGTAATGTCATGGTCAGCAAACCACCTACTGGTAGTTTTGCCACAGTTCAGATGGCAGGTGTTATCCTCCTGAACTCCTGCTGAAACAGGATAATTTGCAATAAAATCTCGATTGCCCAGTCAGAAGTCTTCTCCACTGAACTGGAGCAACAGTGTTTATACTGTATGAATAGTAATTTACTCAAACTCAAAATTAAATATTCTAATATTTTTATTTTCATGAGTTGTAAGCTGTCAAAATAAAGTAATGAAAATGATAATATTTTCACTTTACATGTAATGAATCGAGAATGTATGAGACATTCACTTCAAGTTCTTAAGGCAAAATTTCATATTGTGATACAAATTTTCCCATAAGAAATAATGTAAATGCAGATAATCTGTTTCACCCACCCAAAAATATTACTAATATTACCAATTTCCAACACTATAATAATGTTGTTAAATCTAAAAATGATCAAAACATTTAGAAAGACATGTAAATTTAGCAATCAGTTTGGTTATTTTATTCGTATGCTGAAAATGTTTCATATGCTGATGCAATATGAAAATTCATGAGGTAGGGCAGAGGTTCCACTGTATTCCAATTTTTTTAGATTCACTACCTCTCTCTCTCCATCACTCATCGGCTATACCACTTTATCTTGTAATCTTGTATACAGAGTTGCAAGGAGCCTGGAGCCTATCCCAGGAGACTTGGGGCATGAGGCGGGTTACACCCTGGACCGGCTTCCAATCCATCACAGGGCACACATACATTCACACACTCACATGCACATTTACATACTAGGACAATTTGGGAATGCCAATTAGCCTAATCTGCATGTTTTTGGACAGGAGGACAATAGAGTACCCAAATGAAATCCACCAAGCATGAGGAGAACATGCAAATTCAAGGTGCGAATCGAACACATATGCCATGGCATGTGCCACCCATATCTATCTATCTATCCATCCATCTATCTACTGTATGTATCTGGATATCTATATACACCACTCAGAATAAATTAGAGATAGTTATTTACATGAGTGCTTTTCCTATTTGCTCTGAATTCTAATGAAATAAGATATTACTAATAATGTATGAGAAGAAACACCACTTTCATTAGTTTAATATTTATTACCCAAAAAATTTAGACAATAACAAGGATGGCCCCAAATAACAAAAATTTACAATGTCAGTAGTGATTGTTTCCGCCATTTACACTAAATACAACTGTGGCATATCAGAGAGCAGTCAAGGATCATGTTACCATGTTTCAGGGTTCTTGTGCTCCAGTACAACACTCTATATTTAAATAGATATAATTAGACCTGCTCTTTTTGTTGTTAAGCATTTACACTGCTTTTTCCAAAATTACAAATTTTCACTGGAAGTAAGGGGACCAAAGATATTCCAGCATGACAATACCTCTATGCACAGAGCAAGAACGTGGTGTGTTAAGGATGGAGTGGCAGAACTTGAGCATCCTGCACAGAGCCCTGACTAAGAGATCCCTGACTCTACCCCACAGAACACCTTTGGCATGAACTAGATCTGGAGCCTCATCGACATCCCAACAACAGTGACTAATCTCACTCACGCTCTTGCTCACTCACGCTGAATGAATGCAAATCCCCATAGTTGCACAAATTTAAAAAAATTCAAGTGGAAAGCCTTCCCAGAAGAGTTGAGCGCATTAACGCAAAAAAGGGGGAATAAATCGGGGATCGGATGTTTAGCAGGCACTTTTAGGCATGATTGTTCAGGTCACCACAATCCACATACTTTTGCCCATATAGTGTACAGTATGTTAGATACCTCAATAATCTCCAGCATTTCTACTCGTGTGATCTTGCCGTCTCCATCCAGATCATACATGTTGAAGGCCCAGTTGATTTTCTGTTCGAAGCTGCCTCGTGATGTGATGGACAGCGCACAGATAAACTCTCTGAAGTCAATGGTGCCATCTCCATTTTTGTCAAAGGTCCGAAAGGCGTGTTGAGCAAACTTTGATGCATCACCATAGGGGAAAAACTGAAAGAAAAATGAAAAGGTGCACTGTGCATCCATGTTCTGACACTTTTGGTTTAAACAAAAGCACTTTGGATTTGAACAACAAACTATACAATGGGGTTTAGTTTTATTGTTATTACAAGAATTATTTATGTACCTTTTTGTACAATGCAGTGCCTGTGTGTGCATGTGCTTGTGTGTTTGCGTGTGTTTGTTCGTTATACCACCCCTCTGGAGTGTATTTGGCCGCCACACTGAAGGAGTGGGTGGCAATACGAATCTGCACTCAAAGGAGCTCAGGGTGCTGCAGCAACACAGCTCATCACTCCTTCCTTTATGGGGTGGTGGATAGAGAAGACTCTTAGCAATCACAGAAAGTAATGACCTCTATATGCCTGTATCTAGTACACACTGCTTCCGCATTTAATCCTGTAAATATGTACAACTGAAACACCCACCTGCAATCTAATTGACAATTTTCATTTTTTGAGAAATGTAACAGCTCAGACTGCTTCGACGACTTAGACTTTCTGCTGAACTTGGGAAAAAAAGTAAATATTTATAGACAGTTAAACCTTGGATTTAGAGCATAATTTGTTCCAGAAGCATGCTTGTATATCTAAGCACTCATATATCAAAGTGAATTTCCCCATAAGAAATAATGGAAATTCAGATGATTAATTCCACAGCCCAAAATATTCATATAAAAATAGTTAATACAAAATATAAAGTTAAAATAAAATTTTTAATTTAAATAACAATTAACAAATTAACCTGCACTTTACCTTGAAAAAGAATCGTAGCTGAAGTAAGATGAGAAAGGAGAGGAAGAGGGAGGGGGCTACTGTGTCGGATGACTTTCACCCACACGCCTGCACACGCGCGTGCACACATTCACACTCACACTAACAAACACTGCTATGTTGGGAAATTTATTGGGACATGGAACCTCTCTAATGGCACTTGGCTTCCTGTCCGGTGACGTAGCTTCCCGTTTTTCGTATTGCTCCCGCGAAAGTTCCTCGCCTGTTTGTAACAGCGTTTTAGATTATATTTTGTTTATATAATTACATTTTTCCCATTTTTACTAAATAACCAACTAGTTTTACGCTTTAATACTACTGGGCTTTATCCGTTTTTTGCGCTTTTTGAGAGAATGCACGCATCATCTGACCAACAACAAGCGAATCCATCACCAAATAATCACAACTCTGGCACAAAGGTACGTTATCATGTCCACCATTCAGCTCGCTCAGTATGTGGAGTGCAGGATGTTTAGACATTCTTCCTCTGTCATTAGTGATAATTTTATTTGTGATAGGTGTGTGTTAGTTAGCACCCTGACGGAGAGACAGAGATATTAGCATTAGAGGAGCGCATCCAGACTTTAGAGAGGGTTAGAGAGCAGTGTTATTCCTGTAGCGGAAAGTCTGGGTGCCGCAGGAGAAGATAACCAGCCCCCGACTCCGGCAGTAGAGCCCTCACAGCGAGGCAAGTGGGTGACGACTCGGCGGCATACTCGTTCAGCCAAAGCTAACGCTAAAGCTAGCCCACCGGAGCACACCTCTTCTGCGCTTCACGTGTCCAACAGGTTTGCTCTCCTCAGTGATGCACCTGCTGAGAAACCTGAAAGAGCTCTGGTTATAGGAGACTCTATACTGAGGCACGTGAAATTACCTAGGCCTTTACAGAGGCGTTTAAAATAGCGAAGGCGATGTCTGATGTAGTTTGCTCTGGTCCCATCCCAATGAGATGTGCCGACATAGCTTACAGCAGGTTATGGTCGCTGAACCGCTGGATGTCCAGGTGGTGCTCCGAAAACAACATGGGCTTCATAGATAATTGGAAGACCTTTGAGGGCAAAGCTGGCCTGTTAGGGCGGGACGGTGTCCATCCCACTCGGGAAGGTGCTGCTCTCATTTCTTGCAGTATAGCACATAGTCTCAGAAGAGGCCTAGTTAATCGGTGACAATACAGAGCCCAGGCCAGGGAGCAGACAGACAGGCTAAACCAACCGTCTGCTAGCTGCATAGAGTCATCACTCAGGGTTCATCATATTGAGACTGTGTCTGTTCCCCGAGCTAAACAAACAAATTTAGGAAGACTCAGAAAGTCTGTTTTAATTTAATTAACACAGATACCACAAACTCAGATCACACTGACTGCGCAGCCGGCACCTCTGATCTGAAGCTAGGACTGTTAAATATTAGATCTCTCGCATCTAAAGCAGTTATTGTTAATAAAATTATCACAGATCAGGAGTTTGATGTATTATGTTTAACAGAAACCTGGATTAAACAGGACGAGTATGTAGCTCTAAATGAAGCTAATCCTCCTGGATACAACTACATACACCAGCCTCGGCTAACTGGTAGAGGAGGAGGAGTTGCAGTTATTTATAATGATAATCTGTCTATTGTACAAAAACACAGATTTAAATTTAATGCATTTGAAGCTCTCTATAGTAACAAAGTCAGCTCAGTCGATCCTGCTAATCATTTACAGACCCCCAGGGCCGTACTCGGAGTTTCTCTGTGAATTTGCAGATTTCCACTCAAACCTTGTTGTTTCTGTAGACAAAGAGTTAATTGCTGGAGACTTTAATATTCATTTTGAGAATCCAGAAGACCCTCTGAGAACAGCATTCTTGTCCATACTGAACTCAGTAGGAGTAGATCAGTGTGTAGTAGGACCCACTCATAAAGCAGGTCACACTTTAGATTTAATATTATGCTTTGAATTAACTTCAGAACTCAAACAGGCGAATGAATATCTAGATTCAATACTTCGTTATAGCTTAGATAATGTAGCTCCAGTTAAAAGGAAAATGATTAGAAATAAGAAACTCACTCCTTGGTATAATGACCACACACACGCTTTAAAACAAACCGCTCGAAAATTTGAACATAAATGGTGCCAAACTAAATTGTTAGTATTCCAAATAGCTTGGAAGGAGAGCATCCTGAACTATAAAAAAGCTCTCAATGATGCTAGAGCAACGCATCTCTCCACTCTTATAGAAAATAACAAACAACCCGAGATTTTTATTTAATAGCGTAGCTAAATTAACTAAAAACAGGACGACTGCAGAAATCTCCACAACATCATGCAGTAGTGAGGATTTCATGAACTTTTTCAATAACAAAATCATAAATATTAGGCAAAAAATTCAGACTTTGAAACCAGACAATTTAAATAATTCAGATGATCTAACCACATCACATCAGAACTTAGAACGCTTTACTCCCCTTGAAGCGAGGGAACTAATTTCACTCATCTCTTCTTCAAAATCGTCAACCTGTATATTAGATCCTATACCGACACATTCTCTCAAACAGATAGTACCAGCAATAATAGAACCCCTGCTGAAAGTAATTAACTGTTCACTCAGTAGTCAGCTTTCTAATTACAGGCCGATATCAAACCTTCCCTTTATCTCCAAGATTCTGGAAAAGGTAGTATCACAGCAGCTATGTTCACATCTACACAGAAATAGCATAAATTAACTGCATCAGTCAGGATTTAGGCCTCATCACAGCACAGAGACAGCACTTGTTAAAGTAGTAAATGACCTCCTATTGGCCTCTGATCAGAGTTGCATCACTATACTTGTGTTACTGGACCTCAGTGCAGCTTTTGACACCATTGATCATAGTATTTTCCTTCACAGATTAGAAAAAGGTAGTAGGAATTAAGGGAACTGCCCTCTTGTGGCTCAGATCCTATTTGACTGATCGTTATCAGTTTGTAGATTTAGATGGTGACCATTCCTTATGTTCTCAAGTGGAGTTTGGTGTTCCACAGGGTTCAGTTTTAGGCCCACTGCTTTTTTCCCTTTACAGTACATGCTTCCTCTGGGCAACATAATTCGTAAACATGGTATTAGTTTTCATTGTTATGCTGATGACACACAATTATATGTCTCAGCAAAACCAGATGAGAAAAACCAGTTTGCTAAAATTGAGCAGTGTGTGCAGGACATAAGAGATTGGATGTTGATTCATTTTCGTCCGCTTAATCCTGATAAGACAGAAGTTCTAGTCATAGGACCACAAGTAGGTAGAAGTAAGCTTTCTGATCACACTGTAACTTTAGATGGCCTTTCTGTTCCATCAAATGCAACAGTAAAAGACTTGTGTGATTATAGATTCCAGCCTTTCGTTTGAAGCACATGTAGATAATAATACCAGGATAGCTTTCTTTCACCTTAGAAATATTGCCAAGATAAGAAATATACTGTCACTAAATGATGCAGAAAAACTAGTTCATGTTTTTATCACCTCTAGGTTGGACTATTGTAATGCCTTACTGTCTGGTTGTTCAACTAGGTGTATAAACAAGCTTCAGTTCGTACAGAATGCAGCAGCGTGAGTCCTCACTAAAAGCAGAAGGACATCACCCCTATCTTATCTACACTGCATTGGCTGCCTGTGAAATTTCGCATCGACTTTAAGATACTACTTTTAACATTTAAAGCACTAAATGGTCTCGCGCCACAGTATTTGAGTTAACTGCTAGTGTCTTACAATCCGCCACGCCTACTTCGATCAAAGAATGCAGGCTGCCCGTCAGTACCACGTATTATTAAAACTACAGCAGGGGGCAGAGCTTTTTCTTAAAAAGCCCCAAAGTTATGGAATAGTATTCCTATTAATCCTCGGGTCTCAGACAGTCTCAGTGTCTAGGCTAAAAATCTATTTATTTAGCCAGGCATTTTTGTAAATAGATTAGCCTTAGGTAAAAGGAGCAGATCGGGGGACTCATGGACAGAGTATTCTGGTGAACTGATATGTTTTCTGATATGAATATAAAATGAACGAATCTAAAGTTATATGAAATAATTATTAATTTCTTTCTTTCATTCTTGGTCCCTTCCTTATTTCTTCCCCCTTGCTTCTTTTCATTTATCCTTTTCTCCTTTTTCATTCTTTTCTCCTTCCTTCCTTATTCCAGACCTGTCTGTCTCGGGTCCTCCAAATTCAGATTTAAATTTTCAGAACAGTATCTCTGGGACTTTTTTTTTAAGGTATGATGAGTCAAAGCTGCAAAGATTCAAGCCTAACCGTTTAAAAAATTTAATCTAAATAAAAATTTTAAAAGGACTGTGCAACCAAAAACTAAATTAGAGATTATACCATGAATTTGAAACCTTACACACATTCAAGATAATGTTAACCTCAATTTCAGCTGCCAATGTTTTACAAACTCAAGTAAAAGCCAAACAATTCTGATTTTAGTGGCACATTTCTCATTCCATTGTTATTTTTAATCATTTAAAAAAACAAATGCAGGCTTATTGTCTGACACTATGCCACATAACTGCAACATTATGGATCTACTTGCTTTAGAACAATATGGAAGATCTGCCTCCAGAGTCAAAATGCAATTCATTAAATGTGAAGTCTTTCATCATACTTCTACTGCGTTAAAAGCAGATCTGTGCAGATTACAGCTTGTCATATGTTACTTTTATTGAACTATTTTAAATAAACAAAAATAAATATTTGTTCAATAAAATAATGAATACCCTTTTATAATTATTTGCAATTAAAGAGGGAAAAAAAAGAGAAAGAACATGTAGTGTTTTCTGTATTAGTGAGGGCAGACTGAATATGATAAGAAACATGAGAGTACAAAGCTAAAATATTTACATGAAAGGGGCAACTGTAAACATGTTTAAGGTCAGGAAAAGCATGACAATCAAATAGTCCTCAGTCAATAAGACACCATGAATGCATCATTGTCTTCTATCTCATGGGTTAGGCCCTTCTGCTCCATCTGTCCAAACATGCAGGGGGAGAGGAGGAGAGCATGTCTTGGAAGAACAGAACCACAGTGAAAACTGCATCAGTTTGTGTTAGAGTTTGTGTTGATATAATTAGGAAATCATATTCAAACGCAAATTATTCATTTTATTTTTATATGGTAGTTGCAAATATTTTGGAGGATTGATTGTGCAGTGATGCTTGGAGACTTGCCACTGCATGAAATGTGAAAGTAGTCAGTGAGTATGCATTCCACCAGGAATATGATACCACCAGGTTTACAGGGCTATCCTCTTGACAGAAGTAAAAACTAAACAGACTTTATACCTAGAGTATATGTTGGAGCACATATACTACATCATACAAGGCATCGTTATATTTTATGCAGACAGTAACCGAAGGTCAAACTGGATTAAACTGGGATACGCTGTAGATGAAGCATCTAACTCGTCCCAAACTTTGAAAAACATATTTTGAAATGTAAATCACTGAAATTTTATTACTACTACTTAGTTACTTTTGAAATGTAACAATAACAACATTTATTATATTAATATCAATAAACCTATAAATTTATGTTCTAATATAATATTTGATAGAGATTATGTAGGGGGGCAATCCGTGGGGGTATTTTAGCGCATAACACCGGTAAGACGTTCACTTCCTTGGGTCAAGTGACTGACAAATGGATTCCGTTCTGACTCGATTGCTTTTCCTGTATTGAATTTTACTCCTTGAATTTCCAAGCGTGAATTTTTCTGAATTTCACAGCTTGAAATGGACTATTGAGAATTTCATGTGACATTCAGAGCACTTAAATTCAAAGATATATCAAATATGTCAGTTTAATAAATTCAGTAGTATTTACATTTCAAAATAAACAATTAATGTGTTTTTCAAAGGCTGACATAATTCAAATAATTATTATGCTAATTTGCTTCCATACAGATGCTGGAAAAAAGCATCACTCTATGAAATTCCTCAATATAATGTGTACGGAGTTTCATGTGCATACATTCAAGTGTGTATGAGCTGTGTAGCAAAATCTCATGTGAGGGCCACACGGCTCTCAGGCACCCTAGTGGTAGCAGATTCCAAACTTTCTGCCAATTTTCATGAGTTTTTGAGTATGTTAAGACACCCAAAAAGCCCAAAAGGGTGGGGGAATTAAAATATTAATATTATAATAGTATATACTGAACATGCTAAGAATGCTCTCCCCAAAGCTCAAAAAAAGAACTGTTATTTACCATGTTAAAGTATGATTAAATGCCATTATGACAATAGATATATTAACAGTTGACAGACATGGAAAGACACTAAAAACTGATTTATAGATGTTTTTTCTAAGGATACATTTGTACTGTTACAAAAGAAATAAAATTGACCAAATAAAATTACTGTAGATTCCATTGAGTATCTTGCTCATGCCACGAAAGCCTTTTTCCCTCCTACAATTCTTAAATCAATTATATTTTAATTTAAGGGAAAGGATTAGGGTTAGAAAAAAAATTAAGGTCTGACTTTTTTCACATAATTTTGACTTCAAAAGACATGAAACTACTTTTGTTTGAAGAGGGGGAAACCATTATAAAACATTAACAGATTACTTACACTGAGCATAAAATCACTTTTGTACAAAATTTAATCTGAGTGAGACCAAATATTTAATGCACTCATTAACCGAACTGTTTTGGCAGGGACAGTTTATAAAATTACTGCTGTCAAGTCTCAGAATGTTTTAGTGTCTCTTCTTCTAATTAGTATTCTGGATTAGTATTAGTATCCAGGTCTGAGGGGATGCAACACAGAAGCAAGAATCCTTGCATGGTTTTTGTGGATTCAGGATTCAGTGTATACACTAGGGTGCACATTTTTACATTGTCCTATAAAAATGAAATAAAGGCTGATGTGTGATTGACTTGAACCTGTTATCTGGATTGGAAACTCTTATTTTTAGAACACTAGGACACAAGTGCTGGGGTGGCAAATGGGGTGGTAAGGCTTTTTCTTAGGGTGGCAATTGCCACCCTGTTCCACCCCAGTAGATCCACCAAAATAGTCTTTTAGTCAAACTAAACATGAATAATAAACAAACAAAAACAAACAAAGAAACTTAAAGAACTCAAAACTATAAACAAAAGCATACAGCTTAACACAGGGCTCTCTAGCAAAACACAGGGCTCTTTAGCAAAACACACAAGCCGTAGAGCCTGTGTAAGCTCCAAGCCTAACACAGGCTAAGAGCTGAAGAGCTAGGGTCCAATCCTACTTGAGGCAAAACGTACTGAAGGCTAAGCCTACTAGCGGCTAAGCACTCATGTGGCTAAACATACTAATACAAATACCATACAAGAAACGAGACATACTAGGAACTGAACAAGAGGCAAACAAACACTGGAGACACACGGAATAGGGGTCCGTTCTTCGTACGTCACTTGACACATCGAGGTGAATTGACACATCTAGGATGAGATCATCATGCTAATTATGATGCGGCTAATTTGGTTCTTCGAGCACACCTGTTGTTGATAATTAGTATAGCTGGATTTGTCTAGGATTGCGCGTTTGTGCATTGGTTTAAAAGGCGATATGCATCGACAGTAGAAACGCTGGACGAAATGGCAAAAGAGCGAGCTCAATTTTTTTCTCAAGCGGAGCAAGAGCTTTTATTAGAGGGTTATAAAGATAATTTAAAATAAAATAACTATTAAATGCATGAGTGCTGCCCATGTTACATATTCCTTATATTCCCTATATATCTCACATCTTATTTGTATTAATTGCTCTTTTTGTCATCTTTAATGTCAGAGCCAGAAGTGGACCCATGCGAACATGGGAACAAGTAAAAGTGTAGTATAAGAACAAGTATAGTAAGAAGTATATTGTCATGCTGTGATAAAGGATCCTGTCTATCACGCAATACACAAGGAATTTGAAAAACTCTGCGACTAATCCTTGCACCTTCAGTAACCGGTTGCTCTCTCATAAATGGACAAGACATAGCTGCGACAGATTTGAGAAAATTAACACACGAATAATGATCACAGCCACACACACACACATGTATACATATACTGTATGTATGTTTAAATACATCCATCCATATATACAGTATATGCAAGATACTTTTCTTTTCCCACGTGAGTCAGTCCGATGTCAGTCATGCTCTTTAACCAATCAGATGTGACCTTGCCATTTCAATCAAATCATAACCTGCCAGAAGCGCAGCCTAAATCCTGTTTACATGAAATAAACCTGCCTCAGAGCAGGTTTAAGCTTACGGACCTGTTGCTATGAAAGCAAGGACGAGATGCACATCGAAGAACGAAACAATCCAAGATCAGGACAAATCCCCAACAATCAAATCCAGCTAACTGAGTTAGCCACATATGAAGAACGGACCCCTGTACTTGAAGACATGAGACAACCTAACCAAACCAGCTCCATAAACCAAATCACACTGAAGATAAACATAAAAAAACTAGAGCCTTTCTTATAACAAAGGTTAAATAACTTAACACGAACTAAAACAAATGTCCACTTGACATTTCTAATGCTCGACCCAGTTTCCCAGAACAAACAGCTATTTATAGAAAAGATCTAATTAAGCCACCTCAGTTCAGGTGAGCTCCCTCATCACCTGACCGAGGTGCCTTCTGGGAAACTTCTGAGTCTACAAACCGAAAACTACAAAAGCAAACTTATCGGGCAAACAGTGCCCTCTAGGAATGAACCCTTACATCAAGTTATAAAGTAAATAAAAACTTTATAGGTGTAAACCAATGGTAACGCTCAAGAACAGAAAGGGCAGATTACACTTAGCCAGAAAATTGTACCAGATTCGTTGTGCTGATGAAACCAAAATGAACTTAAAAAAAAAAATTTAACCACCAATTTAGCTTCACAGAGATGCAATCACGTGATTTATAACACATTGCCCACACACGACGAGCACCCAGGCAACAAATGTTTGAGAGAAATCCAGAAATGTTTACAGTTAAGGAGTAGTGGCACTTCAATACTCTTTACATTAAGGGATATAAAACTGACTATGTTAGTTTGGCTTCAGAGTCGCTAATGCTCATCTCAGCGTTTATTTTGCACAGTTTTGCGTTTGTATCAGCATTTAAATTATATAGCTTTTCCGTTCATACAATAATAGTATTAATAGCAACAGGTTTTTACGTTTCCATACTATTGGGCTTCACCTTTTTTCGTTTTTTTTTTTTTTTTGCACTTTTTGGAGAATGCGCGAGTTTCTTCGTCTAAGAAAACAAACGGAATCCAGCTCTAAACAACTAAACTTAGACTCCGGTATGCTATAACGGATAATATTCAGCTTGTTCAGTGTGTTAGTCAGCACTCTGATGAAGATATCAGCATTAGAAGAGCGCATCCAGACTTTAGAGAGGGTTAGAGTGCGAAAGCAGCGTTATTCCCGTAGCAGGCGGAGATAACCAGCCCCTGACTCTGGCATTAGAGCCCTCACAGTGGGGTGAGTGGGTGACAACTCGGCGGCATACTCATTCAGCCAAAGCTAACGCTAAGGCTAGCTCACCGGAGCACACCTCTTCTGCGCTTCACGTGTCCAACAGGTTTGCTCTCCTCAGTGATGCACCTGAGAAACCTGAAAGAGCTCTGGTTATAGGAGACTCTATACTGAGGAACGTGATTAGGTGTATTCCAGGAGCCAGAGCACCGAGTAATCTTAGGGCTCTAGGACAGCATATGTTCTCTAATATAGTCATATATGCTGGGGCTAACAATATATGCCTTCGTCATTCAGAGGTTAGTAAGCATAACTTCCGATGAAGTAGTATGCTCTGGCCCCATCCCAATGAGATGTGGCGACAATTTACAGCAGGTTATGGTCGCTGAACCGCTGGATGTTCAGGTGGTGCTCGGAAAATAACGTGGGCTTTATAGATAACTGGAAGACCTTTGAGGGCAAAGCTGGCCTGTTAAGGCGAGACGATGTCCATCCCACTCGGGAAGGTGCTGCTCATTTGACTCATCTGGGTCATTTCTTGTAACATAGCGCATAGTCTCAGAAGCGGGCTAGTTAATTCAGTGACTACCCAGAGCCCAGGCCAGGGAGCAAACAAACAGGCTAAACCAACCATCTGATAACTGCATAGAGTCATCACCGTCACAAAGCAAGAGGATGATCAGAAGACTAGCAGTTAGCCCGTGTAGCGTGGATGGTAAACCCAAACGCGGAAGTAGCGCGAGCAGGCAGTAAAACCACGCGATTTATTATTAGAACTCTCTCACGTAGAGAGCAAGAGTTTACACAATTAAACAGGCGTTCTAACAACACACACTCAATCAGGAATATAACCCAAAATGGTGAGTACTCACGAAACGGAGGAGATAGCGTCAGAGACGGCATTGGTAGACTCAATGACTGAGCAATGTGAAGCGCCATCTTGTTTCTTTTTATGCTTCCTGAAATGCGACCGTATTACTTCCAGGTCCTAGTGCCGGTCGAGTTACGAGTGTGCATGACAGTCACTCAGGGTCCATCATATTGAGACTGTGTCTGTTCCTAAACACAAATTTAGAAAGACTCAGTCTGTTTTAGTAATTTACAGATCTGGCCATTAAGAACACACGTTTCAAGAAAAGGGATCTCGTGCGATTCCATGGCAGCTCGCTGGAAGCTGTGAAAATGTTCATTACCTGTAGTGTCGTGTTTCAATCCAATAAGTATTGTGTGTCTACTGAATCCAAAAATGTGAACCCAGGCCTTGCAAAAAAAGTTAAAAAAGACTAGCGATGACCTTCTAAATAGATACAAACACAAACAGGAAATGCATTATTTTTAACCCTATGTTTGGGTTTCTAACTCTTGATTTTTTTACCACGCTGATATGAAGCTTATGGGGGGGAAAGAAAGGCAGGAATGTCTCTGGTATAGCTGGTACCTAAGAACTTTGGGGGGGAATTTTTTGCCATCAATTTGACCCTTTCCACCTGTTAAGGATATTTTTACTAACTATACCAACTACACATTTTCTTTTATTTAGTAGAATTAGCACAAGTTAATCATCGCTTAATGTGGAATCCATTTTTTTTTAGATTGACTTTTTAGAACATATTCACATCACGTTTGATGTTTGTGATGCAATTTAATTCCCCTCCAAAATATTTTTTTCCTACTATTTATTCATATTTTTCCATGTCTATGTAGTTCTAAAATAGACCCAATGGAATCATATTTGTGTTTAAAATACAAAATAAAACAAAACTGGAACCAAAACAACCGAAAACATGAACGAAACAGAAAAGAGCTAAAAATGTATAGCGGATTGACTAAGGTTTCAGAAACACTAATTGCTTTCGTACTTGATTGTGTATCATGTGTAAATTGCAAACTGTAAATTGTGTATGGTAAGTGACATTATAATAAAAAAACGTATCCATGATAATACATTGATTTCAGGTTGATCATTTCTTATGCATACTTTTACACACATTCTAGTAAAATTATTTTATTTGTAGGTATGTACATATATTCTATTTTATATATAAGATCAGATTTTTTTGTTATTATTTTAGGCACATTATATTTGTCAATACCCTTGATTTAATATCAGATCACATTTTATGATCAAACCATGAAATTCCAAAATGTTCACATACTCACCCGTATATAGAGTATAGTATTGTTTAGTTGTCAAGGACTAGCTGGTGGTAGTGGCTGGCTAGACTGGCTGATATACTTGCCGTGGGCATATAGGGTAGGCATGCACGCAGAGGAGTTGTTGAACAGAAGGTGTCTTTATTTAAACAAACTCAAAAAAAAACAAACTCAAACTAAAACTAGGGCTCAGGGCAAACACACGAAAGGAGCTAATACAGGGACCTGGAACGGACACAGGGAACTGAGCGCTAACACAGGGAACTGAGCGCTAACACAGGGAACTGAGCGCTAACACAGGGAACTGAGCGCTAACACAGGGAACTGATACAGGAGCTAACATAAGGAAACATGGAGCTGGAGCTAACTAAAGTCACATAGGGGAACTGGAGACAGGGCGAGACAGGACTGGAGACAGGGCTGGTTAGTGGTTAGTTAGGTTAGTAGCTACATGGAGTACGGACATAGGGAATGATGACCTAACCAGGTTAGTATCTAAGGGAGTTAGTGGCTAAACGGGTTAGTACTGACCTAATAGGGGGAACTGAACACAAAAGGAAAGGCACGCATGAGGCTATTCCAAGCTAGCAGCTAACCTACTAGCAACCAGAACCAATAGCACTCAATGCCACTAACCCTGCTAGCGGCTAAGCACTCATGTGGCTACACAAAACTAAAACAGACAAAGAACTACACAAGAAGGCTGACACTGGGGAGCAACACTATTGTTGCTGACTTGTTCCGTTTTTCACTGGCCAAGTACACCCTGCCACATGGCAAAAGTGGTTACAGGTTTTAAAGAACACAGTGATGAGTTTGAGGTTTAGACTCCAAATTCTCTAGATCTCAATCCAATTGAGCATCTGAGAGATGTGCTGAAAAACATGGCTAATCTGTGGAGGCCCACCCCACGCAAGACTTAAAGAATCTGCAGTCTATGCCTCAGAGGTCAGAGCTGCAAAATGAGGATCTACTGAATATTAGGAAGGTGGCTATTATGTTATCTCTGATCGATGTAAATGTTGACTATTGATGTTCTTACTCCTAAAAATAGTTTTATGTTGTCATACTACTTATTCAGGTGTCTTGCAACTGCAACTGTGGCTGGAGATAAGAGGAGAAGTGAGATGAACTAAATTATTGTTATTAACAATTATATAATTATTTTATATTGATCTTATATATAACATAGTGGCATTATATGGAGCATATACCATGTATTAAAAATGCTAAATTTGAACAAAGAGAGAGAGAGAGAGAGAGAGAGATTCTCAGTTGGGACCAATGGTCTGGAATATCTGACAATTTTGACCTTTTGGAAGAATTTGGCTGGTGCTGCAAGCTTTTATTGAAAAAAAAAAAAGTTAAGAGTCAAACACTGTCCTTTCAGTTACCGAGGTTAAGGTTAGGATTAGATTTAATTAGCTCCATTAATCATTATGTCAGTTGAAGGTCTTCATTCAAATGCAGCAGAGTAGCTGTTGTAATTTCTGTAAAATGTGCAATATAATTTTTTTTCATCAGTTTTGGAAAATTAAAGGATATTTATTTTGTTCTTAGTTCTTGAATTGAGAAGAATTGGTGAAGAACTTCTTGAAGAAAGCTTGTCAGATTTGTCAGATTGTAGGAATTAACCTACAAAAATATGAATTTACACCAAAAAAAAAAAAAAAAAACATCACATTAAAATATATTTTTCTATTGAAGATATGGTCACATTTTTTTAATTTTCATTTTCTGACATTTTAATATTACAAATCAACTAAAATATGATTTAAGCGTTTTAGAATTTCCTAAATTATCTGTCAGTAGAACAATTATCTATTCTAATTCTGCCAATTGTAAGCATTTTAAACCCTGAAATAAGTAAAAATGTTTAGAAATATGTTTAATAAAAGATATGTTTGGTTTCTTGTAATTTTATAACAAGAAATACTAGATACATCTAACAACATTTATTACAATATTTTTTAATTGTACATTACAGTGACAATTTCGTTAATGTTTATATATTTTAAAGTGAATATTTTTGCTATAAAATGTTTCAATCTCACTACTCACTGTGCAGCAGTCAATATACTAGAACACACACTTCCACACACCCCTTAACACACACACTCTTTCTTCCTCTCGCTCCCACACACACACACCAGCCGTCTGATACACTGTTGCTCAGAAACACATCACATATTTCCTAAAAGGGTTAGTGACCAGCAGAATACATTTCTTTGTATGATAAGCTGCATCAAAATAGCCTGAAAACTTTAAACAAGTGAAGTGGCTTCAAAACAGTGTTGAACTGATCATTTAGTCCAGGTGTGCAAAATACAATCCCTAACATACGGTCCCACCAAAACTACTGATAAGACCAATTCTTATGTTTTTGCTATAAACTGAAGTCCTATCAGAAATATTCAAATTTCAGCTTTTTTATATTCTGATATTTACAAAATGTTATAAACAACTTAAAACATAGTTTAGTTTGAACAGATTTCTCAAGTGATCACAAATATTGGAACACATAATTGAAAAATTTATGTTGCCCAGGTGTGCCCTGTTAGACTAAATATTTAAACATTTAATAGCTGTGAAGGTCTGCTCTTGATGTGAGCACTGGGTTTAGCTGTGGAGTCTGCGTTTGTAGTTAAAAAGGATAAACCTACATCAAAACCAAGAACTGTCTATTGGTAAAAATGCATGCCATTTTGAATCTGATAACTTTTTTTTTTTTTTCCTTTTTCTAGAGCAGAAATATGGAGGCCATCACAAGATGCATAACTCTGAACAGCAGTAAGAACAGGAAATTGGAATTCACACAAAATCCAGAGATGGGCCAGAAAAGCTCTGGAACTGAAATCAACCTTTACCAAAGAAACTGAAATGCCAAAGTGTGGAAAAAGAAAGCTTCTGCTCCTGATCCAGAAGATACGAGCTCATAGGTGAGGCTTGGTGGAAGTAGCTTGCATGGCTTGGGCTTGCATGGCTGCTTCTGGAATATTCTCACTGATCTTTATTTATGAAAGAACGTATGATGGAGCAAAAGATTAAATTCAGAAGTATACAGAAACATTCTGTTTGACAATTTACAGAGAAATGCATCAAACTGACTTGGAGGAAATTCATCATGCAGCAGAGCAAAAACTATGCCAATGAGTTCTAAAATGTACGGTATATAGTCAACAGTATAACTTGGTAATGGTAAAGATCACTTTCAAATTTACAAACAACATGAACTGCAATAAATTTTTCTAAAGCTTTAGATCATGAAATTGATAATAATAATAATAATAATAATAATAACTAGAGAGGTACATTTCCTGAAGAAAATGTGAGTGGTGCTTGCCGTGGCAAAACTTTGGAGTCATGTTAGCAACTTGCTAAGCACTCCAGCATCATGTGAGCAGCATTCCAATGATGTAGCTAGCAACATGCCAATTCAGTTATCATAATGCTAGCAACATGCTAATAAGCTATACATCATGCTAACAACACGCTAAGCACCCTAGCATCATGTTACTGACATTTTAATGATGTAGCTAGCAACATGCTAATAAGCTAGGCGTCATGCTACCAACATGCTAATCACACTAGCATCATGCTAATCATGTTATTAGCGAAATGCTAATATCGCTAGCATCATTCTGGCAACATGCTCATATAATTAGTATAATGCTAGCGAAATGCTAATATTGTTAGCATAATGCTAGCAACATGCTAATCGCATTAGCAACATGCTAACTGCAGGCTAATGATTTTGCTAGGGGCCGTGGCTCATGAGCATCATGATAAATGCGAAAGACTGATTGATTGCCTGAGTAAAATGAGCCCACCCCCATGTCTCTACGACAGTGGGATCCACAGTTAAATTCAGTTTAAAAGTTCCTATGGAATTTACCATTGTATGTTAATTGCCCCCTTCTGGGGAAGTTTACCACTCACCCCTTAGAAAAGTCATATCAAGCCCCCTTTCCCCGAATAAAGCCACATAAAATAAATTCCCGAATGAAGCACACAATTTGCCACCTGTTTCATGAGTCTACAAAGAACGGAAATTGACGAGTCATCCACCAAATTCCTCATTATAAGTCAAAGGGGCAAATTTGGGCACCTGTTTTACCCAGGGGGTAAAACCTATACCCTCGTGTGGGGTATGTTCCAACACAGATTGGAAGCCTCTTCAAGTGTGGCAAATTTGAGATTTCTATCTAATTCTCACTCTGTGCTTTAATCCATCAAAGTTGGTATGAATGTTAATGGGATTTTTTGGGGTGGTTTATTCCCTCTCTGCGCTAGAATCCGTGAAAGTTGGTCTCAATGTTAAGTCTATGGGATTTTTTCGGTTGGTTAATTGCCCCGTGCTGGGCAATTATCCTGCCTGCTCGCGCTACTTCCGCGTTTGGGTTTACCATCCACGCTACAGGGCTAATTGCTAGTTGTCTGGTCCGTCTCCGTTTGTTTGTAACAGCTAATGTCAGGTTGCCCCTTAATATTTGTTGGGTGTGTGTGTGCGCGCGTTAGTGTGTGTGAGAGTGAGGGAGAGAGGTGTGTGATGTGTGGATGTCAATTTGTGTGTGACGAGTAAATGTGATGAACATTAGTGATGTGTGTGTGTGTGTGTGTGAGAGATATGTTTGTGTGTGTGAGTGTTAACATTTGTGATGTGTATGTGTGTACAATAGGCCACAGATGCTGGAAAAAAGCATCACATGTTCCTGAATGTGATGCCACTGAATGTGATGCCACTGATGGTGTCACTGAATATAATGTCACTCAATATAATGCCACACAAAGTTATGAATAATTTTTCTGTGTAAGTTTAAGACATTATCATGGCTGATCCGTTGGAAATATCAAAAATCCTTCCGCAATTTTGCATCCGACTTGTCGTTAGATGACATAGGCCGGTTTGGTGGCGATCCAATAAATTCCCTAGGAGGAGTATATCAAAATCTATCAGGTGTGTTTTTGCAAACTACCCAAAATAACTGGCCTCTTGTTGAGTTGAGCCAAGGACATGCAGCATGAAATTTTTTGGCTTGATGAGCTCTAAATGTGTACCGAGTTTCGTGTGTTTAGGTGAAAGTGTGTATGAGCGAGGGAGCAAAACCACTTGTGAGGGCCCCTGAGGCCCTCGAGCTTCGCCCGTGGCCCAGACTCCCAGGCATCCGAATGGCAGCAGATTCCAACCTGTCTGCCAAGTTTCATAAGTTTTTAAGCATGTTAAGACCCCTGAAAAGTCCAAAACGGTGGCAAAAAATATATATATAGTTGCAAGCAACGATGACGGGCCCAAGCACCCTGTGCCATCACCACCCCGGGCGCACCGCACAACCTGTGTTATTTCGAGTGTGTTAAGACCTCGAAGAATCCATCGCCATTCGGTTGCACTGCACAACCTGCACACAACACACACTATACAGGGCTAATGTGTGTGTGTGTGTGTGTGTACACGTCATGATAGAGGTGTGTGTGTGTGTCTGTGTGTGAGAGAGAGGTGTGTGTGCGTCGTGAGAGAGATGTGTGTGCGCCGTGAGAGGTGTGTGTGTTTGTGTGCGTGAGTGTAAACATTTGTAATATGGATGTATGTATGTGTGCATGTGTGTGATGTGCGAGTGTGTTTGTGTGCATGCATGCATGCGTGTGTGTCTGTGTGTGTGCGTTAGTGTGTGTGAGAGTGAGGGAGAGAGGTGTGTGACGTGTAGATGTGTCTGTGTGTCGAGTAAATGTGCTTGTGTGTGTGTGTATGTTGTGTGAGTCTGTGTGTATTAACATTAGTGATGTGTGTGTTAGTTTGTGTGTGCGAGATATGTTTGTGTGTGTGAGTTAACATTTGTGATGTGTATGTGTGTATAATAGGCCGAAGATGTTGGAAAATAAGTCTCACACTATGATGTTCCTGAATTTGATGTCACTGAATTTGATGTCACTGAACCTGTCACTGAATATAATGGCACACAAAGTTATTAATAATTTTTTCAGCATACGTTCAAGGCATAATCACGGCTGACCCGTTTGAGATATCCTTCTACAATTTTGCATCCTCAATGTCTTTAGATCACATCGGCCCAGTTTAGTGACGATCGTATAATTTCCCTAGGAGGAGACTTTCCAGAAAATCCATCGGGTGTGTTTTTGCGAACGACCCACAATAACCGGCCTCCTGTTGAGTTGAGCACAGGATATGCAGCACGAAAGTTGTTCGGCTCAATGAGCTCTAAATGTGTACCAAGTTTCGTGTGCCTACGTGAAAGTGTGTATGAGCTATCTAGCTAAATCTCGTGTGGGGGCCCCTGGTACAGTACATGTTAAGACCCCCGAAAAGTTCAAAAGGGTGGAAAAAAAAAAATCCTTAGGAAAACAAGAGGGTCCTGCGCACCTCATAGTGCTTGGGCCCTAATAATAATGTCCTGCAGAAACCATTACAGCACAGAGTACAATATATGTCAATGAGTAAAAATATCTTGAATATGAGCAAATTTATCCATATTCTTATTATGAGACATACACTAAATATAAGATTATTCCAGCTGTTTTTTTAGGCTTTAAACGCTTCTTCATCTTTTAGTGGATAATTTAGCATTTTTTAAGAAATTACCATTTAAAATTATTTAATTTGTGAAGTTTAATGCTAGACTTCATATATTTTTATTGTTCTGTAGTAAATGATAGATTATAGGAAGCCGTCTATTAACCATTGAGGAGATTGTTTCGATAATCCATCTGCACATATGTCTAACACATGATATGTATCGATATTGAGCTAACAGTAGCTAAAAGTGGCTTCGCACTCTCATTTCGGATAAATATATTGAACATGCCACTATACTCACTGTCACTATGCTATTAATGTCATTAATGTTTATCCATACTACTTAGCATGTGCTGTGTGGTTTGGGACACAATCCATTTAAAGGTAAGAGATGTGAAAATGGCATAGCAAAAGTAATACCCATGCACAGTAGGCTATAATACCATTTTTCTACCGTAGCGGGAGAAATACAAAAGTCATGCCTGCTGTAGTTTTAAATGCTTTTTTGACGGTAGCTCAGATCATTTATTAACATCTGTCCAGATGACTGAAGGCTAAAATGTCCAATGACATGTAAAAATGCCCCAGGCCAAATATAAGAATGTTTTTTGCAGTGGTTTTGCTCACCTTCACATACAACTGCTTGAACTCCTCGAGATTGAGGCGGCCGCTGGGGCAGTCCTTTAGGAAGCCTTTGTACCACTGCTTTAGCTCATGCTCATTAAACTCTGTGTTCTTTACCAGGTCATCCAGCACCTCAGGGGTGAGCTTGCTGTTCTGTTTGCCCATTGTGTCTCTGTAGGTGCCAAAGAAGGATACAGATATACATTTGTCCACAATTTATGAAAATTACTAAACTGGCCAATCAAGTAACTGATGCAGAAATGATGGGGAACATTTTTAAACTTTTTTTTTTTTTTATTAGAGTTCGAAAAAAAAAAAAAAAAACATTTGGACACAAGGTTGGATTTATTTCCACATTCTTAAACTATACTGGATTTTTTTTCAACACTATGAAACAACACACATGGCATTATGTAATTAACAACATTATGAAGATCAGCTTGCAAGAACAGTATTTTCAAGTGTATTTGCAAAACCCATCAAGCACAATGATGAAACTGGGTCTCACTGGGCTTAGGAAAGCAAGGCCAAAACTTACCTCTGCTGCAGAAATTGTTCATGGATATTTATTCTGTCGGTATGTGTAGAAAAGGCAAATAAATTCTCTTGAATCTTAAGTTACCAGGCTCAGAAATCACCAATTAACAACACCTCAGATTCGAGGTGTTATGAAAGCTTTACAGAGCACAAGTAGCTGACACATCTCAATATCAACTATTCAAAATAATTTTACCATGTAGAAAGACAAATCAGGAAAGACTATGAAATTAGATTTGTCCAAACTTTTGAAATGGTAGTATATATTTATGGGGACGCTGGTTTAGTGGTTAGCACATTTGCCTAACACCTCCAGGATCCCAGATTGATTCCTACCTTGGGTCTGTGTGCATGGAGTGCTCGGTATATGTGTACATGCATGTCACTATGTTAGCCTCATTATCATCTGTAAATGATTTAAAAATACAAGGTGCCAAAGAAGTCAAATTGCCTCAAAAATATTGATAAAGATAAAGAGCCTTCCCGAAAACTCTGGAGGTTTGATGGAATACCAGGGCAGATATCACAGAAAAAAAATATTACATTCGCCTTGAATCCAAATCAAGTAAAATCTCCATGTTTACTGATATTTTCTCCACTGTGCCTGTTCATTTTAGGGGTGATGCTATTTCTATTTACCAACTTGCCACTGTTTATCTGTACGGTATGCAAATGTTTTGAATCTGGTTCACAGTCTCCATTATAGATGAACACAGATTTTGCAGGATTACCTGGTGGATGGGTTCATGAAGCAGGCTGATGTCACTACAATTTTTAGGAGGCAATTTTACACTCTTTTTTCTCTTTTTTTAATTAATAAACAAACAGACATATATTATAGCTTGCTTTGAAACAGCAGAAATAAATACAAATCATAATTAAATTTCTCACATGAGCGAGACTTAATCTCCACAGAAATAGAGGACTGAACAGTTTTTGTTCATGTATTTTGCCAGTGTTGAGGTAGATGAAGAATAGAATTTGCATCCTACTCCAGATCTCCCACGCTGCCCTGCTCTTGGGGCCGTAAGCCATTGTTTGAGGTCACGGCTAAAGAACACAAAAAACTCAACTATCACCTCCTGAGTATTTTCGATTTAGTCTACATCACTGTTATGCTTCAACAACAAACCCCAGAGAAGATTTTTCCCTATAACAAGCACAAGCAGCCCAGGTTTAATCAATCTGTATGAATGATTTGAGCATTTCAGGCAATGCTGCTTTGATGCAGCTACATTGAATTGATCTTTTTCAGTTACACAGAGAGAAAAACAGACTGCTATTAAGGGCAGAGCAGATCACATGAACAGCTCGAGTCCTGTCAACAACTAGATCATGACTAATAATTATACATGAGCAGTACATTCATTATCTTATTAGCACTTCAGAAACAATAATCACAATCATAATCATTTACTCATGGTGTTTACTGGATATCAGGTTTTTTAAATGGTAAAATGTTGACCAGTTCTTAGGTCAACATTTTCAGTTGTGCCAGCTCACTGCAGAGGAACTTTGCCTTGCATTAGAGCATCACCCTGGACTCCGATCTCCTGCACAGGACATTGATGAAGTGCATAATAATACAAATAGGAGGAATTAAATGGCCTTTTCATGAGCAAAACATTAGTAAAATCAAAAAGGTCCATTTAGTTCCCTCCGTCACTCAATCACAATTCCTGAAAACAAGTCCTGACTTGTAGGACATTACGATTGTTTTGTTATTACTGAAACTGGTTGAAGGTTGATGATTAAACTCACGCACTCCGGTATACACTGCAGGTACACAATGTATTGTATAAAAATAAATAAATAAAATAATAAAAAAGACTTACATTTTCAAATGAGTTGCAGAAAAGCCTTTCTGTTTTCTGTCTGCTTCGGGGTGAGGGCAGACGTGTGTCGAGAAGGAGAAAGCCTTCAGTGAGCGCCGCCGCA
The DNA here is from genome assembly GCA_013621035.1 of Clarias magur. Lineage (NCBI taxonomy): Eukaryota > Metazoa > Chordata > Actinopteri > Siluriformes > Clariidae > Clarias > Clarias magur. Next base: position 156,266 of record QNUK01000337.1, read on the forward strand.
GATGGAGTGACGCTGGAAGAGAAACGGACGGGCGAGCACGAGCGCGCTCTCTCTCTCTCGCTCCCTCGCTTGCTCTGCACGCATCTGCACAAATCTGATGCGCAACTCGACAATGACAAACGAATCAATACACAACTATAAATACGCAAATAGTGATATGACCAAAGTATGCACACATGATCAACACACCCACATGTGCCTGTTAAACATCCGACTCCATATCTACTCTGTCTCTTTGCCGTTCTAACTAAGGTTCGGGTTTAATTTCTATCATTTTACACGGGCTCGGGCGGTAAATGAGTGGTCATGTGATGCGCTTCGATTAGCGCGAGAAAGATGTGAAGATGGATGTTGACAGGGTGAAATGGAGGCTTGCCTCTGGCATTTACGTTTATAACGTATACATTATGTATAAACGACCCATTCTTGGCACAGTCTCTGAGACATTCTGAGCAGTCTGCTCGGGGGCACAGTATAATGCCTGACCCAAGCCAATTATGAAAGCTGGGATATAAGAAGAATAAAGAATTTCACTTTGCATTTACAGTATGTGATGAATGAACTTAACTTACTCTGCTGAAAAAAAACAGCATAGACCAGTATGATTTATATACTGGTAGTTTAAATTGGTCGCAAAGCAGCTTTACACAATCAAAAGAAGTAAGTTTGTATGAAATGTGAATGTGTATGAATCAAAATGATAAGATTGTCCTTGATGAGCAAGCCGAGGTCGCCGGTGGCAAGGAAAAACTCCCTGAGATGGTAATAGGAAGAAACCTTGAGAGGAACCAGACTCAACAGGGAACCCATCCTCATCTGGGTGATAACAGATAGCAGGGATTGATCAGCATAATACTGTGTAAGACTGGAAGTTCAGTATAACAGGAGATGTGTTAAAATTAAATGGAGTCCAGTTTGTTCCTGGAGGCTCAGGTAGACTGTAGGAAATTCCAGTCCTGAGCTATCGAACAACTGAAGTTACAGGTCCCCAGAGAACAGCTGTCTGCATCAGTCGAGGACAGGACAGTCTTCGTGGAAACCCTCCCCAGCCACCACGCGCATCCAGGCAGACCACATGGGGCATCCATGCGACAAGATCTCCAATCAGAAGCAGGACTCCAGGACGGGTTAGACAGGTGCCCTCTGTAGGGGTCTGGATCACTGGCAACTCAGGAGCGACATGTAAAGCTCGACAGAGAGACAGGGAGAGGGAAAGGAGAGAGAGAGAGAGAGTGAGAGAAAGAGAGAGAGAGAGAGAGAGAGAGAGAGAGAGAGAGAGAGAAGAGGAGGGAGCAGAAAATAAGAAGAGATGGCAGTTAGGTATAGTCACAGTCAACATGTATAAGGTGAATGTATATTTAGTGCAAAGTGCAAGCAGGGACTCCGTCAGGACTATCTATAACAGCATAACTAAAAGAGAGAGCCAGAAGGAAACACAGCCATGAGGGCTCTCTGAGATGTAAAGCAACCAATCACCTCACAGTCAACAAACCAATGAGAGTAGGGAAGACAGCATCTAAACATACCAGTTCAACAGAATACTCTACGTCCATGAGTCCCCCCCGAGATCTACTCCTTTACCTAAGGCTAATCTATTTACAAAAATGCTTGGCTAAATAAAGAGGTTTTTAGCCTAGACTTAAACACTGAGACTGTGTCTGAGTCCTGAACATTAATAGGAAGACTATTCCATAACTCTGGGGCTTTGTAAGAAAAAGCATCACAACATCAGTAATATCTTTCCATCGAGGCCCCTCTTATCATATGGGATACAGTGTGGAAATGTGCTCACTGTTTTCACCTCACTTTTAGCCGGTGTTTTCGCGCTGCCGCTTGTCAACAGTGTGGCTCTGTTTGAGGTGCGCGAGGAAATTAGTCGTGCTCGAGTAAATTAGCTTCTTTTAGTTGCCACAAACTTCAGACAAATTTTATACCGGGCTTTGGCTTGTTCAAAGTGTAAAGTTGCGAACCCGAATAATTTCCATACGACTGAAGAAACCGCGCCTCTGTTGGAAACGAGCTCTTTGGTTTTATCAGAGTGCGCTGCCATGTTGTATCTCGTATTTCCCACGTGTGAGTCACAGAGGGGGCGTGGCAGAACTACAGAAGCTCGCGGTGCCGTACCAAAGTGAAACTGTAAAATTCTCTCACAGGTGAGCGGTTAATTAGGCCTTGTTTATACACCTAGTTGAACAACCAGACAGTAAGACAATACAATAGTCCAACCTAGATGTGATTAAAAGCATGAACTAGTTTTTCTGCATTATTTAGTGACAATATGTTTCTTATCTTGGCAATATTTCTAAGGTGAAAGAAAGCTATCCTGGTAATATTATTCAAATGTGCCTCAAATGAAAGGCTGGAATCTATGATCACACCAAGGTCTTTTACTGTTGCACTTGATGGAACAGAAAGGCCATCTAAAGTTACAGTGTGATCAGAAAGCTTACTTCTACCTACTTGTGGTCCTATGACTAGAACTTCTGTCTTATCAGGATTAAGCAGAAGAAAATTAATCAACATCCAATCTCTTATGTCCTGCACACACTGCTCAATTTTAGCAAACTGGTTTTTCTCATCTGGTTTTGCTGAGACATATAATTGTGTGTCATCAGCATAACAATGAAAACTAATACCATGTTTACAAATTATGTTGCCAGAGGAAGCATGTAAAGGGAAAAAAAGCAGTGGGCCTAAAATTGAACCCTGTGGAACATCAAACTCCACTTGAGAACATGAGGAATGGTCACCTGATGATGATCTAAATCTACAAACTGATAACGATCAGTCAAATAGGATCTGAGCCACAAGAGGGCAGTTCCCTTAATTCCTACTACCTTTTCTAATCTGTGAAGGAAAATACTATGATCAATGGTGTCAAAAGCTGCACTGAGGTCCAGTAACACAAGTATAGTGACGCAACCCTGATCAGAAGCCAATAGGAGGTCATTTACTACTTTAACAAGTGCTGTCTCTGTGCTGTGATGAGGCCTAAATCCTGACTGATACAGTTAATTCATGCCATTTCTGTGTAGATGTGAACATAGCTGCTGTGATACTACCTTTTCCAGAATCTTGGAGATAAAGGGAAGGTTTGATATCGGCCTGCAAATAGAAAGCTGACAGGGGTCAAGGTCAGGTTTCTTGATTAGCGGTTTAATAACTGCTAATTTAAAGGATTTGGAAACATACCCACTGCTGAGTGAACAGTTAATTATTTTCAACAGGGCTTTAGCTCATTATTTTGTTGTTTAATAGCTAGTACTGAAAATAATGTGTGATGTAAATACATGGACTGTGTAGTGTTATCTTTAAATGGATTTACATACAAGAGACAAAAATAATACATTTACCAAAAACATGTAAATACATTATTTTACATTTATTAAATATCTGTGGGTTGTCTAAAAACACAACACAAACCTTTAATATGACTGTATGGAAGCAAATTAGCATCATAATTACTTGAATTATATCAGCCTTTGAAAAATACATTTTGAAATTTAATCACTGTTGAATTGTTAATTTTGAAATTTATATACTACTGAATTTATTAAACTGAAATATTTGACTTTAAAAAGCAACATCTTTGAATTTAAGTGCTCTGAATGTCACACGAGATTTTCAACAATCCATTTCAAGCTGTGAAATTCAGATAGAAAATTCAAGCTGTGAAATTCAGATAAAAATTTCAAGCTTGGAAATTCAAATACAAATTCAATACAGGAAAAGCAATCGAGCCAGAACGGAATCCTTTCGTCAGTTATGTGACCCAGGGAAGCAGACGTCTTCGATACCGGTTCCCAGTGAGTCTAGCTACATGGTGGAGGGCAGATAAAGGATTTTAGTCAAAGTTTAGTTAAAGTGGGGCTAGTGAGCATGAGACACAGACTGATGTTTGTTACACACACACGCACGCACGAGAGAGAGAGATACACAGTGGTGGCCAAAAGTATTAAGACAGCATGTGCCATGTATTAGTTCTCTCTGTGTAAATAACAGGTGACGTCACCAGTTAGGTCAGATCTGGCTGAAGAGCTGTGTTAATTAAAATTAGCTGCTTTAGTTAATTGATGGGACAGATAAGTGGCAGGACTTAGACTTCCTGAAGCCAGGGTGCCCACCTCTGTACGAAGCGCCTAAAACTCTCAAGTGAATTGTGAACCTCTGTGGAAAATTTGTGTACATGATGTTCATGTTCATACACATCCTGCCAAATCTTTCCTACCTTTTAATTTCTGGAAAATAGCAGGTGAGAAAGGTTATAAATGTAGCCTGGCAAAAATGAAGAATATGCTACTAAAGTGTCTAAAAAAGCAATGATTCTGAAATGAGTCACCTTCAAATAAATATGGCTATTGCAAGTATTTGTGGTGATAAAAAAAATTAAAAACCTGTAATTGTGGAAGAAATGACACTGCAGAGTTTGTCAGTTTGCTCTGACTGTGTGCAGCTGCAGGAAAACTAGCTGTGATCTTACAGTAACGGTTAGGTTAAATGTTTACATTAACTTAAAACCGTCATAAAATTTAGGTTGAGGCTCATAAATAATGGGAAAAAATGGCTGACAAGTAGTTGCATTGCCAGGTGTAACATGACTCAGCAAGTAAATAAAAGGAGGGCATGCTTTTCAATAAAGGAAGAACAAAGACTGAAAGCAGGAAGACCCACAAGTCTGACAAAGCATCTAGAGGAAGGAAACTCGGCATTGGTCATCATGTCCATGAGTTTCAGACTTCAGGCATTTATTGACTGCAAAGAATTTTTATTCAAGTATTAAAGGCAATCCTTAAGTTTAATTGTTTTCCCCATTATTTATGAACCCCCAAAATAAGTGTGTGTATGTGAACATGTTTGTAATTCCTGAATGGTTAATGCCACTGTAGCGCTTGTTCTCGGCTAATGACTTAGTACATTAGTATAGTACTGTATAAATAGCATAATGCCAATTTGTGGACCAGCATCTCAGAAGAATGGATTCGCTGCAGAGAAAACCGCAACAACAACCGTGAAATGACTCAAGAGTCGTTTCTCTGACCTCACATGTATTTGTAACGAACTCAGGTGAGTTGAGATTTCTTAATACTGTATAAGATAGGAAAAACAACAAAAGAAATTAAGTTCAAAATCAGAGTTTTCAATTTGTCCGTAACATATTTGGGTTTACAGGTTTCACAAACTCTTTGTCTGAATTGGTTTCTCACAAGGTAAGTTACTATACTGTCTTTCCTTCCACACTTAAATCAAATAATATCAAACATTCTTACGTATCATCCTTTTTCACCCTTAATTTTCTTTTAAACAACTAGCACTTAAATACAAATTTTTGAAAATACAGTTTGAAAACTATTAAAACTGTATTTAAAATACAGTTTGAAAACAACAAAAAGAAGAAACACTTCTTTTTTAAATTATCTTAATCTCTAATGAGAACAGTCTTCAAATAAAACGTAGATGTGAGATTTAATGTCTCTGAGCTGTTGATGAAGAGTGGTTCGATTCCTTACCACAGGGTTCAGCAATACTTGGTTTTTCTTTCAGGAAGAAAAAAACAAAAAATTATCCAAGAAAGACTCAAGGGAGGCTCGCCAGTCCAAACCCTCCTCAGAACCACCGGAAGGCCGGGACAGATCCAGAATGCAGGCAACAGAATATTTCGTCCCAAGGAAGACACCAATCAACTGAACAGAAATTTTCAAACAAAGGAAAAAAAACCTGACCTTGAAAAGACAAGGTCACAAAAATATCATAAATATCTTCATTGTACATGATGGATTCCAACAATACTTAGATGTTTACATGCATTTCTCAAATAAAGAGTGTGCAACTCTATATACACAATGTCTGTAGTCATTTGAGCACTTTCCTTCATATAATTACATAGTTAGCTGCCATTTTATCAATACAGTAACACACTGTTTCTGTTTCCGTATCTAAATCCTCCTCTGTTTTTACACACAATTAGAATTTGAGTTGTAAACACCAAGAAGGCAGTTTAACTTACCAAGGAAGTCTCTAACTTTCAGAACACTTCTGGTTTGGATAGCTCGCGTCTCCTTCAAACGCTTTTCTCTGACCCTTTTTAACCAAAATACACGCTATATCAGCGTCACTCGTAATTAACATGTTTTAAAGTATGTTTTTTTTTTCTTTCACTCACGTAAGTTCCTCAACAAGTCGCGAAAGACCTCACTCATTAGGAATGGGCATCAGCGCGCGAGAGAGACATTCCTAACTACACGTGCACACCTTGTGAAAGAAAAAAAAACAGAACGCGCTGAATTTCCGCGCTGCTATTGGTCCGCCTCAAGTTCAAGTTTAATTATCATCAGCCACATTAATTGCGACTAAAATATATGCACATATATATTCTATATTGCTATATACATATTTATATGATGTATATAAATACAATTCTTGTTCATTTTATTACAGTTTATTTATTTTTTCTGTTATTTCCGGTAACCTGGTTACACCACACTTTGCTTGCCATTTCACTGGCATATTGAGTGTTTCATTTCAAATGAAATGTGGTGATGTACAGAGGACAAACGTCAAAACATTACAAAATTTATACTGGGTGTATGTTCGATTGTTATCGCATGTGTGATGTTCAATTTACTTATTCTGCCTGATTTCCCCTCTGCTTTTAAGACTCTCAACAATCTGCTGATTGGGTGGACAGTAGAAAACCTCTTTCTGACCACTCCAGTTGCGTGTCCCAAGTCTGGAAATCCCCCTCATCAATGGACAATTTTACAACATTTAAGAGGCTGTACATTCAAGGGCTGCAGCCCCGTCCTTTGGATGTGACATTTACATTGCTGCATTTCAATCTTATGAATCTTTTGAACAATGAGTAATATTTATGACTGTTTGATCCTGTTCATACTTAAAATGGTATTTACAATTACTGTAAAATATTGTAGCTGCTGTTTTATGATCATAATATTCCTGATTAATGCTATTAACTATTGCAAGCCAATGTTCCCATTTATAAATTATGTACTAAATGAGCACATGTACTAAATGGCATATGTGATACAACAGTTTGTTTTAACTAGTATGTGAATGGACGCGTGTCTACAATACAGAGTTGAAAAAGGGTTTTTTCGGTCAGAAAATGTTTAATGTTCTAGCACCTCTGATCAATGTTTGAACTATTGCTCCCAATACTGTATGAATATGCAATATTTTAACCATAACTAACCACTGCAGGTCTACATTCTTCCCATATATAATCTGTATATTTACTACACTTTAATACGTATCATTTCAAGTGGATTATATATATATATATATGCAGGCAGTGTGGGGTTATATGTTACAAAGTAGCACATTACAAATAAATATATACAATTAATTATAGTAATGAAGTAATGTATTACTATTCCTAAATTCAGTATTTACATTACAGTTAATAATCAAGGAACTTGCTTTCCATAGCTTCAGTTATCTGCATAATGATCTCGGCTGACCACTGGGTGAATTGATTTCTCACCACAATGGGCTGTAGGATACAGCACTTCAGTGAGAATGACTTGCTTTAGCTGATGAGAATACAGCTTCTCTCAAATGCAACACTGAGGTGACTAAATATTAAAAGTCAGATGGAGATCCTGAGCCATTTCCCTACAGTAAGTTTATATATGGAAATCAGCAGTAAGAGGAACCAAAGAGGAACAGTTTGTCTGACAAACAATTAGACAAACTTCTCCTCATGAGATATAACCACTGCTTATCAAATAACCTAGACTAATTTGGTATAAATACATGCTCTGGTGACTAAGCAAAGTGATTGTTCTTTTTGGCTGCAAAATAGTTATTTTGCAATTTCGTTTGAAGTTGGACACCATCTAGATGAGAATACAGCTTCTCTTCCATCTACTGCAAATATCAGTCTGTGTGTCATGCTCACTATCCCAACTTTAACTAAATTCCTTTATCACAGTAAAATGATTAAATATCTGATAATATATATAATTAGTGTAACACACTTCAGGCGCACTTACCGAGCCGCTGCCCTCCACCATGTAGCTAGGATCCGGTATCAAAGACATCCGCTTCCCTGCGTCACGTGACTGATGAACGGATTCAGTTCTGGCTCAATTGCTTTTCCTGTATTGAATTTGTACTTGAATTTCCAAGATTTAATTTTGTATTGAATTTGTGCTTGAAATTTTTTTATATGAATTTCACAGCTTGAATTTTCTATCTGAATTTCACAGCTTGAAATGGATTGTTGAAAATTTCGTGTGACATTCAGAGCACTTAAATTCAAAGATGTTGCTTTTTAAAGTCAAGTATTTCAGTTTAATAAATTCAGTGGTATTTAAATTTCAAAATTAACAATTCAACAGTGATTCAATTTCAAAATGTATTTTTCAAAGGCTGATATAATTCAAGTAATTATGATGCTAATTTGCTTCCATACGAATGCACTTTTCTAAAAGTAATCAATAGAAATCACTTAAAACTAAAAAAAAAAAAAAACAGCATAGACCATTATAGCTGGTTACCAGCTTGACCAGCAATTATACCAGCAGGCTTACCAGTATACCAGCACCAAGGGGTCAGCTGTTTTGGCAGTGGGACCACTTGCATTTTTTTTTTTGGTACCTGTCAAAATAACTTAAAATGTTTAATCATTTTTAACCATACACATATGTGTAATGTATCGATTTATATCTTTATTTGTTAATGTACACTCACATATCAATAAAACATTGTGCTTTTGTAAAATAAAGAAAATAGGTGCGCTTTTTTTCAGTCTCTCTGTTAAAATGAACTAAAATGAACACACACATAGCCATATATCTATATATCTATACATATATATCTATAGAAATCTTAAAGTGTCTACTTTTAAATGTAGCAAGCTTAATCAAAAATAAATGTCCTCAGTTTATGTAATCCATATGAATCTAAAGAGAGACACAGTCTTTCTGCCACACTTCATTCACTGATAATGACCTGAGACAGGACACGCCTACACGCTGTTCACAGGGAAACAGTCAGGGTAATCTTCATACAAGGCCATGCCCCCAAACACACACACACACAGTAGATCCGATAATTTTCCTCCGCGTGTGGAAGATGCTAGGTGCTGTACAGGTTTCTGAATGTTCTGGACAGTGGGAGGAGTTTAAATTTACCTCAGAACAAAACTAAGACTCCAACAGAGAACAAAGGAGGAGAATACAGAAAGCTGTTACAATGGGTAAGTTTTTAAATCTAATATAATCCTTATTCTGATCATATAACCTAATATAAAATTTTTTCCCCTAATTTTCTCACAAGCTTTTGTCAGTTTATGTGAAACATTGTCATTTAATGTCATTTACATGGTTTGGTTAGCATGTAGAAAACACTGCTAAATCATGCTATCATACTGCCTTATGTAGCTTAGCACAAACAGGTTAGCTCACAGGTGGCTAAGCTAATACCTTACAGTATGTAGATTACAGATGGTTGTCAGTATCAGCTGTGGTGTAAATGTTTATAATATAGTCACCCCGTTTTGGATAGCTTTATGTTACGGCAGCTATTTGGTTCAGTTTTTGGTTAGTTTATTACACTGCTATCTATAATGTTATTTAGCAAAAACACTTTAGCTCCTGTTGCCTAAACATTGCAAAAATTTGTGTTGTCTTTATGCATTGGTTAATAGTTATTTATGATTATTGACAGTAATTTTATTATCATCACGCTTATGTTTCTTTTTCCTTTTTCATAAACTGTTGTGACCATGAAAATGATCGGCCACCTGTTTTATAGAGACCAAATGCAAAAAAGCAGGCAAGATACAGACGGACCATCACTATGTCGTGGGAACCTCGACCACGACTGGGGTCTGGATTCAGGACGGATCTCTTGTATTTTTTTAAGTGATTGACCACACGATAAGGCTTCACCTGTGACTGCACACAACCAGCACATGGACTGATCTCAGATGCCAGGAATGTTACCACTTCTGGTCACAGGGTCTGTGTGAATTGCAAATCAGTTTATGGTAAGCAGCCATAAACACCTTGGAAATGCCAGGTATGCGATGTTCACTTGTGTCTTGAGTTAAACAAGAATTGCTTTTCGAGAGAGGCACAAAGATGTATGACTGTGTATAGGGTGTAAAAGTGGGCTTTTTAGTGCACTGTTCCTGTTCCCACTGTTTTACCCTGAATGTCTGTTTGCACGGCCATATTTACAGTATGCCAGAAATGTGCCTTCTATGTATAAGATCATCTGTGTCACTCTTCCCTCAATCCTGGACATTTACTTTGCACTAGGTGAAAGAGGTGACATTTATATGTTCATAAGTAAGAAAAATACACAAATGTCAGGACATGTCAGAACTACTTCAGGGCCCATAAACCTGCAGACCCGTTATCAAAACCTATTTGCTGTTCATTGTTAAATTATCATATTGCTACAAATGTGCATATTGTATATATTGTTACATATTACACAATGTTAATATTGTTTGTGTTCACCAATAAAGCTGATTTTATACTGATTTCGTTTTATATTTTACATATTGGATGACAATTTTCCATGTATTCTGGCTTTTTTACCATACCAGCATTAGATGGGGTTGTGAACAGCATAGTATCATGGCACTACAATGCAAAATATATGCTGGTATGCTGTGGACTAGCATCAGTAAAGTGACCAGAATACCAACACCAGCATACCAGCAAAATGTATGCTGGTCACCAGCATACCAGCACCAAAACACAACATATTCTGGTATAATGTTAACCAGTTATGCTGGTCTATGCTGTTTTTTTTCAGCAGGGTAGACACATGTCCACATACGTTTGGCCATATAATGTTATTCCAGACTGAAAAATCCATCTTTGTCTGAGCAACTACCAGCTGAAAAAAATATACACTGAACTGGTGAAGCTGGAAACACTTTCTCAATTTCTGCCACTAATGAAACGATTAAATCTAAAACATTTTACGATCAGCTTAATCAAGTCTCAGAAAGCTGGTACAAGTACTCTTACTTTGTTTTACTGAAGTACAAGTAAAGTTACCATTATAAAAATCTACTCAAGTAAAAGTAAAAAGTAGCTCCCTAAAAATTTACTCAGAGTAAAAGTTACTGAGTTACTTTTTTAACAGCGGGGTTGGATGGGGGATTCTAGTGTAGTTCAGAAAACAGAAACAAATATAAATCTCAAACTAGTTGTTTTTAATTGAAGGAACACCTTTGCATAATAAAGTTATTGCCTTACTTTAGCTTGAAATCAAAGTGGTCGCTTAAATATGGTGTGACGATTTGCGCCGGATAGCCGAGGGGGAAAAAAAAGCTCAGAGCCAAGAATAACATTCAGCACAAAACCTTTATTGGCCTCTTTCAACTTCACAAAATTATAATACAAAACATAGAGTAAAAGTAAAGAATAGAGCTTTTCGGGGGTGATCAGCACACCTGAGCTCTTTCTCTCCTTCTCACGCACACACCTCCGCACCGTACACACCGGGGGATGGGCAGCATCTCTTAAAAGGGCAACATCCATACATACAGTAATGTGGTATACAACATAGTAGTGGCTGTTACAATGGCCAGGGGTTTGCTTCATAAGAATTTGAAGGTTTCACTTTCAGCTGGGTCTGCATCACTGGCATCTGTTTTATCCGTCTCCATCATTGTTGTGAATCTAGTGTGTTTGTTCTCCGCCCAATCGATCGGTGCAGTGGTTTCCAGGATGCAATTTTTTTTCCTTCCCCGTTGCATTATTAGGGCCCAAGCACTATAGGTGCGCAGGAACCTCTTGTTTTCCTAAGGAATATTATTAGGGCCCAAGCACTATAGGTGCATAGGACCCTCTTGTTTTCCTAAGGATTATTTATTTATTTAGGGCCCAAGCACTATAAGGTGCGCAGGACCCTCTTGTTCTCCTAAGGATTATTATTATTAGGGCCCAAGCACTATAGATGCACAGGACCCTCTTGTTTTCCTAAGGATACATTTTTTCCACCCTTTTGGACTTTTCTGGGGTCTTAACATGCTCAAAAACTCAGAGCAAAAACAGACAGGTTGGAATCTGCTGCCATCAGGATGCCTGACAGTCGCGTGGTCCAGGGCCCCCAGGGGCCCCCACACGAGATTTAGCTAGATAGCTCATGCACACTTTCACGTAGGCACACGAAACTCGGTGCACATTTAGAGCTCACTGAGTCGAACAACTTTCGCACTGCATGTCCTGGGCTCAACTCAACAGGAGGCCGGTTATTTTGGGTCGTTTGCAAAAATGCACCCGATGGATTCTGATATACTCCTTCTAGGGAATTTATACGATCGCCACCAAACCGGGCCGATGTGATCTAAAGACATTGAGGAGGCAAAATTGTAGAGGGATTTTTGATATCTCAAACGGGTCAGCCATGATAATGCCTTAAATGTACGCTGAAAAATTATTAATAACTTTCTGTGTGCCATTATATTGAGTGACATTATACTCAGTGACACCTTCAGTGATATCACATTCAGGAACATCATAGTGTGAGGCTTATTTTCCAGCATCTGCGGACTATTGTACACACATACACATCACAAATGTTAACACTCTCACACACACACACACACAAACACACTGATACATCACACACATGCACACATACATACACACACATTACAAATGTTAACACACACACACCTCTCTCATGAAGCACACACAAGCACAAACACTTACATCACAATGTTAACAGTCTCACAGTCACAACTCACTGCATGACTCATATAGTTATCATCCGTGTGCGCGTGTACTGTTTACTATAACATAGTGATCACGTGTGTGCATGCATGTAAAGCATTTTATTTGTTTTGTATCCAAGTATATTGACTTTCTTTCACAATGGCCCTAAAAAAAGATGAACAAGCAGTGACAATGCAATGTGACAATTCCGCAAAATCCTGAAAAGGAGGCAAAAGCATGTGTCATTAGAGGTTTCAGACAGAGTAGTGATTTCGTGTGTGGGGGTGTTTAAACACGCGTCTGTGAAAGTTTTTGGTTTGTAGAACGAATTCTTATGGGGAAATTTACTTTGATATATGAGTGCTTTGATATACAAGCATGCTTCCGGAACAAATTATGCTTGCAATCCAAAGTTTAACTGTAATTTATTCTTTCATCTTCTACCCCACTTATTCTGTGTACAGGGTTGCGGGTGGCAGGGTGGAAGGTTGCAGGAGATTTAGAGAACAATCCATCACAGGGTCACTCACAACAGTACTTATCAGTACTTTAACAATACTAGTCTAATCCAACTGCATTCAAGAATCTTGAATCAAGTCGCCTTTAGTTCACAGTTCACAGCTACAGGATTAGATCCTTAATGTATGAGTAACAGTTAATTTCCCTGGGAATTAATGGCCTGAATAAGCTTTGCAAGAACTGAACATTCGACTCACCATTTGAACAGTGTCATTCCAAGTTCTCTATTGTAAGCTCAATAAGCTACAATAAGGTCAGGAGGATTACTACCAGGGACCAAGGATTAAGGGAGCTAGCAGACCCACCATTTAGTAGACTGTTGTTATTGAATTCCTAACAAACCAAAAGATTGAACACAGTGCTCTAAATCAAGGGACCTGTCTGTTGGATTAGCAAAATGTGATGCTTCAACTATTATAGAACTTTCAACAAATATATAATGACACACTAATGTCCTCATTAAGACAGATTTTTACCATGAAGATTTAGCACAACATGCTTCATGTAATTCACCATTCTGCAACCCCAGACTTAGCTTTGACTAGTATCAAAGGTTAAACATTATATACTGGGTGATGAAAGAACAGTAGTAAAAACGAAAAGGCAGGTTGGGGGAAGTGCAGAGAAAGGAGGGTGAAAGAAAGCAGATGCATGTTAAAGACATTACAGTGCATATGGTTACTGAACTATTATACACACACAATTTAAAAAATATATATTTTATCTAAGGTCACTAAAGTATTCAATTAATACTGTAAACTGCATTAATAAAGAACAGTAATATATTTATCTACCATACTGTATGTAATATATCAGTATAATTAGTAAACATTGTAAAGATTTCGGCATTTGGTTTCTGTATTTTTACTCTCACTCACCATCTATACCGCTTAATCATGTATTCAGGGTCATGGGGGGTCTGGAGCCTATCCCAGGAGACTTGGGGCACATGGCAGGGTACACCCTGGACAGGGTGCCAATCCATCGCAGGGCACAGACACACACACATACACTCACTCATTCACACACTACGGGCAATTTGGAAACGCCAATTAGCCTAACCTACATGTTGTCTTTGGACTGTGGGAGGAAACCGGAGTACACGGAGGTAACCCCCCAAGCACGGGGAGAACATGCAAACTCCAAGCACACAGAGACGGGAACCGAGCCTGGCCGGGGATCGAACCCTGACCCTGGCGGTGCAAGGTGACAGTGCTAACTACTACACCACCGTGCCGCCTTCTGTATTTTTAGAATTTAGAAGTAAAGAAAGTTAATATTCAGTGTTTTAAATATTTAATATTTAGGACTGCAAACTATTTCTAGTTCCCTTTTTAAATGTAAGCAAATTTGTGAGATTAAGGCCATGTTTCTACAAAAGGTCTTATTTTCCTTTAGTCTAATCTTTTCTATGATGAGTGTGATCAAACAGGATTGCAATAGATATAATCCAGGTAAAATGCACACTCTAATTAAAGCACAGAAGAGGACAAAGAAAATCTTTACAAACTCTAGAATTTTGAAGTTGTTGTATAACTTATAACTTTTATAACTTTTACTTGTTACAACTGATATTTGTTATGTTTACAAAATAACACAAAATAATTTTTTGGACGCCACTGTGTGTACACATTCTTTATATTAAGCCCCTGTAAGGGAAGTTATATGACAATGATCTATTTTTCAGAGGTGGAGTTCTGACTTCATTTATGGTAACCTTGGTTTATCTAAAACAACTGTGCCTGTAACATGAAAGAGATAAGCAGGACATTGATAGACATCAAAGTTTTCTATAAAAAGCCAGAAGGCATCCTCCCATCCTTTTGAAGTTATTAAGAAATTAGGGCCAATCCACTCCTACATGCTCTCCTGTGTAATATGTTTACAGCAAATAATAAGATCCAATCATTCTTTAATGTGGCCTAACATCTCACAGAGACTTTCACTAAAATCATATTACATTTTCCTTACTGTTTGATTTTAGATGACAGAAAAAATATTCCATCAAAGGGGTAGTGAGGTAAAGACTGTTGAAACATAAGTCAGCTTTCACCAAACTACGAAATCACTAATTGTGTCCAGTTAAATGATAATTAAATAATTACTCTCCTAGATATACAATTAGTTCTTGTTAAAATTAATTTTAAATTCTTGCCTTGATAGTTACAAGATATAACTATTCTTTCAGCTATTACTCAGCTATAGCACTCACATTCATAATTGGTCTAAAAGATGTGATTTAGAGAAATATATATATATTTTTTTTATCACATTTTAACATATATAGTTTTTTTTAAGCAGCTCCTCAGAATATTTTTAGCAAATATAGATTTAATATAAACTACCAAATAGCTTAATTTTAACATGTAACTCTTTGTATAGGATTTATAAAGGGCACATTCTATTCAGTGGGTTTGTGTGTGTTTTGGATAAAAGAAACCTGGCGTCCCCACTCACTTACGACACAGGAGCAATAGACAATATTGCACCTATTTAACAGATTTCATAAATGCCTTCAGGGCTATGTAGGGTATTTATATACACTGCATCAGTTATAAGCTCAGTTCTGTATTATATTTACATGCATGCATACAGTATGTATATGTCAGTAGAACAGACATTGTCCCAGTGAGTGATGGACAGAGATAGCAATTGAGAAAACCCGAAGATGGCATGGGAAGGCACTCCAGAATCTAAAAGGTTAAATAAGAATCATGATAAAGTTATGTTACAGCTGTTGCTAGACAGACATACTAAGCCGTGATCATAGCCACTGTGTTCGTTTCCTCCCTAGGCAAGAATTGAGAAATTTAAATCCCTCTCCCCACCCCCTGTATGGCACTGGCTTGGAGCACACGACGACTGCAATGCAGCAAAACATTTAACGAGAATTATTTAAAAAGTGCTGATTGCCAGAGCTGCATGTAAATTTACTATTCAAAGGGGCAAGGTGGATTTAACTCAAATCTGATCCAGAAAACAAGACTTAAACCTCAGGGGGGAAGGGTGTATGGAATAAATTGGCAATGGTGAGTCTAGGCATTTCGCCCACCCTGTTCTTATTCAGGAAAAAAATTGTCATTTGGGATACAAAGCATCATAAACACCAATCAGCCGTAATATTAACACCACATAACATTAACACATTTTTGCTAAAGCAATGTGGTTTCACTTTCCACTGTTTGAATAATCAATTGTTTACTGTGTGACCTCTGTGGGCTGGGGGTCAAGACGCCCACACATGATGCATATTCAATAACTCTTTGCTCTTCCTGCAGTTATCAGAGATGCTGTTAAAGAATATGCTGTTCATAAAAATTTTGATAAACAGTACATCACAATTACTGTATCCAGACTTGCAATAAGTAAAATAGCCGGTGTTTTATAACAAAATGTATGCACCAAAATAATTTTTTTTGCAAGGAGCTATTAATACATGATTTAAAAAAAAAAATTTAGTTTTTCTTAGTGACTTTTAGAGCAACAATTAATCTATAGATGGTGTTCTTCTTGACAGATTTTTGAACAGCATGAAGAGATTTTTCAGAAAGCCAAGGTTGTCTAGCTCATGACTCCACTGACATTTTCCCTCTATAAACTGAACTTATAGATATAAACTGAACTTATAGAATAGATAGATATTTATCTTTGCGACAGTCCACTCAACAATCCAGCCTCTACTGACCTGATAAAAATCTGACATTTTTTATACATACATTTTATCATGATATTATTATGGGTGTCTTTACTCTGTGCACTCTCATGAATGAATTATTACTTATTAATTTCGGTTCACTGCTCACAGTTTTCTGACATATGTTATGCTGCAGAATTATGAGAAACACAGACATACATAAGGTATGAAAAAGTTGGAGTGACAGTGTTCAGCATTACACATACAAAAACCTGCATAAAATGATCCATTGTGTCTGGAGTCGTATTGCTATGGTAACAATCCATGCACCCTGTTCCCTGAATGCAATTTGCTTGCACACCTGTGCTCTGAGCGATTGGGTTGTGGCATTAATATCAATAAGGTACCACCTGTCCAAAGTGCCACCTAAGCAATAGAGCAGCATTCTGTGCATCTCACAGTTAATTAGCATCATCATCTTCCTCTTAAAAGACAGCACTTACATGAATATTAAAATGAATATCTAAAACAGATGGATTGTAGAGAGAATGGACAATGCTGGATAAGTGCATGTTTGGACCATTTTGGACTGATGTGTGTGCGATTTCCTATAACGGATTAATGTTATTCATTTTGTATTGTTGTCTTACAACCTAATCAGGATAAGCTGGTTCCTGAGGATGAAGGAATGAACATACAGTATGAGTATAGTAATTTCTTATTTTTTCATCTGCTCCCGTTAGGGGTCTTAACAGTAGAAATTCATTTTTGCATATTTGTTCTGGTATAAGGTTTATGCTGGATGACCAAATCTGGGCTCGGGACCGGCATTTGTGACAGGTGACTTGTGCAATCTCACTGGGTATGATGCACTGGCCAGGAAACAAACCTCCCACATGGCAGATGAGGATTCTACTACAGGGTGACCAATGCAAACACATTGTATACGTTATGTACCATGTATACCATGTATAGTACCCAGCAAAAATGTTGCACACAATGTTCAACCACCTTTAGTTTTGATTTTGTAATGCATTCAGAATCTGTGCCATTAGGAAAGAAAAACTCCATAAATAGAACTGGCAAGAACAGGCACTATGCATGATGGGTGCATCGCTTCATAGCCTTCTTACCCTGATCTGGACTCATCTGACATGACCTTTTTGCATTACTCCAAAATCCAGTCTTTAGGCTTCCTAACAAACTGAACCCTAACAAGTGGTTTTCTTTTTGATACACAGCTGTTTAGTCCCATTCCTATGAGTTCTCATCACATACCGATAAACGTAGGTATAGTTTTTATTGTCCTTAACTTCACCAAGTGTTTAATCTCCATAATCTCATGGTCCTTCATGAATTTTTAGAATCATATTTCTTCCGTGAAGTTGAGGGTTCAGCTCTATCCTTGGAGGTTTAATTATGTAGTTCTTAACCACATTCAATTTAAGAAACATACTTACAGTACTTGTTTTCTTTGCTTGATGCAGGATAATAATTTGATCTCAAACACAGTAGCATCTTTTCCATGACCATGGGATACATCTTCCAACATGGTTGTTTAAGAAATTAGAAGCTTGTTAAAAGCATTATGGCGATTGTTGTTGAAACTTATTAATTAGTACACTAATTAGACAATTGAAACATTTAAGTACTAGCTTGTTTAAATCCAATGTTTGCAGATGTGATTTTTTTTCTTTTGACCAGAAAGTGTCATCTTGTATACTTGTGCAGAATATTAATGAATACACAGGAACCTCGGATTGCGAATAACATGGTTTGTGAGTGTTCTGCAAGACGAGCAAGGATATTTAATAAATTTTGGCGTGAAAAACGAACAAGACGAAAGTCTTGGTTTACAAATATCATGTAGCACAAATGAGCTACTTGTTTTGATGCTGAGCGTCACGTGATCACAACTGAGCCAAAGTTTTTTCTCTCTCTTGCACTGCAGAATTGTGGGTTATTGTCTCCTCTGCTCTGTCTTTATTTATTTGTTCTTTGTTGTTATTTATAGTCTATTATGCAACAGCTTTATTGAGGTATTTGAGATTGAGTTGGGCTATACAGGGCCCATGAAATACAGTGTGTTTGACACCTGGAAACAAAAGAAAACTGACACATTTCACTGTCAGAGTTCTTGATAAAGGAGTCAAATTACTTTGTATTCTCTGAATTCACTGAGAATTAACAGTAGCAACAAGGTTGGCAAGTATAAGCAAAAGAAGTGGGTCATTCATCTCCTACTTCATAATTTCTCCAGGAACTGTCTTTGTCTAGTTTCTCTATATACTCCCCTGCTCCACTAATGCCATCAAGGTTGAACGTTTTCTCAGTAGTAAGAGTCTCATCAATGTACTGACCTTGAAGTCTTCTGAAAAAAGCCAATCAGTTTTATGGCTTCCTTCTCTCACATTTAGTAGTCATAAATGAAGTTTTCACCCCAGATGAAAAGGTTCAAACAGTGGAAATATTTACGTAACGTACAATAAGCAAATAATAGTTACCAATCATTTCTAAAAATACATTTTGTGGTAATGACCATTCAGATTGATTCAGACCTCAAGTGTAGACTATGTCTAATGTACTTAGCCATGGGTTTCTGAAAAGTGTGTGGCGAAAAGCAATCTGTTTACTCTGCCTGGCTTCTTCACAATCAAAAGAATTTTGCAAGATGAATTAAAGAGGGAAGAGGTTCTTTCTGTTTTCTAATTTTTTTTCCTTCAGATAAATCAAAATGTTTTGTTTTTTTGTTCTTTTCTTCTAAACTCTTTATCCTGCCATTCTTTTTCAGACATGCTTTCTGAGTTTTTTCAGTTTTAAGTGATTTCCATTGATTACTTAAAAAAAAGTGCATTTATATTAAAGGTTTGTGTTGTGTTTTTAGACAACCCACAGATATTTAATAAATGTAAAATAATGTATTTACATGTTTTTGGTAAATGGATTATTTTTGTCTCTTGTGTGTAAATCCATTTAAAGATAGCACTACATTGTCCATGTCCATATCTACATCACACATTATTTTCAGTACTACCTATTAAACAACAAGATAATGAGCTAAAATGGTAACCAATTTTAACTACCAAAATCTTGCTGCTGGTAAGGTTTCATCAGTGTAGATCTGATCTAAACCAGCTGATCTAAACCAGGAAATCACTGTACTGCTGCCATGTACAGTAGTTTGATGAGTTTGGGTCACATGAGCCTTTGACACTCCTTGATATTTAAAATTTTATTTTTGGGGAAATATATGTTATTTTGATAATTAAAAAATATATATATATTGGATATTTGACATTTTATGGGATTGAACATTAAATTTGAAGTTTTCTTTTTTCAGAAGACTTCAAGGTCAGTACGTTGATGAGACTCTTACTACTGAGAAAACGTTCAACCTTGATGATATCCTACTAATAGTGAAATGCTAGTATGAAGCATTAGTGGAGCAGGGGAGTATATAGAGAAACTAGACAAAGACTAGAAGAAATTATGAAGTAGGAGATGAATGACCCACTTCTTTTGCTTATACTTGCCAACCTTGTTGCTACTGTTAATTCTCAGTGAATTCAGAGAATACAAAGTAATTTGACTCCTTTATCAAGAACTCTGACAGTGAAATGTGTCAGTTTTCTTTTGTTTCCAGGTGTCAAACACACTGTATTTCATGTGCTCCCGAGCAGGTTTAAGCTTACGGACATGTTGCTATGACAGCAAGCGCGAGATTCGCTTCGAAGAATGCAACAATCCAAGATCAGGACAAATCCACAACAATAGAGTAGAGTAGAGTAGAGTAGTGCGGATTTTTCTTCCCATTAACAATTCTGCTGGACTTACACCTGTTGATGTGTTGGGGGTAGCTCGAAAACTCATTAGTGCCAACAATGGATCCTCCTGCTTTAGTATGCGTTTTGCGGTCTGAACAGCCCTTTCTGCATGCCCGTTACCTTGAGGATTGTGTGGACTCGAGGTACTGTGTTGGATGTCATACATGGCACAGAAGTTCCTCCAGACCTCGCTGGTGAATTGTGGTACATTGTCGCTGACATTTTGTTCGGATATGCCGAATCCAGCCAAGGTAGCTTTAAGCTTCTGTATGACACACTCTGATGTTGTAACACTTAATTGAAGAATTTCAAATATCGCGAATAATAGTCGGATACCACCAAATACTGTTTCCCTTGATGCATGCACACGTCTGTAGCTATTCGCTGCCATGGCCTTTCTGATAATGGGGTTGACTGTAGCGGCTCCTTATGCTGCGTACGTTTGTTCTCTATACAGAAGTTACAAGTCTCTATCTTTTGCCTCAGATCCTCCAAAATTCCAGGCCACCACACAGTCTCTTTAGCTCGAGCCCTGCATTTTGACAGTCCTTGGTGTCCTTCATGAATCCTACTAAGAATGCTCTGTCGCATTGCTTTTGGAATTACTATGCGGTTTCCCAGTACTAATAGTCCATCACTCGATGACAAGAAGTCCTTCCATTTGTAAAAGCTCTGTATGTGGTTAGGGATGCTTTTAGCATATTGGGGCCATCCTTCCTTTACAAATTTCTCCACCATTCGGAGTTCATCATCCTTTTGAGTCTCCATCTTCATCTCTGTCAATTTCTGCTGTGACACTGGCAAACTCTCGATGACTGCATTCACATGGGCACTCACATCTGCTGATATGAAATCCTCTGTGGTGCTTAACGGGCTCCGTGACAATGCATCTGCTACCACAATGCTACCATTATGATCAGTGACTAGTTTAAATTTTTCCAAGCCGATTAAGTACTTTTGGAATTTTTCACATGCCCATACGCCTGCGAGGCATTCCTTCTCTATTTGGGCGTACCTGACCTCAGAATCTGTCAGCCTTCTAGACGCGTATGCAACTGGTTTCCAGCTGCTGTCGTGCTTTTGCAGTAACACACTGCCAATACCGTAGCTACTGGCGTCTGCTGACACAATGGTTTATTTTGCTGTGTCGTAATGTGCTAGAACTGGTGCTTTGATAAGTGCATTCTTGAGGTTGCTAAATGCAAAAAAAATATTAGTAGACCCTCTCAGTGTATATTTTATCTTCTGTAGTTTAAGAAAAAAATATAAATCTTTAATCCACTGAGAGATAGAGGGACACTTAACTGACTTCCAATGTAAAAGTATGGAACGTCTAGCCAACAATGATGAGAAGGCGATAACCTCTTTATGTGCGGAACTCAATGGAACTGAATCATCTGTAATGCCGAATATAACAGTTAATGGACATGGCTTCAACCGTACCCCAAGTATAGTGGACATGAGATGTTTTTGTGTCCAAAAGTTGTGCAGGTTTGGGCACAAAAAGAACATATGACTTAAATTACAGGGAGAGGCACAGCACCTGTCACATCTATCCTCAACATCAGGAAATATTTCAGCTAGCCTTGATTTAGAATAATGGATTCTGTGCAAAACCTTAAACTGAATAAGACTGAGACGGGCGCAGGAAGAGCTGGAGCGTATTCTGTCTCAAATTAAAATTCAAATTCAAATTCAAATTCAAATTTTATTTGTCACATACACAGCCATACACAGTACGATATGCAGTGAAATGCTTATACGACCGCTCCGTGACCTTAAATAATTTTTACAAAAGGAACCTATAAAACAGATTCCAACAAAGTTACAAAATATATATATATACATAAAATCTGAAGTATGAAAAAATGTGCTCTTGTCAGAAGTGGGATGTGATGTAATATATTGCGACTATAGTCTGTGAAAACTTGAGGTAGTTTTTTAATGAGATGAGGGGGTGTGAAAAGAAGTCCTTGAAGTGTGCAAAATGTGCATATGTGCATATATGTGCAATGTGCATTGACATAATTGTCCGTTCTGTGTGTGCAAGAAAATGCAAAGGTGTTTAGTCCAGTGTGTTGGTTTGATTGAGAGACCGTATCGCCTGCGGGAAGAAGCTCCTTCTCAGTCTCTCTGTATTGACCTTGAGGGAGCGGAAGCGCTTCCCAGACCGCAGCAGAGAGAACAGTCCATTGCTGGGGTGGCTGAGGTCCTTCATGATCTTCCTGGCCTTGGTCCAGCACCGCTTGCTGTAGACATAGTGCAGGTCAGGGAGCTCAGTTCGGATGATGCGCTCAGCTGATCGCACCACCCTCTGTAAGGCTCGTCTGTCCTGCATGGTGCTGTTCCCGAACCAGGATGCGATGTTTCCCGTCAGGATGCTCTCTATGGTGCAGGAGTAAAGTTCCTGAGCACCTTGGAGGGCAGTCTGAAGTCTCTCAGGCGTCTGAGGTGGTAGAGACGCTGTCGGGCCTTTTTCACCACGGTGTTGATGTGACAGGACCATGATAGGTCCTGCGTGATGTGAACACCGAGGTACTTGAAGCAGTCCACTTTCTCCACTGGGCTCTCATTGATGACGGGGGTCTGGTAGTTCCTCTCCTGCTTAGTGCTGAAGTCCACTATCAGCTCCTTTGTTTTACTGACATTTAGAAGAAGGTTGTTCCTCTGGCACCAGTTCTCCAGATTTCCAATCTCCTTCAAGTAGGCCGTCTCGTTGTTGTCAGAGATCAGGCCCACCACGACGGTGTCGTCAGCAAACTTGATGATGGTGGTGGAGCTGGTAGTGGCCGCACAGTCATGTGTGTACAGAGAGTACAGCAGGGGGCTCAGAACACAGCCCTGTGGGGCTCCAGTGCTGAGAGTGAGAGAGGCTGAGACGTGTCCACCCATCCTTACAGCCTGTGGTCTCCCGGTTAGGAAATTAGAGATCCACTGACATAGAGATGAGCTGAGTCCCAGATGCTCCAGTTTGGTGGTGAGTGTGGAGGGGATTATGGGGTTAAATGCTGAGCTGTAGTCGATGAAAAGCATTTTAACATAATTCCCCCTTCTAGTGTCTAGGTGAGTGAGTGTTGTGTGGAGGAGATGAGAGATGGCATCATCTGTGGAGCGGTTCGGGCGGTATGCAAACTGTAGTGGGTCCAGAGTGTCGGGTAGTGAAGAGATGATGAAGGCTCTGACCAGCCGTTCAAAGCATTTCATCACCACTGAGGTGAGGGCTACAGGTCGATAGTCATTGAGGGAAGCAGGATGTGGTTTCTTCGGAACAGGAACAATGATGGACTCTTTGAAGCATGTGGGGATCACCGACTGAGATAAGGAGAGGTTGAATATCTCTGTGAACACAGGAGCAAGCTGGTCTGCGCAGGCTCTGAGGACTCTACCTGAGATGCCGTCTGGTCCTGCTGCTTTCCTGATGTTCACTCTCTTGAAGGCTCTCCTCACGTCATGCTCGGAGATGATGAACGCGTTTCCGGTGCTGGCAGTGACTTCCTCTCTGCAGCCGTTAGCGCCGCTAGCATTAGCAATGCTAGCGTCTTTAGCTGCAGCCTCGAAGCGAGCATAAAAGGTGTTCAGCTCGTCTGCCAGAGTCATGTCCGCGTTCGTCATACCGGATGTTGGTGTTTTATAGTCCGTTATTGTCCTTAGTCCCTGCCACAGGCTCCTAGAGTCACATTGGAGTTGTGACTCTAGTTTCCTTCCGTAGCGCTGCTTCGCCTTTTTAACCGCCTTCCGGACGTTATAGGACGCAGCCTTGTACTGGTTCATGTCCCCTGATGCAAGTCCCGCGTTGTAGGCAGCGGTGCGAGATCTCAGAGCGTCGCGGATGGTTTTATCCACCCACGGCTTCTGATTGGGAAACGTTCTGATGGTCGTTTTCTGCACGGTATCATCCGCTAGTTTTCCGACGAATCCCACGACCGCTTCCGAGCGACGTCATCGGAACTTTCCGAACATTGTCTGCGTCAAAGGAATTGTGCAAAGTAGATATTTTGCTGAGGATACACAGGATTGTGCCTTGTAAATAAATTGTCTATGGCTTTCTCCCAAGATTCTTCACTCAACTGCAATCCCAGTTAATTTTCCCAAGCAGATCTGGTTTTAGCGATTTTACACTCACTAAAAGATAAAATAAAATTATATATTCTTGAAATCACACCTCGCTGATACGGATTAAATGTGATCAGACTTTTCCAGGGCTGCTTGGGAGGTATAGAAGGAAAATTGGGAAAACACTTGGATACAAAGTTGCGAACTTGAAGGTAGCGAAAGAAATGAGCAGCAGGCAGCTCATACTCTGAGGATAGACTAGCAAAACTTTGAAATACTCCATCTTCATATAAATTATAAAAGTCTGTGATGCCTTTGTCGTGCCATGATAAAAATGTTGAATCTAAAAGTGACGGGGGAAACAAATGATTTTTATGCAATGGACCCATGGCTGACGCAGATCCAAATTTAAAGTGCCGTCTAAACTGATACCAAATCTTCAGTGTATTAAGTACCACTGGGTTATCAGTGTATTGAGCGGGTTTGATTGGAAAGGAAGTGCAAAGTAGAGCTAATACACAGGATGGTTTAAAAGACAATAACTCTAATTTGCACCATGGGGATTCAGATGAGTTTATCCAAAAATGTCATTTTTGAATATGTGCAGCCCAGTAGTAAATTTGAAAGTTAGGCAGAGCTAGTCCACCACTAAGTCTACATCTCTGTAGTAAGGTCTTACGGATTATAGGAGGTTTCCCAGCCCAAAGAAAAGAGATTATGATTTTATCCAAGGAATCAAAATACTTATGCCTTATCCTAATACTTAGGAAGAAATAAAGGAAGTGATTGAAAAAAGTAGAGAAATTTAGGAAGAATGGTCATTTTAACTGCATTGATTTTCCCAGTTAAAGAAAGAGGCAAATTGCTCCATCTTTGAAAATCAGATTTCACATCGGAAATAAGAGAGGAGAAGTTGGCATGAGAAAGGTCAGATAGAGAACGAGTCACTGTAATACCAAGATATTTAAAGCCTGAACAATTCAGTTTAAATGGCAGGTTTAGATGCTGAAGTCGTAAAGCACTATTATTGACCGGGTAGTATTCACTCTTGTGCAAATTTAGCTTATACCCCGAGAAATTATCCAAAATAGTTAAAATAACAGGAATAGAGGTTGCAGGATCAGTCACGTATAACAACAAGTCATCGGCATATAAGGATAATTTTTGCTCCAACCCATTACGAATAATACCTTTAAAAGCAAGAGAAGATCTAAGCTTAATAGACAATGGTTCAATAGCAAGGGCAAAAAGCAATGGTAACAGGGGACACCCCTGCCAGGTACCACGTCCAAGAGTAAAATAATCAGAGGTTATATTATTTGTGTGAAAACTAGCTTGCGGGGATTTGTAAAGGAGGCGAATCCAGGAAATAAATTTATCACCAAACCCAAATTTCTTTAATACTGCAAACAAGTATTCCCACTCAACCCTATCAAAAGCTTTCTCAGCATCCAGGAAGATTACAACCTAAGGAGATACAGATGTTTGTTTGGAGTAAATTATATTAAAAAGTGTACGAGTATTAAAAAACAAATGCCGTCCTTTTATGAAACCGGTCTGCTCCTCAGATATAACATGTGGTAATACATCCTCTAAACGAGATGCAATTAATTTAGCCAGCACTTTCACATCAGCATTTAGCAATGATAATGGCCTATATGATCCACACTGAAGGGGATCCTTTCCCTTCTTAAGAAGAAGAGCAATTGAGGCTTGGTTTAAAGTAGATGGTAATGAGCCCTGGTCTAAGGATTCATTGAACACGCCAAGAAGCAATGGGGCCAATTTATTTATAAACTTTTTATAAAACTCAATTGGAAAACCTTCTGGGCCTGGAGCTTTATTGGACTGCATTGCCTTAATTTGAAACTATGACTTCTTCAAGAGATAATGGAGAGTCCAAGTCCCTTACAGATATTGTATCAATAACAGGAATATCAATACTTCGAAGGAAATCATTCAATTTTAGATCTTCCTTAAGACATTCAGATTTATAAAGGGAGGAGTAGTATGATTTAAAAACTGCATTGATCTCTGTGGGATCAGAAGTGATAATATTTAAGTCATTTTTAATTTGTGGTATTAGGCATGAGGCAGTTTGTCGTTTTAGCTGATGTGCTAACAATCTACTTGATTTGTCACCATATTCATAATACGTTCCCAGAGTCTGTAACAACATACGTTCTGTTTCTTTTGTTGAAAGAAGATCAAATTCTGTTTTTAAATCAATGCGTTGCTTGTACAACTCCGGAGAAGGATTAGATGCATAAATATGGTCGAGTTTGCTAATAGCAGATGTGAGTTTGTTGAGCCTAGTCTTGCGACTTCGATTTAGAAAAGCAGAGTATGAGATGATTTGCCCTCTAAGATAAGCCTTGAGAGTTTCTCATAATAACGAATAAGAAGTGGACTCAAGATGGTTAAACAATAAAAATTCATCAATAGTGTTAGAAATGAATGTACAAAACTCTTTGTCTGCTAAAAGAAGCGAGTTAAACCGCCAAGACAATGGGATCTGTTTATGCGTTGATAATTGTATATCCAGTACTAAGGGAGCATGGTCAGAAATTACAATACTTAAATAATCTGAAGAAACGACAGAAGAATTAAGATGACTGTCAATGAAAAAATAATCAATTCTAGAATATGAATGATGCACCTGAGAAAAAAATTAGAATTTTTTATCTACAGGATTACGGAATCTCCATGGGTCTACAAGGCCCTTCTGTGACATGAAATCAAAAAATATTTTAGACATGGCAGACTGGGACACAACATGAGAACTAGAGCGGTCCAAAACTGGATCAGAAACACAGTTTAAATCTCCCCCAAAAATTATCAAGTGGGTTTTTAAGCAGGGAAGGCTACTAAGTAAATTATTCGCAAAATCTGGATCATCGAAATTTGGAGCATAGACGTTTACCAACAAAACCTTGGTCTGAATTAGTGTGCCTGCAACAATAAGATATCTGCCATTTCTGTCAGCAATTATATGGTTAGGTGAAAACTGTATACTGTTTACTGTTTACTAATATGGCCACACCCCGTGACTTTAATTAAAATTAGAATTAAAAATTTTACCTATCCAGGGACGGAGAAGCCTATGATGATCCTTAACTTGAAGATGTGTTTCTTGTAAGAACACTATCAGCATGTAGATGCTTCAGGTGATTAAATCCTCTGGATCTTTTAATTGAGTTACCCATACCTCTGATGTTCCAGCTAAGAAAACGGATAGACGTCTACTCCCAACTAAGCTTGAGCCTACACAGGAACTAGCCATTTATCAAGAAAAAATTTTTTTTGAAAAATTATAAAGATTCGCAAAGAGCCAGAAGGATGACACCCCCCCTCCCCCCACATGCACACACACACACACACAAGCACACATAAAACACAAACCTAGAGTCTCCATCCTAAAAAACTAGGATACAGCAAATTAAACTAACTAAAACAAATGTCGCTCTCACAGTAACTGTGGCCACGACTCGGAGAGTGAGCCCAATGAAGAAGGAAAAAGAAAAAAAACAAACAAAAAGGCTCCCACAGATTAAATAGATAAAAAATTATGCGCAAGTGGAAGTGACTTAATTCTCATCCCCAGCTTACAAGAAAGTATAGATAAATTATTACCATCTTGAAAGAAGAACAAGAAAAAAAAAGAGAAGAGAGAAAAACAACAGCAACAAACAAACAAAAATTCTAGAGGTGAATACACCTAGGATCATCCCTCATACATTGACCAAATATGCACAATGATACATCCTTGGCATACGTTAAATATTTGGTTCTCAAGACGACCTAAGAGCTGGAGTGCAATATATCTAGACAAAACACTAACTTTGCTAAATTAGAAGCTTGCATAGACAGAGGTAGCATCAGAACTTGTAAACCGATTACACATTTCGCTTTAAAAAAAAGGAGAAAGAAAAGAAACCCCTTATTCAACAATAAAAACTGAATTTAAATTAAATATATGAACAACTATTTAAAACACTACGAGTGCAGTTCACACCGTTTGCATAGTTTTAATGTAGTCTTTTGCTTCATCAGCCGAAAGAAAATCTTTTCCTACACCATTGTAGGTTATCCGCAGCCACGCTGGATAAAACAGGCCGTAGCGCACGCCTTCAATGCCACGGAGTTGTTGCTGAACCTCATTAAAAGAAGCACGAGCTTTTGCAATTTTTGCTGTGTGGTCGGGGAAAACAGAAATTCTCAATTCCTTGAATTTAATCTGCTTTAACTCTCTGGCCCAACGTAAAACATCAAGGCATTTACCGTGGTAGTGAAATCTGGCCACAACGGCTCGAGGTCGTTCACCAGGCTTTGGTACAGGCTGTAGAGTGCGGTGAGATCTGTCCAAGGTCGGCTCCTTTTCCAGGCTGAGTGCCTCTTTAAGCAACGCAGCGATGCTAGAGGTAGTGCAGCCGTGATCTGGCGTCTAAATCTTCGCATATATTATCCAATTTAAGTAGGTCTGCAGTAAGACGTTGTATCTTACTTTGCATTGCAGTGATGTCATCGGTACAATCAGAGAGGGAGCGCTCCATCTCACCTAGAGTACCCTTTAGCGCAGACAGTCCGGCTAATCTGTACCTCTTCGTCCTCCTTACTCAGTTTTGTAGCAACCCTGTAGCGTGAAAATCTGCGTCAAAAACAGGGGAGATTCAGTTACCTATTTTAACAACTAAATGCTGAACAGGAACCCTTGTTAGTAGATACAGGAGCAGTTTGTACATTTAAGTCATGATTAAATTTAAGTCATCTCCCCATGCCTGGAAAATTTGCAAAGGCAGTAGGATTATCGGGACAATAGCAGTTAATTCCTATGACCGCTCCAGTCCGTCTACAAATTAGCGACAAAAGTGTGACTATACCTGTATTAGTTTCAAGTCAGACACCGGTTAATTTGTTGGGCAGAGATGCATTATGTAAATTAGGATTGCAAATATGGTGTTCTCCAGAAGGGGTGTATGTTGACTTGAACGATATAAGAAATTTTATGGTAATGACTGAGCCACAAGCAAATGTGTATTGGATAGGACAGCTAGAAACGGATGTAAGTAAAGTAACCCATAAGTGGGGAAAGTTCATTAAAGCACAGATTCCTGAAGCACAGTTACCTACTTCAGACTTTCACTGTACAATGGTGTATGACCCAACTAAGAATGCTGATTTAGAACAAACATGGCAGGAAGAAACAAAAGAGCACAAGGTTGAGTTAATTACACAGTACATCATCATAGGTCGGCAAGGAGCAGCTATCAGCATAGATGAGTGTGATTTTGGTGGTTCACTGTAACTGATTCTGTACCCCATGTGACAGTGTATGTTGGAAGAAATTGCAGATCAAAGGACTTAGGACTGATGATGAAGAGAGCTACAGAAGTCCAGTGGGAGTCAGCCATAAACTCGTTGATTTTTCATTCTGCAGATAAAAACTATATCAGTATTAACTATATAAGTATTGTGTGGTAATAACTTGATTGGTATTCCTCAGGAAGTTATTATCAGCTACAAGGCACAAAAACAAATTACATCAGCATCTGAGGTAGTTGAGACTGTTGAGGATAAACTATATAGGGAAACAGAGTCAGGTTCCGCCTGAATTATGGTCTCAGCATGGTACAGATATAGGCCTAATTGAATCAGCCAGCCCAATTCAAGTAAAACTCAAAATAAATGTAAAACTGCCCAGAATAAGACAATATCCTCTGCAACCTGAGGCAGAAGCTGTTGAAGGCCTGGTAAAAGCAGACAACCAGTTGCTGTAGTACTCCAATTTTCTCTGTGATCAAGCCAGGTAAAAATAAATGGCATCTTGTGTATGATTTACAAGCAATTAATAATATGACAGAAGATTATCCAGCAGATGTTCCAAATCCACACACACTGCTAACCAATGTCCCTCCCGAAGCCAAATACTTCACTGTAATTGATCTTTGTTCAGCCTTCTCCAGTATTCCCGTAGCGGAGGAGAGTAGATATTTGTTTGCATTTACATATGCTGGACAACAATATACTACCAACGAATGCCACAGTGGGTCCGACACTCACTGCACATATTCAATCAGGTTTGGAAGCTGATTTAAAAGATTTAATGAAAGGAAGTAGCCTTTTTCAATTTATGGAGAATTAAGTGATATGCTCGACATCGTTAGAAGCATGCCATAGGGATTCCCTTAAGGTACTCGGTAAGCTAGCACGGGGAGGTCACAAAGTATCCAAAGCTAAACGGCAATACTATACAAGCCTCAAGTTCAATATTTAGGGCGGTTAATTTCACATGGTACAATAGGCATAGCACCTACCCAATTAGAAGGCATAAGTAAAGCACCCTTGCTACAAACAGTTAAACAGTTGATGACCTTTTTAGGTTTAACAGGTTTCAGCGCTGACTGGATTGAGGACTATGCAGTAAAAACAGCTCCACTGAGGGAGGTAATGAGAGGAGAAGGACTGCAAAATCTAAGTGCTCCGTTGAAATGGAACACAGATGCACTGTTAGCATTGGAATCCATCAAAAAAGAGAGACAAACAGCGCCCACCTTAGGTATACCAGAGTATACCAAACCATTCTATTTGTAGGTGGCTAACCGAGCTGATGAATATGCCTCAGCTGTATTGATGCAGGAAACCTGCAGTGGGAGGGAAAAACAGTCTCTAGCTAACAAGGTTACCCGCCATGTTATTAACACGGTCTTATAGCAGTACATTATGCATATGGAAAAGCATCTACATTGGCTATGGGTTACTGAGTAACCATTTACACACGTGGACAAAATTGTTGGTACCCTTCGGTCAATGAAAGAAAAACTCACAATGGTCACATAAATAAGTTTAATCTGACAAAAGTAATAATTTTAAAAAATTCTATGAATGTTACCCAATGAAAGTCAGACATTGCTTTTCAACCATGCTTCAACAGAATTATTTAAAAAAATAAACTCATGGAACAGGCCTGGACAAAAATGATGGTACCCCTAGAAAATACTGAAAATAATGTGACCAAAGGGACATGTTAATTCAAGGTGTGTCCACTAATTAGCATCACAGGTGTCTACAATCTTGTAATCAGTCAGTGGGCCTATATATAGGGCTCCAGGTAGTTACTGTGTTGTTTGGTGACATGGTATGTACCACACTCAACATGGACCAGAGGAAGCGAAGGAAAGAGTTGTCTCAGGAGATTCGAAAGAAAATTATAGACAAGCATGTTAAAGGTAAAGACTATAAAACCATTTCCAAGCAGCTGTTCCTGTGACTACAGTTGCACATATTATTCAGAAATTTAAGATCCATGGGACTGTAGCCAACCTCCCTGGACGTGGCCGCACGAGGAAAATTCATGACAAATCAAAGAGACGGATAATCCCAATGGTAACAAAAGAGATCCAAGGTCAACTTCATGCTTAAGGAACATCACTGTCAGATCGCGTCATCCGTCGTTGTTTGAGCCAAAGTGGACTACATGGGAGACGACCAAGGAGGACACCATTGTTGAAAACAAATCATAAAAAAGCCAGACTGGAATATGCCAAACTACATCTTGACAAGCCACAAAGCTTCTGGGAGAATGTCCTATGGACAGATGAGACAAAAATGGAACTTTTTGCCAAGGCACATCAGCTTTATGTTCACAGACAAAAAAATGAAGCATATCAAGAAAAGAACACTGTCCCTACTGTGAAACATGGAGGAGGCTCGGTTATGTTCTGGGGCTGCTTTGCTGCATCTGGCACAGGGTGTCTTGAATCTGTGCAGGGTACAATGAAATCTCAAGACTATCAAGGGATTCTAGAGAGAAATGTGCTGGCCAGTGTCAGAAAGCTGGGTCTCAGTCGCAGGTCATGGGTCTTGCAGCAGGACAATGACCCAAAACACACAGCTAAAAACACCCAAGAACAGCTAAGAGGAAAACATTGGACTATTCTAAAGTGGCCTTCTATGAGCCCTGACCTCAATCCTATAGAGCATCTTTGGAAGGAGCTGAAACATGCTGTCTGGAAAAGGCACCCTTCAAACCGAAAACAACTGGAGCAGCTTGCTCATGAGGAGTGGGCCAAAATACCACTCAGAGAGGTGCAGAAGTCTCATTGACAGTTACAGGAATCATTTGATTGCAGTGATTGCCTCAAAAGATTGTGCAACAAACTATTAAGTTAGGGGTACCATCATTTTTGTCCAGGCCTGTTCCATGAGTTCATTTTTTTTTATGATTCCGTTGAAGCATGGTTGAAAAGCAATGTCTGACTTTCATTGGTTAACATTCATAGAATTCTTATTTATTATAACTTTTGTCAGATTAAAGTTATTTCTGTGACCATTGTGAGTTTTTCTTTCATTGACCGAAGGGTACCAACAATTTTGTCCACGTGTGTATACACATCATAAAGTTGTAGAATTGATAGAACAAGGGAAATTTGTTCTAACTCAAGCTTGCATTCTAGCATATTCTTCAATGCTCACATATCCCGACATTACTATAAAAAGATGTGACACGGTTAACCCAGCTGAACTAATTCCTTTAGCATATGACGGTGTGTCTCATACTTGTCTGGCGAATTTATTGGCATTTACTAGGTTACATCCTGATCTTGACTCTAAACCAATATCTGAAGCAGAAGTTACTTATTTTGTTGATGAGTCTAGTTTAGAGGCCATTTAGGAAGTTACACTGGGTATTCAGTAATAATAAAGGATGGAGAAGACTTCAAACCTGTCTTATCTCAGAAATGTTCGCAACCGGGTTTTGCTCAAATTAGCCGATCTAGTAACAAATATTTTTACAGATTCAGCTTATTCACCTGGTGTGTGTCATCTGGTTGGAGCAATATGGAAGCAAAGAGGGTTTAAAAAGAGTGACGGAACACCCATCGAACATGCTGAACAGATAAGCAAATTAATGTCTGCTATGATGCTACCAGAACAATTGGCTGTCATTAAATGTCAAGCTCATAAAAGGAAATGACTATGTCACTAAGGGTAACAACATAGCAGACTTAGAAGCAAAGCACGCATCGAGGTGTAAAGTAGCAGGGATGGGACCAGTAATCCTTATAGAACTGCAGCCTCAGCTGGAGGATATCATTCGAATTCAACATCAAGCAGGTCCATACGAGCACTCGATGTGGCTCCAGAGGGGAGCTCAGAAGGATTCTCAAGGTGTGTGGCGTTCACATGAAGGTTTAATCATTGCACCCACAGTGCTGTTAAACATTTTGATTCCAGATGCTCATGGATTTGATCATTGTGCCAGAGGAGAGGTTGAGAAGAAATGAAAAACCAAGGGTATTGGTCTCCATATCTGTATGCTATGGTTGATGTGTTCTTAGCTTCATGTGAGATATATGTGCTAAGCATAATGTCAGAAACAGAACAGCAACACCTATTGGCCATATACCAGTACCAGACGAACATTTAAGTACTTAGTGGTAAACTGTGTGGACATGGTGAAGGATGCTCGAGGAAAAAGGTACATGGTTGTAATAATTTACAGGTTAAGTAGATGGGTAGAAGCAATGCCATCTGCAGATGAAGGAGCAGGAACAGTTATCAAGTTCTTATAAGCGAAATGATTTTTAGATTTGGAATTCCAAAGATCAATTTGGATAATAGATCAGCGTTCATTCAGAAAACTGTAAAGCAGGTACTACACCAGTGGAGAACAAAGTAAAGATTTGGGTGTGTTGATCATCCGCAGTGAGATATTAGAAAGAATAAACATAACTGGGTTGATGCTTTACCCCTTGCGCTAATGAGCTATCGCATGCAAACTAACAGAAATACACACCTAACCTGCATGAATCCATTACAGGTCGACCCAAATCTGTCTTATATTTATATTGTATAAGCCCATCAATTGCAAATGAGGAAACTGACTGCAATATATAAAGTAATCTATGTGCAGGAAAAAGCAAGGAGCCCAAGTCGAGAAAGACACACCATGCCCAGTTGTTCCAGGAGACCAGATGTAGCTACAAATGGTTAGAAGGAAGTAACACAAATCCAGGAGGTGGTCCTAGCAGCTATTCCAACAGCAGTTCAGATGGAAGACAGAACCACGTGGTATCACTTGAACCGTTACATGAGAGTCCCCAGAAATAAGTACAGAGAAAGGAGAGAACCCACTGACTGACAAAGCGGAAGGAAGAGCGAATGGCCAACATCCAATAGTAGCAAAATGAAAAAAGTAAAACCTTATTGGGAAATAACCAACTATTGGCACAAGTTGGATACCAAATTGCACAGAGTTGAACACTTTGCTGCCCCAAATTAAGTATGAGAATCTGCTTGAGAGCAGCATCCCATTTCTGATACAGACGCAACCGACTGACTGACTTTGACCAGTTTCCCCGACACAACTGACATGACAAACTTTTGTACATATTGTATGTGACTACGATTCATGTCCTCCATGTTGTATAATGTATTTCTGTTTAATCAAAACTATATTACTTTTACAGATAAAACAGCAGTGGCAGCAATTAGTAATCCTAATTTCCTCAACAGGAAAAGTGCACTGGAGGGAGCAAGCTGTAAACAAATTATGCCAATGTGTAATGCCACTAAACAAAGTTCTCTTTTATTACAGGTATAGAAATTTAATTGGAGCAGCTGATGGGTGACTTTACCTTGTCTAATGAAATTTATGTTGTGTATATCTAACCAAAGACTTTCTAAAATTAACAGCATTCCTCAGCAACAACAGACAAGGACAAGTCTTTGGATGCGCATCTTCCATAGCAAAGGAGGGAAGACACGGGCCCATAATGAAGTGCTAGTAACCTCTCTTGTGGGCTCCAACTGACTCTGTCACGGACTAACCGGAGATGAAGCAGAAGACTTAGCAGTTAGCCCTGTAGCGTGGATGGTAAACCCAAACGCGGAAGTAGCGCGAGTAGGCAGGATAACCACGCAAGTTATTCTTAGAACTCTCCCGAAGCGAGAGCAAGAGTTTACACAAATAAACCCGCGTTCTAAATACACACACCCAATCAGAAGCGATAACCCAAGAAAGTGAGTACTCACGTTTGGACGAGCGAGGCGACGGCGATAGCACGGGCATAACTCAATGACTGAGCGATGTGATGCGTCATCTTGTTTCCTTTTATGCTTCCTGAAACCCGACCGTATTACTTCCGGGTCCTAGTGCCGGTCGTGTTATGAGTGTGCATGACAGTACCCCCCCGTCCAGGACCGACTCTCGGCGGTCCTGGGGTGGAGGATACCCGACGACGGTAGTCCCGGATGAGTTCGGGGTCTAAGACGAACCGAGCCGGAATCCAAGATCGCTCCTCGGGACCGTAACCTTCCCAATCCACCAGGTACTGGAGCCCTCTGCCCCGAGGACGTGAGTCAAGGATCCGGCGAACGGTGTAGGCGGGACCACCCTCAATCATACGGGGAGGAGGAGCAGGGGGGGGGGGTGGAACCATAGGTGAGGTGGTGAAGGGTTTGAGCTGGGAGGTGTGGAATACCGGATGGATCCGGAGCGCCGCAGGCAGCTGGAGCCGGTAAGTGACAGGGTTAATCCGGAGGTTGATGCGGTATGGTCCGATGAATCTGGGTGATAGTTTCCTTGACTCAGTCTGCAGGTGTAGGTTTTTTGTTGAGAGCCATACCTTATCACCTACTTGGTACATTCGTCCCGGTGGGTGTCGACGGCGATGTTGCAGGGTGCAGCGGCGATTGGCCTTTTGAATGGCGTGGTTTGCTTGTCTCCAAAGCCGTCGACACCGGCGAACCAACTGTTGGGCCGACGGCACTTCCACCTCCGGTTCCTGATGATCGAACATCGGAGGTTGGAAGGCGTAGCATACCTCAAATGGGCTTAGGTTGGTGGCAGAAGATAGGTGGAGGTTGTGTGACAGTTCAGCCCAAATGAGGTAGCGGGCCCAGGAGCACTGGCGATCAGTAATAAAGCATCTCAGGTAGCGCTCCAGTTGTTGGTTGGTTCGCTCCGTCTGACCGTTAGTCTGTGGGTGGTAACCGGAGGACAGACTGCAGGTGGAATTGATCAGACGGCAGAAGGCCTTCCAGAACCGGGACGTGAACTGGGGCCCCTGTCCGAGACGATGTCCTTTGGGAACCCATGCAGGCGGACTACGTGCTCTAATATCAGCTCAGCGGTCCTTTTAGCTGACGGGAGTCCGGAGAAGGCCACCAGGTGAACAGCTTTGGAGAACCGGTCGACGATGGTGAGGATGGTGTCCTTTCCTTCCGAAACCGGCAGGCCCGTGATGAAGTCAACGGCAATGTGTGTCCAGGGTCGGCGGGGAACCGGGAGTGGTTGAAGTTCCCGGGTGATGGTCTGTTGCTGTCCTTGGACCTGGCACACACTGGGCACGCCTGGACGAACTCATCTACGTCCTTCTTCATACTGGGCCACCAGAAAGCACGTTGTGCAAACAGTAGGGTCCGCCGTCTCCCGGGGTGTCCTGAAAGGGGAGAGGAGTGTCCCCACTGAAGCACTTCGGCCCTGATGGCGTTGGGGACGTAGAGTCGGCCAGGCGGCACACCTGCTGATGCGGTCTCCGTAGCTTGTGCCTGGCGAACCCTCGTCTCCAGGTCCCACCTGAGCGGTGCGAGGATCTTGGTGGCTGGCAGTACAGGCGCGGGGTCCGCCCGGGGGGCGTCTTCCTCGTGTTGTCGGGAGAGGGCGTCGGCTTTGGTGTTCTTGGACCCCGGGCGGTATGACAGGTGGAAATTGTAATTTTCGAAGAATAGTGCCCATCGCGCCTGTCTGGGGTTCAGCTGTTTTAAAGTGCGGATTGTGATGAGGTTTTGGTGGTCGGTCCAGACGATGAACGGCTCTCTGGGGCCCTGGAGCCAGTGTCGCCATTCCTCCAAGGCCCACTTTATGGCCAGCAGCTCGCGGTCCCCTACTCCGTATCGCTGCTGAGTGGCGTCAAATTTCTTGGAGAAAAAAACTGCAGGGATGCAGTTTTTGGTCTGGACCTCGCTGGGAGAGAACAGCCCCGGCGCCCACATCCGAAGCGTCCACCTCCACAGCGAATGGTTTATCAGCATCCGGGTGAAGGAGGATGGGAGCAGTGGTGAAGCGGCGACAGAGCTCATGGAAGGCAGAGACAGCAGTTGGGGTGAGATTGAAGAGGTGAGACGATGGGCGGGTCAGAGCGGTTAGTGGCGCTGCAACGGTACTGTAGTCCCGGATAAAGCGGCGATAAAAATTGGCAAACCCGAGAAATCTCTGGAGTTGTTTTAGAGTCTTGGGTAGGGGCCAATGACTCACAACTTCCAATTTCTGCGGGTCCATGGCCACACCCTGGGGCGAGATGACAAAACCCAGGAACGTGGTGGAGCGCTCGTGGAAAGCGCACTTCTTCAACTTACAGTACAGCTGGTGGGCGAGCAATCTCTTTAGAACCGCTCTGACATGCTGGATGTGCTCGTTGAGTGTTCGGGAGTAGATGAGGATGTCGTCCAGGTAGACGAACACCCAACGGCCTAACATGTCTCTGAGAGCGTCATTTATGAACTGTTGGAAAGCGGCAGGTGCGTTGCAGAGACCAAACGGGATGACCAGACTTTCGTAATGTCCTGTGGGGGTGATGAAGGCCGTCTTCCACTCTTCGCCCTCTCTGATGCGCACCAAGTTGTAGGCGCTCCGGAGGTCCAACTTAGTGAAGATGGTGGCACCAGAGAGGGCGTCCAGGGCAGAGTTGGTAAGAGGCAATGGATGTCGGTTCTTTATGGTAATATTGTTGAGCCCCGATAATCGACACAGGGACGTAGACTACCATCGCGTTTCTTCACGAAAAAGAACCCCGCAGCGGCAGGTGAGGAGGAGGGCCGGATGGTACCATGGCGAAGTCCACTGGAAACATACTCCTCCATCGCCTGCGTATCGGTGTTGGACAATGAATAGAGATGGCCGCGGGGTGGTGTCGCACCTGGCTGAAGATCGATCGCCAGGTCGTATGAGCGATGAGGTGGTAGATGGATCGCGCGTCTCTTACAAAAGACTTCAGCCAGGTCCCGGTAGTCTAGCGGGATTTTATCTGTGTCGACATCGGGGGCCTCGGACTCCCTAGAGCACGTCCCAGCCTCGGCCCGTAGGCAAAGCTCAGTGCAGGTCGGCCCCATTGGAGGATCCGGCTTTGGGTCCAGGATATGAGCGGGTCGTGCTGCAGCAGCCAAGGGTGTCCGAGGATGATAGGTGGTGAGGAGATAGTGGTGGTGTGAAGCTGGATCTGTTCTTGATGTTGGTTAATGATGAGGGTGATAGGTTGGGTTTGAAAGGATATGGGGCTGGAGGAGAGAGGCCGACCATCGACTGATGTAATGGTTACAGGCTGGGATAGCGCCTCAATCTTTATCCCCAATTTTTTGGCATAGGAAGAGTCAATGAAGTTACCTGCTGCCCCGGAGTCGACGAACGCGGTACTTCCGACCCGTTTGTGGCCAAACTGGAGATATACTTTAACCGTGAGACGGGAATCATTGGTCATGGTGGTGGAGAGGGACATGGGACCCGGTGAGTTCCTCCCATTTCTCACCGGGGCTGCGCGTTTCCCGGCCGCAGAGGACAGATGGCCCGATGATGTGCAGAAGATCCACAATACGCGCAGAGCCCCTCTCTGAATCGGCGTTCCCGTTCTGCAGCGGTCAAGGAGGCGCGCCCTAATTGCATGGGTTCCCCGACTCCTGTGTCAACCACGGCGGGAGGTGGAGTACCGGTCCTGGTGGTGGGTGCTGCAGTGAATGGGGCGTGAACTTCTGGAACTGGTGAGCGGGAGAGGAAGGGCGTGGTGTGTGGTAGTGCAGTCATGGTGGGTGGCAGGGTGCGAGGAGCTGGCTTGGGGCGAACGAGCAGCCGTTGGTCGATCCGGAGGGCGAGTTGAATTAAACCCTCCAAGGTAGCTGGAAGCTCTCGTCCGGCGAGCTCGTCTTTTATCCGCGCAGCCAGTCCCTCGTAGTAGGCCGTCCGGAGTGCGGAGTCTCCCCAGTCGGTCTGTACGGCGAGAGTACGAAACTCCGCGGTGTAACGGCTCACGGACGACCCTCCCTGCTTTAGATGATACAACTTGGAGTCGGTCTCCACCTCAGCAGCTGGATGTTCAAAGGTGAGCTTGAGCTGGCGGGTGAACTCGGTGTAGGAGTAGGCGACATCTGAATCCGAACGAAGAACCGCCGTGGCCCACTCAGCTGCCTGCCCGGATAGCAACGAGACGAGAAGAGCAATGCGCAGTCGGTCTGTGGAGTATCTGGTGGAATTAAACTCAAACACAAGATCCAACGCAGTTAGAAAAACACTGCACTTCCCATCCGTGCCATTCCATTTATCCGGTAAAGATAAGAAAACATCAGAAGGTGGAGAGGAGTTGGCGGCGCAGCGCCGCGATGGGGGCCACAGCCGGTGAGATACGTGAGACCGATTCCGAGCCGCCCAAGGCGCGCAGGGCCGCGCGCCTGGCTCTCGTGCGGAGCGATGCGACCTCACCACGGAGCTGATCGATCAGCAGCATGCCGGTCAACCACATCGCAGAGGTGAGCAAACTCCGCTGGGTTTACTGCCGGTGGCTCAGTCATTCTGTCACGGACTAACCGGAGATGAAGCAGAAGACTTAGCAGTTAGCCCTGTAGCGTGGATGGTAAACCCAAACGCGGAAGTAGCGCGAGTAGGCAGGATAACCACGCAAGTTATTCTTAGAACTCTCCCGAAGCGAGAGCAAGAGTTTACACAAATAAACCCGCGTTCTAAATACACACACCCAATCAGAAGCGATAACCCAAGAAAGTGAGTACTCACGTTTGGACGAGCGAGGCGACGGCGATAGCACGGGCATAACTCAATGACTGAGCGATGTGATGCGTCATCTTGTTTCCTTTTATGCTTCCTGAAACCCGACCGTATTACTTCCGGGTCCTAGTGCCGGTCGTGTTATGAGTGTGCATGACAGACTCTCTACGATGCACAAAGTATCTGGTTTTAAGATTCTTGTATTACAACAAGGCTTTTTAAAATGATACCCACTTTTAAAATTGTAATGTGTTACGCATGTTCCATTTTAGATTGTATGATTCACCCAGTTAGTGTAAACCTAGAAAATCACTGTATTAATTACATATTCATGTCGTGTTATTGTTATTGTATTATGAAAAGTATAAGGTCATGGAGGTCGAGTCTTTTACTCCTTTTTAGTCAAGTGTGGAAGGAGAGGTTTGGCCGATTCTCCACTAGAGTTCAAATACATAGGTTGGTCCTTGGTAGAAGTCCAGTGATTTAATTTAATCACCAGTTAGTGTAAGGAAGACTAACACATGAATTTGCACTATAGATAACAATTAATGTGGGACTTATAAGCCCCAGAGGGGGGAGATATGGAAGAAATTTTTAATTGATTTTATGTGTATAGATATAGGCCTCTTGGAATGTGCCTGTTTAAGAAACCTGATCTATACATTGCGGCACCTAGAACTGGGAGACTTAATGAAACCCAGATGTTGAATTTAACATAAGCGCGGGAAAACTGGCTGCTTTTGTTCAGGGGCAGTATTTAAGCGAGAAGCCGTCGGGAGTCGGGGTGTGTTCTGCAGACCTCCCGACTTTATTGATCAACCAATAAAGTTGTTACCTTCTGAAATCAAAGCCTGAGTCTTCAATTAATTTCCACGACATCGGCAAACTTGATGATATGACTGGAGCTGTGTGTCGCTACACAATCATGAGCCAGCAGCGTGACCAGCAGGGGATGAAACACGCAGCCCTGGGGGACCCAGTGCTCAGTGGAGGTGTAGTTCCCGATCCGCACTGCCTGAGGTCTTTCGGTCAGAAAGCCCAGGATCCAGTTACAGGGGGAGGTGTTCAAGCCCAACAAGCTCAGCTTCCCGATCAGGTGTTGGGGGATGATTGTATTGATGTAGGTGTCCTTCTTTTCGAGATGTGTCAGTGCCAGGTAGAGTGTGGTGGAGATGGTGTCGTCCGTCAAACGGTTTGGACGATACGCAAACTGCAGGGGGTCCAGTGAGGGGGGCAGCAGGGTCTTGATGTGTCTCATGACGAGCCGCTCGAAGCACTTTATGATGATGGGTGTGAGTGCAACAGGGCGGTAGTCATTGAGACAGGACACACAAAAGACTTCATCGGCACGGGGACGATGGTGGAATACTTGAAGCATGTGGGAACGACGTTGAAGATGTTGAAGATGTCAGTGAGAACATCTGCCAGCTGTTCTGCACATTCTCTGAGCACTCTGCCTGTGATGTTGTCTGGTCCAGCAGTTTTACGTGGGTTGACTCTGCATAGAGTTTTCCTCACATCACCCGTGGTGAGACACAGCACCTGGTCATTCGGAGGAGGGGTGGTCTTCCTCGCCGTCACGTCGTCCTGCATGTCAAACTGTGTGTAGAAGCTGTTCAGCACATTCGAAAGGGAGCCGTCACTGTCACAGGCAGGTGATGAAGACCTGTAGTTGGTGATGGCTTGTATGCCCTGCCACATGCGCAGTGTGTCGCCACTATCCCTGAAGTGATTGTGGATTCTCTGGGCATGTGCGCGCTTCGCCTCTCTAATGGCACGGGACAGTTTGGCCTTTGCTGTTCTTAGGGCCACCTTGTCCCTCGCTCTGAAGGCGGATTCTCAGGTCCTCAGAAGTGCACGCACCTCCGCATTTATCCATTTAGCCCGTCTAGTTGAATGGCGCCATCTGGAACTTTGTCGCTGAGACATGTCTCCGTGAAAACAAAGACGCAGCAGTCTCTAACCTCACGCTGTGTAGTCTGTTGCAGTCGGATGTAGTCCAGTCTATTTTACAGGGAGCAGATGTTAGATAAGATGATGGACGGAAGAACTGGCCGGCTACGGTTTGTTTTTAGCCTAGCACAGACTTCCGCTTCCTT
The DNA here is from genome assembly GCA_013621035.1 of Clarias magur. Classification (NCBI taxonomy): domain Eukaryota; kingdom Metazoa; phylum Chordata; class Actinopteri; order Siluriformes; family Clariidae; genus Clarias; species Clarias magur. The sequence continues at coordinate 198,868 of QNUK01000337.1, forward strand.
GCGCACCGCTTACAATGTCCCCTCCACCTGCCACCGGCATCGGGCAATGCCGAGGACTGGAGGCCTGGTTCCCGAAGCAAGCCGAGGTCGCGTAGCTTCTCACGCAGCTCATTTTGAATGAAATATGCAGGTTTATTGAGTTGCAAAAGTGTCTGGCGGTGGTACAGATGAAGCAGTCTCAAACAGCCAGCTGGTCCGTGAAGGGACCTTAAACTAACCGTTAAAATTCTTTGAAGTGTCCGTGAATGGAATGTGATCCCCCGCGATGACGCAGTGAACGAAGCCACGCCACATAAACGCCCCTTTGCGTTGTTCTAATAAGATGGTTGCAATGCTGTATAATTCCGCCAGGTGGTGCAGTGACTGATTCAGTTAACTGCAGCGCTTGCATTGTCCACACATTTTTAAATCAAGCGTGTCATTTTGGAGATATACAGTATACAGTACAGAATACCGGTCCCTAACGATGCTTTAATGCTCAGACCTTTCATGCATAAGACATCTGGCCACTGCCACGCTCATATACTTTCAAAATAATAATATAAAAACATTATAATGTCAGCCGAAATGTATTTTAATGCTGCACCATTATGTTTTACATAAATAAATAACTCAGCTAAGTATGGGCTATAGTAATTTCATTCTTACGAGAGGTCATGAGTAATTAAGAGTGTTTTTTTTTTCTTGAACATAGTGTGTTACAATGTATAGCGACGCATAAGTAACACGATGCAACTTCACACCTGTGGACAAAGAGGCGCACATTCACAGTCAGCGAACACCACAACTTCTCATGTGGTGAAATGCTTAAAGCCGCTGTATTGCAAGGCGATCCCGTTTAATTTGGTTTTACGCAGTTTCACATGCTGTGTGTGAGAGGGAGACAGCTTATATTGTGGATTACTACTACTACTACTACTACTACTACTACTACTACTACTAATAATAATAATAATAATAATAGTTGTAATGTAAATTAAACCCATGGATCTCAACCGTCACTAAATCAGCCAATGTCTACAGTACACTTATTATTTGCCCTACTTTCATTTGGTTTTACGCGATTTCATGTGCTGTTTGCGTGTGCGTGTATGTGTGTGTGCGAGGGAGAGAGGGCTTATATCGTGATTTGTCCTAGGTTACTAAAGCCTGGCTTACTACTACTAATAAAAAATATTTCAATGTAACCCATGGGTCTCAATCACAAAATCAGTCAATGCTGTAATCAAATGATACAACAAATTATATACTCTGAAAATCACGTTGTGTTTGAACATGTAAATATATATATAAAAAACAAATATAATATAGCTCAGTTTTATTAATATACTGTAACGCTCATATGCTATTACACCGCATGTTACAGAAACTGATCAGTTGTATTAATCACATAACGCACACGTCGTAGAGGAGATCTCTCTCTCACACACACACACACACAAACACACACAACGCGCACAGGCTCCAGGATTTGTTTAGTAATATCGGGTTTATTTATATCTCGCTTTTAACAGCGGTTACTATTGCAAAGCAGCTTTACAGAATTAAAAGACAGTAAATTAAAAGAAAGAATGAAATGTGTGAGGAAATATGCATGAATCAGAATGATCAGAGTGACCCTGAGTTTCACTTCCAAGCTTAACTTTGCAAATACAGAATGTGTCGTTTTCTCAAACATGATTTTCCCAACCTGGCGTTTATACGAATTCAGTCAGATTGAATTTAGGAAAGCACCCCCCCCCCCCCATGTAAGTCAGTACATTCTCTGTTGAGGTTTCTCCCCCTCCAACTTCTCCTAAGTTTGTCTTTGTTCTGTTGATGTAGTTTTTAAAACCCAAACATTTATTTATATTGAGAAAATGACTCACATAAGTAAAAAAAAAATATATCATAGATACATATGATTAAGTGTTCAATGGTTGTTTGTTTGTTTCTATGACCGTAATAATAATAATCATCATCATTATTATTATTTATTTTATAGCCCAACTTTTTGACTATTTAAAACAAAGTTGTCTCATATTTTAGCCAATTGATGTAGTTGGTTCAAGTAAAAAATATATCAAAACAAATTGGCCTAACAATACCCCAACAAATAAAACGCACAAACATGATGTGAAAAAAATATATATATTCTTCAAAGTTAAAACAGTAATTTGTATAAAACAGGTGAATAGAAGTTGTATCACCAACTGCTTATCAGTCTCTATCTGTTTTTTTATTATTATTATTATTAAAGTATCCAATTTATAAAAACTTTCAAACAGTTCCTTTGTTTCCCCCGATGTGTAGACTCAAGGTCGTTCATGCCCCTTCAGTAGCTCCAAAAGGCCAGCCGTCACCCCTCTGAGCCAATCCTCCACTGCAGAGCTCTGGTTAAAGAGAACTTAAAATGGACATTGTCTCAAAGTAGCTTTACAAAATCAAAAGAAAATTATAAGAAATTAAAATTATATTATTATATAAATTATACATAAAAGAAAGGATATTATATAAGTGAAGCATTGTAAATTAAGTTGTATTTCTTTATAAATATCATAAACAAATAGCATTTATTTTTTTATTTAATGAAGTATTAGTATATACTAGTTTCATTTGTCCTTTGTGTGTTTTTATTTACTTATCTAATTATCCATATAGCTCATCGTTAGACTACTGTACATGGACTAAAATTCAAATGGGGCAACTCGGTCGCTTTACTTATAAACCTTTATTTACAACGCTTCCGTTATGCGGTCGATAGTGCCAGCTGATAGAGAAGGAACAGCCAATCAGAATTAGTGTGTGGAAGTCTGTGATTGGTTGGTTTTGTGACACTGGACTATGGGAAGCCAAACACATCAAAAGTGGGACGATTGAGCTGCCCTGGACAGACCAAATATCTGCGCGACCCAACGGACAGCGCAACGGACAATCTGAACAGCGCAGAAATTAACTGGTTTATTACAGCCCAGTGGATCACGCGGCGCGGACCAATTTGAGCAGTGCTGAAATAGAAATAGACCCCGTCCGCCATAATTTTACATTTACCCACAATTCCCCGTTGGGATCCGCAAATACAAACCAGGCATGGCAGCGGGAAATTGTGGGTAAATGTAAAGTTATGGTGGACGGGGTCTATTTCTATCAGAGTCCAGTGGGTCGCGCAGGATTGTGATTCTAGCAGCGCTGCTCAAGTTGGCCCACGCTGCGCGACTGAAACTGGTTCGCGCTGCACGATCCACTGGGCTGCACAAATAAACCAGATCATCTCTGCGCTGTCCTTCAGGCTGCGCAGATATTTGGTCCGCCCAGGGCGCCTCAATCGGGTCCCGCGGTTAAGTCCCACTTTGACGAAAGCGCACAGGCAGAGTTGAACGCGCACAGAATCGAGAAGTCGCGCGTGTGCTGAGAACATGTTGAGCGAGCAAGGGAGACACGTCCCGCGCAGAATTGAGCTGTTGAACGCGCAGTGGAGGCACTGCACGCGCATAGAGTGCTTTGTCTGCTCTCAAAATGTCACACCACGCGCTCAGAATTGTGACAGGAATATAACGCCATAATAAGACAAACATGGTTATGAGAGTTTAGCTTGCTAGCTCCGGTACACCTAATCCCAACTGCAGATTATCTCTCACCTGTCCCCAAAAGAATGTTGAATTTCTCTAAATCCAGAGAATACTCAGTCAGATTCTCTCAGTAATTTTCAGAGGACACAAACACTCTTCTTATAAAAATACATTGAGCTCACAAAACTATATTGATCAGTTTCTAGGGTAATGCAGGCGAAGTTAATAGTATTTCCGAAGTTTTAGCGTCTTTTTGAGGGAGAGAGTGACGTTGTGAGTTTTGTGACACTGACAGTAAGGTGTAACTCCAGACTTGGTAAACAGATGATTAAGTTACCTAAAGTTACATCTGACTGTTGCAGACTCTGACAGTGATTTTCAAATTGGCCAATTAAAAATAATTATTAAACTGGGAACTAAACTAACACCCAAATTTTATATAAAAAAGCCACCACTTACCCTGAATAAGAAGTCCATTAAACTGTCATCTTCATCTCCATATTGCAGTTTGCTAGCGTCAGTCCGGCGGGGGGGAGGAGGATTAAAATCATGTGATTGCTACTCAGCAGCTAAATTGCTGGCTTTTGTTAACGTCTTCTTGAGAACAAAGCGCCATCTAGTGGTGGCGGATGGTAAATTAATAAATAAGGCTTCAATGGGCGTGTTTACTGTGAAATCTGGACACGCCTTCTGGCAGGAGAAGGAAGGGGGAATCACGACAGCCACACGTCAGCCATCCGCCAGCCATAAGCCATTCACACGCCAGTTGCCCAACCTTGGCTGTTTTGAGTTGCTACATCTGTAAGTATGAACACCATTTGCGCCGATGTCCATAAACTGTGTAAAATAAACGCGCTACAGCATGAAGTAAACAAAGTAGCACCATTTTGGCTCCGGAGCGGCCGCTGCGTGCTACTGCCGCGCCGCCATCTTGGACGTGGGCCACACTCCCAGGCATCCGAATGGTAGCAGATTCTAACAAGTTTCATGAGTTTTTGAGCATGTTAAGACCCCTGGAAAGTCTAAAAGGGTGGGAAAAAAAATAAATGTAGTTGCATGCAACGATGACCGGCCCAAGCACCCTGCACCATCGCCACCCTGGGCGCACTGCACAACCTGTGTTAGACCTCGAAATAGCCATCGCCACCCAGTTGCACTGCACAACTTGCACACATCACACACTATACAGGGCTAATGTCACTTTGGGCTCTAAAAATTTGTTGAGTGCATTAGTGTGTGTGTGTGTGTGTGTGTATGTGCTAAACTGAACTAAAACAAACCATTTATAATAAAACTAATGAGCAACTCTGTTCAGGTGAGCGCCCCACGTCACCTGACCGAGGTGCTTAATGGGAAATGAAGTGAAAATAAAAGGAACTACACACAAAATCACAGGGCACTTTGGCGCCCTCTAGGGGTTATCCCGGACATATGCATATTTGTCAAAAAAATTCATTAAACATATCATTAAAAGCGCAAGTTCTAAACAATGTACAGACAAAACCTTTTTTATATAAAGACTACGTTAGGTTACTTGCATAACCCCGGTTCTCTGAAAACAGAGCGAGGTATCTCACTATGGGAAACGCCTCAGGCGTGATAGACTATGGAAGCACCACGTCTGCACGCAGAGCAGACCAATCACAGCTAAGATAGTGGCCCACACCCTCCACATATAACCAGCTGTGAGCGCGCTTAAGCATGCTCTTCCCCCGTGTAATGCGAGAAGGGAAGCTTGGTGAGATACCTCGCCCTGCTTTCAGAGAACCAGGGTTATGCAAGTAACCTAACCTTCTCTTTCAACAATCGCTCGGTATCTCACTATGGGAATGATATGGCCCACTCCCATGCTTTCCGAAGCCGCTGACAGACCTGGTGAAATGAAACTGAAACCAACCTCTTATTTCCTTCATGGGCCGATCTTGAGTACTGCATGAGCCAATGTTGGTGCAGTGACGTCCAGACAGTAAAATCTGATAAACGTATGAGGGGAAGCCCATCTTGCAGCTGCTCAAATGTCTCCTACCGAGATCCCCTTAAACAAAGCCCATGAAGTGGCCATACCCCGCGTCGAATGGGCCTTTAAGCCCATCGGGGAATTAAGACCCATAACTCGATTGCCTCCACCATCCAGTGAGAGAGACGTTACGATGAAATCGGCTTGCCTATACACTGAGCAGCCCATGAGACGAACAGCTGATCATTCTTCCTGAACGCTCGTGTTCTATTCACATACTGCCATAACGCCCGCACCGGACATAATGTATGCAAAATGCGCTCTTCTTCCGAAGAGAACAGTGGTGGGTAAAAAGCATTCAAGTCTAAGGTCGTGCAGTTATAGCCCGAGTCCCAGACCTTAGGAACGAAGGCCGGGTTAGGCGATAGTGCAACCCTTTTGCCATCCGGACTAAATTCCAGACATGCCTCATGCACTGACAACGCATGTAACTCCCCCCACTCGTTTAGCTGAAACTAAGGTGAGGAGCAAGACCGTTTTTCCGAGATAAGAGTTTTATATGAACCGTCTCCAAAGGTTCAAAGGGAGCCCGGGTTAAGGCATTCAGGACCTTGGATAATGATGGGATGCGTTGCTTTAGTACTGGTCTCACTCCCTTCATAAAATGGCATATAAGAGGGTGACGACCAACCAAAGCTTTTTCAATGCTAATGTGGCGTGCCAAAATAGCAGCCAGATAAACTTTAATGGTGGAAAAGGCTCTGCCGCTGTCCATTAAGTTCTGCAAAAAGCAGAGAATATCCGCCACCGAACACTGGAAAGGAATAACCCATCTATGCGCGCACCAGTCCTCGAAAACATGCCATTTGAGATTATATAATGAGTGCGTTGACGAAGCTCGAGCACACTGGATAGTGTTTATAACTTCCTGGGGAAGCCCGAGCGCATTCAAATTCAACCCTTCACGGGCCAGACCCAAAGGTTGAGTCTCTCCAGGTGGGGGTGAAGTATCTGACCTCCTGCTTGTGACAGCAGGTCCCTGCACAGCGGAAGTTGCCAGGGCTCTCCCTGAAGGAGCTGGGCAATCTCCGCCAGCCACAGCCTCCCTGTCCAACGAGGAGCTACTCGGAGGAGAGATAATCCTTTTTCTCTTACCCTGTCTAAGACGTGGCCTCCCGTTAAAAATGGTAGGAAATGTCTCAGAGCCAGAAACACCAATAGCTCCAAAAGGTTTATGTGCACCGTGTGGAGCTGGGGCGTCCAACGACCGTTTACCGATCTGCCCTGAAAGACAGCTCCCCATCCTAGGAGGGACGCATCTGTTGTCACAACCTTCCTCATGGACACGCTGCCCCCGTCCTGAATAAGGAGGGTTCCCTCCATTGATGAAGAGCCTCCACACATTCCGTTTCCGCTCTCACTCTGCGCGCGAGGTGTCGGCAAGGACACAGGTGTTTCGTCGCTACCCATCACTGGAAGTCTCTTATTTTGAGCAAACCCAGTGAGATCACTGACAGCGACGAGGCCATCATACCCAGAAGGCGAAGGCACAACCTGAATGACACCAGGTTTCCCCTGCGTAAATGGCTCAGACACTGATAAAACGCAGTTATCCTCCTTTCTGAAAGAATAGCGCAATAGGTCACCGAGTCTATTCTCAGACCCAGGTACTCTATCTGCTGAGACGGGATCAACCGGCTCTTGGCATAGTTGATTCTGAACCCCAAACTCGTGAGATGGGACGTGAGCAACCTTGTGTCCCGCTCTGCGCGCTCCCGCGATACTAGATAATCGTCCAGATAAGCTGATATCCTGAGACCTCTCTGTCTCAGTGGTGACAGAGCTGCCTCCATGCACCTGCTGAACACACGTGGTGCTAGGCTCAGGGATAGATGCTTATGTGAAAATACACTTTGACATCTTTGAGATCTAACGCGGAAAACCAGTCCCCCTGCGGCTGGACGAGTCAGAGCTCCGACCGTGAGCATCCTGAATTTGTATATTCTTAAGTGCCTGTTCAGAGCACGCAGGTCCAGAATCGGGCGCAAACCCCCCTTTCTTTGGGATTAGAAAATAACTGGAGTAATAGCCGATCTGAGTTTCCCCCACTGGAACTCGTCTTATAGCCCTCTTTTCCAAGAGGGTGGAAATTTCCTCCTCCAAAACACGAACTGAGTCCCCTTTTGCCATAGATGCTATAACCCCATTGAAAGGAAGGGTTTTTACAGCAACTGAAGCCTGTAACCCTTGGTTACCATAGCGCGGACCCATGGAATAGGAGAGCACTCAATCCAAGCCTCCCGCTGAAGCGCCAGAGGATTTAGGCAAACCGATTCCATAGGTGGAGCGTTGGCACCATCTAGTGGGCGAAGAAAAAAACTGCTAGGATCTGTCTGGCTCAGAGACCGATTTATCTCTCGGTTCATTGATTTTATTGCTCTTTTGGCTTCCTGCGCCCTTGGCAATGCGCCTGGATACGACAGGTGATTTTTTTATTTGCTCTGAGCTCAGAAAATGAAGTGCTTCGTGAACCTGGACTTGAGAACTTGTGCTTGAACTCAGCAGACCACATTGAACTGGTGGTTGCTTTTGCACTTGAGGCATTTTTGTAAGCCCTCCTTGGAACGTTGTGTCTTGAGGAAAAACTGAACTGGCCTGAACACAGCCTAACATTCCTTCTTTCGAACTCCACATCCTCCGCTTCTTTGTGGGTGGGGGAAAAGATGTGTTGAACTCGGGAGAGGACATCGCAGAAAACCCTAGGTGCTGCCCGTCCCTCCCATGTAAAGCTTATGTCCTAGGTCTCCTTCTTCTTTTTGCTAGAAGGGTTAGAGGACCTGGAGCTGCATGGGTGGGGGGGGCCTGCTCCACGCTCTGGGGTCTTGCAGGTCTGGGCACATTCACGAACCTCCTGTTCTGTGTCGGAGGGACTGGCCGAGGGGGAACAGGAGGACGCATTGGCCTTTTTCTCGGCAAACAGATGTCAAATGCCTCTCCTTCCTTCTTCTGGAGATCTCATCACCTCCACCGCTGGACCGAACAGTCCACTCACATTCAAGGGAGCGTCGAGAAAATCTAATTTCTCCCGTTCCCCAATGCTTGAGAGGTTCAGCCATAGCAATCTTTCGTCCTCGACGGCGAGAGCCATAGTGCGGCCACAGCTCTGCACTGCACCGCGCGAGGCACGCAGATTGAGATCTGTTATATTACAGATCTCTTCCCAGACAGATGGGCTTGGGTTATCAGCATCTAACTGCTTGCCTAGCTCCTCCAATAATTCGGCTTGGTAGGCGATTAACACTGAAGTCGTGTTAAGAGCTCTGACTGCCAACGCCGAAGACTTATATATTTTCTGGTACATGGATGCGGTGAAGCGATCCATTTTACCCGGAAGCGCCGGACTAGTGAATGAGAGGGCGGTTCGCCTGTTTGGATGCAGGTGATCAGCCACCGACTGCTCAATCGCGGGAGGATTACAGAGTCCGAGCGTCTCCATCTCACTTGCATCCAGAGATGAATAACCCTTGACAGGCACCCGATGAGAAAAGGGTCTATCCCACCCCATCTCATTTAACGCCTGGATCGCCAGGAGTTACCGGCCAAGTGATGCCAAGCTTAGCAGCCGCGAGCTTGCAGACCTCAATCATATCGCAGTCCACCACCGCCGATGTCGCATCGCCACTCTGCGCGCTCGCGGGCCTGGACGGTTGGGCCAGCGAGAGGATAGCATCCTCCTCCTCATCATCCGGTTCCTCTCAGAAGAGGCGAGCTAACATTTCCTCGTCCTCCTCCTCCTCAACTTCATCGCCTTCCGCCAGCAGCTGCTGGTCGAAAAGTGGTGTAAACTCTGGGGACTCTGAATCCATAATATCCCCCGATGAAGTGAGATCACGCGGGGGAGAAGGCTGGGTCCCTTTAGTCAAGAGGCGGTAGTGAGGACCGGATCCTCTTTGGAGGACGCCGCCACTCAAAGCCTCCTCTCCAGGATTCTAGTCGGCATAACCCGACAATGCGCGCAGTTCTCCGCATCCGCCAGCGTGGCCTGGGCATGCTTGACTCCCATGCACGCGATACACATAGGGTGCGTGTCGCGGCCCGAGATCATGAAACCGCACGCTGCCGGGCATGAGCGCGAAGGAGCCTTCCTCCCTTTCTTCACGGATGTTTTGGAAGCGGAAGCAGAATGCTCTAGTCTCAGCTCGTTTCAACGCATTAGCCAGGACTAGCGACACTCAGTAACGAGTGGACAGAGAAGATGGAAATGAAATACAGTTAAACCTGGTTTTCGTCTGGCTGTACTGCGTTTAGCAACTGTAGCTTTACCTCAGAATAACATTGAGACTCCAACAGAGAACGAAGGAGGAGAATCCAGCAAGCCGTTACCACGGTAACAAAATACAATCTTATATAATCCTTATTCTGATAATATAAAACTAACATTTTATTTTTCCTAATTTTCTCACAATCGTTTGCCAGTTTGTGTGAAACATTATCATTTAATGTCACTTACATGAATTGGTTAGCATGTAGATAACACTGCTAAATCATTCTAACATACTGCCTTATGTAGCTTAGCACAAACAGGTTAGCTGACAGGTGGCTAAGCTAATACCTTACAGTATGTACACACGTGGACAAAATTGTTGGTACCCTTCGGTCAATGAAAGAAAAACTCACAATGGTCACAGAAATAACTTTAATCTGACAAAAGTAATAATAAATAAGAATTTCATTGTTAACCAATGAAAGTCAGACATTGCTTTTCAACCATGCTTCAACGGAATTATAAAAAAAAAATGAACTCATGGAACAGGCCTGGACAAAAATGATGGTACCCCTAACTTAATAGTTTGTTGCACAACCTTTTGAGGCAATCACTGCAATCAAACGATTCCTGTAACTGTCAATGAGACTTCTGCACCTCTCTGCAGGTATTTTGGCCCACTCCTCATGAGCAAGCTGCTCTAGTTGTTTCCGGTTTGAAGGGTGCCTTTTCCAGACAGCATGTTTCAGCTCCTTCCAAAGATGCTCAATAGGATTGAGGTCAGGGCTCATAGAAGGCCACTTTAGAATAGTCCAATAGTCCAATGTTTTCCTCTTAGGTTCACTTCCTTGGGTGTTTTTAGCTGTGTGTTTTGGGTCATTGTCCTGTTGCAAGACCCATGACCTGCGACTGAGACCCAGCTTTCTGACACTGGCCAGCACATTTCTCTCTAGAATCCCTTGATAGTCTTGAGATTTCATTGTACCCTGCACAGATTCAAGACACCCTGTGCCAGATGCAGCAAAGCAGCCCCAGAACATAACAGAGCCTTCTCCATGTTTCACAGTAGGGACAGTGTTGTTTTCTTGATATGCTTCATTTTTCTGTCTGTGAACATAGAGCTTATTTGCCTTGGCAAAAAGTTCAATTTTTGTCTCATCTGTCCATAGGACATTCTCCCAGAATCTTTGTGGCTTGTCAAGATGTAGTTTGGCATATTCCAGTCTGGCTTTTTTATGATTTGTTTTCAACAATGGTGTCCTCCTTGGTCATCTCCCATGTAGTCCACTTTGGCTCAAACAACGACGGATGGTGCGATCTGACAGTGATGTTCCTTGAGCATGAAGTTGACCTTGGATCTCTTTAGAAGTCTTTCTGGGCTCTTTTGTTACCATTGGGATTATCCGTCTCTTTGATTTGTCATGAATTTTCCTCGTGCGGCCACGTCCAGGGAGGTTGGCTACAGTCCCATGGATCTTACATTTCTGAATAATATGTGCAACTGTAGTCACAGGAACATCTAGCTGCTTGGAAATGGTTTTATAGTCTTTACCTTTAACATGCTTGTCTATAATTTTCTTTCGAATCTCCTGAGACAACTCTTTCCTTCGCTTCCTCTGGTCCATGTTGAGTGTGGTACATACCATGTCACCAAACAACACAGTGACTACCTGGAGCCCTATATATAGGCCCACTGACTCATTACAACATTGTAGACACCTGTGATGCTAATTAGTGGACACACCTTGAATTAACATGTCCCTTTGGTCACATTATTTTCAGTATTTTCTAGGGGTACCATCATTTTTGTCCAGGCCTATTCCATGAGATTCTTTTTTTAAATAATTCTGTTGAAGCATGGTTGAAGCAATGTCTGACTTTCATTGGTTAACATTCATAGCATTTTTTTTAATTATTACTTTTGTCAGATTAAAGTTATTTCTGTGACCATTGTGAGTTTTTCTTTCATCTATGAACAGCCACCTGTTTCATAGAGACCAAATGCAAACAAGCTGGCAAGATACAGACGGACCATCACTATGTCATGGGAACCTGTACCATGACTGGGGTCTGGATTCGGGACGGATCTCTGGTATTTTTTTGAGCGGTTGATAAGGCTTCACTTGTGACTGCGGACAACCAGCACATGGACTGACCTCAGATGCCAGGAATGTTACCACTGCTGGTCAGAGGGTCTGTGTGAATTACAAATCAGTTTATGGTAAGCAGCCATAAACACCATGTACATGCCCGGTATGCAATGTTCACTTGTGTCTTGAGTTAAACAAGAACTGCTTTTCGAGTTTTCACTGCTTTTACTGGGTATAGGGTGTAAAAGTGGGCTTTTACAGACCTAACACCCTTTCTTCTTAGTGCACTGTTCCTGTTCCCACTGTTTTACCCTGAATATGTGTTTCCACGGCCATCTTTACAGTATGCCAGAAATGTGCCTTCTGGGTATAAGATCATCTGTGTCACTCTTCCCTCAATCCTGGACATTTACTTTGCACTAGGTGAAAGAAGTGACATTTATATGTTTATAAGTAAGAAACATACACAAAAGTCAGGACATGTCAGAACCCCTAAATAAAGAGTGAGCGCTAAGCTGGCATGCTGTGGACCAGCATCAGTAAAGTGACCAGCATACCAGCAAAATGTAACCAGCTATGCTGGTCGATGCTGATTTTTCAGCAGGGAATATACTCTATAATATATTGAATTTGATTAAATATATCTATTGCTTTTGCAAATGAGTCATATACAAGACCATAATGAGATTAAACCGAGATATAAATGAGATGCATGAAACACAAATGAGAAATATAGTTGCAAGCAACGATGATGGGCCCAAGCACCCTGCGCCCCAAGGGTTAGTGTGTGTGAGAGTGAGGGAGAGAGGCGTGTGACGTGTGCATGTGTCAGTCTGTGTGTGATGAGTAAATGTGTGGATGAGAGTCTGTGTGTTAACACGAGTGATGTGTGTTTGTGTAGGTGTGTGAGACAGAGATGTGAGTGTTAAAATTTGTGATATACATGAGTATGAGTGTGTTTGTTTATACGTGCGTGGGTGCATCTGTTTGTGTGTAAGACTGTGTGTGTGTGTGAGTTAACATTTGTAATGTGTGTATGCATGTGTGTGATGTATGAGTATGTTTGTGTGTGCAAGTGTTTGTGTGTGTTAACATTTGTGATGTTTGTGTGTTCAATAGACCGCAGATGCTGGAAGAAAAGCATTGCACTATGATGATGTCACTGAACATAATGCCACTCAATATAATGCCACACAAAGTTAGTAATAATTTTTCGGTGTAAGTTTACGACATTATCACGGCTAACCCTCTTGAGATATTAAAAATCCCTCCGCAATTTTGCATGCTCAATATATTTAGATCACATTGGTGACAATCGTATAAATTCCCTAGAGGGAGTATATCAAAATCCATCGGGTGCGGTTTTGCGAACGACCCAAAATAACCATCCTCCTGTTGAGTTGAGCCCAGGACATGCAGTGCGAAAGTTGTTCGGCTCAATGAGCTCTAAATGTGTACCAAGTTTTGTGTGCCTACGTGAAAGTGTGTATGACCTATGCAGCAAAATCTTGTTTGGGGGCCCCTGACGGCCCCAGGCCACGAAACTCTCAAATATGCCGGAAAGTGTCTTATTTAAAGTGACTTACAGTGGAACCTTGGATTATGAGCATAATTCGTTCAGGAAGTGGGCTCGTGTTCCAAAACACTCGTAAACCAAATCATCATTTTCCCATAACAAATAATGAAAACTCAAATTATTCGTTCCACAGCATCAAAAATAAAATGAAAATAAAACAAATTAACCTGCACTTTACCTTTTAAAAAAAAAAGTACAATAAATCCCGACTGATAAGTGTTTCCTTTCGCGACAGAGCAGAGTTTGTGTGTGTTTGTGAAGCCCGGGAGGGGGTGAAAAGGCGAGAGCGCGTCTGTGCGTGTGTCAGGGTGTTTACGTGTGTATGTCGGTGTCACATTACGTGCACGCACACACAAGAGACGCAAGAGTGACTCTCTGTGTCAAAATAAGAGTCGCATGCGTGATACATGATACTCAGCGCTCGTAAACTAATACTTCGATTTCTGATTAAAAATCTCGTAAACCACGTTACTCGCAATCCGAGGTTCCACTGTATGTGCAACCGATAAAGGAAATAACATTTAATATGTAAATGTGCATGAATGTGCAGGTGTGCAGTGTCCATAAGTGTCCCTGAATGTCCAGAATGAGTGCAAAGAGACACAAGTGTGAATGTGCAGAATGGTTTATTCCCATGTGGTGTACTGGTTGAGAGACTGTATCGCCTGCGGGAAGAAGCTCCTCCTCAGTCTTTCTATTGTCCCTACTGATGCAACAGAAAGAACAGTCCATTGCTGGGGTGGCTGAGGTCCTTCACAATCTTTCTTGCCTTGGTCCAGCACCACTTGCTGTAGATTGAGTGTAGTTCAGGGAGCTCGGGGCGGATGATGCACTCAGCTGATCACACCACCCTCTGTAGAGCTCGTCTGTCCTGCATGGTGCTGTTTCCAAACCAGGTTGTGATGTTTCCCATCAGAATGCTCTCTATGTTGCAGGAGTAGAAATTCCTGAGCATCCTGGAGGGCAGTCTGAAGTCTCTCTCAAGTAGAGGTGGTAGAGACGCTGCCGGGCCTTTTTCACCACGGTGTTGATTTGACAGGACCATGACAGATTCTGCGTGATGTGAACACTGAGGTATCTGAAGCTGTCCACTCTCTCCATTGGGCTCCTGTTGATAATGGGGGTCTGGTAGTTCCTCTCCTGCTTTGTACTAAAGTACACCATCAACTCCTTTGTCTTGCTAATGTTTAGAAGGAGATTGCTCCTCTGGCACTAGTTCTCCAGATTTCCGACATCTCTAGGTAGGCCGTCTCATCAATGTCAGTGATGAGGCCTACCACAACGGTGTCGTCAGCAAACTTGGTGGTGGAGTTGGTAGTGGCAAAAGTCGTGTGTGTACAATGAGTACAGCAGGGGGCTCAGAACACAACCCTGGCGGGCTCCAGGGCTGAGAGTGAGGGGGGGGCTGAGACATATCTACCCATCCTAACTGCCTGTGGTCTGCCAGTTAGGAAATTGCGGATCTACTGACAGATGAGCTGTGGAGAGTGTGGAGGGAATTATGGTATTAAATGCTGAGCTGTAGTCGATGAAAAGCAGTTTAACATAATTCCCCCTTCTAGTGTCCAGGTGAGTGAGCGATGTATTGAGGATGGACAGTAAGCACTGTAGTGGATCCAGTGTGTCGGGTAGTGAGGAGATGAAGTGCTTTGAGCGGCTGGTCAGAGACTTCATCACTACTGAGGTTAGGGCTACAGGGCAATAATCGGTCAGGGAAGCAGGATGGGGTTTCTTTGGGACAGAAAGCACCACAAGGTTAGACTTAACCAACCTTGAGTGTGATATTGCCTTTATACAACAGTTCCACAAACACCATTTATTATCAACTGATTATGATTTGTTTATTTAACCAGTTATTTTGCACTTATCCTTCTACAGATGTCCTCCATGCCGGTGCTGAACAGTCATTACTGTTCATAAGTAAATTGTAAATTTTATAAGTTTCTCTTTATATTTCCACTTACTCCACTTTAGAATATCAGCGGTGTTAACTTCCGGGTTCTGGGGCTGAATCCAATAGAGTTAAATGGAAAGCCGGTGTGCTAGACTGTACTATCCCTCGTCCCAAACACTAAGTAGTGCCCTAGATTAGAGGTTAGAGACGGACTTTTTATTGTCAATTAGGAATTACTTTATTATGTATATTATGGAAACAGCATGTTGTTTAAGATGACAACGTTATCAGATGTATTTTCTTTCTTAAAGTGCTTTTGTTTTGAAAGTGGGTTTTGGCAAGCAGCTGCTCTTTCACTGCAGATCATACGGAAAACCTACTGTCACCCACGCTGCGACCAACTGTTAGTGTAATTAACAATTACTGAGCACCTGTGTTGCAGAGTGATGCACAACATCCCAGCGTTGTTACTGTCCATTATCACCACTCACGGAAATCCATCCAATCAGATTACCCGCTTAGAACCAACTATTGTCTAATAGGAAATATTACACACCTTTCTCTAGCTGCAAGATGCCACCCATAGAACGAGTGTATACATGGCTGAAACATAGAAACAAAAATATAAAAAATATACTGAAAAGTTCCACCATTTAATTCAAATTTTAAAGCTGCTGCATTGAGTAATGAGTGTGATAGAGGCAGAGACACACAAAAAGCAGCACACATCACAAAGAAAAAAAAAAAAAGTGTACACACAACATTTGGGAAAAATACAAATGAAAAAAAAAAGCAGAACATCTGTGACATAATTAATGAATTCTGTTCACTGCTCCGAAAACAAAAAGCACCACCACTTCGATTCGATTCAGCAACTGAGAACACTTTTGTTGTTAGTTTATCATTATCATTTCACTTCCCTGAATACAGACACTCCAAAACGCATTATCTACTTTGGTTAAAAATAATCGCCATTCTTGATTTTAATGCGATATGGAGAACCATATCGATATATGAAGTTTTATTAACTTTTATTTATTTATAAAGCTATACGGTTTCATTTATTTGTGCTTTGACAAAGTATAGGCAATTTAATTTCATTTATATTGGAGGGAATGGCTATGTAAATACACAGAAGTATTGACATCAATTTCTTAAATAAATGTAAACATATACATCTTGAGGTCTGTACACTGATCCTCTTCACATAAAGAAAAAGGTTACTGGAGCATTGTTCGGATATTTTTTGGAGTGGACTCATCATTCAGATGCTTTGTGGTGAATCTGCACGAGGGAGAGAAAATAGCAAAAGTATGAGAAAGAATTACAAACCTATTTCTAATGTAAGAACCTGAACAGTTTTAATATTTTTTGATGATTACACGCTTGCTGAACATGGCAGGGTGAGCGTGTTCATTATTAGCAGGAATGAAGTGCAGTTTTGTGAGCGCTTCATACAAAACAGGAACTTACTTCAGGGCATTAAGGAGCCCTTCAACATTATCAGCTGGCTGGTCTTTCAGGACCTTTATGCATCCTTTCATCTGTAGAAACAAAAACCAAAAAAAAATAAAGAAGAACAGAGGGAGTAAGACTGAAAGAGCGTTATATTAACACATGGTCTCACATCTATTTTCGAGGACTTGGTGAAGGCACCATTGGGATGCACATGGTCATAGAGAATGATGACTCCCACCATCACCCTCATGCAGAAGAGGAGCGTGTCTTCACTGTTGAACCGACTTGTGTACTCTCTGTTAAAAAAAAAGGAGAGAGGGAAGAAAAAAAAAAGGACAAAAAATAGCATCATAGAATGGGCTTCACTTTATTCTGTGTAATGCTGAAACATAAGCTTCTTTCCGGAACTTAAATGATGCACGTTTTAAAATTAAGTGACGAATGACAGTTTTATTGTTTAAACACCACCAACAAGGATGGGAACTGATGGCTCTCACATCTCCTCATGCCAGGCTTTTATGCATTAACAACTTTTTACATTTTACTTCTAATAGACTTCACACCTGAAACTGGAAATAAAATTAATCCATGTTGGTCTACAATAATTTTTAATTGAAAGAGTTCCTTGGTTAGTGCTTGTAATAATTTGTTCTTAACAGCAGTAAATAATAATAAAAAACCTCGGTAAAAATCAAATTAACATTTAAACCAAATTATCAACCAGTAATTAGCCATTTCAAGTATAAATGAAAACCTTGAGTCTAATTATTGAGGACCACCATACAAAGTAGGAATTTTCAATTCACAAGTTGTTCAAATTTAAAAAATGTTAAAAATTCAAAAAGTTATCTAGTTATTGTGCTTTTTTCAGTTTCAGTTTGCGGCAAAGATGATTTCGTCATCTTCTACAGAGCGTAGGGTTTCCTCACAACACCATATTGTTTTAAACATTTATGTCCTTCATATTCTTGTAAAAATTAAAATCAATTAAAGATTCTTGATTTAATAAGTCTGGAGAAGATATTTTGAAGGTCACAGTCTGTGCTTTGTGTCGGCTTATTTTTCTGTTTATGTATATTGCCATTTTGGCTTGACCAATGGTGAAATTAACAAGCTGGCACATGAATTTGTTTCTCCGGACATATTTAAAACAAAGAATAAAAAGCTGATGAGTAAAATCTACATGCTGTGGTAAAAAAAAGAAAAAAAAAAGTGTTTTCAAAGGTTAAACAAGGACAACAATCTGGAACAATGTATAAAAGCATTGTTTAAAACCGTTTCTCTCTGTAAACAAAAGGGGCATTCTTGTGTAATTTCTGGATTTAAAATAGAGATAAGAGCTCACAGACAATTCCATGTAAAATCCTCCATTTTAGGTCAATGTTTAATTGGTTAATGGTGGTTTATACAGTGCCCTCCAAGCTGGTTTAATCTAGTTTTTAAAACCCAGTTCAGTGTGCCATGGGGTGTCGTCCCTCCCATTCAGTTTTTTCTTGTTTTTTTCTTGTTTAGGACCTTCACGCAAACCTTACCAGACACTGTCTCAAAGTTCATCTCTTCCTCACCCTTGTGCCACTATAGGGAGCCACCATATCCTTCTAGGTCTGGAGTTATAATCAGCTGTGGAAAGGTAGAAGTGGTTTCGTTTCTTGTGTATTCCATCAGCTGAACTCGTTCCTCCGATGTTAGGGTGGTTCTCCAGTGATGCAGGAGTTGGTTGGCGACCTGTTGAGACTGTAGTCCCATATGCGCTGCCAAATCGCCTGCTCGAGACAGGTCTGTTCCAGTAATGTTTACCAGATGCCAGAGTGTCACGATCCCTGCAGAGACCAGAGTCTTGGATAGTGCTGGGGTGGTTTCACTAGAGATGTCTAGATGCCCTCCACAGACTAGGGGCTCCTCCAGCAGCCCAGTTTAATGTGTTTCCCTTGTTTTTTTTTGTTTTTTTTAAAGATTCTTTGATTTAAAAAATTTTTTAAAATGGTGTAAAATCCAATAGTGTCTAATTGCTGTTAAAAACAGTTCTGTCTAGTCCAAGTCCTTCCACCGTGCGTAGGTGTGTGTAGGCTGCTGCTCTCCATCCTTCGTCACTAGCTCCCGTGTATGGAGTTATATTCCTGCCACAATTCTGAGCACGTGGTTTGACATTTTGAGAACAGACAAAGCACTCCATGCGCGTGCAGTGTCTTCCCTGCGAGCTCAACATTCTGTGCATGCTCAACTCTGCCTACACGCGCGTGCAACATTGATTTTCTGTGCGCGCACGACCCTGTCTGCACGCTCGCTCAACTTTGTCTAGCATTGCAAAACTGCAACAAAACCAGTCAATCACAGACTTCCACACACTACTTCTGATTAGCGGCAGCTGATAGAGAAGAAACAGCCATCGACCGCATAACGGAAGCGTTCAAAATAAAGGTTTATAAGTAAAGAGATCGAGTTTTCCGATTTTAATTTTAGTCTATGTAGTCCAATGATGAGCTAAATTTATAATTTGATAAGTAAATGTATACTAATATATACTAATACGTAATTAAATAAAAAATACATACTATAATATTCATTTATAATATTTATAAATAAATACAACTTTATTTACAATGCTTCCCTTACATAATTTCCTTTCAGTTGTATATAATTATATATATAATAATATAATTTTAATTTCTTATAATTTTGTAAAGCTGCTTTGTGACAATGATCATTTTAAATGCACTATACAAATTATAGTATGCGTTATGCGGTTGATGGCGCCAGCTGAAGGAACAGCCAATCCAAAGAAGTCGTGTGTGGAAGTCTGTGATTTGCTGGTTTTGTGGCAGTTTTGTAACACTGGCCAAAGTTGAGCGAGCGTACAGGCAGAGTCGAGCGCACAGAAAATAAATGTTGCACACGCGTGCATGCGCAGAGAACATGTTGTACGAGCAGGGACGACGCTGCACACGCAGAATCAAGCTGTTGAGTGCGCATAGAGTGCTTTGTCTGCTCTCAAAATGTCAAACCGCGCGCTCAGAATTGTGGCAGGAATATAACGCCACACCCATGAGGAGTCTCTGGATGAACTGCAGGCGGAAGGCTGCAGTTCTGCAGGCTAACTGCAACAGACCCTGCCCTCCTTCCTCTTTAGGCAGTCTACCAGTAGGGCCTGTATGCTTGCTAGCAGGTTTGGTGGTGGGTCCATACATTTCAGTTTATGCCACAGGGACAATTCTGCTAGTTTGTTGATGACCAGCACCCGTCCTTTGTAAGACACTTTTGGGACCAACCACTTCCATCTGCTTAGTCTGCCTTTTATGCGGTCAACAATACCCTCCCAGTTTTTGTTTAAAAAAAAACACAGCACTACCCAGGTAGACACCCAAGTATTTAAAACCACCCTTTCCACATTAACCCCCCTAGTACGGTCATTCGCCTACTAAAATGGCTTCACTTTTGGTCCAGTTGATTTTAGCAGATGATAAAATCTTAAATTCTTCTAAAATTTCAGTAAAAAAAAAAAAAAGGTCACATCTGTCTGTGTATTCTCCCTTACAGCCAGATTGTCGGCATACGCTGAAAGACAAGTTGAAATATTAAAATGAGGTATATTAAAATCAGAAAGCTGATCGCTCAGTTTGCATAAGAGGTTCTATTGCTAAAAGATATAGCATGCCTGATAGAGAACAGCCCTGTCTAATACCTCTGTGTACTTTAAAAAGGACACATAAATCACCATTAATCATCAGTACACTCTCAATATCACTGTACAATGTTTTCCTCATTGCTGTGAAACCTGGGTTGAACCCAAAGCTTTTCAGCACCTTCCACAAGTATTTATGTTCAACCCGGTCAAAAGCCTTTTCCTGGTCCAACAAAATCAGACCAGTCTTTAAACCCAAACGTCTAGAGACATCCAAAATATCACATATTAAATGTATATTTATGTATGTATACCTACCAGACACGAAGTATGTCTGGTCATGACGAATCATCTGCTCCAAGACCTTTGTCAGTCTTGAGGCTAATACTTTTGAGAGTAGTTTGGAGTCAGTGCACAGCAGTGATACCGGGCGCCAGTTTCCCAGGTGCGTCAGGTCTCCCCTTTTTGGCAGTAAGGTCAGGACAGCCCTCCTGCAGCTCACCGGGAGCTTTCCTTCTTTCACGCTGTCATGCAACACCTCTACTACATCCTTTCCTATTATTGTCCAAAACGTTTTGTAGAACTCTACAGGGAGACCGTCTATACCTGGCGCCCACACGTTCTTCAAACCCTGGAGAGCCTTCTGAATCTCTGACAGTGTCAGTTCTGAGGCCATGTCTGTGGCAGCTTGTTCTGACAGCTTGGGTAGATTTTTTTTTAAAAAGGTTTCCTCCATTGCATGTGCTTCTGACCACTCACTACTATACAGCTTTGAGTAGAAGCTGTTTGTCTGCTTGCGAATTTCAGTGGGCTGATACGAGTTTTCAGTATTTCCTCAACTTTCTGTGGTCTCCAAACACTGGAGTTCCATTATTTCAGTCTCTAGAGCTCTCATTGATCTAACAATGTCTTTTGTGACATTGAGAGTGTAGTATTGACAAAAAACTTATTTGTGCTTTAGCCAAGTCCCACCATTATCTATGGAGTGGGCCTAGGTGTACTGTCTAAGTTTCTCCATATGTCACTTAAGTCCTGGGCCTCAATCATCTCCCACATGCGTTTACGGGAGGCCATGTGAGGTTCTTTATGATTTGTTGTCAAGGTTGTCAGTTGTGCAGTTAAAATCCCCACCCAGATTTAAAATATCAGCAGAGTTTCCAGTTAGTAAAAACATTGTTTAATTTGTCTAAAAAAAATCATCCTGTCTACTGCCTTGGTGGGAGTATACACACAAATAAAGACAAAGGCTTCATTCTCATACACATGTGGACAAAATTGTTGGTACCCTTTGGTCAATGAAAGAAAAACTCACAATGGTCATATAAATAACTTTAATCTGACAAAAGTAATAATTAAAAAAAATTCTATGAACGTTAACCAATGAAAGTCAGACATTGCTTTTCAACCATGCTTCAACAGAATTATTTAAAAAAAATAATAAACTCATGGAACAGGCCTGGACAAAAATGATGGTACCCCTAGAAAATACTGAAAATAATGTGACCAAAGGGACATGTTAATTCAAGGTGTGTCCACTATTTAGCATCACAGGTGTCTACAATGTTGTAATGAGTCAGTGGGCCTATATATAGGGCTCCAGGTAGTCACTGTGTTGTTTGGTGACATGGTATGTACCACACTCAACATGGACCAGAGGAAGTGAAGGAAAGAGTTGTCTCAGGAGATTCGAAAGAAAATTATAGACAAGCATGTTAAAAGGTAAAGACTATAAAACCATTTCCAAGCAGCTAGATGTTCCTGTGACTACAGTTGCACATATTATTCAGAAATTTAAGATCCATGGGACTGCAGCCAACCTCCCTGGACGTGGCCGCACAAGGAAAATTCATGACAAATCAAAGAGACGGATAATCCCAATGGTAACAAAAGAGCCCAGAAAGACTTCTAAAGAGATCCAAGGTCAAGTTCATGCTCAAGGAACATCACTGTCAGATCGCACCATCCGTCGTTGTTTGAGCCAAAGTGGACTACATGGGAGACGACCAAGGAGGACACCATTGTTGAAAACAAATCATAAAAAAGCCAGACTGGAATATGCCAAACTACATCTTGACAAGCCACAAAGCTTCTGCTATGGACTGATGAGACAAAAATGGAACTTTTTGCCAAGACACATCAGCTCTATGTTCACAGACGGAAAAATGAAGCATATCAAGAAAAGAACACTGTCCCTACTGTGAAACATGGAGGAGGCTCGGTCATGTTCTGGGGCTGCTTTGCTGCATCTGGCACAGGGTGTCTTGAATCTGTGCAGGGTACAATGAAATCTCAAGACTATCAAAGGATTCTAGAGAGAAATGTGCTGGCCAGTGTCAGAAAGCTGGGTCTCAGTCGCAGGTCATGGGTCTTGCAACAGGACAATGACCCAAAACACACAGCTAAAAACACCCAAGAACGGCTAAGAGGAAAACATCAGACTATTCTAAAGTGGCCTTCTATGAGCCCTGACCTCAATCCTATTGAGCATCTTTGGAAGGAGCTGAAACATGCTGTCTGGAAAAGGCACCCTTCAAACCAGAAACAACTGGAGCAGCTTGCTGATGAGGAGTGGGCCAAAATACCTGCAGAGAGGTGCAGAAGTCTTATTGACAGTTACAGGAATCATTTGATTGCAGTGATTGCCTCAAAAGGTTGTGCAACAAACTATTAAGTTAGGGGTACCATCATTTTTGTCCAGGCCTGTTCCATGAGTTCATTTTTTAAAAAATAATTTTGTTGAAGCATGGTTGAAAAGTCTGACTTTCATTGGTTAAAATTCATAGAATTCTTATTATTATTTTTGTCAGATTAAAGTTATTTCTGTGACCATTGTGAGTTTTTCTGTCATTGACCGAAGGCCCGCTTTGGGCTCCACCTCCCCGGTGTTCTCTGGCTGACTGTCCCCGCGCCCCTGCTTCCTGGCCGTGTTGCCGCGCGAGCTCCCCGACTTCACAGCTCCGTGCAGACAGCTCAGCCTTTTGTGTCCGATGTCTCCGAGATGGCGAAGATGGTGTAGCCACTGTCCCCCTCTTTACACTTAAAACTCACATTTAAATGTCTGTTCTTCATTGTTTAAAACTATAAAAACTTGCCGGCGGGAAGACAGTGTACGTCGCATGTTGGAGCTTTTGCCCCTGAGCGGGATAGCTCCCATGGGGCCGATGAACTTCCCGAAATGGGCCCAGCGCCTTCATAATATCATCTCGTCCTTTATGAACGGAGGCATGTTGGATATGACCACCCGCAACGTGGAGGCAGACAGAGGGGTGACTTCAACCGCAACTACTCTCACACATATTCATTTCCTCGTCAGTGCACTTGCAAGGTCCACCCTGATTACACACACCACCACGGCTTTATTCATCCAAGGCAGAGTAGATGTTCTCACACCCGACCTGCTCCCCTACCGCCAACAGTACGTTTTCAATCCACACGCCGTCCTCCAACACGCACCTAACGCTATGGTTTCAGCGCCGGGTGCGGTGTGTTCTGTACTGACCTTCATGATCGGTCACTAGGGTGTGTCACTGTTCTGTGGGCTGATGAGGCCTGCAGTGGGCTCCGACTCAGTGTTTCCTGCATTGCTGCCACTGTTTCCCAGCCGAGT
Source organism: Clarias magur (assembly GCA_013621035.1). Taxonomy (NCBI): domain Eukaryota; kingdom Metazoa; phylum Chordata; class Actinopteri; order Siluriformes; family Clariidae; genus Clarias; species Clarias magur. The sequence continues at coordinate 222,881 of QNUK01000337.1, forward strand.
CAGGCCCCTCAGCCTTTTGTGTCAAAACACCTCAACAGTGTAGCACCCGGCCTCTTCACCCTCCTGTACTGTGGCGCTCCGAGTCTGACTATGGGTCTTTTGTTTGGTTGTCGGTTCTGTGGCTCTTCCCATTTTCTACTCGGTTTAATTGTGGTCGTGTTACCTTTGGGTGTCTGTGGTGGTATGCTAGTCTGCGGCTGCTGTGTTTCGATGCAGACGTAGGGAGCATGGTCACTGTCAGCACTGAACACTGTACCGGCATCAGGTTTTGCACTCGCGCTGTGTACAGTAGCGCAGAGTGTGTCTCAGTGATGCCGGTGTGTTCAGGACTGACCTGTTGGAGTTCAGGTGCGTCGCCACTCTGGATGTCGGTGAGGCCCGCCGCAGGCATGGACTCCTCGGTGCTCTCCCGCTGGCTGTCCTCACACCGCGGTTGTTTTCCAACCGTATCGCTGCACGAGCTCCCCGGCTGCACAGCTCCGTGTGGACAGCTCAGCCTTTTGTGACCGACGTCACCTCAACGGCTCCGTAGTGGCGAAGATGCTGTAGCCGCTGTCCCCTCTTTACGCTTAAAATTGACGTTTAATGTCTGTTCTTCGTTATTTAAAACCATTAACACTTGCATAATAAGTGTTTCCGTTTGTGCGTGCAGGCACCAAGGTATTTGTGTGTGTGTGTGTGTGTGTGTGTGTGTGTGTGTGTGTGTGTGTGTGTGTGTGTGTGGAATTAGCCCCTTCCCTTGCCTCATCTTACGCAGTAAAACCCATCATCCCTGCCCCCACCTCAGTTTTTAAGTTTCACACACACACACACACAACGGAAACACTGTTTTAACCGGGGGGTGGGGTGGGGGGGGGGAAAGGGAATTGCGTTACTCGCAATCCGAGGTTCCACTGTAATGACCTGGCTTACTTTCATTTTTACAGCTAATATACGTTTACAGCCGAGGAAATGACAGATTTTGACACCATTACAGGTCTCTGCAGTGTAACTCTACAATAGATTGTGTACATACTGATACCATGAGTTGACGTATTTAACAGTGTGGAACCCCTTTAACAGTTTATCTCATGTGATGATTTTTGGGGTGCTTCTGTGTGAGCAAGCAGACCAAGTTAGAAAGTGCTTAAGTTTTATGTAAGGACAGATGCACAAGCTTTGTGAATGGGTGTGAGGTTCTGGCATGCACTGATCCTACACAAAGAATGAGAATTTGTTAACAGACACTTGAGACAGGGCAGGTTAATGAAATGAGAGCCGCTGTCAGAGTTACTTACGGAGTCTCCAGCATGACCTTACACACACTGGCCATGGTGCTCAGGCAGTCTGTGGTGTTCTCTAGGGGCAGCGTCTTATTCTACAAGGAGAGAGGGAATGCTTTTAATACTGCACAGGCGCTGGAACACTCCTGATTCAACTTGTAAGCTAATTAGCTAAATCTTTATGGTTGGAAAAACAAAGAGCTGTGGAGCTCTAAGACTGGGATCTTTACAACTAAAAAGTTTAAATGATTGCTCAGATTTGGTCACATCCTTCAAGAGGAAAAATATTTAGGATGACAGCAGAAGGGAGAGCATTACCTCAGTGACAAAGTTCGTAGTCGCTGTACTTAGGGTTTTCAGCATCGGAGTGGCCTCAGCATAAAATAGCGACATTCTGTTTGCCATTTCATTGTTGACTTCATTTTCAATGTCCAGCTATGAATAATTGAAACAAAAAGCACAAGTCTCTAGAACCCAGGAGTCATTTATTTGTTTCATCTACTGTTATTTTCATGATCACAACAATTACCACCCCCCACAAGAGACTACTCATTCTTCTGATTCACGTTCAAGATTTGTTCACAAGGAATGAATCGTTCATGAACGACCCATCACTAGCATTGTTACAAAAATATGTAAAAGACTTCCAATGGCATTAAGATCAGGACTCTGTAGTCAGTCCATATGTGAATATTATTCCACCTTTTCACTAAAGTCCTGAATTATGTACGTGCCATCAGAGAAGAAAAAGCCAGGGGAAACCTGGTCATTCAGTACATTCAGATCATTCGTGAATTCGGCTCTTTTTCTCTTGCATCAGTCCGTGATTAAAGGAAAAATGGTTGTGTTGGCTTGTAGATCTGTGGATCTCATGCATTTAGACATTTTGAGGAAAGTGGTGAACAAGGAAACAGGTTGGAATAAAAGCCAAAACCTTATGACCATCTGTTCTTTAAAAGCATTTTAGAAAGAGTAAGGAGTTTAAAAGTGGCTTCTTACATTCATGTTATTTATTCTATTTCGACTAATCGTTCGTCTGTAGTAGCTGAAGTCGTTCTGGATAGCAGGAATTCGCATCTGAAAAAACAATAAAAGCACTCCATCAGTTAAAATCAAGCAAAAAGCATGGAATTAAACCATTTCTTCTAAACAAGCGGAATAAAACATGCACCTTGAGCTCATCGAAACGGAGTGTGAAGTGCAGGATCTCTGCGAACTGCTTGGCGAGGGCTTGCTCCTTTTCCAGATGCTGAGTGGGGGTGTAAGGTGGACAGGTCAGCGACTCCAACAGGCTCTGCAGGGCTTTCTCTGCACCAATAAAAGAGACAATCCATGAACCGTGTGCTTTACTCAAAAGGATTTAGAGATGAATGGTCAGAGAGTTACCCAGCTTCAGTGAGAAACCATAAAACTTTTTGAGTCTGATGACGAGGGGACACACAGAGTTCCACGCTCTTTCTTGAAGCAATAAATCGCTGGGATTCTGTATAGCCTGAAAAACACAAACCCATTGAATAATGCTGCAGCTTGTTATGAGTACATATACAGTGTGTGCGCGCGTGACCTACATCTCGTATCTCCTGTCCCGCTCCCTTATATGCCTGCAGGAGTGACAAGATGCTCTCAGACTCCTGGAGGACAGCGTTCACCTGGTTCCACACATCACGCTCACACTCTGTGGGCTGTGCATCTAATACACATCCAGAAACTTACTTATACATACTTATTTATACACAAGACCTAACAAATAACATAATACAAATAAAACAGTATACATTTTACATAGCTTCTCAATTATTTCCATACATGTGAAGAAATGTAAAGAACATGGTGAAAACAGGAACTTGTACATCAGATATTCACAGGACACAGTTTTAGTACAGACAAAAAAGATGTAAGAGCATGCAAATGGCAAAAGGCATCTAATAAGAGAGCAAGAATGTAAATTATTGTGCCATGCATCTCAGCCTTTTACTGGTGGTGTGACAACAAGTGGCTGTAACATATACAAAACAGGATGCATGCTCATGTGCGCAAACTCATCTGCAAACAATAACAAGTGGGGAAAGAAAAGGTGCAAGGTGTCATCTTGCGAGAACAGACTGAATCTGCATGTGCAAAATGCATGCAAAAACCACACCCAATATAAATCCATCCAATTTGCACACGCTAATGTTCTCTCTGAGAATAATGTCTGCAGGGCAATTTATTCAAATCGTCATGATCAAGGTTTGGCTTTGTGTCTATCAAATACAGTACAGACAAAGACATGCACAGATTTAGTAGACAGCAGGAAGGACAGACTGGGCCAGGCAAAAGCTCTGCTCACTTTCAAAGTCAAGGAAAAAGTTTGGCCCCTGATCAAGCTCTGTGCAAGTGAGCACTTTTAAAAGATTCCCCATTTGGTTTCTGGAAGAAGAAAACAGAAGGAAAACAAAAAGAAATAGAGAGAGAGAGGTATGGCATGTAATATACAGCAGTTCAATAGCATGACCATGTCTGAAACACTCACACAGATTTTTGTTGTTATTCAGCCTGCTCTTCATAATGAAGCTCAGTGCCATTGAAGTTCTACAAAATGGCTTCTCAGATTTGCCCATTTATTAGATCGAATTTATTGTCAGACACTCTCATCAAAGCGACATCCAACAATCAGGGAGGGCGAACACAATCCTTCCTCCGAGACATGAGACACTAGTTCAAGTGGTATAACACTCGGAAGAAAGCGCCATCCACCCCTTCTGCTTGTGTGTACCCAGCATGCCCATGACGTGAGATGTGAGAGATGGAAGGGCAGGTAAGCCAGGTATGCGGGCACGGCCAATCTGTTCCCTACACCAGCGGGCATGCACTGCTGCAATATTACTGGGAATAGAACCAGCAAACTCCAGATGGTGGCGAATGAACACTTTCTACACTACTCGATAGCCCCGCCCACCCCCTCGGCTGTTCGTAACCAACACAGAGACACTGGTGTTGTCTATGAGTGTTCAGACATGGCGTTTCGCTTTCTTCTATAAAGGAAATTTTATTTTATTTTTTTAAATCAGGCGTTTCAAGGCTCCGTTAAGCTATGGAGAGTCCCTGCAAACTTACTTTCAAAGTCCAGGAAAAAATGTGGATAGTTCTCTATTTCTCTTGTAAGGACTTTTAGAAGATTACCCATTCCAGCAAACCTAATCGAGATATAAATGGTAAAGGACTAGGTGAAATTTTTTTAAAGTGCATTATACATTTTTAACACATGCAAAACTGTTGAAGTTGGTAATTACGCTGGTAATGTTCAGTGAAAGTCATTCAAGCTTACATTAAAGCTCAAAATAAATCAAAGTTTGTGCTTGATGTGACATTACAGTTTGGCTGCTCTCAGCATCTGCATTAAACACAGCAGTTCTCACCTTTAAAAAAGGTCCCATACTGTTTGCCCTGCACTCTAGGTCCTTAAGTTAACAGGTCTCAAGCTCCTCCAAAGTGTGTGCGGGTGTATGTGGGTAAAATGTCCCAGTTGAAATACCCTTCAGATATTGCATTTTCATCCCTTAAACAGTCCTTTATTTCCCTCACCCTAAATGCGCTGTTTCAGTGTCTATGAAAATGACCTACTCCTGAGCCACGAGCCTGCAGAGGCTAGCTGTTGCTCAGGGGACTTTAAACCTTCCTGTTTGTCCTTTTTCTGACTTTGCATTGGCCGGAGCGTAAACAAGCAAATTCGATTTTTGCCTCATAATGTGACCTCATATAAGAAGAGGCCCATCCCTCAAGTCTAAACCGGGTCAAACACCACTTCCTGCAAAATGAGGCGGATTAAATCACATCGAGTTTTTCTTTGGAACTGGTAACGTTTATGGAGTTTGCAAACATAACCATGATCAGCATTAAAGTAACAACTCAGAAGATTTTTTTTTCCCCCAGGTACGTTTGTAATTAACTTTTACAGTCAGATTTATGAAGTTCATTTCTTTTTTGTTTGACTCATCATTCCTTTCTTATGTCCTCACAGTACATACAGAAAGGAACTATTTTTGACACACTCCCATTAAGGGGAGTCCTTTGAGGACATTCCTAGTGATGGAAACATCCAGGATTCAAGCCGAAACATGGCCTAGCTGCCACTCAGTACATTTATACAACTACAGCTCTTGTCCCATAATACCTGCACAGCATGGTACTGATTTACTGGCCACAGTATGTCTGACTCCACTATGATAGGCGGTGATATGGCTCATTTAAGTGAGCACAGGACCCACTTGTTCTTCTAATAATTTTTCCCCAATCATCCAGGCCCTTTTGGGGGTCTCAACCCCCAAAAGGGCCTGGAAAAAAAAAAAACCCAAAAAAAAGCCCTTAAACTTATGGCAAATAAAAGGGATCAGGAAGTGGCTAATAACTTGTGTAAATTAAGTAATGTACATCAAACCTCAGCTTTATGTTAAGAGAAGAAAGCTCTTATAGATATGACAAGAGAGTCTCAGTCATAGGGCCACCAACTGGAAGCAGAAAATGCTTAAATTTAGAAATCTCTAAATGTTTTGCGGCTAATTTTCAGTTGATTTAATTCAAAAGCGGTCAAAACAATTTGAAAACATGGCTGATGTAAAACTGTTTTACACAAATGATTTTGTGACGTGTTGAATGGTGTTGCTGTGGTGAGGATTTAAATTAAGGACATAATAGAAGAAAACATTATTTTATTTTAAGAGTGGAAAGTTCTAATGTTTCAAAACATTTCACATAGAAGGAACTTGCTTATTTTCATGATTGTGTGATCACAATTGGCTCACAATTTTGATTTTACTTTTTTACATTTATTGGTCCATGGTCCTAACTCATGCAGTACTAAACTATGTCCACTAGATAAAGCACTTTCCCCTCTCCCTCTCTTATACATCTAAAAATAAAAATAGTATAAACAGTACAAATAAAAACACAGTGTGCATGTATAAAAAAAATTACACATATACACATATACACACATGCATACATACACATACAGTGAAACCTTGCATTGCATAATAAATTTGAACAATATATGATCCTTTGAAAAGAATCGCGATAGAGCAATGGCGCACACACACACTAACGGAAACACTGCTATGTCTGTTCTTTTCAAAAGCTAAAGTGCAGGTAAATTTGTTACATTTTTAATTTACAGCAGTGATTTTGTTAGAATCGTGTGTGCGCATGTGTTATTAGAGTTATGCAAGTGTTATTAGAGAGGTTCTTTGTTAAAAAAGTAGTTTCCCAATAGAGCAGTGTTTCCATTAGTGTGTGCGCATGTATGAGAGAGACAGTCGTCCCACATTGTATGCCCCTCCCTCCTCTCAAATAATAGAGGAGGGAGGGCTACTGTGTAAGATAAGAGGAGGGAGGAAGTCGTTCCTCCCGTCATCTTACTTTAGCTAACTGAAACACTGCTCTGTCGGGATTTATTTCTAAAGTTCAGGTTAATATGAACTTTGATAATATGAAATGCTATGTTTTTACTTTAGATTTTGTATCAATTATTTTTATATGAGTTTCCATAATTTCTAATGAGGAAATTTGCTTTGATATACAAGCATGCTTCTGGAACAAATTTTTCACATGGACAGTAAGCTGTGCTCAGCGCTAGCTCATTTACATAGACATGTTTAGAAGAGGAGTAAAAATGAGGTTTAAGTGATGAACAAATGCATTATCTGAGTGGTATTTAGTCGGGGTGTTAACAAAAAATCCACCAACCCACCCCCCTGTCTTCCACCACACACACACACCAAGTTTTGGTTGCTAAGCAACATGATAAGCAAAGGCACAAACATTTCTTAGAAAGAACAATAGACTTGTGCTAAGGTACAATAAAGCATGCTTAATATTCCTGGAGATGAACCATGCAGTGGGGGTTTGCAACAAGCGATTTGCCTCCAGTCCACTGTGCAGAACAATCACACCAGCCTGTGTACGAACAACTGTGTTTTCTTTCCTCTGTGTGATTTATTTTCTTCCTTATAAATGACGCTTAGATATGGAAGTATAATAGTGCCAAAATTCCTCAAAGCAAAATAGCAGGTTGAATTACATGAACTGAAAAAAACTTGTTGCAATAAAAATGTTTGAATTTTTTTACATTGTAATTTGATCTGAATTGAAAAAAATCCTTAGAGCATTTACAATGTTTGAAATTTGTGCCACTACAATTTATTGTGGTTGTATATTTCAAATGAAAATTTAATTCAAGCATTTAAAATTCAAAGCAAAAATATTCAAGTTACTAAATTGCAGTTAAAAAATTTTTAAAAGTGTTAAAAATACAATCTTCATTATTTTTCAGGTCTTACAAATTCAGGTCGACAAAATTCAGGTCTTCACATCCGGGGTATCACAGAAAGAGCAGTGGCGTGCCGATTGCTGTGTCCACGCCACAGTGTACTTTAAAGTGTGCTTCCTGCTCCCTGTGCAGTGTACTTCTCACAAACTACTTACCGATCGGAACGCAGCACTCTTAACTAACAGGCTGGGTTGCCAGTTGCACAATTAACGGTTAAAATACTCAACGCAAAGCCAGCGCTCTTTCATTCACACGAGTGCGATGGGTTTCCCGCCACAGCGCTCAGTAATGTACAGTCACATTCAGTAAAAGATGGGATTCATTTCCTCAGCAGCAACAACATACATGCTGTTTACACTTTCATTTTTATTGCTTATAAATAAAGGTAACCATAAAAACTTTGTAATTAAGAAAAACGTAAAGTGTGGATAGTATGTTTTAATGTCAATCTGATTAAAGTAAAATAAAATACTTTTTTTTGTTACAAAGTATTTTATGCAACGCAATTACTCTACAACATTTAAATTTAACAACAGCAGCCTGGCGGAGTTGGGACTCGAACCGCCTGATCTGTAACTCAGCGCCTTAACAAACTGAGCCACCACTAAAATCATAAGTCTTTCAACAATTAATACTATTCGCACTATTTGTCACATATAAAATTGTACATCAATGGATGCACTACAATTAACCCCACTTCTCTTTTTGTATTGCAATTTATATTTTTTATTTATATATCTTGTAGTTTTTGTCCATCATTGCACTAGTAACTCTGGTCAGTTCTCACATTACCCTGTGTATACTGACTGTATACAGTGTGTAATCTATAAGCTGTCATACTGTTACTGTCTCTATTGCTGCTGGATATCTGGAATTTCCTTCAGGATCAATAAAGTATCTATCGACCCATCTGTCTGTCTGTCTGTCTTTATTCTTTGTCTTGAATTGTCCCGGTCAGTGTCTTTGCCCAGTCGGGGCACAGATTCAGACGTCTGCAGGATTCTGGTACTCTGGTGTCACTCGCTGAACTCATGCTGTTTGACTGCTTCCTAAATTTGTTTCTGCTACTGTACAGAAGTTTTCCACAGACTGTACATTACTGAGCGCTGTGGCGGGAAACACATCGCACTCGCGTGTGAATGAAAGAGCGCTGGCTTTGCTTGAATATATAGCGTTTACGGCAGAGGGCTATTTTAACCGTTAATTGTGCAACTGGCAACCCAGCCTGTTAGTTAAGAGTGCTGCGTTCCGATCGGTAAGTAGTTTGTGAGAAGTACACTGCACAGGGAGCAGGAAGCACACTTTAAAGTACACTGCGGCATGGACAGCAGCAATCGGCACGCCACTGCTCTTTCTGTGAAGACCTGAATTTTAGCAACCTGAATTTTACTACCTGAATTTTAGCGACCTGAATTTTGCCGACCTGAATTTGTAAGACTGAAAAATAATGAAGATTGTATTTTTAAACACTTGAAAAAAAATTTTTAACTGCAATTTAGTAACTTGAATATTTTTGCTTAGAATTTTAAATGCTTTAATTACATTTTCATTTGAAATATACAACCACAATAAATTGTAGTGGCACAAATTTCAAACATTGTAAATGCTCTAAGGATTTTTTTCAATTCAGATCAAACTGCAATGCAAAAAAATTCAAACATTTTTATTGCAACAAGTTTTTTTCAGTTCATGTAATTCAACCTGCTATTTTGCTTTGATGAATTTTGGCACTATTATACTTCCATACTTAGAGCAACACTTATTTAAATAGACATCTTTTAAATTTTAGACTTTAGCCATGAACATTAATACACTAACGTTATTTATGTAGACAGGATAAGCTTACCTTATCTGGAAGAAAATTTGTAGTTCTGTTTGATCATCCGCTTCTCCTCGATTTCTGAAACACAATAGAAAATTCTGCACATATAAAATTCGGAATAATATAATTTTTATACAGCTCTTCGAGAAGGAAAATAATGCATTCTAATAATCAAGCAGAGACAGCCCTCTTGACCAACATCTCATTAGTGCATGCCTGATTTAACAGATGGTTCCGTCATACAGCATTTGGGATAAGGTGAAGGGGCTGCCACCTAATTGAACACCCTGCTTTATGTGAGCAACAACAGAGCTTTACATGAAGTGGGAGAACAGGAGACAAAAGACTGCTCCTTCCTTGCTCACATTCAATTTGTTAGATTTTGCATTCTTCCCTCACTCTCGTGCGTACACGCAACATGTCTGAAAAGACTGGATGTTGAAGTAAGGGAAAATGTTGACAGACAAAACTGGGTCTGATCCACATGGGCATGACGTACCAGAACTTCATCTGGATCTAAATCTCTTATCCAGGTAAACCAGACCCCAGGTTCAGACAGGTAAAGTAGATAAGTACCAATAACCGCATCGTGCTTTGTCCCCAGATAATTTACCATCTATATCTATTGATTACTTTGGCTGTTTCTCCGACACCCGCTGTACATCACTTTGCACAACATGTGTAAAGTTCTGCCGCAGCATCGCCAAAACAAACAGCACGCAGACAGCGAGGGAACTACGGATGTTATCACGATACCGATGCAAGTACCACACATTTATAAATATCCTATAAATATAATTTTTTAAATGATTACCATTAAGACCTTTAACTCTTTAAAATAAATAAATTAAATGAGTCATAACTTGAAAGATAGATACCTTAGACTTAAGAGAATGCAGAATCACAAAAAAAAAAATTGCTTAAGAACTGAACATGCATAAATAAATGTAGCCCATTCCTAATAGAATTAGTTCTCATCTAAAAAAACAGGAGCAAAAATCTTAAAACTCAGCTTAATTAAGCGAGTGTGCAGTTGTGAGCACAAAGCCGTGTGGCTTCCTAATTGACCAATGCCTCTCTATTATAAAGATAAACTTAAAAAAAAAAAAATAAAAAAAACATATATAAACCGCCTTACAAGAATTGTGTAACAAACTGAAGTGTAATTTGTGTTCAGGTTTTAGCCACCCAGCTGTGGATCTTCTCCTAAACATCAGCTGATTGAGACTTTAACTTCTCTGTGCACGAGTGGGGTTGGCACCTGTAATTCAATTTTCAAATTTTCAATAATGTTTTTTTCCAACAGATTAGACACTCCATCATGAGCAGAAACACAAAGTATAGAAAAAAATGATACAGTGAAACATCAGTTCACAAACGCCCCGAGTTCGAACAAATGGGTTCACAACCAAACAATTAGCCTAAAATAGTCTAATAGTCTCTGTTCATGAACCCGGGCATCCCAAGCTGCCACCATCAGCTGAACAAAAGGTTTGCTCAGGCCGCAGTCCTGTGTTGCGCAAATAATTTTTAGACAAAAATTGTACGAGGTGGAGTGACTTCCAAGCATTTACTGAGAAATATCTCCAGAACAAAAATGTGGCGAACAGAGCGCTATACCTTATGAACGATAATGTGCTGTCTTTTTTTTTTTTTTTTTTGCAGCGCATAAGTCCAAATTTCTCTGGACAGATTTTTTTGTGAAAACTAGCGAAGGCGATGTCCGAAGTAGTTGTTTGCTCTGGTCCCATCCTAATGAGACATGGCGAACATTGCTTACAGCAGGTTATGGTCGCTGAACCGCTGGATGTCCAAATGGTGCCCCGAAAACAACGTGGGCTTTATACCCAACTGGAAGACCAGGCAAAGCTGGCCTGTTAGGGCGTGACTGTGTCCATCCCACTCGGGAAAGTGCTGCTCTCATTTCTTGCAGTATAGCGCATAGTCTCAGAAGAGGCCTCGTTAATCGGTGACAATCCAGAGCCCAGGCCAGGGAGCAGACAGACAGGCTAAACCAAATCTCTGCTAGCTGCATAGAGTCGTCACTCAGAGTTCATTATATTGAGACTGTGTCTGTTCCCCGAGCTAAACAAATTTAGAAAAGACTCAAAGTCTGTTTTAGTAATTTAATTAACATAGACACCACAAACTCAGATCACACTGAATGTGCAGCCGACACCTCTGATCTGAAGCTTGGACTGTTAAATATTAGATCCCTCGCATCTAAAGCAGTTATTGTTAATGAAACCATCACAGATCAGGAGTATATTATTATATATATTATTGACATATGTTTAACAGAAACCTTGATTAAACAGGATGAGTATGTAGCTTTAAATTAAGCTAGTCCTCCTGGATACAGCTACATACACCAGCCTCGGCTAATGCTGGGCGATATGCTCTATAAATTGAATCTCGATTTTTTTTTAGACCAAATTCGATTTTAAAAACGATTTTTTTGCTTAAAATAAATAAAAAAACAAAAAAGATAGTATAGGTTTTTAAAAAAATTTTTTAAATTAATTTACTTAAGCAAAACGATATGACCAAACATGAACTGCTTATTTGGATTAAAAGTATATATATTAAAATCACAAACAATTTTTGCAAATCACATGCAACTTACATGCTGAATAAAATCAAACAGGTGCCTGACAGCATTTTACATGTTTTTTTTTTAAACTGTGTATATGGGCATAATGTCTTTAGCGATAGAACACGACAACATCAGTAATATCTTTCGATCAAGGTCCCTCTCATCATATGGGATACAGTAGAGAAATGTGGTCACTGTTTTTTCGCGCTGCCACTTGTCTTGTTTAGCTTGCAGCAGCAAACACAACGCCGATTCAACAGTGTGGCTCTGTTTGAGGTGCGCAAGTAAATTAGCTTCCTTTAGTTGCCACAAATTTCAGACAAATTTTACACCGGACTTCGGCTTGTTCAATGTGTAAAGCTCAATTCCCAAACAACCCGAACAATTCCCAATCGACTGACGAAACCGCGCCTCTGTTGGAAACAAGCTCTTTGGTTTTGTCAGAGCGCGCTGCCATGTTGTATCTCGTATTTCCCACGTGTGAGTCACAGGGGTGGCGTCGCAAAACTACAGAAGTTTGCAGTGCCACACAAAAGTGAAACTATAAAATCTATTTTTATTTTTCAAAATCGCCATAAAAACAGTAAATTCGAATTAATCAAAAGTAACGATTAAATCGCCCAAGCTCTAGCTTCAGCTAACTGGTAGAGGAGGCTTTGCAGTTATTTACAACGATAATCTGGCTATCGTTCAAAAACACAGATTTAAATTTAATGCATTTGAAGCTCTCTATAGTAACAAAGTCAGCTCAGTCGATCCCGCTAATCATCATTTACAGACCTACAGGGCCGTACTCGGAGTTTCTCTGTGAATTTGCAGATTTCCTCTCAAACCTTATTGTTTCTGTAGACAAAGCGTTAATTGCTGGAGACTTTAATATTCATTTTGAGAATCCAGAAGACCTTGAGAACAGCATTTCTGTCCATAATGGACTCAGTAGGAGTAAATCAGTGTGTAGTAGGACCCACTCATAAAGCAGGTCACACTTTGGATTTAATATTACCCTTCGGATTAAGTATAAGAAATATAACCACAATCTGACGGCATCTTAAATCACTATCTTGTCTCGATTAAAGCATGTCATCGTAATTATGTATGCACAGCACCGCGCTACCGCCTTAAACGTACATTCACATCAAATACCACACAGAGCTTTATCAATAATCTCCCAGAGTCATCAACATTGATTGGATCGCCAAATCAATTCGAGTCAACACTTCGTTATAGTTTAGGTAATGTAGCTCCAGTTAAAAGGAAAATGATTAGAGATAAGAAACTCGCTCCCTTGGTATAATGACCACACACGCACTTTAAAACAAACCGCTCGAAAATTAGAATGTAAATGGTGCCAAACTAAATTGTTAGTATTCCAAATAGCATGGAAGGAGAGCATCCTGAACTAAAAAAAAAAAAAAAAAAAAAAGCTCTCAGTGATGCTAGATCAACGCTAGATCAATTTTATTTAATACCATAGCTAAATTAACTAAAAACAAGACCATTGCAGAAATATCCACATCATGCAGTAGTGAGCATTTCATGAACTTTTTCAATAACAAAATCATAAATATTAGGCAATAAAATTCAGGCTTTGAAACCAGTCGATTTAAGTGATACAGATGATAAACTAACCACACCATATCAGAACCTAGAATACTTTACTCCTCTTGAAGCAAGATAACCAATTTCACTCATCTCTTCTTCAAAATCATCAACCTGTATATTACATCCTATACCGACACATTTTCTCAAGCAGATAGTACCAGCAATAACAGAAACCCTGTTAAAAGAAATTAACTGTTCACTCAGCAGTGGGTATGTTCCTAAATCCTTTAAATTAGCCGTTATTAAATCGCTAATCAAGAAACCTGAACTTGACCCCTGTCAGCTTTCCAATTACAGGCCGATATCAAACCTCCCCTTTATCTCCAAGATTCTGGAAGAGGTAGTATCACAGCAGCTATGTTCAGATCTACATAGAAATAGCATAAACAAACTGTATCAACTAGGATTTAGGCCTCATCACAGCAGAGAGACAGCAGTTGTTAAAGTAGTAAATGACCTATTGGCCTCTAATCAGGGTTGCGTCACAATACTTGTGGTGACTAACTTGTACCATTGATCATAAAATTCTCCTTCACAGATTAGAAAATAGGAATTAAGGGAACAGCACTCTTGTGGCTCAGCTCTTATTTGACTGATCGTTATCAGTTTGTAGATTTAGATGGTGCCCATTTCTCATGTTCTCAAGTGACATTTAGTGTTCCACAGGGTTCAGTTTTAGGCCCACTGCTTTTTTCCCTTTACATGCTTCCTCTGAGCAACGTAATTAGTAAAAATGGTATTAGTTTTCATTGTTATGCTGATGACACACAATTATATGTCTCAGCAAAACCAGATGAGAAAAACCAGTTTGCTAAAACTGAGCAATGTGTGCACGACATGAGCGATTGGATGTTAATTAGTTTTCTTCTGCTTAATCCTAATAAGACAGATGTTCTAGTCATAGGACCACAAGTAGCTAGAAGTAAGCTGTCAGATCACACTGTAACTTTAGTCGGCTTTTCTGTTTCATCAAATGCAACAGTAAAAGACCTTGTTGTGGTTTTAGATTCTGGCCTTTAACTTGAAGCACATGTAGATAATATTACCAGGATAGCTTTCTTTCACTTTAGAAATATTGCCAAGATAAGAAATATATTGTCACTATATGATGCAGAAAAACTAGTTCATGCTTTTAATCACCTCTAGGTTGGACTATTGTAACGCCTTACTGTCTGGTTGTTCAACTAGGTGTATAAACAAGCTTCAGTTCGTACAGAATGCAGCAGCGAGAGTCCTCACTAAAACCAGAAGATACAAGCACATTACCCCCATCTCATCTACACTGCATTGGCTCCCTGCGAAATTTCACATCGATTATAAAGATACTAATTTTGACGTATAAAGCATTAAATGCTCTCACACTGCAGTATCTGAGTAAATTGCTAGTGTCTTACAATCCGCCACGCCTACTTCGATCAAAGGATGCAGGCTGCTTGTCAATACCACGTATTATTAAAACTACAGTAGGAGCAGAGCTTTTTCTTACAAAGCCCCAAAGTTATGGAATATTCTTCCTATTAATGTTCGAGACTCAGACACAGTCTCAGTGTTTAATCTAGGCTAAAAACCTATTTATTTAGCCAATCATTTTTGTAAATACAGGGTGGGCCATTTATATGCATACACCTTAATAAAATGGGAATGGTTGGTGATATTAACATCCTGTTTGTGGCACATTAGTATATGTGAGGGGACAAACTTTTCAAGATGGGTGGTGACCATGGTGGCCATTTAGAAGTCGGCCATCTTGGATCCAACTTTTGTTTTTTCAATAGTAAGAGGGTCATGTGATATCAAACTTTCATAAGTTATTTACAAGTTTCTGACCACTTATAAAATGTGTTCAATGTGCTGCCCATTGTGATGGATTGTCAATGCAACCCTCTTCTCCCACTCTTCATACACTGATAGCAACACCGCAGGAGAAATGCCAGCACAGGCTTCCAGTATCCGTAGTTTCAGGTGCTGCACATCTCGTATCTTCACACCATAGACAATTGCCTTTCGATGACCACAAAGATAAAAGTCTAAGGGGGTCAGCCCATTCTGCAAATTGTGTGCGCCGATCTGGGTCATCCTCGTTGAGATGCTGCAGTAGCTGGAGTTTGTAAGGGTGCCATTTGTGAGTAGCTAATATCCGCCGAAGGGATGTTCGACTAATGCCACTCTCCAGTGACATGCGGCGAGTGCTATGCTGTGGGCTCTTGCTGAATGAAGCTAGGACAGCCACTGATGTTTGTTCATTAGTGACAGTTTTCATCCATCCACATTTTGGCAAATCCGACACTGAAAGTTTCACGAAACTTAGCAAGCAGTTTGATAACTGTAGCATGGGAGATGGGTGGTCTCGTAGGGTGTCTTGCATTGAAATCTGCTGCAATGACCCGGTTACTGCGTTCACCAGATATCAACACAATTTTGATCCTCTCATCACGCGTTAACCTCTTCGACATGTCAATGGCTGTGAACAAAGAGAAACTTGTAACTCATGAAAGAATAAAGTTACATTAAAACCAAGCACACCATTGATTTTCTTGTGAAATTCCCAATAAGTTTGATGTGTCACATGACCCTCTTCCTATTGAAAAAACAAAAGTTGGATCCAAGATGGCCGTCTTCCAAATGGCCACCACCCATCTTTAAAAGTTTGCCCCCTCACATATACTAATGTGCCACAAACAGGACGTTAACATCACCAACCATTCCCATTTTATTAAGGTGTATCCATATAAATGGCCCACCCTGTAGATCAGTCTTAGGTAAAGGAGCAGATCTGGGGGACTCCTGGACGTAGAGTATTATGGTGAACTGGTATGTTTAGATGCTGTCTTCCCCACTCTCATTGATCACTCAGGTTTGTTGACGGTGAGGTGATTGGTTGCTTTACATCTCAGGGAGACCTCATGTCTTTGTTTCCTTCTGGCTCTCCCTTTTAGTTATGCTGTTATGGTTAGTCCTGCTGGAGTCCCTGCTTGCACTTTGCACTAAATATACAGTACATTCACCTTATACAATGTTTGACTGTGACGATACGCAACTTCCATCTCTTCTGCTTTCTCCTCTTCTTCCTCCCCCTCCCTGTTTCTCTGTCGAGCTATACATGTCGCTCCTGAGCTGCCAGTGATCCAGACCCCTCTGCCCTCTGGACCTATCTAACTCATCCTGGAGTCCTGCTTCTGGTTGGAGAGCTCATCGCATGGATGCCCTGTGTGGTCTGCCTGGGATGCGTGTGGTGGCTGGGGATGGTTCCACTTTTCCACGAAGACGGTCCTGTCCTCGACTGATGCAGACGGCTGTTCGCTGGGGACCTGTGACTTCAGTTGCTTGATAGTTCAGGACTGAAATTTCCTACAGTCTACCTGAGTCTCCAGGAACAAACTGGACTCCATTTAATTTAATTTAAACACATCTGTTATACTTAACGTCCAGTCTTGCACAGTATTATGCTGATCAATCCCTGCTATCCGTTTTCACCCAAATAAGGAAGGGTTCCCTGTTGAGTATGGTTCCTCTCAAGGTTCCTTCCTATTTCCATCTCAGGGAGTTCTTCCTTGCCACCGTCGCTCTCTGCTTGCTCATCAGGGACAATCTTATCATTTTGATTCATACACATTTCATACAAACTTAATTCTTTTGATTGTGTAAAGCTGCTTTGCGACAATGTCAATTGTTAAAAGCGCTATACAAATAAAATTGAATTGAAAACGGCTGGAATGCATGAAAGAGAGGCCAAGAAACAAAGGAGAAACACCCCAAGGAGAATTACCCAGTGGTATGGACAGTACAGTAAGCTCGTCCCTACCCATCTTCCTTCCATCCCTTCACATCAGCGAGTCTGCCAAAGAAAGGTATGTGAACAATACATGTAAAAAAAGAAATGTTAACCCTCTCCTGTAAAGTTTATATTTTGTGCTGTATTATTTTTGTATATTATAAAACAAAGTATGAAAGCCTGAATTAAACATCGAAAGTTAAATATGAAGTTAAACATGCTTGTGCTCTTGAGGTCAATGTACAGTATGTCCCTGCATGAAGTCTACATGGTCGGTCTCATGTAGCTGCATACCCTACATTTTAGTCTCTCACACACAGCCTCCAAAAAAACCCACAACAACCGTGATTGGTCAACCTGGTAGCGTCGCACTCTAGGTTTCTGCAAGGTTTATTCAAAAGGTCTGTATTGTAAACGGATCGTCTTCCTGACAGTTTCTAGATTTCTCTCCTATGGATTGCTTTGATTTAATTGAGATTTCTCCACCACAACAACATTTTGAACATGTACTGAAAAATAGATATACTTGGGTTTTGCCGGTTTAACACACCCCTCATGTTATCTTTGATGTGCTTTAAACGTGTTGCTGGAAATTCAGACTTTCTAAATGTAATGTAAAACTGTACTATTACCGAGTTTATTAAAGAAAGATGGAAAAAAAAATACAGAAACATGTTTATTCCAGTTTTGTTTGAGAGAATATAGACTAGTGAAGTACACCCTGTCTTCTGCATTACAAACCCAACTTCAAACAGTGGCAGAGAAACCTAACACCAACTAGCATGTCTGTGTAATTGCAGCATGACACAAACACCTTAAACAGAGAAGTATTAGTGCTCACAACACTGCAGGACACTCGTGTAACCCCCAAAACAGCCCATGCTCTCTGGATCCCCGTAGACTTGATGGAGAAGCAAAAACTGTCCTTGAGACTGAAAACAAGTGTTATGATTGACCAGTAAACAGTCACCTCAGGATTCTCTTGATTTCATAAAACAAATAACTTGAACGGTTTAAATGTCATGTCTCAAATAATCACAAAGCCTTCACCTTTTTACCTTCCAATCATGGTCCACACTACAGTCCAGTAGGTGGCAGTATTTGCACCAACCTCAAATAAACTCAAAAAAAGAAGCAGCGATACTCACAAAAGACTGAGATTTAATTAATCAAATACAATTAAAATTTTCAATTTCACACCATTTAACATTTGTGCGTTCATCTTTAAAAAAAGTGTGAAATGATTCTGAATCAAAAACTGACCCATTACATCAATTAATTGAATTATCCAATATAAATGTTGATGACTTATTTTACTTCTTCACTAATCTATGTTTTAGGTGCTGTGCCCAAGCCCTCATGTTTTCATGTTGAACCGGATTTTTTTTTTTTTTTTTCAGATAAGGGCTATAAAAACGTCTGCTGTAAAGCCAACCTTCCACAGCCAGAGGAACTCAACTGGCAGATCATCGGCGATCAGACTGCTTACACAAAGTCTATGCATGTTTTGTGAAACCTGAGATAAGCAGCTGGTGATATTTTCTCTGTGGTATTTCATCACTTGTCAAATTTAGGTACTAAAATTCCAGAAAATGTTCACAGCTCACAACTGAAATTTTCCATTCATCTCAGCAACACAAAAACTGAAACTGTATGCGGTGGAGCTGTGAGATTTGTGCAGCTGCTGAATCTTATACATGTCAAACTCCCTGCGCTGAATCTGGAGTGATCCTCACACGCGGAGCACAGCAACATGTGGTGGTAATACGAGAATAACATCGTAAAGAGGGAAAGGCGGCCGGGTTCACAAACGCATACCTAAACAAGAAACGGACGGCAACCGCACAGCTCATGAACCGGCCCATCTGAGCACTGGCTGAGCCGTGCCATGTTTATGGGTTCACTGGAAGTCTGTTAACGCACACCTCTATAGTCGCCATGGAAACCAGACCATTACATATACATAATGAACTAGAATAACAATATACATGTTGCATGTAATACACAATTCTCCTTAAAGAGCATTTTTAACGGCACAATAAAAAAAAAAAAACATTTTTACTTCTTCAGAAAAGCCCTGATATGGTCAGGTCCAGAACTGCAGTCATAGTGAAGCCTGGGACGCCAATGCGTTCACTTTCCCCCTCATGTGAAGGTGAGGTCACCCACTTCAACCCGGTCACATGTAATACACACTTGGATTTGCCAGCAGTTTTATGTCTCGCCTCAAGGCAAGAGATATGGGTAGATATTATGAAATTACTAATTCAGGAAAGGGTTAAACCAGTCCAAACATCTGTACACCTCAGACACCAACCAGGGGAAAAACACCTCCTTGATCGACTAAAACATCTCATCAGCTCACACTCATAACTGCTATTAGTCCCACAGAAGAAAACGTGAGCACGTCAGCTCTACAGTGAGTTCATATGTTGATAAGCCAGTGCAAGGTACTCAGCTACGTCATGCTTGGTGAGTCGGCTCATTGCAGAGGCGCTATCCTCTCGCATAGACCGACCGTGGCAGAGAAACTGCAGCTCCACATGTTGATCCCCAGCAGAGGGGTTCCTCTCAATCAGTCGGACGAAAGGTCCACCACAGGATCGTGAAAGCCCCACCCACTCCCTCCATTTCACACACTCCTGACTGGACTGGCGTGGCAGCAGTGCTTTACTAATCTCAAATAAAATCTAGCAGTTTACATTCCTGGCTAATGTTAATGTTAGACACGTACAGTCGAACCTTGGATTGCGAATAATTTAGTCTGCAAATGTTTTGCAAGATTAACAAGTTAAATTTTATTTAATTTTGCTCAACAAGCAAAGTAGTGATATACAAGTACTGTAGTACATATACGATTTGTCTGCCCAACGATACATGAACACAACTGAGCCAGTGACTCTTCCCTCTCACGCACTGTGGGATTGTGGGTAATCATTTCCCTTGCTCAGTCTCAGTGCACGTGCCTCGCTCGTATAGTCAACATCCATGCGAGCATATACTGTACCCTATAACACTGAGCATGTGTTTACATATGTTTTTATTGTTAAGTGTAGTGACTGTTCTTTAACTGCACTGCAATAACGGCCCGTGGGAAGAAACGAAAGTTAAAAAAGGCTGCAATAGTGTGGGAGATAAATCTGTCTACGGGAGTAATTCCGTTTGTGTGTGCGCGCGTGTGCTCACAATCAACTTCCGCCATCTTTATTTTTACAAAATTATAGTCGCGGCTGAGAAATTTCAACAGCATGACCCATGATAACTGTTGATGTGTGGAGGGGTAGGGCTAATCTTAGACAAATATGTGGAGATGAGTACTGATAGGGGGAATGAACACAGGAAAACCCTGGACAAAGCTTCTAGAATTGTTTAAATAAAACATGAACTGAGGGTGGTGTGCGCCTGGATATCTCTATTGTATTTAATGATGAACTCACCTGTAAACATGTTCCACTGGGACAGGACATCAAACTGAAACAGTTACATGGTAGCATGGGGCATGGTCAAGCACTGCTCAGTGACTCGAGTGAGGGCCAGATGAGCGGGGGAAAAAAAACTCAAAACAGTAACAAAACAAAAACCCCAACTGGATGAGAAAGTGTGCTTTTAGTGTTTGTTTGTACCAGATGCCAGTGTCAAACTGCCTCAGTAACCAGGTCTAGGTCCAACATTGGTGTAATCCGACTCCGCTGTAAAATCAGCACGCCGTCATGGTGCCTCCTCCACATACATCAGACAGATGGATGCATGAGGACGTCCGTTTCACACCCAGGTGCAGATGGCAACATGCAGCGAGCTGCACACCCTCTCATACATATGCCCTCTGTCTTCTAGACCACAAACAAAAGCAGCCATGACAACATTTCTGGGAATGTCCTCGAACACACTGAAGAATTTAAAGCATTTCCACAGACACACACTTCCAGTTGTTGGATTTTCTATTAAACAAATGAATTGTTTTCAGATTTCTTTGAGAAACTGCTGCTGAAGCTCCAGTGCAGAGGATTGCAAAAAGTTCCAATTTATCAATCTGTTAGTGAAGAGGTGCACGTGTCAACGCACATGTGCACATGTTTGTGAGCTGAAACACAAACCTCCAGATTTACACAAGTCCCACAGACCCTGACTTTTTCCAGCTGATGGCTCCAGTAGGTGGCAGTATTGTACTGACTGTCAATAATATCAAAAAGAGTAGATAACTACATAAAACAAATATTTCAAAAGAACTTTCTGGAAGATGTAAAGTATCTGTATTTTCTAGAAAAGTAGTTTTTCCCCCCTTTGAAAAAAAAAAAAAAAAGACCATTTTGAATTTTACCTTAAGAATGTGAC
This sequence comes from Clarias magur, assembly GCA_013621035.1. Lineage (NCBI taxonomy): Eukaryota > Metazoa > Chordata > Actinopteri > Siluriformes > Clariidae > Clarias > Clarias magur. Next base: position 244,571 of record QNUK01000337.1, read on the forward strand.
ATTGGAAAAACTAACTCACAGACTCGAGAAGTGGAATCAACAGTTTGATTAAATCCATAAATCAGTTAAGTTTGAGACACGAGTCAGCGAAAAAAAAAAAAAAAAAAAAGAAAAGAAATGCACCTTCTGATTTGGTTATGTGACACTCAAGGGATGGGTATCGTAACATCAGGTATTTCAGAAATCTGATAAGTAGATAATCTTTTTTTTCTTAAAATAACACAAAAGGAAAGAGAGAAAAGTAACAGGGCAGAGCTCAAGCCAGATGGCAGAGTTTTGGCCTTTTATGGCTACTGGAGGTGGGGGCAAACATAGGGCAACAAGACCAAAACAACAGAGGCTGCCTTGCCTCTTGTGCAGTATCACAGTCCTTGAAACAGCAGTCAAGTGACTTAAGCATTATTCGGACAGGACTAGTTTTACTGGGGGACGTTTAAGTTTGAATTTTTTTTTCAGCCGACATCTGTCATTTCATGTATGGATTCGGACGGGACTAATATCTCCGTGTTTATTACGGAGGTGGGCGTTGCAGAAGACCACGTGTTGAGGATGAGGATTTCTATTGGAGCGTAGAAAGCAAAAATTCAAATACCGCCGCGCTAGAGATTGTACGGTAGTTCACGTTGACCAAAACACACAAAAAAACGCGTTTCGTAAAAAAAACATTTTCGGCAAACACAGACATTCGCATTCAGACGGGATTAGATTTCACAGAGGACTGCCGAGTTTGCTGAAAAACAGTAGGTAATTTGCTCTGGAATTTTTACAGAGGTCGTGTGAGAAAAAGACAGACATGGCAGATTCGGACGGGATTAAAATCACAAAGTACCTCTGTGAAAATTTCTCCAACGTCCCCCAGTAAAACTAGTCCCGTCCGAATAGTGCTTTTGACAAACATGCACCAAAAAAAAAAAAAAAAAACAGAAAAGAGGACACATAAAAGCATTGTTTTGTTAATAAGGTGTGGAACTAAAGGAGTTGGACATGAGCAACAAGGCCTCAGGGCGTGACCATGGCCGGCTGGTGGAGGGGGTAGGTATTCACACAGGGTCTCTACAGCCGCTCGTAAAATCGTGTAGGAGTCAGAGACACACAATCCCTGCTGTGAATTGCTGCTGGTCTGAATGCCACGTCTGTATTGTGAACTCGACGCATCTCGAAAGCAGTACCGCACAAAAAACGTGGTGTCTCAGGGTCGAGGAGGAGACAAAGGCTCTTCACTGATCAGCGAGCTCCATCTGAGACATCACTGTTAGGCTGGCCACAATATCTGTCTCTGACTGCTGCCTCTGTTCCCCTCCATTAATAAATAAAGAACGAAGAAAATCTTTAAGCATGATCAGCGGCCTTATCCTTGCTTACGCTCCTTTACTCTCTCAGAAGCTTTAGACCATGTCCACATGACCATTTTTAAAAATACCTGGCTACATTTTTATCTGCGGCTTTGGCCTTTCATCCACTTGCAAACGCAGGTTTGGTCGTTGAAACTGAGCTTTTGGAAAACCCTGACCAAAGTGACGATTTTCCCAAACTCCGTTTTCAAGTGGTGTTGTGTCGACAGTTGAAGCAGAGATTGTGGCTTGTTGTAACGTCACCTTGTGTGTCGATGATGTCATGGTTTGTGTGCTAGTGTCCTTGATTTGACGTCAGCTTTGTTTATGAGGATATTTTATGCAATAATGGACTTGCATACAGTAAACTAGTGACTGTTAGCATTGTTTACTGGACGTTTTAGATGCATGTACCGTGGCCAAAAGTTTTGAGAATTACATAAATATTGGAAATTGGAAAAGTTGCAGCTTAAGTTTTTATAATAGCAATTTGCATATACTCCAGAATGTTATGAAGAGTGATCAGATGAATTGCATAGTCCTTCTTTGCCATGAAAATTTACTTAATCTCGAAAAAAAAAAAATTGTACTGCATTTCATTGCGGTCATTAAAGGACCTGCTGACATAATTTCAGTAATCATCTTGTTAACTCGGGTGAGAATGTTGACAAGCACAAGGCTGGAGATCATTATGTCAGGCTGATTGGGTTAGAATGGCAGACTTGACATGTTAAAAGGAGGGTGATGCTTGAAATCATTGTTCTTTCATTGTTAACCATTGTGACCTGCAAAGAAACGCGTGCAGCCATCATTGCGTTGCATAAAAATGGCTTCACAGGCAAGGATATTGTGGCTACTAAGATTGTACCTAAATCAACAATTTATAGGATCATCAAGAACTTCAAGGAAAGAGGTTCAATTCTTGATAGGAAGGCTTCACAGCGTCCAAGAAAGTCTAGCAAGCGCCAGGATCGTCTCCTAAAGAGGATTCAGCTGTGGGATCAGAGTGCCACCAGTGCAGAGCTTGCACAGGAATGGCAGCAGGCAGGTGTGAGCGCATCTGCACGCACAGTGAGTCGAAGACTTTTAGAAGATGGCCTGGTGTCAAGAAGGGCAGCAAAGAAGCCACTTCTCTCCAAAAAAAAAAACAAACATCAGGGACAGATTGATCTTCTGCAAAAAGTATGGCGAATGGACTGCTGAGGACTGGGGCAAAGTCATATTCTCGGATGAAGCCTCTTTCCGATTGTTTGGGGCATCTGGAAAAAGGCTTGTCCGGAGAAGAAAAGGTGAGCGCTACCATCAGGGTCGTGTCAATGCCAACAGTAAAGCATTATGAGACCATTCATGTGTGGGGTTGCTTCTCATCCAAGGAAGTGGGCTCACTCACAATTTTGCCCCAAAACAGCCATGAATAAAGAATGGTACCAAAACACCCTCCAACAGCAACTTCTTCCAACAATCCACCAACAGTTTGGTGAAGAACACTGCATTTTCCAGCACAATGGAGCACCGTGCCATAAGGCAAAAGTGATAACCAAGTGGCTCGGGGACCAAAACGTTGGAATTTTGGGTCCATGGCCTGGAAACTCCCCAGATCTTAATCCCATTGAGAACTTGTGGTCAATCCTCAAGAGGCAGGTGGACGAACAAAAACCCACTAATTCTGACAAACTCCAAGAAGTGATTATGAAAGAATGGGTTGCTATCAGTCAGGATTTGGCCCAGAAGTTGATTGAGAGCAGCCCAGTCGAATTGCAGAGGTCCTGAAAAAGAAGGGCCAACACTGCAAATACTGACTCTTTGCATAAATGTCATGTAATTGTTGTAAAAGCCTTTGAAACGTATGAAGTGCTTGTAAATATATTTCAGTACATCACAGAAACAAGTGAAACAAAAGATCTAAAAGCAGTTTAGCAGCAAACTTTGTGAAAACTAATATTTGTGTCATTCTCAAAACTTTTGGCTACGACTGTACATACACGCGCAGTTACTCACACATTACATTAATAAACAGAGGTGCGTGGATGTACTACGAAGCCCACTGCTGCTACATACAAAACTCAGAGGATACAGACCTGCAGACAGCGATATCAGTTATGAACGAGACCCGTCAGACTTCGACAAAGCGCAACCGGTGATGTTTCGTCTAGGCTTCCGATTGGCCCCCTGTTTATTATGGACGCTCTTGACAGCACTTAACAGTTGCGTGGACAGAATTGTTACAAAAAAAAAATGAAGCAGAAAAAATACCCGAATGTGTGTGGACATGGCCTTAATGTCAATGGAATGAATATGATTACGATTATAGGTTACTCAGGATAGAAGTGCACGCACACATGGCTCAATCTAAAAAATTGTTGAAATTAGATTTAGAATGAGAAATGAAATATTTTTTCTGTAAATCCTGTTTAATCTGTTCTCCAAACTACTGCCATTGTTTCCCCAGACTGATTTGACCACACCGGGCTTCAGACCAAGATCTGGCCGGAGCCAATGGGGCATTGTATCCAATCAACACAATGCCACATCAGACACTACAGCCATCACGAGTCAATAATAATCGACTAAGCAGGAATAAAATAAAATAAAAAAAGTAATAAAATAAAAACGTAAATAAAGTTATGAATAATAATAATAATTTAAATAGAAAAAAAACAATAGAGTAAAAAGTAAACATCTGACTAGGAATTTAATTATCATTTTATTGTTTTTCCACCTTTGATGTACAGTGTAACTGATTTAGATAATATTAATCTGAATCGGATTAAACTAGTAGAGAAAAGGAAAAAAAATAATAATAATAAAATAAATCAGGTCGTCATTTCATGTCATTTTTCTACATCCACTCAGACAGTGACGCGGCAACCAAACAGCTTTCACCCAACGTGTAATGTAGCAAGACTTTTGCACAGTATTGTACTTTGCTGATTAAGCTTACAATCAAACAACATTTATTTGTATAGCACCTTATAGCAACCCAAGTTGACCCAAATAAATGAAAGTTACATTTTTCAATATTTAGCTACAACACGAAGACTCTGTTGCACTCTGGATTTATATTCATTTTGTAAAGTGACTCCGCCCATAACGTGCCAAAACGGTCAGAGCTGCTGAGAGAACAAGGTCACGACTGCAGGTTCTCGCTCACATCAGATAACGGCTTTCAAACCACGCGCACACAATTCTCTTCTCATTATTAAACACATGAATCCCACACCAGAGGCATTCCTAATAACACACAAACACATGACCTCAGCATCTACCTCTCTCCCTCTGATACACAGGATGTGTATCCAAAAAGTGAAAAGAGAACAGGAAGTGCTGAGAATGAGGGAAAAATAAATAAATAACACCACTGAAATGTGTAATACAGCAGCACATTGCTCAGTCTGCACTTCTGCAATGACTAAAAGCGATTCTTGACATGAATGCTGTAAAATGTCCAACAGCGACTGACTTCGTCCTGTTCTGGACTGCAAGTGGCTAAGGAGAAATTTATCCCAGGGCACATTTTCCTCCAAGCAGGTCACACTGCTAAAGCCGACTGCACTGCCTGAGGCATATCACAGGATATTTTTGGAGATAGTGAGCTTACAGAATATACAGTTACAATTCACATATTAAACGTCTGTTAGGAGCATTTTTAATTCATTCAATCCCAAATGAACAAAATGCACACTGATCTACATAACGACCTTGTTCGGGAACAGCACCATGCAGGACAGACAAACTCTTCAGAGGGTGGTGCGATCAGCTGAGCGCATCATCCACACCGAGCTCCCTGACCTGCACTCGATCTACAGCAAGCGGTGCTGGACCAAGGCCAGGAAGATCATGAAGGACCTCAGGTCAACCTTGCAATGGACTGTTCTCTATGTTGAGGTCAGGAAAGCGATTCCGCTCCCTGAAGGCCAACACAGAGAGACTGAGGAGGAGCTTCTTCCCGCAGGCGATACAGTCTCTTAATCAGTACACCACACAGTACTGATCCATTTTGCACATCTACACATGCTTCTGCACTCACTCTGGACATTCGCCACACTTTTTCAGGACATTCACTGCACACCTGCTCACTCATGGACCTTATGCACATAAGCCACTTTAACACGACACTTTACTGCATATTTGCACACCCCTAGACATCCCGTTCTTTTATGTTCATGCCATTCCCACGAGTCTATGTTTTCTATTGTACAGTTAGATTTTTCTCATTTTCTTATAAATTTCCTTATATCTTCCTTTAGTGTACATTTTGTCAAAAGTCAAGTCAAATTTATTTATAGCACATTTAAAAACAAACGAAGTTGACCAATGTGCTGTACAATAATAGAGGGAAAAAAATAAAAGAATTAAACAGCATAAAATGAAAGCAAAATAAAATTTTATATAACCATGTAAAAAGTAAATAAAAATCAGTTAGTGACAGTTACTAAAAACAATAGTCAAATATAATCATGCATAGATAATTTAATTAAAAAACAATCAAATAAACTTAAAAAGTAAAACAATTAAAAAGAATAAAAGGAATAAAAAGGGGATCAAATGTTTCAGGCAGGTGTAAAGGCCATTGAAAAGAAATGAGCTTTCAGTCTGGATTTAAAAGTTTCTAATGTAGGTGCTGCTCTAATATTAAACGGTAAACCATTCCATAATTTAGGCGCAGCGACAGCAAACGCTTGGTCACCTCTGAGCTTTAATCTAGACTTTGGGACAGAGAGGCGTAACTGGTCTGAAGATCTGAGATTTCTTGATATTGTATGCGGTTGTAAAACCTCAGAGATGTACAGAGGTGTAAAACCATTCAGTGATTTAAAAACAAGTAATAAAATTTTTTAATCAATCCTGTAGCGAACCGGAAGCCAGTGAAGTGACTAATACTGGAGTGATGTGATCACCTTTGCGTGTACCGGTTAAAAGTCGAGCAGCAGAATTTTGGACAAGCTGTAGACGAGAGAGAGATGACTGACTGATCCCTGTGTATAACGCATTACAGTAATCAAGTCGAGATGAAATAAAAGCATGAATTACTTTCTCAATTTTTGAACGATAAAAAAGGCTTAATTCTCTGTTGGAAGAAACTAGATTTAACCAGAGTTTATTTGTTTATCAAATTTAAAATTATCAAATATTACACCTAAATTCCTTACAAATGGTTTACAGTAATTCGCTAAAGGAGCAAAGTCGCTGCCAGGAGCAGACAAGGAATCAATTTTTCCAAAAGGCCACAATCTCAGTTTTATTATCATTTAATTTGAGACAATTTAGGAGACATCCATGCTTTAATGTCATCTAAACAAGCTATAAGGGATTTGATGGCATTTTTTGTGTGTTTTTTCTTTAAAAGGCAAATAGGTCTGAGTGTCATCAGCATAACAGTGAAAAGAGATACCATGCTTCTTTATAACGGAACCCAGGGGCAGCATATATAAAGAAAAGAGGATGGGACCCAGGATGGAACCCTGCAGTACCCCACAAGTTAGTGGAGCCTCTGAAGAAGAAAAGCCACCTAGGCTCACTGAAAAAGTCCTGTTGGCTTCAGAGCCAATCCTCGGATGCCACAGCAGTTTTCGAGGCGTGAGATAATGTTGTGATCTATAGTATCAAACGCCGCACTAAGATCTAAAAGCACTAAAATAGCAGGATCTCCTGAATCAGCGGTCTATAAAAGATCGTTAGAAACTTTAAAAATGCAGTTTCTGTGCTGTGATGTGCTTTAAAACCAGACAAATAATTCAAAAATTGCATTTTCATTTAGAAAAGTCTGCAGCTGTAAGCACACAACCTTCTCTAATACTTTCGAGAGAAATGGCAATTTTGATATTGGTCTGAAATTTGTTAGGTCTGTGAGGTCAAGATTGGACTTTTTCAGCAGGGGCTGGACAACAGCATGCTTAAAAGCATCAGGAACAATTCCAGTTTCGAGACTACAATTAATCAATGTTAAAACAGTAGGACCAATTGAATTAAAGGCCTCTTTAATGAGTCTGGCTGGAACAATGTCTAGTACAGTAAGTAGGTTTCAAATGAACAATGATACCATGCAAATGAGAGAGAGAGAGAGAGAGAGAGAAACAGGGTTGAACTGGCTTAGCACAGTTAACCACACTGGAGGAACAGATGGATCATGAGCAGGAGGTGTAATAAGTGCTCTAATGTCATTGATTTTATTTATAAAGAATGTTAGGAATTTTTCACACTTAATTGCAGTAATATCATGGCAAGTGGTGTCTGTGGGGTTAACAGTGTTTAATGTCTTGCATAGAACTCTTGGTCTGTGGTGGTTATTTTCGATCAGATCAGAAAAATATTTAACTCTCTCTGTTTTGACAGTTTTCTGGTATTTTGACAGGCATTCTTTAAAAATCTCAAAGGACACCTGTAACTTATCTTTTTTCCATTTAAGTTCAGCTCTCCGGCATTTCTGTCTGATAGAGCGGGTTCTCTCATTTAACCAGGGCTCAGATTTTAGTTTGGAGCGCTTTGGTTTAAGAGGGGTGACACAGTCGAGAATGCGTGAGCAGGTGGAGCTAAACAGAGAGAGTAGACTCTCAGCACTCACTTCGGGACCAGGATTCACCAGCTCAACAAATTCATCAGCATTCTCATACTGTGTACAAAATTGTCCCGCAGTACCAGGACTGATTTTACGTGAGCATTACGTTCTGCATTTTGTAACATTTTCTTAGTTAAAATTACTTATATACATTTCTCAAATTTACTTTGATTTAATATTTATTTCCTATATAGATATTATAGATATATTATTCTTTCTTAGATAAGAAACTTTTTTGATTTTGTTTCTTTCTTGTTCTAAGGTCAAGGCAGTTGTCTAAGCAATTCACTGCATATCGTACTGTGTATGTGACAAATAAAATTTAAATTGGTTTGCATTGATTACGATTAAAAAATATAAAAACTTTCCAGTTCATATTTTCTTCATTCAAATTATGAATTGAATCATGAAGCCAGCATAGTGAACTGAATCAAACGTAATCGTGACGTTGTATGTATACTAGTGATCCGTTTGTTGTCACTCATTTTCTATTGCGCTAATCCTGTGTAGGGTGGCATCAGAGAGGACTTCGGGAAGGGGCAGGGTACAATCCATTGCACAGGGTACAGACACACCCCACAGGCAATTTGATAACACCAGTTAGCCTATGCCGCACAACTTACCGTTTCTGTCTCTGCTTTGGATCAGTCAAAAGAAGGAACTCGTGCATGACATCACAGTTAGTAGGCTAGCTCATTGCTTTATTAATGAATGAGTTATTTAAAATCATTCAGTGCTACAACTTCATGATGCTTTGGTGGCGGTTTTTGCTTCTTTCTCTTGTAGTTTATAAAACGCAGCTTGTCTTCTTTCTGAAAAGCCACGCAGTCCTGAAGACTCGACCATCAAGGAAAACCCTCAGCACAAACACTGCAGCTAGCTAGCCTGCTAAATAATATTAAGGCTTAAATCGTAACAGAAGTCTTTCTGATCCTTCTGGGTTAGGCTTCAGAGTTTTTGTTGCAGCAGTAGAGTAAAAGGTGCTTATGTACAAGGTAATACACAACACTATGATACATTTTATTCATGCACATAATATGAATAGTGAAATAGAAAGGTTTCTGCACAGCTGGGTATACAAAGTGTAGCAGTGATCCTGAGCTGTGATGAAATAAGCCCCACCTACTACTGGGACAAACTAGTGTTTTCGTAAAAGATTTCCATATTACTCTTCAACTTAATCCTCATCTTTATTAAAAACACAAACCTTGACTTTATTCAGCTCGTTACAGCACTCACTTACATTCGAATGCAAGCGTAAACATACTCACTTCATCAAAGTGCTGACATCTGACACTTTATTAATCAGGTTTGAGCTTTAAGCCTGCAGCAGGAGGCTTAAAGCTCAAAGAACCAGGAGCGAAGAACCGTTGTATAACCACGGGTAACCCTGAGCATCCTGTTTTCATTCCGTTTCATTGTTACAGATCCACCACAGTCAACAGCGGAGTGCATTAACAAATGTGCCAACTTGCACACACACGCGCGCGCACCCTCAGCCAGCACTCCCACCAGCTCATACACCAGCTACTTTCTTTACAAGAACATAAAGCATATGCTATTTAAAACACAAACAAACGATGTGTAACCTTTACAGCTAAACTAACGTACAGAGACACTCTGCTGAGACTGAAGTGAGACTGACCCAAGCCTGGCCTTTTAACACATCTAATTACCATGAAATTAGCTGCACATCAGCTCACTGTTTCATTTATTCATTAGATTTCAGATCATTCACTCCACAACTCTCGCACTGTAGCGCAAGACACACCTCCAGGAGACAGACGATGATCCTACAAATACAACGCAAACTTTACGTACACCAACAAAAACATCTGGACACCTGACCATAAACGTACGGGATTTCCTCTCCTCACTCCACTAGGACCATGTGACCAAAAGTCCTGAAACATTGAAATAGGCACATGAAAGACAATTTGCAGAACGTTTTGATTTAAAATAATAACAGACAGTGAAAAATAATTGCGACAGTAAACATTTCATGTGACAAGCAACAGCCATCTTCAGCAGAAATGTAGGTGGGAGTGAAAGAGCCTGAGTGTCCTGCCCAGAGCCCTGACTGAACTCAACTCCACTGAACCCCTAAACACAGCAGTACACATACTGTAACAGTCTGTCACACACAGAGGCACCACGACAACCTGACCAACATCTGTCAAACAAACACCCCAACCTTTTTTAGCAGAGTCACAGACAGAGGAGAGTCACAGTACTGAAAAGAATCTGCAATGGCAATATACACACACTAGAGACTCTGAAATGTTAAACATGACTAAGAAGTAAATTTTGCATAATATGCACTCTTTAACCATCTATGGGAGTAAAAGCTCTCTTTATTTCTCTATGTCATTTCCTATACTCCAAACATTTAGTGTGTAGAAACCAAAGTAGAAAGTTTTCTCAGTATAGCAGAGCCATAATCAGTCTGCCTGCTTTGCATCTAAAACGCTGGCCTTCCAGGAACTCCTGCAAAATGACCAAAACATGTGGAAATGGCTTGGAATAAGGTCAGGACTGCATGGGGAATGTTGCAACAACTCCCAGCCGAGTTCCTGTTCCTGTAATGTGGTGAATGTTTGTATCACACAGAAACTCATGTGATATCTTCCTCAAGTTGGCCAACATCCTTCTTTAACACCTTTGCACCATTTAAATGTTTTACTACGACGAGTCACATCACCATACTGTGCTTGAAGTTTTCTGTAAATCAGGTTTATGAAATCCCAAATGTTTAAAAATAGAGAGTTGGCCATTAGCTAGTTTCATTCACACCATATAAAGACAGCACTGGAACTCTTACTTTCTGTGGAAACTCGGACACTCTGATCAGATGACATCAGTCTGATCAAACTGTTTTTAAAAGGTGACGTTTCTGCATCCATGATTTAGTCATAGACTCTGTCATAGCAGAGGAACTAATTATCACCACCTTTGTACAGAACTCTAGAGACTGGGAGAAAGACAGAAAGAGAGAGAGTGAAAGATTTCACCCTCTGCCAGTTATCAGATGGTCATGAAAATCAAATCATGACAAAAGTTCACGTTACTCAAAGTATAAAATCAAAATCAAGTGTGTTTCTGAACACTGTGTGTGTGTGTGTGTGTGTGTGTGTGTGTGTGTGTGTGTGTGTGTGTGTGTGTGTGAGAGAGAGTGTGAGAGAGAGAGAGAGAGTGTGTAAGAACCAGCAGAAAACTACAGCCTTGAGGAGGCCACAGAGAGCTCGGCCCATCAGTGCTGTGGTCAGACGGGGAGCTTCATGCCGCCTGCCCCGGTCCATCAGCATGGGACAACAACCAGCCTGCAGGAGACAACGACGACAACAAAAACAACCAAACACAGCGCCACAAGGGGTCCGTTCTTCGTACATCGCTTGAAACATCCGAGATGAATAGACAAATCTAAGATGAGATCATCGTGCTAATTCGGTTCTTCGAGCACACCTGTTGTTGATGATTAGTATAGCTGGATTGAGTTGTCTAGGATTATCGCATGTTCGTGTGTTTGTTTAAAAGGCGATATGCTTCGACAGTAGAAACACTGATCACAACGCCTGCGATTGGTTGAAGAAATGGCAAAAGAGCAGCTCAAAAAACGGACAAGACATGGCTGAGACAGATTTGAGAAAATTACCTCCACTTATATAGACGGAATCAGGGGATAGAATGTTACATATTATTAGACACACACGAAGATTAACACACGAATGATGACCACAGCTACACACACACACATATACATATAGTGCATGTATGCATACATCCATCCATATATTCATGCAAGATGCTTTTCTTTTCCCACGTGAGTCAGTCTGCGTCAGTCATGCTCTTTAACCAATCAGATGTGATCTCGCAATTTCAACCAATCATAACCCGCCAGGAACACAGCCTAAATCCTGTTTACATGAAACCTGCTCCCGAGCAGGTTTAAGCTTAAGGACATGTGGCTATGACAACAAGTGCGAGATGCGTTTCGAAGAACGAAACAATCCAAGATCAGGACAAATCCACATCAATCAAATCCAGCTAACCGAGTTAGCAACGTACGAAGAACGGACCCCGGTCAGGACACACACACACACACACACACACACACACGGGGCTGGGGAAGTGTTCAATAAATACTGTACCACCTGAACACTGATACAGAGGAATGTGTGAGAGTAAAGTGACGTGTGACCTCCTTAATGACGAAATAACAGTCCAGCATGATTCATGAACAAAATAAAGGAAACTATTCTGAGGTATTCGCTGTTAGTCATAACACTCTCTATTACACACACAATGCAGCTCTGCATTACAGCACATCAAGTGTGTGTGTGTTAGGCAGAGGTGGAAAGAGTAATAAACTTTTGTACTCAAGTACAAGTACTGTTATTTCAGTGACATTTTATAGAAGTACAAGTAAAGTTACCATTATAAAAATCTTCTCAAGTAAAAGTAAAAAGTAGCTCATTAAAAGTTACAGAGTTTCTTTTTTAACAGCGGGGTGGGATGGGGGATTCTAGTGTAGTTCAAAAAAGAGACGCAGCTATAAATCTCAAACTAGTTGTTTTTAATTGAAGGAACACATTTGCATAATAAAGCTGTTGTCTTTCTTGTGCTTGAAATTAAAGTGGTCGCTTAAATATGGTGTCACTCTTTGCGCCGGATAGCCGAGGGGGAAAAAGAGCTCAGAGCCAAGAATAACGTTCAGCATAAAACCTTTATCGGCCTCTTTCAACAGCACAAAATTATAACACAAAACATAGAGTAAAAGTAAAGAAAAGGGTCAAAGAATAGAGCTTTTCGGGGGTGAGCAGTACACCTGAGCTCCTTCTCTCCTTCTCACGCACACACACACACACCTCCGCATCGTACACACTGGAGGACGGGCAGCAACTCTTAAAAGGGCAACATCCATACATAATGTGGTATACTAGTGGCTTCATAAGAATGTGATGGCATTTCACTTTCAGCTGGGTCTGCATCACTGGCATCTGTTTTGTCCGTCTCCATCGTTCTTGTGAATCTAGTGCGTTTGTTCTCCGCCCAATCAATCAGTGCAGTGGTTTCCGGGGTGCTATTTTTATCCTTCCCCGTTGCATTATTTTTTTAAAATATATTTTTCATTTTAATTTATTTTTTACTCAGTAGCGAATATGATTTCAAATGTAGCGAAGTACAATAGGTCAAACAAAACATACTTGGGTAAAAGTATAAAATGACAGATGTTAAAAACCACTTAAAAAAGTAGAAGTACACAAAAACTACTCAATTACAGTAACCGCGAGTAAATTTAATTCGTTACTTTCCACCTCTTGTGTTAGGCCGCTGCGATGTCGCTTCACTCTCATACACTTCTCTGTAACGGTGTCCACGTCAAAGAGATTTCTAAGTTTAATAAACATTACAGATCTAACGGGACACAGACCAGAGCGGCGCGCTACAATGGAGCATCCCGAGATCCAACCTTCTCTCTCTCTCTCTCTCTCTCACTCACTCACTCACACACACACACACACACACACAGAGAGTGTGACTTCCGCAGTCAACACACTCCAACTGGAGGAAATGATTAAACATGGAAAAGTGAAATCCTGCCGCGCTCACTGAACACACGCGCGCGCGCTCTTTAACTGCGTACAAGCCGTTTTAGAGCTCGAGTAGCTCTAAAACAAAGATGTGAAAACCTGGAATAAAACACACTTACGAGTATTTGTTGCTCGGACTGAATTACCCCCCCCGCCGCTGCCTCACACACACTCCTAAGCACAAACTTACACACAAACTCATACACACAGGCCGGCCCTGAACCCTTCCCTTATCCCCTAGCCGCGGTAAACTCCATGCCGAGGGGTGTGAGGTGATTTTACTCTTGTTAACGCTATCTAATGTGTACTAAGGTTCTTTATCATTTACTAAAGTTTACCAAACGTTTAAACAAACACTGCGCTAGTAAATAAACATTTGCCTCAATTTAACGCAGTGATTTATTAAGGAGGCGCTCCACCCCCGCTTTACTCCACTTTGGTATTTCCCACGTGACGTCAACATAAGGGAGCGCGAGGCAGCTTTTTTCCTGAATTGGGATTGAGTCAGAGAAGTGAACAACGCCACAATCTGGAGAGTCTTCGAGATGGTGGCAGCACCGTCAAGGCATGTTTTTATAAAGTAAAACACCTCCACAGGGTTATTAAATCTATAAATATGATTTTTAAAATAAAGAAATCTAATAAACACTATTTTTTAATAAAATGGAAAATTATTTTATAAAAGAAACTGTCATAAACTACCTACTATAATACAATATAATCCAATAAACAATAACATTTTACATAAAAATTTAATAAACACCTATTAGGAAATCTAATAAAATCTGATCAGGAGATGTAATAAACACTTACAATAAAATCTAAAAAATCTCTTACACTTAAATCTAATAAATAATTTTAGAATAAAAAATTTAATCTAATAAAGACTGTTACAATAAAATCTAATAAATACATCTTATAATAAAAACCCAAAAACCTAATAAAGAATCCTTCAAATCAAATCTAATAAAGATTTCTTTTAGGATATATGACAATTTTATAAAGAAAATTAAACCATCAATGTAATTATTTAGCAGCATTATTAAAATCCACAAAAATGAAAAAAAAAATGTGTCAAACATTTTTGTCAATGTTAATTGACTTTGGAAAATATAACAATACAAAGGCTACCTTACTAGTTTATGCCAGTCCTGTCAATGTGCAATTCAGTCTAAATTAGATTACAATAACATCTTGAGGTTATGGAATAGGTGGGTATTGACACCTAGTGGGCACTAAAGTTAACGACAATATACTTTATTCTAAAACACGAAATAATTGTTTAAAAAACTTTGGAGACGTATTTTGCATGACTCATTTTCAACATTAAGAATTATATACAAAAAATGAGTTTGTAAAAAAAAAAAAAAATCCTTAGAGATAGCAGTACATTTGTGCAGTTCTCATGTTGTACACCAGATGAAAGACAGTGGCAGCTTCAGAGCAGGCTGGTTGTCCTGTATCAGTGATGGCAGGTTACCATATTGAATAGGTGTATATTGATGGCTTTCATCAAATCTATAGTCTGGGATAGAAATAAATCAGCTCAGCTACTCTGTCTAGTTTTACTTAGTTCTGGTTCAACATCACAACCTGGTTCGGGAATAGCACCATGCAGGATAGACAAACTCTTCAGAGGGTGGTGCGATCAGCTGAGCGCATCATCCACACCGAGCTCCCTGACCTGCACTCAATCTACAGCAAGCGGTGCTGGACCAAGACCAGAAAGATCATGAAGGACCTCAGTCACCCCAGCAATGGACTGTTCTCTCTGTTGAGGTCAGGAAAGCGATTCCGCTCTCTGAAGGCCAACACAGAGAGACTGAGGAGGAGCTTCTTCCCGCAGGCGATACGGTCTCTTAATCAGTACACCACACAGTACTGATCCATTTTGCACATCCACACATGTTTCTGCACTCACTCTGGACGTTCTGGACATTCACTGACACTAGTGGTCACTGCACACCTGCACACTCACACTGCACATAAGACACTTTAAGTATGCACACAAGTCACTTTAATACGACACATATTTGCACACCCCTGGACATTCCATTCTATTTCTGTTCACTCCATTCCCACATAAATTTCCACAGTTCTATATTTTTTATTGTACAGCTAGTTCTTTCTTATTTTTTCGTATGTCTTTCCTATAGTGTATATTTTGTATTATACAGATATTTTATTATTTCTTAGTAAAATTTATTCTTTCTTAGTTAAATTTACTTATACATATATATTTCTCAAATTTACATTTGTTTTGATATTTATTTCGTATATAGATATTCTTTCTTAGATAAAGTAACTCTTTTCCTCTTCTATTATACCTATTAATAGTCTTTGTTTTAAGGTCAGGGCAGTCACCTAAGCATTTCATGGCATATCATACTGTGTATGACTGTGTATGTGACAAATAAAATTTGAATTTGAATTTGGTTCCTACCAAAGTGATAAATAATCCACTTAAGTCTTTTATGTACATTTCCCTCGACCACTCGCTCCAGCCGATAGATAGCTAGATAGCACACACACACAAACACACACATATATAATACATACTGTACATATATATAAAACATACTATAAAGTGATTATCTATATTCATCAATTGGTGTGCTCCTGTGGGATCTGAGTGAGGCTTGGAGACTCTTCTCGCTCAGTCTGGGAACAGGATTCCTTACTGGACCTGGACGTATGCCAGAATTCCACTGAATTGAACACATCCTCTTTTCCGAGTCTTGACTGGAGAACGGTAGAAGGTCCTGAGTTGCCCACTGTGGCCTGCTCTGCCTTCTCCTACTGTCTGCACTGAGCTCCAGCGTTGAGAATATCTGAAAAAGTGACACACGGAACTTGTGTCATTAATGTTCAGGGTTTCACCTGTTAACCTTAACCTATCTCTGATGCTTTTGATAAGAGTTTGTGGTTATTTGATTGTAGACAGATAATACAGTGTCTTACACACATACTGTACAAAGAACTGTGAGTAAAATAATTAAATGAAATCTCTCTATATTAAAATACTTTAAGGAGCATAAACATTTTATTTCACAACCTTTTGAGTTAAGGGTTAAACGTTTCTGAATCAAAAGGTAAAGATTACATTACTACAAGAAAGGTTTGACAGCAGATAAATGGCACAATAAATGTAATTTAGGGGAATTACTATTCTGTCAGACAAGGTATTATATAGCAAAAACACTGTGTAATCTTATTTTAGAAGCTTTAAATGTCCACATTCTGAGCATGACATGGTTTTCAAACAAAAACAGAGGAATCGAGATGAGTCATTTAATGTGATCAGTAAAGTAAAAATACTTCCTGATTCCTGTTAAGCCAGTGTATACTGTACATGGCTTAATGTCTGTGATACATCTTGTGACACAATGTAAGACATTATACATCGCAGAATACTGTAGTATAAGCACTGTGGTGAAATCAGTTTTTAGTTATAACACTACAAGGATACACAAGCAATTTGTGTTAAAGAGACATGAGATGCAAGCGCTGTGTTTGTGCATGTGTGTGTGTAAAGATGTTGTAATTGCTTAGCCTGGTTTAACCATAAACACAACTGCAGGCTAATTTATTCATTATGACCAAACTGTGGCATACAGTATATACAATTTGAACCTTTTTAGCATTTTCTCTATCAGTTTATAATACTTCATAATGCATTTGAATAAACTTGTTTTTCTTATAACTGCAAATATCTCATTTTGCTATCAAATTGTTCCTGTAATTATTTATATCTGCACCAAAGCTAACTGCATAAAACTTACCATTGACTTGACCTTGCAGACTTTGTATGATGAAGCAGACATGGCTTTCTTGGGGGTGCTTTCTCGAGCTGTGTTGGGATTCGTCCTTCTGCCTCTTGCTTGTCTGCAGAAATAAGCAGGCTTGCACTGAAACTGTATACTATAGAGTCAGGACATTTTACTATCACGTTAGAATAATGCTGAGGGTAATCTTGAGAGGAGACCCGAGGAGCATGAAGTTTACTATTTCAGAACAGTGTGTATTAGATTTGGGTGTGTACATGCGAGTGAGTAAAAGACGTCGTCTTACACTTGTCTTGCATGTTCAATCGGGTCGAGGTTGTCTAAGTAGTTAAAGCGTATTGTGTCAGTGGGGTGTCTGTCTGAGTCTCTCCATGGAGGAGGACCTTTCGCTTGTAAACTCCGCCCATGTTGACTCAGCAAGCTGGGCTTCGATTCTCTGTTCTCCCGATTCGGCTCCCCATACTCACTGCTGATAACTTTCACCTCAGGAACTTGGAATTCCTCCTTCACAAGGGACTGAGGGGGGGGGGTATGGGGGGACAGCAATGATTGGATAGGGTAGTGTTTGGATGTGGACAAATCCCATAGATCATCAAGCATTCATTTTAAACTTAAGAAAAATCACCATGGGTCGGCTTACGTGAAGCTCCTGCACTGTCTCTACATAGTGCCTCTTCCACACACCTTGCTCAAACGGTGTCGGAGTGAACGTTATACACCATCCCAGTCTCAGGCATTTTGGCATCCAGAGTTGGTCCAGCTCCGTCAGGCTCTTCCAGTGCCAGCTAACCTTAGGGAACAGATCAAGCATTACTTTCTATGCTATATGTGAATAACAGTGTGTTAAAGAGCGTGGCAGTTTGAGGTTACACCCACAACTGAAATATAATGCATATATAATATAATATAAAATATAATTGTCCCCTTCAGGCATGTGTGTCCACATTCAAGGCTAACTTAACTAATTAATAATAATTAATAAAAATAATAATGCAATTCAGCTCTAAATCACTCAAGACTATTATTTGAAAATAATTGAAAATCTCTGTATCTCTTTACTCTGTGTCTCAGCATGTTTCCCCGTATACAGTTAAACTGTGGATTGCGAGCATATGAGGAGGAAGGGCTACTGTGTAGGAAATCACACGCGCACTCACACGCGCGCACACACGCACGCACACACACGCGCGCACAAACACAAAATAAAAAACACATGTGGTCACAGTATATGTGTAAACAGTATATGTGCGCATGAATGCTGACTATACCAGTGACATATGCGCACAGAGACATGGGAACCAATTGACCACAATAACTTTTGTATTTCAAGACCTAGCTGTTTTAAAAGCTTAAAATTAATAAAAATTTTAAATTAAAATTAAAATTTATTTAAATAATAAGAATTAAGACCAAGGTACTCACAATCTTAGTTTCCACAGTTTCTTTAAAACGTTCTACCCTAAACCATCATTTTAAATGCTTTTTTTTTTTTTTTTACTTTCAGTCTTTATTAAAAAATTACGTTTTTATTTCTGAACTCTGTATCATGGAATAATCGTAAAATAAAAAATACATAAATTTAATATTCCAAAATGACATGTTACTACTCACTCACTTATTAATTCTCTATAGTGCCTATGCTGTATATGTACACTGGAAGACTGGAGCCTGTCAGTCCATAGCAGGGTAGTACAAGCACGCACACTTGGAAAAAACACTAATTAGCCTAATCTGCATGTTTATGGACTATGGGTGGAAATCGACAGAGTAATTAATGATTGTTAGAACTCCTGTGATGTGGAGTCATACAGTATATAATTAAATGTTCCATGCTGTTACGCTCTATATCCCCTCTTGTGGGATGCCTCTCATCCCATCACGTTACTTAGTACGAATGAATTCTCATTTAATTGTGTACATGCATTTGTAAGTAACAGCAGAAACTGTATATAATTTAGGCACGAATTGGTTATCAATATACAGTAAAACTGCATTGTATTGGGAAAAAAATTATGAAACCATAAACTTGTGGTTGAAGTTACTTACCTGTGCACATCTACAGAGGCTTCTTGGGTCAAGGAATGAGAAGATATACAAAGATATGACCCTGGGCAGAACACTGGTAAAGTCAAGCGCTTCCTCAGGCACCTGCGTGTACAGCGTCTGTCTAATATACTTCATCTGTGCCATGGAGCAACGTGAAAAGAAGTCTTGTAGCACCTGCTTTCTCTGGCTATCAGACCACATATCAAACTGAAAAACAGATCAGCGCAGTGCTGAAGTCAATAAGCAGTGTGGTTTATGTGTATGCTATAAAGTAAATTAAAAAGGCCAATTATTCTAATTATTCCTCCTCACCCACTTGCCAACAAGATTTCTCCTCTCTTCAAAGACCTGCAATGTGCATTGAAAAACAAAAGGATTAAGACAATTGCACATCATGAACATTTACATGCATCTTGTCCACAAAAAGGGAGAACTAGTGATAACGTTTCTGGTGAAAAGATTAAAGAATGGTCAGATTACATGGCTGTTGAACAGGTGGTGGTTGAGTGGTGTCCATGAGCTCCGCTTGGTCTCCATCTTACTACCAGTTGTCTCTCTAAGAGGCATTCCAGCATCACATGTAAAACACTCCTGCAAAATAATGAGTAACTGATCTAATTTACTTGAGTATTCAGAATGTGGCGCACACAATGATTCATACACAGCATTCAATTTACTTCTTTGAAAAATAGCTTTTATCTACTTTTGCAAATGAACCCTTCAAATGCTTCCATGTGCAACGATTCTATACCAAAAACAGAAGATCCACTTGTATAAGGAAAATGCAAATTCAGCCGAACTGCAAATTCAGCCTGATATATGACATGTTTTAGCTAGTTCAAGAAAGATTAAATAAAGATGCAAAAATCACTTTGCAGACCAGGGGTGTTGAAGCCAATAGACTCAGATTATAGCTGAGCAGTTTCTCTGCAGAGGAAAAGCTCCCGGCTCTTCTAAGATGCACGCTTACAGTATATACGTTTACATGGCACTTCTTATTAATATTGCTGATTAAACATTTTCTGTTTAGGGACACAATTCCAAAATATTGGAATTTTATGTAATAGAGCAACACAAAGTGGCACATGAATGTGAAGTTGAAGGATAAGATTTTTTCTTTTTTACAAATAAATATCTAAAAAGTGTGGCGTGCATTTGTATTCAGTCCTCCTGAGTCAATATGTTGTCAACAATAGGTGGTCATAACCACTTTTCGCTGTAAATACAGGTCCAAACGAAAGGTTTTGAGGTATGCGTTTACCACATTTGCACATTTAGAGAATTACATTTCTGCCCATTTTTCTTCGCAAAATAGCTCACCCTCAGTCAGATTGAAACATGACTTATCGGCATAAAGATGGACAGATGAATCTGGAGCCAAATTAGCTACAGTATTAATATAAATAGAAAAAAGTGTAGGTCCAAGTATTGATCCTTGTGGGACGCCATTGGTTACTGGGAGAAGCTGGGAAAGGAGCTGTTCAGATTTCACAAACTGCACTCTATCACTAAGATAATTAGAAAACCAAGACAAGGATTTGTCAGAGATACCAATATCATAAAGCCTATCAATAAGACACTTGTGATTGACAGAGTCAAAGGCCAAGTCAATAAAAATAGTGACACAGTACAATTTAGAGTCCAGAGCAGAATATCACCAGATATCATTTAATACTTTGAGAATTGCTGTTATACACCCAAACCCAGTTCTAAATCCTGATTGAGCAGGTGATAAAATGTGTGCTTCCAAGTATTCAGTAAGTTGGCCATTTACAAGTTTTTCCAAAACCTTACAGACACATGGCAAAACAGAAATGGGCCTGTAACAATTGGGATCTGACCGATCACCACCCTTAAAAAGAGGGAACACTATCACTGACTTCCAAGCGCAAGGAATTTGCCCTGTGCCTAAAGATAAATGGAATATATCTGTGATTTATTGGGATCTACCCTTATCAATTCTTCCAGAACCCCCTCCTCTGAAAAAACCTGCAGGGTGAAACTATGGCAGGAGAACCATAGAACAATTAATAGGATTTATAGGTGATGAAACGGAGTTTGATGATTCAGGGGTTAGACCAGAAGTTATAAAATGCTTATTGAAAATCTCCAACATATGCTTCTTGTCCAATACTACAATTTTCTCGTAGTAGAGTAAAGGAGGTAGCATACAAGATGGTTTATTTTCCATCTCCTTTATCGTGTTACAGAATTTTTTAGGATCAGAACTACTAAGAGAAAACTGCTTCTTAAAATAGTCTGTTTTAGCCTTGCGAATGGCTTGTAAGGATTTATTTCCAAGTTGCTTGAAAACCAAAATATCTGCTGGGGATCTAGAGTGTCGGGCCTTGTGCCAGAGAATATTTTTTTGTTGTAAAAACGCAGTGAGCTCCGGGGTAAACCAAAGACTATGTCAATGTCATCGGGGCATGTTTATCGACAGTAACCCTAAAAAGCTTATAAAATAAATACCAGGCCTCATCTACAGTTAGAACCAGGCTGATTCTAGACCAGTTAGCATCTACCATATCATGTAGAAAAGCTTGTTGATTAAAATTTTTAATGTCACGTTTACAACAAAATCGAGTCGGTTTCTTGATGGAACAGCCATTGCGAACACATGAAATAAAATGGTGATCAAAACAAAATACCCCAGAGTGATACTTACTGTATGAGGAGAGTTTGTTAAAATGATGTCTATCAACGTAGCCTTGTCTATAGATTTGTTGTCATACCTAGTGGGGGAGCAGATGATTTGATGTAAGTTTAGTGCATCAAATTGTTGAATGACTTTATAGTTTGTTGTTAATATATTGAGAAATAAAGATTGAAATCCATAACGGATGCTGTGCCACCTTGCCAGTGTGTGAATAGTTTTTATAAGTGTTTAAATACCTTCATAAAACGTCTGAAGAGTTCTTTTCTTTCTGAACATCATAACATGAACATCATGAAAAACAGTTTAATAATCTTAAAACCCAAGCACAGATGCCGCATAGCATCTGTGCGGATCACAGAATGGTTTGATAAACATGAAAGTGAAGTTGAACAACTCCCATGGCCTGCACAGTCATCAGATCTAAATATTATTGAGCCACTTTGGGTTGTTTTGGAGGAGCAAGTCAGGAAACGTTTTCCTCCACCAGCATCACGTAGTGACCTGGCCACTCTGCATAAATTGTATCTGTCATTTCCAAGATGAACTGATGCTGTATTGGCAGCAGAAGGAGGCCCTACACCATACTAATGAATTACTGTGGTCTAAAACCAGGCATTTCAGTTTCATTGTCCAACCACTGTATATATACAGTACTGTGCAAAAGTTATTGGCAGGTGTGAAAACTAAGAATTCTGTAAACAAAGAATGCTTTAAAAAATGGAAGTATAAAAATTTTCAATGAACAAAATGCAATGAACGAACAAAAGAGAAATCTAAATCAAATCAATATTTGGTGTGATCACCCTTTGCCTTCAAAAGAGCAGCGATTCTTCTAGGTACATTTGCACAGTTTTTGAAGAAACCCGGCTGGTAAGTTGTTCCAAACATCATGGAGAATTAACCACAGATGTTCTGTGGATGTAGGTGTTCTCACATCCGTCCGTTTCTTTATGTAATCCCAGACATACACGATGATGTTGAGATCAGGGCTCTGTGGGGGCCATGCCATCACTTCCAGTATTTCTTGTTCTTCTTTACGCTGAATATAGTTCTTAATGACATTGGCTGTATTTTTGGGGTCATGCTGCAGAATAAATTTGGGGCAAATCATACGCCTCCCTGATGGTATTGCATGATAATACCTGCCAGTATTTCTCAGCATTGAGAACACCAATAATCCTGACCAAATCTACAACTCTATTTGCAGAAATACAGCTCCAACCGTTCAAGGAACCTCCACCATGCTTCACTGTGGCCTGCAGACACTCATTATTGTACCACTCTCCAGCTCTTCGATGAACAAACTGCCTTCTGCTACAGCCAAACATTTCAAATTTTGACTCATCAGACCAGAACACCTTCTGCAATTTTTCTGCACCTTAGTTCCTATGTTCTTGTGCATACTTGAGTCGCTTGGCCTTGTTCCCACATCAGACGTATGACTTTTTGGCTGCAACTCTTCCATGAAGACCACTTCTGGCCAGACTTCTCCAGACAGGAGAACGGTGTACCTGGGTTCAACTGCTTTCTGCCAGTCATGTACTGATGGAACTGCTGGACATCTTCTGATTTCGAAGGGTAATAAGCTTGATGTGTCTTTCATCTGCTGCACTAAGTTTCCTTGGCCGACCACTGCATCTACGATCCTCAACGTTTCCCGTTTCTTTGCGCAAACAACACATCTTGAAACCCCGGTCTGCTTTGAAATCTTTGTCTGAGACCTTGTTGATGCAGTATAAATATACTGAAACTGAATAACATGAAACTGTCTTTCACAACCTCTCCTTGGTAGCAGAGTTTGTCTGTTCCTCACCCAGTTTTAAGCCTCCTACACAGCTGTATTTATTTGACTGGGTTTCAACCTACGTGTGACATTGATGATCATTAGCACCTGTTTGGTATAACTGGTTGATCATACACCTGACTATAATCCTACAAAATCCTACAAAAATCCCTGACAGGCAAAAGGTAGTAACCCCAAATATTGATTTGGTTTAGATTTTTCTTTTTTTTGCTCACTTTGCATTTTGTAAATTGACCAAAAATAAACAATCATTATTTATATCTCTGAAAGCATTCTTTATTTACAGCACTTTTTCATACCTGTCTAAAACTTTTGCACAGTATTGTGGAGAGAGAGAGAGAGAGAGAGAGAGAAACAGACAGGCAGATTAGCTAGATATATAGACAGACAGACAGACAGATAGATCCTGACCCCTTGTTTCTCTACACCTGCTCAGGAATTCTTCAGTCCTAGCTGTGACGTAATAGTGCACCTAACTAATGTAGCACTACTCTCCACACACAAGTGAAAAGCATTAAATCAAGTCCAAGCTCTGCAGAGGAACCAGGAGATGACATACCGTCAACAGGATCCCACAGAAGCGACGAAGGAAGGAGTCATGAACACTCAGGATCTCCCTTTACCAGTGAACCTTCCTTAGTTTACTGGTTTCCATAGAGGTTGTTTTTGCGCCGCCTCTTTTAATCTTCACATCTCCCCGGGCAACCCGATATTACACCACGATTACACCACGTCTACAGCATACTGCTGCCCTCAGCGCTGGTGCATTCAGACTGGTAGCTCATTCTACATCACAGCTTTATTCACATACTGTCGTGTTTATCAGTTTTTATATATATATATATATATATAGCGCTCGCGCTGAGTGACGCCAGTGCTTTGATGTCGTTGCGATGAATGTGCGCCACCACCACGCGCACTCCTCCACACGTACAGACTGTGCGCGTGAGTCACCCCGAGCGGAGAAATAACGTGGCCTGCATGCGTTAAACAGAACCAGAGGAACAGTAGACACCACCAGCGGAGACATATTTACAGGTAGTTCACCTTATCCTCATTTGTCTATAACGAGAGCATACAATCGGGTTAAAACGGGACCGGGAGAAAAAGATGGCTCGTGCACTCCTGCTTCGATACATTCGAAGCGTTGAGTGGTACCTCCCGGATGCATGCATCTTGTTTTTCCTTTTTCATGTGTTTGTTAAAAGCTGCTTTCTCTTACACGGAGGAAAATGACGCCGAACGACATACACATTGCATTTTACTTTAATGCACGAGAGAGAGTCAAATAATAAACCTTATGAACGTTTTAAAAGTGGGACATAAATGCGACAATTCAGTTGATATTTCTTTGTAAAAGAATCGTTAAGCGCTTCAACGCATGCATTGCATGTAATAGAGTGTAGAAAAAATAATAATACACGTTTGTGAGACCTTATTTGCAATAACGCACACATTATATATATATATAGTGTGTATGTGTGTGCGCGCGTTAGGAGGCGGGGGGGGGGGGGGCTGGAGCCTATCCCTGGAGACTTGGGGCACAAGGCGGGGTACACCCTGGAGGAGGTGCCAATGTACTATAGGCGATTTGAGAACACTGTTTAGCCTACTCTGCATGTGTTTGGAATGTGGGAGGAAACTGGAGTACCCAGAGGAAGCCCACCAAGCACGGGGAGAACATATGCAAACTCGATGCACACAGTGGCGGGAAACAAACCCGGACCCTGGAGGTGTGAGGCTACATCATTAATGAAAGATACCGTGCCACCTTTATTTGAGTCACCCTAGTAAATATTAAATGTGATATGATTCGGGTGATATTTGAAATTCCAAAATTGGCCATTACACTTACATGTGCTTACATGTGTTCAGCTTCCCATTCCAGTTTTATTATCAATCTTCGTTCCTCTAATATCCATTCATGATTTTTTTCATGGTGCTCCATATCATGATGCTCCCGTCACTGTGCTTCACTGTGGGTGTGCGGTTCCTGGGATCATACACACACAAATATTTTCTCTCCAAAATCTATGATGAATGAATTCCAAAAAATAATTATAGCAAAGACTTCTAATATAGATTTTTTTCTTACCATAATCCAAGAGCATCGAACAGCTCTAATTTGTCAATGCTTTTAAAAGTTTAAACAAACATGACAATTCTGTAGTATAATAAATAGGATTCAAACACATTGTTGCCTACCAGTTTGTTTTTTTATTTCACAGATATATGTAATCGATGTTATAAATCTCACTCACTCATCATCTATACCACTTAATCCTGTATTCAGGGTCATGGGGGGCCTGGAGCCTATCCCAGGAGACTTAGGGCACATGGCAGGGTACACCCTGGACAGGGTGCCAAGCCATTGCAGGGCACAGACACACACTTACACTCACTCATACACTACAGGCAATTTGAAAACGCCAATTAGTCTAACCTACATGTCTTTGGACTGTGGGAGGAAACCAGAGTATCTGGAGGAAACCCACCAAGCACGGGGAGAACATGCAAACTCCATGCACACAGAGACAGGAATCGAGCCTGGCCGGGGATCGAACCCGGACTCTGGTAGTGCAAGGCGACAGTGCTAACTACTACACCACCGTGCCTATGTTATAAATCTATATAAAAAAAGTGTCTACATACTTGATTATGTACAATATGTGTACCAAAAATATCAAAGGATATTTTTAACCTTAGTTTTTTTTTCTTCTTCTTTTATTGTCAGTATTTATTCTGTTTTGAGGAATGTCTGTGAGGTAAAGCGGCACCTTGGGCCAAAAGCATCCTCCACTACAATCACTCTGTCTTTCCATTATTTTAATTGTATCTAAGCTGATAAATATTTAGAGTGTAATACTGTTCGGGTATTTATGGTATATAGGTTGTAAACTGGTTTTCTGATTACCAAAGTAATCTAAAGCATTATGTCCATTAAGTGAATCATTTGTCATAGGCTTTGCTTGTAATCACAGTTGATATTTCTTTTACAGATATGGTGAGGCAGTAAAAGAAAAAAAAAAGTACAGTAAAAGTTGGAACTCTAGTTAGAACATCTTTAAAACAACAATGGAGATCACTGACACCAGCTCCAGAATATTTCGGTTCTCCCCAAGTCAGTGAGGCAACTCTGGTGTAATACGCAGTCACACACCGATCCTTCATTGAAACGCAGCCTGGAGTGACATCATTTTTTTCCTGCTATGTGTTTGGCTGGGTTTAGGACAATGGATCTTGTTTGGGTTGTGCTTTCCATGCTAACAACATGCACAGCTATCAACATGCGGTCAGCAGGCAGCCACAGCATGTTCACGTGTGAGCCCATCATGCTGCGGATGTGCCAGGGTCTCCCCTACAACACCACGTTCATGCCCAACCTGCTTAATCACTACGATCAGCAAACTGCAGCCCTCGCCATGGAGGTACAGACACATGGTGTCTTTCATTTACCTTTCATTACAATCTGTGTGCTTTTTAAACATATTATTAAATGCAATATAAATTAAAATATGATGAGGTATTACTCTTGCTGTTTAGTAATGAAATGTTTCTCACACCTGTCACAGAAAGCAAACGAATATAAAGTATTTCTATTTTATATTCTGAATACCTTTGAATTGTTTAAAAAACAATTCTAAAAGCTGTTTAGTTGAAAAGTATTGACCCCCTGAGTGTGAAATGAACTTTTGCAGCAGTTACAGATTTGAGTTATCTCAGATTTGTGTCTGTGTGTTTCTGACATTTAGATTTTGGCATCTAAATTTTCATACAAATCAAATTAAATTGTGTATTGTGGTAGTGGTAAACAGTATGCTAGCTCAAGATGCAGATTCTTGCCTGACTAGAATAGGTTCTCCTCAACAGTTTCTTATATTTGATTTCATCCATGTTTTCTTTGATGGGAATGATCATTCCAGTTCCTCCAGTGGAATCCCCTAGAACATGAATCTATCTTAATAATAAAAGCTGTGTTACATTGGTGTTGGGCTGTCATTGGTTTCTGGCAAATATTTTGACCTGTTGGCTCAAGTTTAGTCTGTTCATAAAACAAAATCTTTTCCATAGATTTTCTTGTCTCATAGTTCTCATGTTTGGCTTGTGTCGCTTTGTTATAATGAATTTCATATTATTCCTAAGAATTTTTTAAGCTATGATGGTTAAACCTTTCCCAACATTCTTCCTTCTAACAAGATCTTCTAAAGTCTAAAATATTTACTGAGGAAGCATACAACTGGACACAAGTGGATTTATATTTAACACACATGTATACTTAATTTAACATAAATATATTTAGTCATAATTAATTTTGAGGACATCTTAATAGTTGCTTTAAAATAAAGAATGAAAAAATAAATTCTAATCATCTCGTCTCAGTGTCTATACCACTTACAGTAATCCTGTGTACAGGGTCATGGGGTGCCTGGAGCCTATCCCAGGAGACTTGGGGCATGAGACAGGGTGGCAATCCATTGCAGGGCACACACACATACTCACACTACGAACAGTTTGGGAACGCCAGTTAGTCTAATGTGCATGTCTTTGGACTGTGGAAGGAAAACGAAGCACCCAGAAAAAAAAAACTCGCCAAGCACAGGGAGAACATGCAAACTCCATTTACATAAATCGACCCAGAACCCTGGAGGTGCAAGATGACTCTGCTAACCACTAACCATGTCCCCCAATTTGTTCGCAAGTCCAACAAGCATAGACTAGATACTAGGATACTAACACAATTGGCTACACACAGTATAAAGCTAACATGTTCCATGATCTTGTTAGAATCGTGCCGATGGTTGAACGCTTCATGTGAAAAGAATGAACATCTGCCATTCAACTTTTGTCTTCATTGTTATTGCTTAGCACTTATTAGAAAAATGTACGGGGGGGTAGGGGGCATTAGACAGACTCGAAAAAGATCATTAAAACGAGGGGTGCTCCGATCAGGATTTTTGGGGCCGATCTCCGATCACTAGAAGCTGTATCGGCCGATACCGATTACAGGGTCTACTTGAAGCCTTATCATGTAGCATTATTTATTGAAATTACAGGAAGAGGAATCTCATGAATTGACAACTGTATTTATTGACAAGCAACATGTGTAACACATCACCTTAAAACATAGCAGCCTGTGTTTGGTTAGTAATTGTGAACAGCTTGGAGCTTGACAAATACAACTTTCCTGCTGATTGTATAAAATTAAATTAAATAACAGACAAGTAGGACGTGAGTCGCTGGAAGTTCTGCAAGGTCCGCAGGCATCAAAAAAAGCATTTTTTAAAAAGCACAATTGCTTTTTTTTTTTTAATAAAAAGAAAGAAAGAAAAAGCAAATCAGGTCAGAATTTTTGCTTTGGGGAAAATGGTTGAAGTGCGCGACTGTAGAATGAACTCTAAATAACCTCACTTGTGAAATGAGACTCATTTGCTTAAGGGCTGTTGGGGATGAGGGAGCGTTGTGCTGACAGAATGACAGGGATATCTGAGCAGGATTAATGTTTTCATGGACTCGGTGCTGATTTAATGGCCCAGTTTTTGCATTTTTTTTTAGCCTGCAAAGAGACATTAAAACTTAGCCACTGTTAACATGACATTATTATTGATTTTTGTCTATTTCTACTAATATACTGCACTGTCACCTTAAGGGTAGTCTGTACACAAAAGGGATATACCGTTCTGTGTAACTACTACTCTATGTTCTTATTTTGTTTACTCATTATGCCATACCCGTCTTATCATCTCCTGATCAGCAATATCATTAATAAACATTTATTCATATTTTACACCTTGACTATTCAGTAGCATTTACCCGAGCCAGCGGCTTACCCATCATTCCCCTTCCATACCGCTGTCTTTTGTTCTTTTTCCACTGTCTGTTCCTCTTCTCCTCCTCCTTTCTCTGTTTTTTGTCATTCCTCCCCCACATAAAGAAGCTCAGTTGCTTTGGAAACAAGTCCCAATTGTCTTGCAACAAAAGAACAGGGCTCTTTTCTCCCTCAGGAGGTGGTTCCCCTCCACCACCACGCCCTTTGACCTCACTCCATAAAGACCTCTTACTAAATGCGGGCCCTTGCCTGGATAACTGGTTGCCATGACACCGGGATGGATATGCACAGATCTGGGCAGCCGTGATGACAAAGAGAATAGGGAGTTTGATTTACATAAACACAACAAAATCAAGATTATATTTTTAAAGCTATATGAAATTTGAACTGCGTACACTAAGTGGGATTATAAGAGTTATAAGTCTTTTCCTGACGTTTTCGTAAATATTTCTGAGATATTTCATTGTGATCTTTCGAAAATTTAAGTCTAGCGTCATGATACAGAGAAAATACATTAGAGGTTCTTTTTAATACTAATACTCAAACAGAGCATACACATACCTATCCAATTTTTATGAATGCCAAGCTTTAAAATAAAATAATTAAAATCAAAACGCTTATGTTAAACAGCTAAAACCACCATTTTAAAATAAACCATAGGATTTTAAAATAAACCATTTTTTAAAGTAATGGTCATCGTGATACTAAGAATGATTTGCCATTTCATGCAACGCATTTGCGCTACAAAAATCTATATTAAGTACCAAGTTCATTTATTCTTCAGAACTGTCTTGATCCTTCTGGGCACACAGCAGAAAGCCATCTGCAGTACTGTGGAGTCACTTGCTCAATCGATGCCTGCTTAGTTGCTACCTGAAAATCATGTACAGAAATTTGCCACAGAAGTTGAGGAAATTTAATCCCATCTTGTTACTGAACGTGACTGTATTTGCATTACCAAGAGTAGGGGAAAGGAAAACCATCTCTCTTGCTTTTTAATGAATACAGCGGAGGGAGCATTTTAGCGCATGACACCATTTTTTCTCTGCCGCTCAAATGGCAACCTGCAAGTTAGATAGAAGTGCTGCGTTCCGATCAGAAAGTAGTTTCCTGCGAGGTAGACTGCACAGGAAGCAGGAATGACTAGAGAATGAAAAAAATTAATTTGTGAGGCTGAAAAATAATGGTGGTGGTATTTTCAACAATTTAATATATTTTCGAACAGCAATTTAGTATTGTTAATGTTTTTGCATTGAATTTTAAATGCTTACATTACTGTACATAGTATTTGAAAAATACAACCACAATTTGCAGTGCCAAAACTTTCAAGCATTAGAAATTCTGTACGGATTTTTTCCAGTCAGATCAAATTGCAATGCGGAAAAAGAAAAAAAATTGTTAAGGTGATGTAATTCAACATGCTATTTTGCTTTGAGGCATTTTGGCACTGTTGTACTTCCAGGGATTTGAATAATCCAGCTGCCTGAGAATTCTGTTTTAACGTTTAAACACGTCTAGAATAAAGTGTTTCCTTGTAAAGATAATTCTGGAATTAAAATTAGGCAACAAATTTTAATTGTTTTTCAGTGCTGAAGTTACAATCGATAGTTCTCCGTTAATTAAAAAAAAAAAAGTAAATCTGTCGTTTCTGAGCTAGTCAGCTAGCTAGCTAGCTAGTTCTGGTAATTTGTGTTGTAACTTTATGTTGTTACAGTACATTTATGTTGGATTTATGTAGCACCTTGGTCATGGAGGAAGGTTGTTTTGTTTCACTGTGTACTGAACTGTATAGGGTTGAAATGACAATAAAAGCCTACTTGACCTGACTTGAATCTGGTAGATAATAACCATTACTGCACTCAGGTCAGTGACCAGGAAACTTTTCCTCAACGCCGGTTATATTAATTGCAAATGTAGGTGAATGTTAAGTATGCAGAGGTCTGTTGGTTAACACTGTTAATGTCGTGGTGTAGCTAACGTTTGTCCCAGTTTTTCAAGAACTGTCCTGATTTTCAATCTGGAATCTGTTCTGGAATTTCTTAAAACACATACAGTAATGTACTGTTTTTTTTTGTTGTTGTTGTTTTTTTGTTCTTTTGTTTTTTTGTTTTTTTTATGGCTAATTTTATTTTATTTGGGCCCAAGCACTATGACATGACCAGTATGACAACATGACTATGACGTCATCGCCATCTCTATGATAATGAAGTTTCAATAGTGCTGACGTCATAAATGTGCAAGGTGTAATAATCTTCTAAGGATTATTAGGGCCCAAGCACTATGTCATCAGCACAGTGTTGAAATGTATGTCCTCTCTGTATCTCTCTGATAGGTTTCCTCACACTGTCTGATGACGTGCAGATTAGATAGATAAGGCTTTTCAGGCAGGGTGTAGATGAGGATATCTCGAGGTTTATGAAAAAGCATGCTTGAATCCATGCATAAGGCAGACATGAGAGTTACTTTAGAAGCTTGGTCTCAGCAGGGCTTGAGTTCCACAGTGAGCAATGAGCCGACACGAGGCAAAGGAGCTCCGCGATGAAAGCAGACATGAGCTGGCATGCATAACTTGACCTTGAGCAGGCTCTGAGGTGATTCTGATGTATACTCATGGTTGTGAAATAGGCAGAGGTCGGAAACAGAGAGTACCGGGAGGGTCCATGATCCAGACTCGTGGTCGAAAACAGTTCCGAAAGTCATTACCAGGGAAATCCGAGATGGTGAAAGGTTTGTGATGTGAGGTGAAGGCAAGGTTCTTGAAACTAGGCGAGGTCGAAAGACTAGAAAGAAATCTAGAATATTGGACATGGTGAGTGCACAACAATCTGGCGAGGAAGTGTAGTCTGGTGTGCAGAGTGCAGAATGAGGCATTACTACGTGACATTGTCCAGTTTACCTGTAATGTGTGTGCAGGTGCCCTGCAATAGACTGATACTGGGGTACAGCCTGGACTGAGTTAGTGCCCTGACTCTCCCATGACACCTTTTTTTACTTTTGATGATGCTTTTATCAGAATAGCTTAATTTGCTACCTTCACTGTATCACTTCATGTTAATTTTTTTTTTGCAAGTGGCCGGCCAGCTAACTGTGATCTGAAGTAAATGCTTGTTTATATAGAACAACTCATTTAAAGGTTAGACGTGAGCATTGATCGCTGAATGCTGGGCGATTAGTTTCACAAGAATTGTTTTTGACCTACATTATGTCACCATGTAAACCCACCCTCCACCCCCTTTGTTCGCAAGTCCAACAAGCATAGCCTAGATACTGGGATATTAGCACAATTCGCTATATACAGTATAAAGCTAACATGTTCCATGATCTTGTAAGAATCGCGCCGATGGTTGAACGATTCATGTGAAAAGAATGAGCATCTGCCATCTTTTCACCTTGTTCCATTATCTCAATTATTTTCACTTTTGTCTCCATTGTTATTGCTTAGCACTTCTTAGTCGTACCAGCTTCATCACTGCTGCTTTTACACTTGCTTCGTGCACATCCTGGGATGCACATGATATTGTATGCGAGAGATGTGCTATAACTTGCTCTATTGAACATGCATAAACCCCATGTTCGCATTTTCAAAAATTTGCAGCATGAATGTTCGTATGTAGGGGACTTGCTTTACAGTATATATCATGTGATCATAAGTTTTTGTCCATAGCCTGTAATTTGCATAATGGATTACTGGAACCTATAAGAAATAAACCCTGGCAAGAACAATACAGACTGGATAGAGTTTTTGGAATGTCACCGAGTATTAAAACACCACGCACGCGCACACACACACACACTGGGATTCTATAATGAGTAAAGTGTAGACAACCCATTACCTATTTATAAATGCTTATGATTGTGTTGTGCCATGAAAGCTACTGTTAGTGATGCCTTAATAAATCCATCCTCCCTGCTAGCCCTTCCACCCCATGGTGAACCTAGAATGCTCGGCTGACATGCGTCCATTCCTTTGTGCACTCTACGCACCTGTGTGTATGGAGTATGGCCGTGTAACCCTGCCATGTCGCCATCTGTGCCAGAGGGCCAAGAGAGACTGCTACAAGCTTATGGACATCTTTGGATTAAGCTGGCCTGAAGAGATGGCCTGTAACCGGTAAAGTATGAATTAGATGGCCATGTACTGTATATGTACATGTATGTATTTATGTATACTATACTGTACTTGTATTCGACTAGTCAGTTGTTTACTCTAGTTTCTTCCTTTTTCTTTAATACTTTGTTATAGAGATGACAAAATAATGATCATATATTCCTAATAATTTCTTAGGTTTCCTGAATGTGACGAGCCGTATCCACGAGCCGAGGACCTCCTTTCGAGTACTGACTCCACAGAGGAATCTCCTGGGTCAGTACACCGTGACTACGGCTTCTGGTGCCCACGTGAGCTGAAGGTCGACCCCGAGCTGGGCTACAGATTCTTAGGTGTTCGTGACTGCTCCCCCCCATGCCCAAATATGTACTTCAGCAGGGACGAGCTTGTCTTTGCCCGCTACTTCATCGCTGTGGTGTCCATCATTTGCTTGTCGGCCACGCTTTTCACTTTTCTAACCTTTCTCATTGACATGGGTCGTTTCCGATACCCAGAGCGGCCCATTGTATTCTACTCCATTTGCTACATGATGGTGTCGTTGGTCTTCTTCCTGGGCTTCCTATTAGAGGAGCGTGTGGCCTGCAATAAGGCTTCCCCAGGACATTTCCGTGCAGCTACTGTCACCCAGGGCTCACATAACAAGGCATGTACGCTGCTCTTTATGACATTATACTTCTTTACCATGGCGGGCAGTGTGTGGTGGGTTGTGCTGACTGTCACATGGTTCCTAGCTGCAGTACCCAAGTGGGGCAGTGAAGCAATTGAAAAGAAAGCACTGCTGTTTCATGCAGTAGCCTGGGGACTGCCTGGCATGCTGACTGTCACGCTCATGGCACTGAACAGTGTGGAAGGTGATGGTGTGAGTGGTGTCTGCTTTGTGGGTCTTTACGATCTCACCGCTTTGCGCTGGTTCCTCCTGGCTCCACTAGCTCTGGCTGTGACTGCTGGAGTCGTGCTTCTACTGGCCGGTATCATAGCACTGAACCGTGTCCGCATGGAGATCCCACTGGACAAGGAGAACCAAGACAAGCTAGTAAAGTTCATGATCCGCATAGGTGTGTTCTCTGTGCTGTACCTGGTGCCTCTGCTGACAGTGATTGGCTGCTTCATGTATGAGCATAGCTATAGGCCAGTGTGGGAGATAACCTGGGTGCAGGAGCAGTGCAGAAACTACCACATCCCCTGCCCGTTCAAGGTAGGTTACACAAAAGTGTATACTAAAAATAAGGTAAATATAATCAGAAATGTAAAAAATGCATATTTAAGTCATGTAGTCTTGTAATAAACCTCCCATAATGCATCACTGTGGTTCGCACATGCCTCAAACATTACTACTGCTACTTGCATTAGTTCTTAATTAAATACATTCACCCGCATTCTTTGTTTACACACATTATGATTTTCTCTCATATTTCCTTCAGAAAATTCCTTGCTGGAAATTAATTACAATAAAAGATTAAAGGTATAATGTAGATATTAAAGGATAATATAAATTTGGTGCAGAAGATGAGCACACGAGCAGCTGTATATGTGTACAGCAGATTATCTACAACACTACTCTACATGTGTGTGTGTGTTTCGGCATTAAATTTGTTTTTAACAACGTCCATTAAATCGGCTGAATTTTGGGATGCATGCAGTAGTATCACCATTTCTTACCTTAACTGAATCTCATGTTGATTAGATTAGAATTGATTTAAATTTATACCAAGAAATCTGTTTAACAAAACATCACATAATTATTGGCACTCTATTGGTGCCAATAATTCTCATACCATATATTTGAGGTTTTTAATGTTTAGGATCTGTTAAGCAGTTATCATAAGAGTATCAGGTGACAAGAACTTGTATTTATACCCAGACTCCGATTCACCAGCACAGGGATTACTAATTAAATACTTTTTTAAAAACTTGTATTCTTCTTTGACAGCTTGGTATTATTCTTACCACTATTTGTAGTAATTTGAGAATGTTTTTGGTCATGCTGGACAAAGGTGTAAAGTTACCCTGTAAACTCTGTGCTGTTAATGTTAGCAGGGAGAGCTTGCTCAAAGCACTAGATGTCAATGATTGTGATATGCATGTTTTATTACTTTTTTATGAATAAGAATTATTTATATATTTTCGAAGATCAAGCTCATAAACCCTGGATGGTTTCCCCACATATACTGTATTTCTATACAAAAGTGAAAATAAGTCTGTAGTCTGCATGGAAATCATGTTACTAGACTGACGCAGTAATTTTTTGCATCATTCACTTTTCCATTTCAAAGGAATCATGGTAATGCATGGAAACCACCACTCGATTCAGTCCAACTGTTTTCAGAAATGTGTAATAGATTATTATAACCGTTCTTGTTTAATATTGCGCCTGAGAAATTAAGGCTGGGTAGGAAAAGATATTTTGGCCACCCCAAAAAAACATAATATGAAAAATATTGTACAAAATCTGAGTATTGGCTTGTTGTCTATCCAGGTGGAGCAGATGAGCAGACCAAATGTTGCCCTCTTCCTCATGAAGTACTTGATGATGCTGGTGGTGGGCATCCCATCTGTATTTTGGGTGGGCAGTAAGAAGACCTGCTTCGAGTGGGCCAGCTTCTTTCATGGCCATCACAGAAAAGAGTGAGTCTCCTGAAGATAAGAACAGCGTATAGTCTGTATGTCTGTGTAGAGTTAAGCAATATTCGGACGGGACAAGTTTTACTGGGGGACGTTAGAGAAATTTCTGTTTCACAGAGGTACTTTGTGATTTTAATCCCGTCCGAATCTGCCATGTCTGTCTTTTTCTCACACAACCTCTGTAAAAATTCCAGGGCAAATGACCTACTGTTTTTCAGCAAACTCGGCAGTCCTCTGAGAAATCTAATCCCGTCCGAATGCGAATGTCTGTGTCCGAAATGCGTTTTCTTGTGTGTTTTGGTCAACGTGAACTACCGTACAATCTCTAGCGCGCCGGTATTTGAGTTTCTGCTTTCTACGCTCCAATAGAAATCCTCATCCTCAACACGTGGTCTTGTGACACGCCCACCTCCGTAATAAACACGGAGATGTTAGTCCCGTCCGAATCCATACATGAAATGACAGACGTCGCCTGAAAAAAATTCAAACTCAAACGTCCCCCAGTAAAACTAGTCCCGTCCGAATAGTGCTATAGTCTTGGTTTTCAGCTGATGAAATCCATAAAGTGTGAGATGTATTAGATGTGGCTGAAATACATATATAAAATACTGGCCATACATATAAAAATGTTTTAATACAAAATATAAAGTAAAAATAAAATGAATTAACCTGCACTTTACCTTTGAAAAGAGTCGTGGGTGGTGTGAGGGAGAGCAGAACAGAATAATTTCTCTCTGCTGGAATCTTTTTCTTTTGTGATTTTTTTTGTGTGTGTGTGACAAGGAACCTTGCAAATGGCACTTGCTTTTGGTTCCTTTTGAGGATTTTGTGGAAATGTGACATAGCATTGTTGTTTAGTCTTTCAAACAGGTTCATCTCCCGCACTTCTACAGCCTTTTAACTTTTTTCTTCAAGGGGCCGTTGTTGCATTACACTACACTTGGACACAGAAAAAAAATGCTTTACGTGCACACACATGGTCACAATGTTATAGTAAACAGTATATGCCTGCACGGATGTTGACTATACGGGTGATGCACGAACACTGAGACCAAGCATGGGAGATGATTACCCACAATCCCACAGCAAGTGAGATAAAAGGACCATTGGCTCAGTTGTGATCACATGATGTTTGGTGGGACAAAGCATATTTGTACTGCTTGTAGTGTCTCTTGTGAAACACTCATAGACCAAGTTACCCACAGTCCAAAGTTTTACTGTACTCTTTCTCTTCCCCTCCTTTTCCATTCCCTCCCTTCCTCTTGATGTTCTTTTTGTCTCTTGTCTGTCTCCTTCCCACACCAGCAGTGCGGTACATGACAGTAGACAGGTGCTCCAGGAGCCTGACTTTACCCAGCTGCTGCTGCGTGAGCCTGGCGTTCCTGTGGTACGCCAATCCCGTGGCACCTCCACCCAAGGCACCTCCACCCACGCCTCCTCTACCCATCTGGCCATGCTTGATGAGGCCCACAGCGGTAGCAGCCGTCCAAGCAGCATGCACAGCAAAGCCTGCAGTGTCCACAGCAGTCGGCGCCAATCATATGATGACAGGTGAGGGAGCATGAGCTGGTTACACAAGCATGACTGTGTTTTTGAAGCAGTATGCATAAATGTTTAACAGTATTTGGTTTACCTCAAGTTTAGTTTTGATTAACCTCCAAAACTGAAAATAAGAGCCCCTTTTAACATGTGGGTGCCAATCATTCTGGAGCTGACTTTAATGATGTTTTCAAGTTCTGATCTAAAATGCTTGGAATCTCGGCTTGGAAAAACACAGACACCCAGAACGCTCCCAGACTACATTGGTGCTCTTAATCTGTGTATTTGATAAACATATTAATATGATGTACAAGGGGCATTCAAGTCCAGCTGATGAAATTTCTGATGAATGTAAAAGTGTAAAATCTATTTTTATAGAAGACTTTAAACACAGTTGGGTGATCAGACGCAGTAAAACATTTTAATGGTGCAAACATTTTAAAGAAGGCCACATATCCGTGAATGATGATCCCAGCCGAGGTGGCTCCGAGCCCACTGTAGTCGTTCCTGTGAACATTGAGTGAGTGGAACGCCTGACCCTTAAAAATTGAAGGATAACATGTCATCAACTTGCAGAATAGATGCATCTGTCTGTGGGAAATATACATACAATCATTGCACTTTTCTATGTTAGGGATTTGTTTTTCTAAGTGCCGAATTAGTTCAGTTGCAGAATTAAATCATTCACTTCTCCATTCCAAAAATCA
Organism: Clarias magur; assembly: GCA_013621035.1. Classification (NCBI taxonomy): domain Eukaryota; kingdom Metazoa; phylum Chordata; class Actinopteri; order Siluriformes; family Clariidae; genus Clarias; species Clarias magur. Next base: position 283,146 of record QNUK01000337.1, read on the forward strand.
CCAAAGTCACTGTGAAGTGACGGCAAAGACATCCCAATCAGATGCATTGTTAAGCTGAATCAGATTTTCTACTGCATATTATAGCTGGAAGTAAATTCCTTAGCCTTCGTGATCTTTCATGATTTCAGGATGTAGCACAGCACTGCCAGAACAGCTTATGTGCTCTGCTCTGCGTCCCTTTCCTCATGCAGGTACACAGCCTGCAGTCTCCGTGCTGCAGAGAAGCCCCGTTTCCCACATTTCACCGCAGCCTGCCTCCATGAACAGCTTCAGCAAAGCAGCATGGTCCAATTGGAAAGCCAATCAGGACACGACGGATCACAGCGCTTAGACAGCCCGTCACGACACACCAGTATCCGGGACCTCAGCAGCACTCAGACAGAAGCCTGTCCTGTTAATGGCTTCCACTCTGTTAAAGAAGAAGTGGGAGCCATTCCTTGAACTTTACTAACAAAGGAAGGACATGATGAAGAGGTTTTTGCTGCACATGGATGTGAGACTCCATCAAACAGAACAGAAGCCCTGATACAACATGCAGGAAGTTTAGGAAAGAACTCTAAAGAATCAACAGGGTAAACACTAAGGCCTTTTCCTATACGATCTTTGTAAAACTATGTTGAAGCACTTGCTGCTTTATTTTCAAGCTTAGAATTTTGTGTACATTTGTGGGTTTTTAAGAACCTTTTATAGAGAAAAACAGGGTTATGTTCTTCCGCTGTTCCTCTATTGCACTTCGTGTAGACTTTCTTTAATTAGACTGGCACGTTTACGATGTCTTCCTCTTCTTTTACACAATTTCTCACATAACCAAGTACTACAGGAGAGGGTGATGGCTGAATGTTTTATTGATGATAGTGCTAAACATTTGGCATGTAAAGAGCAGTAGTACAGACCCGAAACACAATCGCTTGCTGCAAATGTAGAACCATTGATGTGGAATCATTTTGAATAAATTCATGAGCAAACTCATGTCTTGCTTTAGTCTTCTCATGTAGAGTCTTTTAAGTTGAAGTAGATGTCAGTAAAATTAGACCCATTTGTTCAGGTCCAGTGTTATTTCTCAGTCAAATAACTAAAATCCCCAGTGTTGTATCATCTTCCTTTTATAGAAATGCACTATTTCAGTCTATAGATCTTGTATAGATTCAATATATAGATCAATCTTCTGTTTGATATCTGTGCAAAACAAGTTGTATGGAGCACGGCTTTTATCAGGAAAAGTCCCCTAAACTTTCAAACAAATTGACAAAACAAAACTCTGTAACAGAACCAGGAAAGTAATACACATAGCATGCAAAACTGTACAAATTATTACAAAACAAATAAAGTGATACCTAAGCTAAGAGAGCTAATGTGGACTATTGCAGAAAGGCCATTGTAATTGTGCAATAGCTGCCTTCTGCCTTTCTTTACATGCGGATATGAGCTACAGCTGGAACAATGCAGCAAATCCAGAGTTGTGAGCTGAGCAGGGACCTAGATTCGCACTAGAGGTCGGTGCCAATTATCTAGTAACACAGTAAACTGTGCTCAACTTCAAATTGCACTGAAATGGGAGTCAGAAATGGTTGCACATAATCTCAACAGATCCCAAAGCCTTTTTTGGGAGCTTGACCATGTTCTTTAGACCACTCCAGTAAGGTTAAGAATCAAGATTCAAAGAACTTTATTAATCCCAGTTCGAAATTAAATAAAAGGTAATGATTGAGTAATATAATTGGATTTTTGACAAGGAGGCAGTTCTAATTAAAGAACTTGCAAAAGTCGTGCAGCTAACCTCTATAATCAAATGGAACCTGTCACAATATTTGCAGGAAACATGATCACAAAACACAAACACTGTTTCTTTTTGCTCAAAAAACAGCTTCAGCATTTTCTTGCATTTATCTTTCTACAGCTGGGAATGTTAGTGTAGGTGGGAATCTGTCTCAATCAATAAATTATATGAACTTTTTAACCCCGGTTCGGGGTGCTGCATGTTATATCCTCTTATAATAGAAATCGGGGGGAAAAAACACAGATGCTTACATTTTACACATGGAAAATAAACATGATAAATTTTTCACAAAACATGATGTTTTAGGAATTCTCACTCACCATCTATACCGCTTAATCCTGTATTCAGGGTCACGGGGGGCCTGGAGCCTATCCCAGGAGACTTGGGGCACATGGCAGGGTACACCCTGGTCAGGGTGCCAATCCATCGCAGAGCACAGACACACACATACACTCACTCATTCATTCACACACTATGGGCAATTTGGGAATGACAATTAGCCTGACTTGCATGTCTTTGGACTGTGGGAGGAAACCGGAGTACCCGGAGGAAACCCACCAAGCACGGCGAGAACATGCAAACTCCATGCACACAGAGACGGGAATCAAGCCTGGCCGGGGACTGAACCCGGACCCTGGCGGTGCAAGGCGACAGTGCTAACCACAACACCACTGTGCCGCCGTTTTAGGAATTATAAAATCTAATTAAATAATGCAGGCAAAATGTATTTCTCTGTATAGAATTTCCTTGTTTTATATTATGCTCTACTTTCAGCCTATGTACTGTACATTACTGTGATGGGGATCTTGCGTCACCGGTTTCGTGATATGTGGAAGGCTTAGATTAACCAGAGCTCACGAAATAAAATGTTTATAGTTGAAACCATATCCTATTCGTTATACTATGTGATTTAGTGCTTTATTTCCGGCAGCACACTGCGCTTGTGAAATTCCACAGTAGGGGTGCAGGTAGTGACCCCAGTGACATGACATCGGGTGATCTAAAGATGACATGTGGTCCAAGATCGGTGCGAGAGTAGGGTCTGAAAGTGTCTACGTCAGATAGTAGTGCATCAGAATGGCAGTTTCATCATTGATGCAGTGGTTGGTAGTTGAAGTGCAGGGAACTCAACAGTAAATATTGAATGGAGAAATAAATAATGCATCCCAAACGTAGTGCGTCTCTGAAATGCCTCAAGTCTCACTTTGAGCCAGACTGAAAGGAACTGCAATGACCACACACACAAACACACACACTTGTTTATAGCCACACGTTTTCCCCCCATATATTTTCCTCTCATGAAAATCTTGATAAATTAGGAGAGAAGATCCAGTAGTGCTTATTTTTATAGACTTGTACACAGTGCCACCATTAGTCCAGTCATGCGTCCATCATGTGTCCCAGCTTACACGGTCCGTGCTCTCCAAGGACAGAGACTTGGTCTTGTGTGGTGACGCAGGACTGGGCGGGCTGCTGAAGGTCGAGCTGTTTGAGGCAGTGGAGTGACGCGGTGAATCCGAGTCCTGCAAGTCCAGCAAGGTAAAGCCAAATGTTAACCAGGAAGTATTGGTTTGAGTCATACTGCTTTCACTTTTTGAGTCATATAGTTTTCACTTTTATGGGATGATCATTATTTTTCCAACCTTGTCTCGTTAATTTATACCTACTGTGTTGCCCCACACTTTTCAAACTTATTTCCATAATTTTTTTTATTCTGTAAAGCTACTTTGCAACAATTACCTTTGTTGACCATTGCTTTATAGATATAAACTGAATTGAATTCTACATTACTGCAACCTATGTGTATATTTCAGACAAACACCTTAAAACATTACTAAAATCTATCTACAGTACTATACTACATTTACACACGAAAGCGTGTTAGACAGAGGTGGGTAGTAACGAGTTATATTTACTTACTGTAAGTTACTTTTTGAAAAAAAAAAATTACTTCTTTGAGTAGTTTTACTGCATCATACTTTACTTTTACCCGAGTAGATCTGTGAAGAAGAAACGCTACACTTACTCATCTACGTTCGGCTGCACTCGACTCGTTGCTTTTCTAACCATTTATTCCACACAATAAAAATAACCACATGTAGTCACATGACCACAGACAAACTGGCTGCATAGAAAAACAACTCTTCAGCCGTGGTAGGCAGCGAATGAAAGGATAAAAATGGCAGAGCCATCTGTATCCAGTCACACAACAGAAGAGGATGAACACGGCTGGCCTCATAAACAAAGCATGTTTCGCTTACACACAGTGCAAAAGAATAGCTTCATACTGCAGTGTCTTCTCTGTCTGCCGAAACAGACAGACATTTCAGCATATAAAAACTTGACGTCTAACCTGAGGAAAAGTTCTGCTGGACACAGTTTATGGAAAAGTGAGACCTCTGGTACACATGCTCTAATGTTATTTGTGGGGAGACTGATTATAGAGTATGTCTTACACTGTAAATAGTTTACACTGTTCAAACATACATACGTTACCTACAGTAGGTACTTGTTTCAAATGTTTTATGTTGTGGAAAAGGTATGTTTAGGAAATTTGGGTTTCTTGCCTTCATTGCTGTTTTGTAAAGATATTTATTTCATTCATTTTATTATTTGGAATAAAAGAAATTGTACATTATTTTATCATTTTGTCTGGCTGCTTACATAATTTCTAAAAAGAAATAAATCTGACATTACGATGAAACGGTTACTCAGTACCTGAGTAGTCTTTTCACCAAATACTTTTCTACGCTTAACTGATTAATATTTTGGATGACTACTTTTTACTTCTACTTGAGTAATATTTTGAAGTACAGCTACAATAATTGAAAATTCATATTTTCGCATTCTCACACTTAGTGCATTTACACTCACAATGTGCATTTGAATCCACTCCATCCTGTTACCTGACCACTGATAAGCATTTGTTTAGTTTAAAATGTTGAAATAAATTATCTTAAAATAGATAAAGTTTATATATTTCCTTGTTACAGGACATAAAAAGCATCTCAATCACATCTTACAGGATGTTAAGCATTAATGATTGATGCTTATTAAGTACTGTAAAATTTATATCGGCCCCACACACACATTTATCTACCCAAAAGAAATAGTGACCTCTTATAATCAGTGTAGTATAAACAGTACAGCTGCTACAGGTGTGTACGAGATGCATATTTAAAGCCTCAATCTGCACATGCATAAATATGAGGCCTGCGTTCATATTTTCCCAAAGGATAGGTTTATATCCTTTGAAATCGCAGCCTACAGTACAAGGGGATTCAATAAATATGGATGAGAGCAGCAAGTAGCTCAGCACTTTCTTGACACACAACTCGTTATTTATTTTTTCAACATCAAAATGTGGCATAAGAAGAACCTTAGACTGGTGTGTAAAATGAAGCATTTTGTCAATCTGTAATGATGTTAAATACTTTTTTTTATAGTACATGATCTGGTTTTGTCTGGTTATGTCAGAAAGCTCAATTCGCTTCATTGCCAGTAATCTGTTTAACACCTCGGCTCCATGCATACAGTGCATGGATTGGTTTTGAGATTGAGGCACTACGCAACAGCTGATGTCAAACGTCCTGAAATGTGTAGGGAGGTGAAGCAACTATAAATGCTCAAATACATGCAGAGTTCTGAACTTGTTTAAACAGCCTCTGGGACACGATCGAAAGACATTTATTTATTTTATTTTATTTTTAATAATTCTTCCCTAATGCTGAAGAGCATGTGTGTGAAACAACACAAAAGCATTCATGTGTTTGTTCTAGCAGAGGAAGTACTTTCAATGGCAACAACTTTACCTTCATCTTACTAAGTAGGGTCCGTAATGCCCGTTTCAGATCGGGCGTCTTCTCCGAGGGTGAGACAGCCTGCCACTGGGAAGGAAAGGCACACTGAGAGCCCAAAAGTGGCTTCCACACCAGGGAAAGGATACAACATGCTATAGTATGGGTATGTGTAAGAGCTAAAACCCCAGTGGAAAGTGCTTGAAAGTGATGAATATAAGACAGACTTGTTATAGTTCAAGTAAAACTCAAGCCGGACAGGACTGGCTATATGACTATGCTGAATGATGAGTGTTTGAGGAAAAACTCTGTGCAACAACCTGCTGTTAGAGGACACTAAGAGCTATTTATAATGACAGTTTCGATCTTTTCAGGTATTTGCTAAAAAAAAAAAAAGTTTTCTTTTTACATTTGACCTCCATACACTTCCACACTCAATTTGAAATGAAACACTACAGATGTGAGCGAAGTTTCAGCTTTAATTCAATGGGTTTGACAAAAATATGGCCTTAACCATTTAGGAATTATAGTCATTTTCATACACACACGCACACTTTCAGTAGCTCATACTGTAACTACTGTACCAACACAAGGATTACCTTTAAGATGAGAATTCCTTTGAAATCAGTGACTACCTAAAGTCGGGAACCCATGGACATGGCCAAATGCGGAGTTTCCTTGCTCGAGATGCTTTGCCAGGCCTTTATCGCAGCCGCCTTCAGCTGCTGTTTGCCTGTGGGACTTTTTACTTTCATTCTTGTCTTCAGTAAGCGCACAGCATGACAAGCATGAACAGAATACTCTATTGGTTGGAAATCATGTGACTGATGTGGCCAGTGAAGAATATCCCATACTGTATGTTTTAGGTCATAAATCAGTTTTGCAGCATTTGGCTGAATAGAAAGTAAAGGATTCATTTTGCTACTTTTATCGGCAGTCAGATCATAAATAAACACCAGCTAACTGGTTCCACTGGTAGCCATACACATTTATGCCATAACACTGCTTCCACTATGTTTGAAAGATGATGTGGTGCTTTGGATCATGAGCTGGAAATTAATCTTTCTCCACACTTTTCTCTTCTCATCATTCTGGTACAAGTTAATTTTGGTTTCGTCAGATCAAAGAATCTGTCCAAGTCTAATCTGGCCTTTCTGTTCTTGAGTGTTGCCTGTGGTTTGCACCTTGTTGTGAAGCATCTGTATTTACTTTATAAAGCCTGTAGCCTTGCCTGTTGACTCTGACAGACCTACCTCCGCAAGAGCTTGCAATTTAATTCCTATACTTTTATTTTAAGAATATTCTAAAATGTTGTATTGGCCATTTCAAATGTTTTTTTTCAATCTCTCAGATAGGTTTATTCTAGTGTTTGTAGTTCCTAAATAGTTAATGCCACACTTTTGAAATAAAGCTGAAAGTATTGATTCACTTAAATGTTGAGTGTTTCATTTCAGATTGATGTAGTGGTGTAGTGGAGCCCAAATACAAAAAAAAAAACCTTTGATCCAATATTTATGAACCTGGCTATATATAAGTGTATAGATGTGTTAAAAGAGGTTCTGCTACTGACAGATGTGAATGATTAAGTGATAGAATGATGCAGTGATTGGTCCTCGTGGATTTTTTTCCCCAACCACCTTTAATGGAACTCATGAGCTTTAATTTTCACAGGCATGTTACTCACCTCCCGGTCAAACTGAGAAAGTGAGGCATCTCCTGTATCTATGCCTCCTCCTGATGACAGAGAGCTCTCAGACGGAGATGTCATTGTTTGCCGCTTGGAGCTGTAGCTACTGCTCGAGAGCTCCCTCCTCAGGGCGCTGCCGTTCTGAGATGAGGAGCCTGAGAGACAGAGAGAGCAAATGAAAAAGAAAATATTAAAACCAATGTCATTTTACAAGCTGAAAATATTCACTGCGATTTCTAAACATGAAAATGAATAAATGACTCATTCTGATAGCTCTTGTGTATTTGATTTGGTGACATGCTACATCCTTAAGCATATGCAAGAAATATTCTACAGTGATTTTAAATAAAAATGTCTAGTGTGATTTAAATATAAATAGAAAAAAGTAGACTTCAGGGGAAAATCTCACCTGATCTAATAACTACATATTGCATAATCTGAGACTAATCTGAATCTTTTATAATATGCAGAATGCATATATGAAAGCATGCATCAGTTACCTGACTATATATACAAGTACAGACTTTTGCAAAAGTTTAGGCACCCCTTGATAAATAACAGATTTTGGTGATTTTTTTAATTGAAAAGACGTTTACATTGTCTCTCTTGCAAAAAAAATGCACAAACATCTGTGCATAGTTACTTTTTATATCATAAATTGAACAAAGAAAATTAAAAACATTATTGTGACACTGTGCAAAAGTTTTGGGCACCCTAAATAATCAGTACTTAGTAACACCTACTCTGGCAGATATCATAGCTTGCAAACGCGTTTTATAGACAGCTAAAATCTTTCAATTCTTGTACTTGGGATTTTCTCCCACTCTTCCTTGCAAAAGACTTCTAGTTCTGTAATATTCTTTGGTCGTCTTGCATGCACAGCTCTTTTAATGATGTTTAAATCAGGGGACTGTGATGGCCATTCCAAAACCTTCAGCTTGCGTCTCTTGAGGTATTCCATAGTGGATTTCGAGGTATGTTTAGGATCATTGTCCTGTTGTAGAAGCCATCCTCTTTTCAGCTTCTTTTTTTTAATTTTTTTTTACAGATGGTGTGATGTTTGCTTCCAGAATTTGCCGGTATTTAATGGAATCCATTCTTCCTTCCACCCGTGCAATGTTTCCTGTGCCACTGGCTGCAACACAACCCCAAAGCAAGATAGATCCGCCCCCATGCTTAATAGTTGGCAAGGTGTTCTTTTCTCCCCATGATTAATAGTTGGCAAAATGCTGCTCGTTTCTTTCTCCAAACATGGCTTTGCTGATTGTGGCCAAAGAGTTCTAGTTTAACTTCATCAGTCCACAGCACTTGTTTTCAAAACGCATCAGGCTTCTGTAGTACTTCTGAAGTTGGATTTTATGATGGGGACTCCGGTAAGGTTTTCTTCTGCTGACTCTTCCATGAAGGTCTTGTGGAACAGTTCACTACCACTCCTGAGTCTGCTAAATCTTCCTGCAGGTTTCTTTGCAGTCAAATGGGGGTTTTGATTTGTCTTTCTGACCAGCATACGAGCAGTTCTCTCTGAGAGTTTTCTTGGTCTTCCAGATCTCATCTTGACCTCCACAGTTCCCCTGAACTGCCATCTCCTAATTACATTTCTCACTGTGGAAACTGCAGGCTGACAATGCTTTGCTATCTTCTTGTAGCCTTCTCCTACATTGTGGGCATCAAGAACATTCATTTTCGGTTGTTGAGTCACAAGGTTTGAAGAGTATAAGTATTTGTAAAGCTTTGAAATTGGCATTTTCTAATGACAGCTGTTGCCATGCATCAGATCTAACGAGCTGATTAAGGTCTGAAACCTTGTAAAAACGGAGACTCTGGAACTCTTAGGGTGCCCAAACTTTTGCACAGTGCCATTGTTCTGCCACCCCAATGCGCCCTGCATACGTTGACAGACAGATAACTCCTCTACCAATCACCACGCTGAAGCAGATATTCTGTTCACTCCGTTTAATGGATAACTGGAAGTAGGGTAAAACTAAAAAGAACAAATTAAATCTAAGTACATTGAAAGAAAAGGCATACTTCACGTACTGTACACATGCTAATGTACCATAAACATGTATGTGACAACACTGCATACAAGTCTGCACTGATGCATATGAGAAACACTGTAACCATAAATAGAATATCTGAAATATTTCAAATTCTAAACTGGATACTAAATAAATAGCAACATACTAATTAATAGCACCCAATTAACCAAATAATATGTAACCTACTGTAACATAGGTAATATAACATTTGTATATAACCCAATTAACACATGGCGACACACATCTATATAAATAATTAAAGTTTGCACTTAACACAAAATACTATCAAATATAGTTCAATTAGTCTTAACATACACTTACATACCAACGATACTTCTGAAAGACAAGAACTGTAGCAGATGAATTGAGATGGAAGAAACCACAATAGCAAACTACTCTTTAACATGCAGTAGACTGAAGCTGGTCCTACACTGATGACATCATCAGCAGGTTACAACTCTTAAAGGAGCCAGCACCTTTTACTCCAATATCACACATGACAACACACTCCCCGTCTGGTATCACAAGATACCAAACCTTCTGCTGATAAACTGAGAGAAAATAGCCCAGTCTCTGAATCAGGAATGAGCATTATCACTTCAGTTATGGGTCTAATGAACAATTTTGACTCTTCTTTATCCATAACCTTGATCTCCACCTTACGTACCCTTCCATCTTTACTTGGGAACACTCTGGAGATGCGCCCCAGAGGCCACAGGTTACGTTTGAAATGATGGTCTTTCATAAGAACTACACTGCCCTGCGTGATGTCTTGCTTTTCCATTTGCCATGTCTTCCTAGGTTGCAACGTGGAGAGATATTGTTTTCGCCACCTGTCCCAGAAGGTGGATGCCAGATTTTGAACCTGCTTCCACTGCCTTTTGTAAAGGTCGGCATGATCAAATTCTCCGGGTGGACAAGGACCGTATTTATGAGTGAGTAATGTTGAGGGAGTGAGTATGAGGGGGTCCTCCGGATCCATAGAAACCGGTACCAACGGTCTGGAATTTATTATCGCTGTCGCCTCCGCCATGAATGTCACAAGAACCTTGTGTGCGATTCTTGATGGTCCCAGCTGCAGCATCATTGAGTCCAAAATCTTGCGATTTATTCCAATCATCCGCTCCCACACTCCACCCATGTGGGAAGCGTGAGGAGGGTTGAAGATCCATGAACATCCTTGTTCTGCAAGAAACTTTGTGACCTTCGTTTCATCCAAGTTGGAGGGTATGACCAGTTCTCTACACGCTCCCACGAAATTTGTTCCTCGATCCGAGCGTATCTGCTTTATTGGACCGCGAATAGCAATGAGGCGTCTCAGGGCGTTTATGAAACAGGATGTGTCCATAGACTCCATTACCTCAATATGGACAGCTCTGATGGTTAAACAGGTGAACAACACCGCCCACCGCTTGCTGTTTGCAAGTCCTCCTCTAGTACGGCGGGAAGAAATGGTCCAAGGACCAAACACATCCGTCCCTACGCAAGTAAACGGGGGTTCGGTGTTGACTCTGTCTGTTGGCAGATCGGCCATCTTCTGTGTTTCACTTCGTCCACACAGTTTTCGGCAAATCACACACCCAAGGATAACATACATCTTTTAGCTCCCACGATCCAAAAGCCTGCCAAACGAATGGTGTCTTCTGTGAAGTGTCTCCCTTGGTGTTGAGATTGCTCGTGATAATGTCTCACTATTAAAACTGCAATGTGATGTTGTCGTGGAATAATAATGGGATTACTTTCTTCAAATCCAGTGTTCGCTTGGGACATACGACCGCCTACTCTTATAAGTCCATTCAAGGATTCAGCGTGAAGAGAGGACTGTTCTTTGTGATATTCCTGTTCTCTTTGATGCATCTCAATTCCTCAGCGAAAGTTTCTTGTTGCACAGCACGAATGATGGCGTACTTGGCTCGGCTTAATCCGTCTACACTGTATGGTGTTGAACAATGATGCCATCCTTTGCAATCTTTTCCACCCTGGACCAGCTCTCCTTTATAGGTCCGTACAATGTGTATTAGACAAGTGATAGCACGAAGGAGTTCCCTCCAGTTCGAGAAGCGCTGGAAGCGTTCTGAGCCTAGCTGCTTGTCCTTCGTAAAGGTGACGAATGTTGACAGTTCAGGATGGACTTCGACATCTGTTAAAGGATCAACAAGATCAAACGGGCCTGAGGAGATGTACGTTTGACTGGAGCATGACAAGAACGGAGGACCAGTAAGCCATGTTGTGTCTTTCAGATAGGCTGCAGGTACAGATCTCGTTGCATGGTCTGCCAGATTCTGCTCACTTGCCACATAATGCAATTGCAGAGGAGGATTCTTCTAATTCTTAGTACTCGGTTATTAACAAAAACATGGAACCTGTGCTTCTCGTTATGTATATACCCAAGTACCACCTTGCTGTCTGAAAAGAAGTTCACTCTGTCAAACTCTGTATCCATTTCCGACATAATAAGGTCAGCTATCTGCACGGCCAACACTGCACTGCAGAGCTCGAGTCGTGGGATGGTCAGCTCTGGCCATGGAGCTAGCTTGGCTTTCCCCAAGATGAAGCGTATCTTGCAGCTCCCATCAGGGTTTGAACTTCTGATATAAGCTACTGCAGCTATAGCCAAGACGGAAGCATCTGAAAAGATGCAAAGCTCTCTCTGTGTAACTTTTGTATAATGTCTTGGGATCTGGAGATGTTCTACTAGAAGCTCCATCAGAAGGTCTCATAATTCCCTGAGTTTCTTCCATTCTTTATTCGAAATCTTCGGGAAAGTCTCCAGTCTCCTGAGTAGTGAGCTTTCAACAACTTCAGGTGCACCAAAACAATCGTCTAATCGTTCCCAGATCATCAAGAGACCTCTGTCGGGGTTTTTCACCTGCACTGCTCTGATCCGTTTCACTTGCTCCCTAAAATCTGTTCCTAACCACTTGACCAAAAGATCCATCTCCTCTTTAGCTGTGAGGTTGAGGTCTTCAGTAGCAGTGAAGAATGATGCTTTCCATGCTCTGTAATTTTCAGGGCGGTCATCGAATTGTAATAGACCTGTGGAAACAATTTCTCTTCTTGCCATGAATCTAACAAGATCGGATATATTCTGATTTGCATCAATGTTTGTATGAGGAGTGGTTGTGTGAAATGGAGCATGAGGTAGAGTTGCGACACGTGACTTGATCTCGGGGTAATTATGTGCATTTGTAGCCGTATTTCGTGACTGTTTGTTAGAATGCAAATGAGCGTGCGCTGGCAAGTGGCTGGGAACATCGGGTGGTCTCACATGAGCAAAATAAGGATCTTGCTTGATTCTAACAGAAGGAGAGAGCTTTGCACTTTGTGACAACTTAGAATAATACTTATCAGGGTAAGGAGCATATCTGTCAGCTTCCTTAGATCGTTTATCCTGAATAAGTGTTTAATTGTTGAAGACGTTCTCTGAGACATCCCAAAGTCTAAAGTCTTCATCTGAATCGGTTGCCTCTGACTCATATGGGAGCAGTTGTGGTCTACTCTCTTGAAACGGTTCCATTGGCCACCAATCTCCTGAAATTACGTGAGGGTCAAGATGTTTGTTACATTGCAGACTAGCTTGTTCTTGTACATAATCTTTAGTTCTTTGCATGGTGCCATGAGAAACTGAGGTGTGTTTTCTGCTGGATTTACAGCTTGATGCTTTGTCACTGTCTAATGTTGTCGACAATGCTTCAGCTTTAGCAACTGCCACAGCAGCTTCTCTCTCAATATCTAGCACTGCTAACTGTGCTTCTAAACACACTCTCTCTGCATTCAAATGTGCCCTTTACATCTTTATCTGCATCTCCTTTTCTGCATATTTAGCTTTGGCTTCTCAGCTTCAGCCAGGGCAATAGCAATAGCAGGAATAACAGCCGAGCCCTTTGAGCTTTTGGAGGGTGTTGACTGATTATTCCAAGACACTAGACTGCTGTTAGTTGTTAGATTTGGTTCTTCCATAATGTAGAGGAAGCCTATCTTCCAGTTGTTTGATTATTCCTTTGTCTCAGTCTTATTGAAAGGAACACTCTGACCTTCGTTGCTGTACATCTTTCTGTGAGGAAGACGTTGTTTTACTGTTCTGCCACCCCAATGCGCCCTGCATACGTTGACAGACAGATAACTCCTCTACCAATCACCACGCTGAAGCAGATATTCTGTTCACTCCGTTTAATGGATGACTGGAAGTAGGGTAAAACTAAAAAGAACAAATTAAATCTAAGTACATTGAAAGAAAAGGCATACTTCACGTACTGTACACATGCTAATGTACCATAAACATGTATGTGATAACACTGCATACAAGTCTGCACTGATGCATATGAGGTAAACACTGTAACTGTAAATAGAATATCTGAAATATTTCAAATTCTAAACTGGATACTAAATATATAGCAACATACTAATTAATAGCACCCAATTAACCAAATAACAATATGTAACCTACTGTAACATAGGTAATATAACATTTGTATATAACCCAATTAACACATGGCGACACACATCTATATAAATAATTAAAGTTTGCACTTAACACAAAATACTATCAAATATAGTTCAATTAGTCTTAACATACACTTACATACCAACGATACTTCTGAAAGACAAGAACTGTAGCAGATGAATTGAGATGGAAGAAACCACAATAGCAAACTACTCTTTAACATGCAGTAGACTGAAGCTGGTCCTACACTGATGACATCATCAGCAGGTTACAACTCTTAAAAGAGCCAGCACCTTTTACTCCAATATCACACATGACAACACAGCCATAATAATGTTTTCATATTTTATGGCATAAGAAGTAACTATGCATCAATGTTTGCTGAAAATATTGTGCATTTTTTACATTTCCAAGAGAGACAGTGTTAAAATCTTTTTTTAAAAATCTGCCTAAACTTTTGCCCAAGACTGCAGACTTGCATTTGCTACACTGTATTCATTAATGGGAAACAAAAACAAAATAATAACATGAGGTTAAACAATAACGTTATAATAATAACTAACACCACATAATAATTCATGTTTGTATAACTAATTTGCATGACTGATGTATAAGGGAAGGGAAAAGAAATATCACTGTCCCCCCAGGGGTGGTTTTAGTGCATGGATGGAGAAACTCACGTATACCCAGACCACTGCTGGCGCTCATGGAGCGTCCGGGTTCACCACGGTTCTTTGCTAAGGATGGGATACTGACTGAGCCACTGAAACCAGACCGGCTTTCCTGAGCACGCATGTTCTACCGGAGACAAAACAAACAGACAGGAAAGTGAGAGCAAGGCAAGTCATTAGATTGATGCATCTAATGTACAAATGCAGGAAATTATTCAATAGTCTAAAAATAAGATCACATCTCAATTGTTGAACTAGTCTACACTATTTAGCCATTTTTTTTACTAGTCACTCTAAAAAGTCACTGTATATTCCATACATTTCATCTTGTAAAAAATGCATCATCAATGAACTTCATTACACACACACACACACACACACACACACACCAGAGCAACTGGCTGCTAATAGTGAAAACGATGCTTCTTACCATGGGTAGGTCTTTAAGAATCTGCATTCCATCTCCAGGTCCCATGTGAGCCACATGATTGAAGTTGGTGGGATTGGAGATCAGTTTGCTTCTCTTCTCGGGGTCCCTCAGCATCTCTCTAAAAACATACAATAGTAAAATACAGCACACAAAAAAGCTAATGCTAGTGATGAGCAATTCATAAATGTGATATCTTGGTCACTCTTTACATTCAGGTCTTCAGCAAACTTCATTTTATTGCCACATAACATTGCTGAGCCTAGACCTGAGCAACTGCAGCAACCACAGATCATAACACTGACTACAGAGGCTTTTACAGTACTATGCATGATTTCGCCAACAAAGACATTTGTAATTATTTTGGTGGTGAAATTGTGGGCATTTTTATAAAATTGTGGGCATTTTACTAAACAATATAATTTAGTATAATCATGTACTCATGATTAATATTAAACACCAGCTGTGTAAGACTGAAATGAATACTATGATAATGTAAAAGTGTTCATAAAAGTTTAAGCACACAGAAAGCTAATCTGCTCTACAATACACCTAGCGAGAAATGAAATGCTTCTGTGTGTGTGTGTGTGTGTGTGTGTGTGTGTGTGTGTTCATTTACCTCCTTTGTTGTAGTCTTTCCTCCTCAGGTATGCGGAATGAGAAGCGTCTCTTGTTGTTCATACTGCGCACCATCTGCTTGCGGCTGTTATCCGACACCTCTGGCACCACCAGCTCGTCTCCCTCTAACACAAACGCACACAAACACACAACGAGATTATAGCTCAGGAATACACCTCAAACTCAACTAAGGTGAAATGAGGATTGCTTGTTACCTGCTGCCTTGTTTCTGAAGTAGACGAGCCTTACTGTTTCTGAGCCGAGGAGATTCAGAGAGCCGTCAGGGTTTAGGGGCCGCATCTGTTCACGTTATATATACAATTAAACAGACAACGTCCCAATACGTTACACTGCGACATTACATACTACATACTTTTTCTTTATTTTTGAAACACCCTGATACTACAAGATCTACAAATGGATGATTCTTTTTGAAGTATTCATTATTATGAGGAAACAAATTTGACCTTTTTCAGAGGAATAGTCTGAATCCATTCCAAGGTGTTGATGTCAAACACGTCCACCGCATTCTCGCTGTACATTGAGAGGTAGGGTGCGCTGTAGCCTAGAGCAACATAATACATTAATTTACTGCTTTACATTTAATTTATCCTATCTTAATACACCACTTCCATGATGATAATATTATGCAGATAGTCTAGACAGGATCATCTATATCAGTATCACATATATGACTACTTTATATTTCCTGATCTTGTCATGCCCTAAAAGAGACATTTCAAATTTCTTAAGGCAAGTCTAATCTACTCACAGCAGGAGGTAGGGACAGCAGGCCACATCAGCTCCATCTGGCGTGAGCGTCGGCCGTGGAGGTCCACACAAACCCCCACACAACTGAAGCACAGCAGCAGCTCCTTGCTGGAGATTTCCACGGCACACAGCGCATCCATGCCCTGCTGTGTTATAAAAGCCAGCGTGTGATCGTCCAGATGCAGGAGGCTAACGGGAGGAGCGTCAGAGTGCAGGCTATAGCGCACGAAGCCACCCTGAAAGCCCACCATGAGATATTCGCTCAAAAACGCCATCCATTGCACCACACCCGGCACCTGGCACAACAAGGAGATTTTTTTAATGAATGCAGGTGTCAGGTGTGATGTCATGTAAGATAAAGCTTCCTAACTAATACTGCTAACCGAAAACATTCAGCGGATGATACAAATAATTACTCATTATAGTTAAGTAAACTAAAAAACAGAGACATAGTTTACAACAACAGGAAACTCAGAACAATCACATTTTTTATGGTGCCTTTATTTTGAGGGGCATTTAAGTCTAACTGCGACTTTTGACAAAATAACAGAACACAGTTCTGAGAGTAAAAACTTATTTTATATCTCTAAATTTGACCTCTATATAATCCCCTGCTACTTTAATGCATTAATCTCAGGGTTTCACTAGTGCTTGGATACCATCAAAGTAGAAAGTTTTCTTTTTTGCCAGAGCCCGATTGCACAGTGCATGCTTCACGCCTGAAACTCAGGAACTCCTTTAACAGCCCAAATGTGGAAATGGCTTGGAATGAGGTTAGAACTATACGGGGGATGTGGCAACGACTCTCACTTTAATGTGCAAGTGGTGTCGGTGGATGATTGTGCGTACAGTTGACATAGACAGATGCATGTCTTACGGAAGTTGGTGACAAAATATCTGTTGATTTTCAAGGATCAGTAGCTTGAAGTTAATAACATTTTATGAATATTGCAGTGTCATGCCAAGGCCACAATGAAACTATGCAACCTACAGTATAACAACAGGTGGATACAGGGTACCCTGCAACTCTAGTGGCTGGATTTGGAGCATTGGCCTGAGAAGCCTAGAGCTGGGACACTATGATGGTGGTTACCTGAATCTCTCGGAGGCGCTGGTGCCGTGCCTTGCTCTTATTCAGCTCGTAGCAGATGACCTGACGCTTCATGGCCACACACAGGCAGGTGTGAGCACCATGCCGAGGTATTCCTGAAGCCAGCAGCTGACATCCTTTAGTCTCGAGCAGTTTGAAGGAATCAGAATCACGGCCATCCAGGCCAACCATAGGCACGAGACGCACGTGTCGGTTCCTGCCTGAGATCACAGCTAGCAGCTGCTCGGAGGGCATCAACTCCACATGGTGCACTTTCTTGTTGTCGCCCACACGAACAATCTCTGTGCCACCAGAGTTTTGCTTATTAGATTCACACAATCATAAACCAGAAATTATATTTTTTTATGCAGAATATTTGATGCTGAAGGATTTTAAAATACGTTGACTCACCATCTTTGGTGACGTGGACCACGTAAAGACCTTCCTCGTTACCGAGAGCCACATGCTCGTGGTCTAATTAATGGAAAACCATGAAGAACAACACCATCATGGAGGCTACTTACTAAAAAGGACATAAACTAATAAAAAGAGGAGCAGTGTGGTGTTGCATTAGTGCAGTACCTATAATAGCAGCAGTCTGTGTAGTTTTGATGAGAGGCAGCATGCTGTCGTAGGCTTCTTTGGGCACATAGACAGAGCGATCCTTCAACTTGTTCTTCTTGAGAATGCGGTGCAGTTCAAGGAGCATACTGACCCACTTGGTGCGCTCGTGGTCGCTATCAGCCAGAATCAAAATGGACGTCTTCTGGCACAATGAGGACAGGTGAGACGCTGTTACCTATAGAAAAGAAAAAACATGCCAGTTTTGTAAAACTGGATTGATTCTATCTATCTATCTATCTATCTATCTATCTATCTATCTATCTATCTATCTATCTGTCTGTCTGTCTGTCTGTCTGTCTGTCTGTCTGTCTGTCTGTCCAAAGTTTAAGCTATTGAATATTGTTTTAATTTAGTTAGTATGCGATTTTGAATGTGAAGACACACTAAGCCACAATAAACATTTAGATCCATGCAATGTGAAAAATAGAACAAATGAGATACATGCAGAAAAAAACCTCAAACATCATACCCGGAATATACACGGGACATCCTTCCTATTGGCATGGATGACGTCCGAGGCCAAGACGGAGCTCACTGAAAACTCTTCATCCCTGAACAAGCAAGAGGAACACGTGAGCCAGATTTTAAAGAAAACGTAACAAAACAAAGAATGGTATGTTACTAACCTCATGTCGATGACCTGACTCACAACCACACTCGGCTGAGTAGTCTTGGCCTCGCCAACCTCATACAGAAACAGCTTAAAGTCACAGACTACAGCTAGCGCCCTCTGCCAGCCTTTCTTCACCCCAGTGGGCTTTGGCACCTAAGAAACGAAAACAGTAGTTCAGTACATAGTTCAAATGGTGAAGCGCTTAGGATAAATTCCTAGATATTTCAAAACGTCTGTGACCTGTACACATAAGACATATGAATGCTTTACTGACCTATGTGCATCACAAACTCAGCATTTAAATTTTTCAGGAAATGGCCTGTACATTTACCTTCAGGTGAGAAATGTGAAAGACATAGGCCTCTAAGTGTCACTAGCACCCCCAACTGTACAGAAGCTGTCCAGGTTGTTTAGGTGCCATTTTATTCCTAACCATGGAGATTTTCTGAGCTTACCCGCACATAGCCCTCATAGGCGGTGCCGATTCCCCGAAGTGGGTCGATACCCAGTGGACCTTTGGTCTGGTCAGGAGGGATGGGGCAAACAGATGGAACCTTATCCGCACACATCACATGACAAGAGAAATGACACACTGAAAAACAGGAATATGCAAGATCATTGGAAATCCCTTGAAATTTTCACAGAATGAACTTTTAACATTTTCTCTCTATCCATGTTTCAACATATCGATCAGCTTGCCATAGCAGCATTTATAAGCATACTTAATTAAAGTGGAGATGTTATGAAATCCCTAGCTTTTTCTCACCTTTAGCGTGACATGCATCTAAAACGATTTAAAATGTATAGTTTTTAAAAAGGAGCAAAGGAAAAGTAATAAATATTTAAAATGTAGAAAATAAAATGTAGTCTATGTACACACCCATTAAAGATGTACTCTTCTCATCTTATCCAATTTCTTTAAGATTTTTGCACATGCATTTATGGACTTAAAAGCATAAAAATAAATTTGCAGAAATCTAAAAGTTAAATTTTATTACGAAATGTGCATGACATTGCATGGTACCGGATGTGCGACTATAAATTGCTATTCTGTGTGAACTCTACTCTGATTAGAAAGTGTTCAGAGCCACTTTAGGTTCTCATCTTTACAGACTCTGTTGTTTGTTTCCATCTCTTTTATTTCAGTTCTGTGTCAAACGTTTGTTTTTTTTGTCAAATGTTATAATAATTAACATTATTAGTGGGCTGCAAATGTAAAGGCTCTCAAAGAGGCTTGGTCTTAGGAACTGGGTTCTCCAGTGTGTGAGGATTTGTGAGAGGAGGGCAGGTCTGGTATGCAGAGCTGCTCAATCAATTCCAGATACAGACTTATTCAATTTATGTCCTACTTTTTTAAGGAAACAGTACATGAAAAAACAAAGTACAAAAAAAAAAAGCAAAGTATTAACAGGAAAAATAAATAACAAAATAACTGACATGGCGGGATGTTAATTAGAGGTTCTGAATGCCAGTTTTGATTAATTTTTAATTAATTGGCCAGCCATACCCTGGACAGAATGTGTTTCTGGGAAGTGCCTGGGCATGCGACATATCTCTCTCTCTCTCTCTCTCTCCCTCTCACCTTCACACATGCAGCCCTGCCGCATGAGGCCGACCATAAGTGAGGTGCAGTAGTTACACTTGGTGGGAACGCTGAAGGATTTCACAGCAAACTGATGAGGCTTGGGCTACAGAATAGAGGCAGAAAAACATTCATATTCATCACTGGTTAACACAAACCTCCTACTAAAGTAACATTAACACAGTAACTAACATTTTTAGGGGCACTACATAAGGCACTACACAAGTTAAAAATGGGTCCAATACAAACATTTTGTTGTACATATGTTAGGGCTGGGGAAATAAATATGCTTCTAAAAGCTTTAATTTTGTTTATTAAGAGCCTTTTCCCTGCCAGAATCCTTGGTGTTGCAGTTGTGAACGTCAATGTGTTCTTCTCTGTGGTAATACCACTATTGGCCAATAGTGGCGCTCTCAGCACTAATTCACATTCAGCACGTTGATTAGCCTTTTTAGGGCATTGAAATCCATTTTGGACTTGCTCAAGCACTATAATTCAAGAAGGTAATAATCATATGGTCACAATTTATAGATGAACATTTTATTGAATTCTATTTTTCTATATTTAATTCAATTTAGGTTTGTTTTGCAATAAATTCACTATTGTACTATAGAACTATATATTTTATATGTACAGTATATAACATGCAGTAGGTGGTCTGATGTCAGTTATAAAAAAGTTTTCTCTTAAGTCAAAATAAACTAAAGTTCCTATCACTGGTAAGAAAAGTATCTCCACAATTATGCCTGTGGTTGTCAAATAATATAATTAGCTATAATAATAATAATAACATTAAGGAATGTGATGTTATTTTTATTCATGTTCCTTAACCACAGTTAAATAAACATGGCTAAATACACTCATCCACTGACTGTCATGTAATGTTCAAGTAGCTATTTTTTTAAATATTAACTTCTACTCCACATGCTCACTTTACTCGCAGGATGCTCCTGGCTGCTGTAGCTGGATGTGCTAGTCGGAGTGTGAAGACGTGACAAGTGATCCACCAGCTGCAGGAGGAGGAAACCGAAGTACATCAGTACTATTCATTGTCAGAGATGACAGAATGTCCTACATTAGGAAGAAAGTATGTTACAGGTTACCTCTAATGGCTCCATGTCACTAGCAGTGGATGGCGAGCGGGAGCGGGAGATGCGGCGTGATTTGGAATCTTCATCTCGTGATGGCGTGTTATAGGGAGTAAAGTCACCTGAGTTAATCTGGAGAAACAAAGATTATATATATATGAGAGAGAGAGAGAGAGAGAGAGAGAGAGAGAGAGAGAGAGAGAGTACTTCATTATTACATTATTAATAGTTGATATTTAACTGTTAATTTGTAGAGCACTGTCTCTCATTTAGTTGAAAAAGTGAATTTCCCGATTCATATACAGTAACACCATTTTTCATAATACGTAATGCCTAGATGTTTTACTAGATAAATTGTCTTGTTCTAGTGTTTATTTGACACTACAATAAAATATTATGCTTGAAATAAGTATTTAAAAGCCTAAGATTGGTTTTATTTTGCTAATTTTTCCGATAAAGTCTTCCCGTTAATGTGTGTGCACGCACATTACACACACACATACACACACAGTGCCTGTGCGCAAAAACGAAAACACTTATCTGACAGGATTTATTTGAACTTTTTTTAAAGGTAAATTGTAGGTTAATTTGTTTTCATTTTACTTTATATATTGTATTAATTATTTTGATGTATTTATTTTTTTGGGTTGTAGAACGAATAATTTGACTTTTCATTATTTCTTATGGGAAAATTCGATTTGGTTTACAAGTGGAACGAATCGTAATCCAGGGTTCCACTGTAAAACAATAGATGGATTTCATTTTTTTTTTTAATCAGTCAGATTGTAATAAGTAATCTACTGTCCTCCTACGGTTATTTAATTTTAATGTAATAAAAATAATAAAATAAAAGATTACTTATAAAATATTGTTTAAGCTATGCAGTCTATATAGTGTACAGTAATAGTATTTTTATAGTATTTATACAATTGCTCCATATGGCATGCTGCATACATGAGCAAAAATATCATGCAAGGGGTCTCTTAGTGGTAGCGTGAATCAAATACACTGCCATTGTCAGTGCCATCAAAAGTCTAAACCATTGCTCAGGAGTCCCTCAGGTGCATTTTTTGTCCAAGTGTAGTGACTGATCTTTAGTTACTGTACTGCAACAAAAGCCGCATGAAGAAAAACTGTCAAGTAAATCTGTTACTGTCCTACACAGTAGCCCCTCAGCTCCTGCTTCTTCCCTCGTCCAACATAGTTATTTTCAAATTAATCTTTCTAGGCGGTGGAACTAATCATTGGAGTTTCCATTATTTCTTATGGGGAAATTATTTTGATATACAAGTGTTTACAAGCACAAGCACACTTCTGGAAAGAATTATGCTTGCAATCCAAGGTTTAACTGTATGTCATAACAAGTTAGACTATGATCAATAATGAAAATGTTATTAATGCCATTAAGCCATATTTCTTGTATAAGTGTTTTTACGTATCTTTACGAAGGTTTTCACAGTAATCTATCCTACAGTGTCCATTTATTAACAAATGACCAACTCTTAACCCGACATTTACTCTCACGTGTAGTACACATGGCTCTTTGGGTATGCACTGAGAGCTCAGCAAAGGAAAATACAAAGGCTCCAAGCCAAAAGAAACATAAAACACCCCCACATGCAGGACAAACGGGGAAAAGGACTCAACCACGAACCACATAATAGCACGACATGCAAACATAACATGATACCAGATTTCGAAATGCATCAGCCATGGGACAGAAAAAGCATAATGACAGAATCTCAGAGACATTTCAATTAGAAGTTTTTTTTGTGCAATATTTAGAGCAGAGAACAGACACAACCACTACACACACAGAAACAAAACCGAGCCTTACACGTCGCCCTTTGCTTCCAGGACCCCATGATGGTGAGCGCTTTGAAAAGACAAAATGAAAGAAACGTTAATCGTTTGTACAACAACAATGGCAACATGTCTAAGCCGTGATTTAAAAATTAATGCTTCTTAAGGCTGCTCTAAAGGTGAAAAATAGGAAAATATTGTATTAAAAAAAGCATTTGTAAAAACTGGACTGTAGCACAAATAAGAAAGAATGTCAAGATCTTGATGTGATGTGAGTAATGATGTCAGAACTCAAACGCAGCTGTTTGTGCTGTTATGGGAAATATAATGAGTGATGGGGCTATGTGATGCGGTCCATCATGAAGCAGTCTTTACCATGCTCAAATTGATTATTTTACAATATCAGCAACTATTAAAGTTGTAGAACGTACAAGGAACATGTTAGCTCCTGTTGTAACTTACTTTAGAGCAGCTATAAAATGTCACTTCATCATCACACCATTTTTTTATTTTCTTACCTTAAGGTTTAAAAAAAGAGCCTTGTCATTTTACTGACATTTGGCTGCTTTACATCTGAAACGTGCTTTAAATCTGAAACGCTGGCCTCCCGGGAACTCCTTTAATGGCCCAAACATGTGGAAATGGCTTGGAGCAAGGTCAGTATAGTACGGGGGTGTGGCAATAACTCCCAAGTGGTGCAAGTGGTGTTGATTAATGATTGAATGAGTTCCAATTCCCACAGACAGATGTGTCTGTTCCACAAGTTGGTGACAAGTTATCCATCAATTTCCAAGGATCAGTTGTTCCACTTGCTGAATGTTCACAGGGACAACTGCAGTGGGCTCCGAGCAACCTCAGCCTGGATCTTCATTCACAGGCATATAGCCCTCTTTAAAACATTTTCTGTCGTAATTCGTGCCCATTCATTCTGTAGAGCACTTATGAGGTCAGTCACTAATGTTTTATTATTATTATTTAAAAGTGACTTTATTCTGATTATCTTTAGGATCTTTAGTTGCTATAATAATGTTTCTTGCATTGCTGCCTTAAAGACTATCCCATGGCAAAAACTGACAAATGTTTGATTTTTTCCCCCTATAATTTTGGTAATTTATCATTTCTTTTTTCATTAGTGAGACTTCCACCTGATTAAGGTGAGTGCTAGCATGTAATTCCTCTGGGACAGTACCATCTATTTCCAAATGCTTCTCACCACAGAGCAGCAGAACACACTCCATCTGCCCTCGCTGCATACATGATCTCATAGTTCTTCAGAATCGAGTAGTGTTTTTCTAATTGACAGAAGACAGAGAGAAAGACTTATGGCACCACTCCAACCACAAACAGCAGACTGCAGATATCCATACAGTACATAAGGATGTTGTGCCATACCGTCCTGGGACTGATCTTGTCTTGTCTATCAAGACAAGGGAGAGTGCACATGTAGCAAAAATGTTTCAGGATAAAAATTGCACTCCTTGAAGATAGGTTAGTGACAGGTCCAAGAAAAATGTGTCAGCTCTAGCACCTCGATTCACTCAGATCTGAACAGGTGAGACAGAATTTGTGATACTGTTTCCTAGTGCATGGCTGCATTTTGAAAAATCTAAATTGGACATCTATCCAACTTCTTTCACATACTGTATTAAGGTATTAGGTAGAAGAGAAAGATTAATGAGAGTTCTGATGGACAATAAAATAAGCCAGAAGTAAAGACAAAAGAAATCGACAAATGAAATGTACAAACACTGCAATGAACAAAAGATACAAAAAGGGGAAAAAATAGTGACAGAAGACATAAAAAATAAAAGAGAAATATGGTGTAGAAACGTTTTTTTTTTTTTTTGGTAATGTCCCTGCATCATATTAACCAGGAGTATAGTGTATTCTAACATTATGACATGAGCACGAAACTCACCTCAAAGTGATCCAAGACAGAAGAGGGGGCGTTCAGGAAAGCCAGAAAGGAGTTCTGGGAATCCTGATGTTTAACACCTGATAATAAAAACCATTTCAGGAAGAGTCATGCAGACGCACAGTGGAGCCTTCAAGAGCAAATATTCACTTAGCTGATTTTATTATTTTATTAAATAATATTTGAATGAAATTGACCATTTGAATACATACACTACGTATCAAAAGTTTAGACACCCTTCTAATTCAACGTTTTTTGTTCAGTGATTTATTTTATACATTCTAGAACAATACTGGAGATGTCAAAACATGAAATAACATGAAATTATTAACTACAACAGTCATTTGTTATTTGAAAATTCGATTCGAGCCATTATGAAAGCTTTATAGAGCATTAAAAGCAAACATATCTTAATATCAACTGTTCGAAGGAGATTATTGTATATTTTGAAGGCCTTCAGTATTGTTTTACAAATCGAAAAAGATAGTGGAATTAGAAGGTACTGTATGTCCAAACTTTTAGTAGTTCTGGTAGTGTATACAGTATACAATCCCCTCCAAAATACATTTGGGTCACCAAAGACATTTGGATTTAAGATTAAAAAAAATATGGGTCTAATATGATCACTTATGAATATGCGACAGATCAGAATTTCAGCATTCATAACATATAGTTGTGGACGATTTGGAACTTTTGATGGATCAGGAGAATGAATTCAGAAGTCTTGACAAACATTCTGTCTGTCAATGTACAGGAAATGCCTCAGATCTAACTTCATTGTGCAGCAAGACAATAAGCAATTTACCTCCTAATGATCAGACTGAACGGAGAAACCTCCAAAATACACAACAACTGAAATAAGCTGCAGTGCAAAATTAAAAGACAGATCACAAAAGACATGTGAGTTTGGTGATGTTAAAGGGTCACTAGATAAATGCAGGTACAGTACTGCAAGCAAACAATAGTGACATGTTGCATGATGTTCCTAAATGTAAGTATCATTAAATGAAAGTGGAGATTTTAATCTATTGTGTAATATTCACATTCTGAAACATGATGAGTGTATAGCCTGAATAAGTAATGAAACTGGTATGGCTGTTCCAATACTTTTGAAGACGACTGTGTATACTGCATATTTTATTATTATTATTATTATTATTATTATTATTACTACTACTACTACTACTACTACTAGTAGTAGTAGTAGCTTTAGAAGTAGTATTCACCTCTCTTGCGACGCAGGTCCTCCGTCTCCTTCTGTAACCTCTCAACCTCTGCTTGCAGCATCCGGTTCTTGTTCTCAGACTCCTGCAGGTTACTGACAGAATCGAATTAATTTTGTTAAACAAAACTCCTGTGAGGTTCTGATAACAAAACACTGCAGAATTGAAAGTGCCTTCTTTGACTATGTTAAGAGACACTGTTTATTTTTAAAGAAGATTAAAAATAAAGACATATCATTTATATATAATATTCTATTATTTAAAATAAAATTTATTTTATTATTATAAAATAAAATATAATAATAAAATATGATATTACTAGAATAAAATTCTTACATTTTTTAAATAAATTCAACATTGCGACAAAACAATGTTTAGAAATTTGTGTCTTAAAATGAGGGACATAGAGTTTAGCTGAAGAATATAGCTGAAATTGTATTATTATCATTATTATTATTACTAGTATTACTAGGTTTAAGTCCCGGGTTCAATTCCCTCCAAAAATGCCACCTTACGCAATGTCGATCCTAAGTACAGATAAAATGGGAGGGTTGTGTCAGGACGGGCATCCAGCATAAAACCTGTGCCAAGATGTGTGTGGATTGAAAGGTCCACTGTGGCGACCCCTAAGCCGTAGGACTAACAACATTATCTTTATTTATTTATTTAGTATAAGAAATCACTGAAAGTGGTCAACGTTGTGTTACAAAATGTTATTGAAATGCTCTCTGTGTGTAACCAAAGTGCTACAGCACAATCAAGTTTCAAAGACTTTCTCCCACGCGCGCGTGTGTGTATAGTTGTGCATGTGTGCGTGCGTGCGTGTGTGTGTGTCTTCCTCTGGTAAGAGATATAGTGTTTGCTGGCAACGTACTCCTCAGTTGAGATGTTGGAGGCCTTGACTTTGTTGAGCTCATCCTGGATGGCCTGCTTGGCCCGGATCTCCGCATCCAGTGCAGACTGCAGCTCCAGGCGAGCCGACATGTCCAGCTTGGCTAAACGGCGCATCTTCCACGGCATGTCCTGAACCAAAAAATTACAAAACACATATTAATTGTGACCATGACTGTATGATCATTTAGACGAATGCACAATAGATCCCAAGAGATTTATGGCGTCTTCTAGCTAGCTGATGATGAAAAAGATGAAGTGGAAGAAGACTCACTGTGCCTCTGGCCCCGAGGCTGCTGTTCCTCAGAGCCTCCAACTCCTCAGTCATTTTAGTGGCCAGTGCTTGGAGATAACCTCGAGCATCCTTCTCATCGCTTACCCTTAAACACACATGCACATAGTACTCAGCACTAGCATAACTCAACTTTACTCTATACAAGTACGTAAACGTGACCCTTAGTGTGCAAGGCCTTAATTAACACATCTGATGCAAAATAGTCAGCATTTATTAGCCCACAAAATAAAAGTGGCAGTAGAAAAGAAAATTAAAATGACATGTTTCTGGAAATTTTGCTTCATTTGGCTAGAGGTCATCAGTTGTAATTTATGAGCTCTGACCAGGAGAAGTGTTTATAAATGTAGAATTTTGAGGGCATTTTATAATCAGGAATTTGGGATGCCCTAATATAATAACTAAACTAAACAAACAACTAAACACAAACACAGCAGCACATCTTACCTTTAAATATGCTAAAATGTAATAACACGTATTTGCTTCAGATCAATCAACAAACAGACAAGTCAGTGACGATACAGTCTCTGTCTCAATGATGTAAGTATGCATTAATCATTGCATAACAATAAAGCTTCTTTGTTTTTCATCAAACTTTTGCCTTAAATGCATAGATTGCAAAGGCATCACTCCAAGCTTCAATGTCCTGCTTCTGGGGTAAGTTGAATACAGGACATGTAACATTTCCTTGTCAATTAATCAAAGCTATTTTCCATTTTAGCTTTATGTCAAACAAAAAACATGCACAAAACAGTTTTATTGTTCTCTTTTTTTGTTTTACCCCAACAGTATATATTTAATATTTATTTTATTATGTTGCACTCGTGTTCATGTCCTCTGACTGCACATATTCTAGTCCTATATCTAGGATCTGCACTTTACACTTAGCACTAAACATATGTTCCAGGGGTGTTCAAGTCAAGCTGAGGCGTAAATCCGATTGACAGTTACAGAAGTCTTCAAGCACAGTATGGTTATGAGAAGCCGCAGTAAAACATTTGAATGGTGCAAACATTTTGAAGAAGGCTATATGTCCATGAATGATGAATCCAGCCGAAGTGGCTCAGAGCCCACTGCAGTTGTTCCCAACTTTCAGCCATTGGAACGCATGATAATGATCGATGGATAACTTGTCGCCAACTTGTAGAAGAGACGCGTGTGTTTATGGGAATTGTAATCATTCAGCAACAGCACTTGCACATTACAGGAACTGGGCTGGGAGTAATTAGTCTCTTTCCTCTTCCTGTCTCCTCTCACATTTTGTACCCAAGCACCACTACAAGCATTTCAGTATACAATTGTCACTGATTTTTATACATATAAAATTTAAGAAAAGTACTCATTAATTTTTTTCCCCAGTCATTCACACCACACCAGTCACCGCTAACCGTCAAGCACATGCTTCCTTCAAGTAAGCCAAAGATTTTTTAACATGCTACTAAAGCTATGTCACTGGATAGTGTAAGACACTCACACTGCTGTCCATCAGTGAACATAACATCACAACCTGCCACAGGAGAATAAGGGGGAAAGTATATGCCATACAGCTTATCTGGGCTCTCGGGCCTAGATGGATGTAGAACGTGAGACCTCCTGATCGTAGAGTTTACGCGGAATCTGGATCTAGCCTTAGACATCTATACATCAAGTCGGAAGTGAGAGTGGAAAAGGAAACAGAAATGACACGTGGAAGGCTCAAGGAAGCAGATTTACAAAGAAACTCATCCTCTTCCAGGTGACACCATCGCAATTATAAATCATTACTTTCCCACAATTTTGCAAACTCATTTATCTAATTACCAGAGAAATATATGCACATGTGAGGGTGTGTGTGCACTCACCACTGGATGATTTCGGTGATCTGAGCCTCCCAGTGTGCAACACTCTCCTTCTTATCTGCCAGCTCTCTCACCTCCTCCTCCACCTGCTTGTGGCTGGTGCTCAGGGTTTCGTACATGGACTTCATCTGAAAGAAGGCAGAAGGAGTCAGTATGGAGATAATTATTTAGGATTAGGAAAAAACAAATAAAATAACAGAAGAACATTAGACTGGTGGAGACAGAAGGGTGGTGATTAGAGAGATAAAAAGCAGAACATACAGAATGAGAGTTTACACGAGGGTTAAAAATAATAACAGTAACAATCAGAGTGATTTAAGGAAAAGTCGGGGTGAGGGAATAAACAAAAAGAGACTGTTAAGAGAATGTTAAATTAACTCTAGAGTGTGTTACCCCAGATCATACCAGAATTCATTCATCTTACTAGATGGTCATGAATAATCAAGATTTCTTGTCGTGTCTTGTGGGTGAAAAAAAAGGGTGTTTTTACTTTACCCACTCGATCTGGGAGCACATCTGCATTTGACTCTGGCGTGTCCAGACATTTTCTACAAAAACGCTATGTACTATGCTATGTCCGCTATGTACTATGCTACATGCAAATGAAACCAGAAATTTATATTTGACATTTTCATATTTCCAGCAGCTATTTACTTGGGAGCTACGACGTCACACTGATATGTTTTCCTCGAGGCAAGACAAACAGTCTGAGGTCCAGAACACAAATTCATTTACATAAGCATTCGGGGTTATTAAAGCTCCAAAAACATTTAGAATAATATGAGACAGGCTTGAAGATAAAATAACAGATAAAAGGACAATGAGGTGTCAGTGTGCAGCATGGACATCATATCTATCTAAAGGTTTTTCTGTCTTCACTCCTCTGTGCTGAATATATTGGAGATGCCACTTTATTATTAATAATAATAATAATAATAATAATAATAATAATAATAATAATAATAATATTCAGACTGAATAGAATTTTAAGACTTTTTCTTTTCCTGTTGGACCAGGGTGCTTGTGAGACGATACACAAATGCTGCCTGGAGGTGGCTTTAGCGGTCTAAGCTACTAATGTTAGCATGAATACTATCAGACAGGCTTATCTTAAAATGCTTAGAAAAGCAGAGCAATGTTGTTCTTTTACATCAAACTAGATATGAACAGATTTGCACACAGTTTCAGGAGAAATTTCATATTTAAAAAAAAATTGTGTACATTTAGAACAACAACAACAAAAAACGCTTCAAGAAAAAAATTCCATATCCTAACAATGTTCCTGTGACCAGGCAAATTTTCTCATACTCGACTTGATCTTTAACTTGATATCAACTTAAACATGACCTAACATTAATCCTGAAAAAGATTTGATATTTCATATTTACTAAATTGACAGTGGGCGGGGTTATCTATTTTTTGCTCTAACCAGTCACTAGAGGGCCTCAGAGACATTTTGGCTTCACATTCACATGACCAGTGGCGTCTATATGATTTCTGGTGCCTATAAAATTTTCATTTCACGTGCAGAAATCAGTGCTTTTGATTTAATGCAGGTGCATGGAATTAAAAGCTAACTTACCTTCTCCAGCTCATCTGCTAGCTTTTTATTGTCCTCCAGCAGAACTCCTTTTTCTCGCTCATATTTCTTTTTGCACTCTGCCTCAAAATCTTCACGCTCGCTTTGGCTAATAAACACAACACAGTGAAACACACACTTCACATTACAACCATCGTCCACATACTGACTGCTTCTTTCAGATTACATGAATTCTGAATGTTTTATAATCATCATAATTGCAATTTTTTGTGATCTGATTTTTTTTGCTTCAGGTCTTCTGTTATTGTCATTCACTTTTATGCCTTCAGTCACAAGAAAGTGCCAGTTTGACTTGAACACCCCTCAAAGTTATCTAGTGTTCAAAAAGAGAGTTCATGTTCCTAATGAGGAGTTCCTTGGAATTAATATTTAGTGTATATCTAGCTAATTTTTTCTAGATAATTTACAATTAAATTTATGACATAACTTCTCTCTATACACTTATGAAAGGTTCTGTGAAATATGAACAGTACATACTCAAGGAAATTTATATGTACTAAAGTCATAAAGGTAAACTATATTACACACCAATATTGCACCACTGTATTACAGACATGTTCACTATAGGCACCAAAGGACATTATAGAGTGTAGATAGTACGTACAGGGTGTTTTATAGTACAGGGAGGTATTAGATAAATATAAATATATGTGTAAGATATGTTTCCCAGTAAACTCGTATGTGTTCCTCACTACTGTACATGGTAGGACCATGTACTATACTATAGTACCTGTACTACTGGAGAAAAAGTATGTACCTTAGTATGGAATTTTCTTCAGGATCAATAAAGCATCTATCTATCTATCTATCTATCTATCTATCTATACAATATCTGCAAGCTAGACCACTGCTTAGCATTGCACTTTAATCGCAATCCTACTTTTCGCGCCGTGTCTTCTCTAGCTTGTCTTTAAGCATAAGTATCTCCTTTTGCAGACTCAGGTGCTGGGCCTCAGCATCATTCAGCTCCTTCCTGTGGCTCTTGAGCTCAGCGCTGTGTTGCGTTTCCCTGCGACACAGCTCCTCCTCGTGTTGCACGGTCTTCTTTTCCAGCTCAGCGCGCAGCCATGACACCTCCTGCTGTTGCTGCTCCATACTCACTCCTGGCTGCAGCGTGCCAGCCTGCTTCAACCCACACAGCAACCCACACATTGAATTGAATAGAGTTCAGTAAAAACCTTAACAATTTCCCAGTCAATTTACCTTGACTAAACATTTTTTAACTCAAGTCTACTTAGAGTACATATCTTCCAATTTTTCCATCAGCTCATTAACATCATGATGCATGAAATAGCTGAACATTTTATAGTTTTTAAATGTACTGGCTGTACAGCTATGCAGTGAAAGTGTGAAGAATGTGTGTGTCATGTATAGGGCCTAAGCACATTACCCCAACATGGATTATTTTCCTAAAACATCACAATATGTCTCACTAGATAAACTAGGTAAACTAGGTAACTAGGCAATATATAGGTATATTCCTTTCTTTGGTTTTTAGTCATTTAAGCTACACATACTGTACGTATGTTACTGACATCATAAAATGCTCAAATGTTACAAATCTGAAAGAAAAAAAAACATAGTGTGGTCAAGGCAATTAATAATGTCTATTTGACGTTGTTTGCCCAAAGGTAATTGTAGTGTACCTTGAACCCCTCCAGTTCCTCCTCGAGCTGTCTACTGAACTGTTCGTTCCTCTCTCGCAGTTTCCTCTCTTTCTGCACCTCAGCTGCCTGCTCCTCGACCTGCACCTCCAACTGATCAAAACCAAAGCAAATCAATCCATCCAGGGTGCCAATCCATCGCAGGGCACACATACACTCACTCATTCACACACTACAGGCAATTTGGGAACGCCAATTAGCCTAACCTACATGTCTTTGGACTGTGGGAGGAAACCGGAGTACCCGGAGGAAACCCACCAAGCAGGAAGAACATGCAAACTCCATGAACACAGGGACGGGAATCGAGCCTAGCCGGGCGACAGTGCTAACCACTACACCACCGTGCCGCCCAAAGTATATCAGTTTAGTAATAAAATCCTTTTTATTGCTTATTCAAGCAACAGTCTACAGCTGGAATCGACTGGTAAAGACTTGTTAGCGATACTCGCCACTTTGCTACATTTGTAAAGAAACACATTTTAAAACAATTTTAAGCATAATAGTATGCCTCTAACATTTCTAATTAATTTACAACCAGTGAAATAGAAAGAAGAATAAGGCTGAAATAATGGGAAGCATTTTAATACATTCATGTATTAGCAGTATGGGTTAGCAGTCTACATAGCAGGAAAAGACCCTAGGTTGAACTCCTGTCTGTCACAATGGAGCATGCACACACATTCTCACACCTAAGGGCAATTTATCTCACTGTGATAAATCTATAGAGCAAGATGTATCTGGGATATGGAAGAAAAACAAAATACCTGACAGAACCCATGGCCTTATAAGTAAAGATGAATAGTCC
The DNA here is from genome assembly GCA_013621035.1 of Clarias magur. NCBI lineage: Eukaryota > Metazoa > Chordata > Actinopteri > Siluriformes > Clariidae > Clarias > Clarias magur. The sequence continues at coordinate 316,405 of QNUK01000337.1, forward strand.
TGACTTATGCACTGTATAAGCAAAATATTTAATGATAAAATCACTCTTTGGTTTGGATCTGGCAGCCCAACAGACCATCATAAGCCACGTTCCTTTATTAGCTCCAGCTCAGTTGAACACAACACAGAGAAAAACCTCAGTTATGTATACCAGACGGAAATTAAAACAGGACAGTCTGATTAACCTTGAAGTTGAGAAGATCTGTTCCTACCTCTTTGCGTGCTCTCTCAGCCTTACGCATCTCCAGCCGCAACATTTCCACCTTCTGTGAAAGACCCTCCACCCCTTCCTCCTTGTCTCGAAGTTGGCGCGCCAGCCGCTGCTTGTGTGAGTGCAGCTCGGTGAGGCGCTCGTTCAGCTCAGAGAACTCTTGCATAGCCATCTTCCTTTGACTGTGTGCCTCCTTTAGCTCCTTTCCCTGGACCTTGATCTTCTCCTTGCTGTCTAGCATCTCCTACACAGAACAGTTCAAACATGATGATGTTGTGTCTGAACATGCTCGTACCAGCAGTAAAAGTAAATAAGAAATGCGCCAACCTGTCACAGCACACAGAACTTTGAGTACAAATACTATCACAGAACTCTGACAGAAACAGGAATTTGCACCTTGTGTAGGCTGTCTTTTTCCAGTGTGACGCTTTGGAGCTGCCTTTCCAGCGTCTTTATGACCTTAGACAAATCTTCAAGATCCTTCCGTGCCACACTGGCCTCCTCAAACTGCTGCTGCTCCAGATGCCCTGAATCTGAAACACACCACATCACATCACAGTTTTCAAAATCAGACCAAGAGTCTGACTTGGACTAAATTTGTTGCATGTTCGTGTAAATCTGTTACCTGCTATCTGCTTTTTCAAAATATCTATCTCACTCTTCAGGCTTCTTATCTCTACTTCTTTGTTGGCACCAGTTGGCACATTGGAGTTGGTGTGCTGTAAAGCCTGTACCGTCTTAGTGGACTCTGCGGCAAAGAGACAGGAAATAAATATCAATATGCTGAGGACGCACCTGTGTACAGTTGTGGCCAAAATTTTTGAGAATTACATAAATATTGGAAATTGGAAAAGTTGCTGCTTAAGTTTTTATAATAGCAATTTGCATATACTCCAGAATGTTATGAAGAGTAATCAGATGAATTGCATAGTCCTTCTTTGCCATGAAAATTAACCTAATCCCGAAAAAACTTTCCACTGCTGTCATTAAAAGACCTGCTGAGATCATTTCAGTAATCGTCTTGTTAACTCAGGTGAGAATGTTGACAAGCACAAGGCTGGAGATCATTATGTCAGGCTGATTGGGTTAGAATGGCAGACTTGACATGTTAAAAGGAGGGTGATGCTTGAAATCATTGTTCTTTCATTGTTAACCATGGTGACCTGCAAAGAAATGCGTGCAGCCATCATTGCGTTGCATAAAAATGGCTTCACAGGCAAGGATATTGTGGCTACTAAGATTGCACCTAAATCAACAATTTATAGGAACATCAAGAACTTCAATTCTTGTTAATAAGGCTTCAGGGCATCCAAGAAAGTATAGCAAGCGCCAGGATCGTCTCCTAAAGAGGATTCAGCTGCGAGATCGAAGTGCCACCAGTGCAGAGCGTGCTCAGGAATGGCAGCAGGCAGATGTGAGCGCATCTGCACGTACAGTGAGGCGAAGACTTTTGGAAGATGGCCTGGTTCAAGAAGGGCAGCAAAGAAGCCACTTCTCTCCAAAAAAAACATCAGGGACAGATTGATCTTCTGCAAAAAGTATGGTGAATGGTATGCTGAGGACTGGGGCAAAGTCATATTCTTGGATGAAGCCTCTTTCCGATTGTTTGGGGCATCTGGAAAAAGGCTTGTCCGGAGAAGAAAAGGTGAGCGCTACCATCAGTCCTGTGTCATGCCAACAGTAAAGCATCCTGAGACCATTCATGTGTGAAAAAGTGATAACTAAGTGGCTCTAAGTGATAACTAAATGGCTCGGGGACCAAAACGTTGAAATTTTGGGTCCATGGCCTGGAAACTCCCCAGATCTTAATTCCATTGAGAACTTGTGGCCAATCCTCAAGAGACGGATGGACAAACAAAAACCCACTAATTCTGACAAACTACAAGAAGTGATTATGAAAGAATGGGTTGCTATCAGTCTGGATTTGGCCCAGAAGTTGATTGAGAGCAGCCCAGTCGAATTGCAGAGGTCCTGAAAAAGGAAGGCCAACACTGCAAATACTGACTCTTTGCATAAATGCCATATAATTGTCGATAAAAGCCTTTGAAACGTATGAAGTGTTTGTAATCATATTTCAGTACATCACAGAAACAACTCAAACAAAGATCTAAAAGCAGTTTAGCAGCAAACTTTGTGAAAACTAATATTTGTGCCATTCTCAAAACTTTTGGCCATGACTGTATGTAAAGGTGCTTTTGTTTAGATTCACATTGCACATAATTACACATTTCAAAAGGTTAAATAATTCATGAAATAAACGTTAAATTCTAAATACAAGTTTACATAATTACATTAAGCTAAAAGCCCCGTAAAGATTTTGTTTAACACATCCAGCTAACACATCCATAATATGCACAAAAACGAAGAAAACAAAGACAGTTTTCTCAGTAAGCCAGAGCCATGATCAGTCTGCCTGCTTCATGTCTGAAACTCTGGTCTCCCAAGAACTCCTTTAATGGCCCAAACACGTGGAAATGGCTTGAAGCAAGGTCAGGACTGTATGGGGGATGTGACAATAACTCTCAGCTGAGTTCTTGTAATGTGGAAGTGGCAATTTGGGAACGCCAATTAGCCTAACCTACATGTCTTTGGACTGTGGGAGGAAACCGGAGTACCCGGAGGAAACCCACCAAGCAGGAAGAACATACAAACTCAGGGACGAACACAGGGACGGGAATCGAGTCTAGCCGGGCGACAGTGCTAACCACTACACCACCGTGCCGCCCAAAGTAAATCAGTTTAGTAATAAAATCCTTTTTATTGCTTATTCAAGCAACAGTCTACAGCTGGAATCGACTGGTAAAGACTTGTTAGCGATACTCGCCACTTTGCTACATTTGTAAAGAAACACATTTTAAAACAATTTTAAGCATAATAGTATGCCTCTAACATTTCTAATTAATTTACAACCAGTGAAATAGAAAGAAGAATAAGGCTGAAATAATGGGAAGCATTTTAATACATTCATGTATTAGCAGTATGGGTTAGCAGTCAGAAGTGGTGTTGGTGAATGATTGTGTGTACAGATCAACAGACAGATGCGTCTCTTCCACAAGTTGGCTAAGTTATCTGTTATTGACACCTTTTTCACTGCTTAAAGACATCAACTATTATATTGAACTGCCAGCTGCCTAACACACAGTATGACTGCAAAACAATTCCTTCTATCCGTTATCACCCAAATGAGGATGGGTTCCCTGTTGAGTCGGGTTCCTCTCATTGTTTTTATTCCTCTCAATGTCATCGCAGGGAGTTTTTCCTTGCAACCGATGCCCTCAGCTTGCTTATCAGGGACAATCTAATCATTTTGATTCATACACATTTTCTCACATTTCATACACATTTCCATATTTTCTTTTGATTCTGTAAAGCTGCTTTCTGACAATGACCACGTTTAAAAGCACTATACAAATAAAATAAATTAATTATATAAATTACAGTTAATTATTGTTTTATTTAGATTTCTTTTTTTTTTTTAATTATAGTCTGTTTCTATGTCTGCAGCTATTTTAGGATTGTACAAGATTTTGGTCAACAGCTTTGTGTTAAATGTGCTTAAAAAAAGAATTTGACTTTGATTTTGGCTTAACACAGGAACTGTATGTCAACATCAAATGTGTGGATCTGTGAAGACATGTATGAGGGTAGGTAACTTCTCTGGCCTTAACTGTGAACTCAAAATCCCACAGAGGATCTTTGAATACACTTCCTTTAAAAAAAAAAAAATTTTTTAAATGTTTTTTAGAACATTTAGTAATTTTTTAGAGTGTATATGTGCATTTCTGCTCACCCTGGAGCTTGCGGCTAAGCTCAATTTTCTCCTGCTCCAGTCGGCGGATCCTTCTTTCATAAGCCTCAGAGGCCAAGCTGTCCTCCAAAGTTTTCTGTAGACACGAATCCACCACTGAAGAGCCTCCAGAGTCTTTCAAACAGCCCCGGTCTGACAGAGAGCTACAATCACACCGCACACACACTGCTTCAGAACCACTGTGCGATACTAATCTCAGCAAACAGAGCACCACAAACCACACATATCTAATATCATTTTAGATAAATACAGATGCTGCGAGTCTGTTTGCCATACCATTATCATTTGAATACTAAAAGGAAAACTTACACCCAAAAGCCACATCATTCCAAACCAAAGACTCTAAGGTTACATGTAACTCAACATGAAGCTCAAATGCATTAGTTGCATGAATTAGAGCTTTGGATTGTGCCACACTGACAAATTCCTCTTACAGATAATGGAAAATTTCCCTGAAGTGTCCTGGATACATACAAAATCACTCACTGAACTTACCATTTGCTAGTGAAGGTGAAACCAAGAAATGGTAGATGGAGTCCAGAGAAGGCCGCGTGTGACGGTGGTGGCATTGTTTCCTGATCGCCGAAACATAGCAGGAGAAACACAACAAACCAGAATTAATTTTCTAAACTGCTGCATTGTGTTTTTGGGTGTCAGAGTAAGAAGGCGTCTATAAACACATGCATTTGTGCTGCAAATCAAGACAATAAAAGAATAATCTTGGTTGAATGTGTGGATGAAGAGACACAACTAGTAGCAGAAGATTCAAAATAAATGTAAATTTTGTTTTAACTAAAGTAAAATTCCTTTGATTTAATTCAAATGAAAAGGTACTGTTACAGTACATCATGTGCCTAAGTACTGTAATGAGAGTATACTTTATTTGTTTATTTGTGTATTTTTACTTTCCATTTCAATAAAATATTGTCAAATGCTAAGACACATTATGTAAATCAGATCAGAAAAGTCCATTATAATTTCAGGCTGTAGCAATTCATTCAAGGGGCAAATACTTTTGCAAGGCATTAAAAGACTTTTTACAAGACTGAAAAGCAGATATTATTTGCACATTGCTAGCAGACCCTAACTAGGCGTTTATATAGTAAACTGTCATTTTTGGACAATGAAAATTTACAGTTAAACCTTACTGATCTCATTGAAGGAATAAAATGTATTTCAGCCACATACTGAATTCTTTAGGCAGTCATCCTCCACGTCAAAGTTGGAAGTGTCAGTGGGGCTGCTGACTTCAGGGATGTAGGGGGCCTCGCAAGTGCGGATACCGTCCCAGTTGATGCCTGAGAAGAAGGGGTGACTCTTGAAGTCCTCGATTCCATTCTGGCCTAGACGATGCTCCCGAGAGCAGATCAGCCTGCACATGAGGTCTTTAGCTTCCTCAGATACATCAGACATTTGTGTGGGAAACTGGAACCGCTCCTGTGGAGAAAGAAATAGGACAGTGAGGAATGAGAGCAGCTGAAATGTTAAAAATATTAGCTAAATCAGGTTAGTATACACAGCAGGCGAAAGGGCATTTCTGCTGGATTTGTACTTCTGCTAGACGTAAAGTATAAAAGTAACACATAATGCTTAAATGAACTTTGTTAGAAATGGTTAAAGAGCACATTTACATGTTGAGGCAACTTACAAAAAGAAATAGAAAAGATTATTTAAAGCAAATCTAAAATTTGAAGACATATTAAACAACTTATCAAAAGTTACCCCACGTGACCTGCCCACCTTATGGTTCATGATTTTTCCGTATGTCTCCACTAGCGACTCGGCGTAGAAGGGCGTCTCCCCGTAGAGCATCTCGTACATACACACTCCCAGAGACCACCAGTCACACTCGGACCCATATTTTCCTTTCCCATCCTCCATAGCCTGCAGGATCTCAGGAGAAATGTAGTCTGGAGTTCCCACTGCGATCGAGGACTGCACCTGAGTCAACCACAACCCAGAGTCACTATGACTGAGCCTCATGAGCCTTTCTTATATTATATGTTAGATTTTGTCTTATCAAATATAGATTTTTTTTTTCCTTAGCTAAAGTTATTTTCTACATTTTATTTCATATTTATTTCCTATTAATAATCTTTTTACATTTAAGGTCATGGGGGTTGTTTAAGCATTTCATATCGTACTGCGTATTAGTGTGCATGTGACAAATAAAATTTGAATGTGAAATTTTAATCATGCCCTGGGGATCAGTTACAGAGCAAGTTATAATGTGGATGAACTTACTGTTCCGTCGTCCTTGAGTCTGAGACAGGAGCCAAAGTCTGCCAGGCGAATGTGGCCATTCATGTCCAGTAAGATGTTGTCAGGCTTGATGTCCCTTGTTAGTGCATAGGGGGAAAAAATGCACCGTTAATAAAAGCACAACGATTCTTTAATTTGTATAGCAACTCACTTAAACATTGTAGATGTCATGACAAACAAAATGCAACACAAAGCAGAAATTATAAGATGGAGACAAAGTATTATAGAATAAAGAGGACAGTTTCACAATAAGTTCCTGGTAGAAATGTGGAGATGTTCAGCTGAGAAAAACTTTACAGAAGCAAGCATAATCTTACTTACTATAAGATTTAAAACTGTAAACATTAAAGCTTACAAATAAACACATATTAGCATTAATGTAAAAAATATTTCATATTGATATATGACTGCCATTTTTTATACAAACTACAGCAGAATTATATGTGAAGTTTACGTTTTAGGAGATGAAGTAGCTAAGAATTACATTGCAGTCTCACTCACTCACTCATCATCTATACCGCTTAATCCTGTATTCAGGGTCACGGGGGGCCTGGAGCCTATCCCAGGAGACTTAGGCCACATGGCAGGGAACACCCTGGACAGGGTGCCAATCCATCGCAGGGCACAGACACACACACACACATACACTCACTCAGTCACACACTACGGGCAATTTGGGAACGCCAATTAGCCTAACCTACATGTCTTTGGACTGTGGGAGGAAACCGGAGTACCCGGAGGAAACCCACCAAGCACGGGGAGAACATGCAAACTCCATGAACACAGAGATGGCGGTGCAAGACGACAGTGCAAACCACTGCACCGCCGAGCCGCCACATTGCAGTCTGGCACAAATATATTTACACTGATTAGCCATAACATCATGACCGCCTGTCTAATATTGAGTACTCTTTGGCTGACAAACAGCCCTGACCCTTATAGGCATGGACACCGGACCTCTGAAGGACCTCTAAGGCAGTGTGATCCTCTGGACAATGTTCTGCTGGAAAATGTTGACTGTGGCGATTCATGTGTATGAGACGTAGATGATAAAGTGCCACCTACTTAAACATCATTGCTGACCAGGTACACCCTCTTCCTGGAAATAATATTTCCTGTTTGCAGTGGCATCTTTCAGCAGGATTTGCCCTGCCATGCTGGAATAATGGTTTAAGGACATTTTGTGGAACATCACAAAGGATTCAAGGTGTTGACCTCTAAATTGTCCAGATCTCAGTCAGATTACGCGTCTGTGGGATCTGCTGGAAAAGCAAGTCTGATCCATGGAGGACCCACCTTGCACCTTACAGCACTTAAAGGATCTGTTCCTGACAGTTTGATGCCAGATACCACACACACACACACACACACACACACACACACACACACACACACACACACACACACCTTTAGAGGTGAGCAAGTTTTAGTCTGGTATTATTTGCATGTTCAGTTCTTCAAGCTGTTTGTTTAAAGAATTTTAATGTACACCTTTAAACAGACACTGCTTTACAAATCAAGACCTCAAAAGGTCAGCAGGTTACTCCTAATGGATTTTCTCATTATTATTTCAGAGATCAACATACTTTATACTTTAAAACATGTTTAATGACATAATTAAACTATTTAATGTGGACCACCCCCTGACACTGTGCACTCATCCCTATTTCCATAGTATCTGTAGCATTAAAAACAAATTGATTCCCGGGTAATGCTACAGCCAACCGCAGTCGAGTGTGTATCGCTCACACAAGCGGATGGCGCGTTTCTCCGCGTGCGCGGCGCCACCTCCCAATACTGCAGGGAAAAGATGCAGCCGCATGTCAGATGAAGCGCGTGTGAAATGACCCCACCAGAGCATTCGCACATCAGTGACAGCTGTCGCCCATAGAGGGCGCCCATAGAGGGCGAATGCTCTGGTGGGAATTAAACACAATAAAAATAGAAAGAAAAATGCGCCTCCCACAAATCAGTGAGAGCTGTGTGATCAAATGTATTATGCAATTAATTGATCAATCTTTTCCTGCTCGCTACAATTCATTAACTTGATGGGTCGGGTTTCGATTCATAACCTATTCATACTTTAAAATGGTAAACTTTCAGATGGTCTAAAATGTAAAATATTTTGGTTGATTACTAATATTAGCCTATGGATAATCAGAAATCAGAACTAAATAAGAGGATCATCAAAAAGTAGAATTGCTGCATCCCAACACCCACACCTACAAGACTGTTTGATTCTGAATGTGTCAGCACATCAATAAAAACTGTCTCCTAAACACATTTTTAAAATAGCAGCTTGAGATGGACGAGTTGCAGGTAAACCGATTACAGAGCTGGAAGTCATCAACACTGAGTCATGAACAATCACAGAGCAAACAGACACACACTGGAGTCAATACATGTGTGTGAATGAATCTTTATTGCACCTCAGCCGATCACTGTAGGGCAGGTCAAAACTCATGGCTTACTACAACAGACATTTAGCGCATGCTGTCTTCTAGAGTGATTTACCAGCATGACTAACACCTCTACAAGAGACAGATTTACAAGAGACTGATAAGGATATACTTCAGGACCCTTCCAAGTAACATTATCATTCATTAATCTTCTTAAAGGCTGTCCTGGGAATACTGTGTGTAAGGAAGAACTAGAGTCAGGGGTAGCTGTTAACCCCAGTGGTTAACCCCACGAGCACCAAGTTGGGCTTTTGGGCACTTGAGCAAGGCCTGTAATCCTCAACTGCTCAGATGTATAATGAGATCACACACACTTTCACACAATCGTTCACACCAGGGAGATAATTTAAGCTAATTTATAATAACTGATGCACTTATTATCATGTATTGAAGAAATAGAAGAAAACTAGAGAAACCCATGCAGGAATCCCACCTAGATATTGTGACCTTCCCATCAAGATACCTTCTCAAAATATGTGTCTTCTAATTTCGTCTTATTGTTATGCCAAGCTGCTAGTTTCATGGTTAGCAACACAAAGTGGTGTGAGTGTTATCGCTAGAATAAAAACACTGTCATGGCTGCAAACTTTCAACCAGGTACACAGCAAAATAAGGCTGTAACAGTGTAGATGTTGCTGGAGTTTTTTTTTTTTTTTTTTTTTAAGTATGGGATTAAAAAGTTGGAATGGACACTGTCAGTGGTCTGGTGAAAATTAGCAATCAATGCTAACATAACGTTTCTTACAAAAGCTTTAAGACAAAAGAATATTTGAAATCGTAAAACAAAAACAAAGAGCCTGGAGACAGACACAATGCTCTTGTAGCATCAACACCAAGTAGGGTTGTTGGTCCTGTTGTGGATCAGTATCCTTAAACAAGTAGTGGCATGTCAGTGAGGTGGGGTGTAAATGCTGGTCTCTTTGGCAATGAAATTTGTTGTGGTTTAAGCAACAAATTTCCATGCTGCATGTCTCATTCCAAAAAATGAAACTCTTGCTGAGTTCATCTGCATGCGGCTGGTACTTTTTAAAATAAATTGCGCTGTAGCCCGAGGCATCACCTGCACCTTACCCTCTTCGCTAGGTGATCTGCATAGTCGGTGTGAGTCACGCGATGCTGTTTTAAGGAGCAGTCGTTAGGTTTTGTTAACCAAAACTGTGCTCAGCACACATGACTCTAATCAATAATACAATGCGCATAAGACTTTGGTCAATATCCTGCTCTAAACACAATGCAGTGGTCTCTCTCTCTCTCTCTCTCTCTCTCTCTCTCCCACACACACACACACACACACACAAAGGGCCAGATGCAGCTGTGTGAGGTGGAGAAGGGTTCAGTTGTGGCTACAGAAACATGCGCCGCTCCTCTTTGCTGAGGGTTTACTTAGCACAGCAGGAGCTCATGCAAATATCTGAGGCAGGAAAGCACAACTCTTAAACACAGCACTTCTCTCTCACTCTAGCCTTAGAATTATCATTTCATCTTATGCATGAGACTGGTATGTATGGAAACATGACAGAAATAACATTTGTAAGAAAGCAACCAAATAGTAGGAATGAAACTGTCCTGGATATATTCACAGATTTTTTTTTCTCAAGCCTAAATGTATAAACTTGTTTCTACTGTTGTCAGCCTTGTTGCTTCCATCCTCTTGTTGTTTCCTTTATTACTCCTTGTTTTGTTTATTCAGAATTTATTCAAAATTGTGAAATTGGCTCCCTTTTTGAAAGTACTGGAACAACAAGACCAAATCTTTTGTTCAAACAAGTTTACTGAAGACTACTGAAGATTCAAACTCAAAAGATAAGACGAGAGATCATAATTTCAGCTCTTATATCTGATGTTTATATCTACATATAATAAACAGCTTATGTTCTTTTTTTAACTGATTGAAAATATTGGAACAGGTGTTTATTGTTGCCTGGGTGTGTCCTGTCAGCTTGACTGTTTAAACAGTTTATGACCGTGAAGGTCTACTATTGGTTTGCACACTGGCTTGTGTTTGTGAAGACTGCATTTGTTGTTAAAAAGAATATACCACAGTGCATACAAGAGAACTGTCTATGGGAGAAAAGCAAGCTAAAAAAGAGGCAGTGCTTTTGCTCAACTAAAGATTGTGTGGTCTGGCACCACAAGTGTCATGTGCAAATTACTAAGTATTATCAGGAAATGAAAGCTGAAATGATCTTGTATTCATCATTTAATCTCAATCTCAAATTCAGTATGCAGCAAAAATAGTTATACTTTTGGTTTCAATACTTTTGCAAGGGTCTGTATAAAGCTTAATATGAGTGTTTGTAGACACAAAGTGAGTACTATGCTGCTATTTCTTGCCTAGAATATACTTATTTATTCACATATGGTGTTTCTTATTGGTGTTCTGTCTTCACAACCACAATTCAGATATTTCTGTCTGTCTGTGTAGTGTGTGCTGAATGTACTCAAATATATATCAAGGAGGAATGTGCACTAGTTATTTTTACATGTTACATGTTGCACACACACACACACACACACACACACACACACACACACACACACACACACACACACACACACCAAAAAAAAAAAACCCTATCATGTAAACTGCTGCTTGCTCTCAGAGGAGCTGACCATGCCATCCCCACCCTCTCATAGTGAAATGTGCCAAACTCTCACGGGAGCAAGCTGACCACACCTCTCACCCCATCATTACTGCCTAACTGCTTCTCCTTACTAACCCCCAAACCAGCATGCAATTATCATGGCAAGAATAGACTGAGTGTATGTATGTGTGGTGAGGGGTTGCATGTGAAAATGTGTTTATGTGTTTTAAAGGGGGTTGGGGGGTTGGGTGGAGGTGGGTGTATGTGCATGTGTGTTTCTCTCTGCAGGTTTGATTAAAGTCCCGCCCTTCATGAGAGCAAACACATCAATCACAGCGAAGCTCGGAGCTACTGGCGCTCGTCTTTAAACAAACGAGAACGAGACACTTCCTGTGTATTTACAGTGGCAGGTTTCCCAGCAACATTCACACATGTCTGAAATAAATCCTGTTACTCCAAAGCAATCTGATTGCATCATTTTTATTCATGAGCAGCTCTTTGTCAAGGCTGAAATCTTTAGTGTAGTCAGCAGCATTTTACACTCTTAAGATAAGATTTTAATCTGAGTTTTCACCTGCAACCTTTTTTTTGCCACTAAAACCACTTATGGTTCACTGTGAGCTGCTGTGATTTCCTTCAACAGTGCCCGGCTGCTGGTGCGATATGTACATACAAACTACTCAGCTACCTACAGCCACTTATTAGACCACAAATTTGTCACCACCCCACTAAAAATGCTCATTATACCTACAAACTAAATGTGTTACCCCAGTCTAGCCAAAAGTTATCTTATCCAAGTAAATTACAAACATGATCTATTTTTGCTTCTAAAATAAAATGGATGTCATTCATAAAGTGTTCAGTGATGATTACTGACAGGTTCAGTAGGAAAAATATCTAATAGGAACCAAAAAAAAAAACCTGCCATATACAGTAGCTTTGCATCTCATTTGCATGAATTCTTATTCTATTGAGGTTCTTTGTGCAGCTCTGCCCACTTTCTTTGTGTAGCTCCTCCCACTTTATTCAGTCATTCAGGTGTTCAATAAATCTGTCTCATAACAAATGAATGACTTCCAAGAAGACATATGCTTTTATCATTGCCAGCTTTACCTGGAGGCGAGTTCTTAAAATTTTTATTGTGAAACGCATTTTCCCATAGAAAATTATGTCACCCAAAAATATTACCGATAATACCAATTCACCAAAACATTTAGAAAAGACATGTACAGTAAGCAAAATATGAAATACATAGACATCACCTACGCTTTTAAATTTCTATGCCAAGGTACCACTGTAATTAAAGGAATCGGCCCCAAAACCTCAAAAGTAAACCATGTTAATTTAAGCTGAGCTAAGGCAATATGGTGGGACAATTGGCTTACCTGTGAACGTAATGCAGCTGGTGCACAGAGTCGATTGCAAGCACCATCTCCGCCAGGTAAAATTTTGCCATGTCCTCAGGCAAGCGGTCCTCAAACTTGCTGAGCAAAGTCAGCAAATCACCACCGACGTAGTAATCCATCACCAAGTACTGCAAGAAGAAAGAATAAATAATATAAGACCATGACAATAAACACAGATAAAGCTAATTAAATACATCAGATTAATTATTTCAAATATTAATCTTGGCACGCAAATAAAAGTACAGCAACCCAATGAACAGAAAAAAATGTTGGGGTCAGAGTGCAGGGTCAGTCATGTCATAGTGCTTCTAGAAAAAAAGCTTTTAAGGTTTAAGGGCCCTACACTGGAAGCTTTAAGTGCTATGTATGTGTGGCGTTTGCATGTTCTCTGTGTGCTTAGTGGGTTTCCTCCAGGTCTTCCGGTTTCCTCCTGCAGTGCAAAGAGGCTAACTGTGGTTTCCAAATTCCCTGTACAGTGGTACCTCAGCATATGAATGCCATGTCCCATAAAAACTGAACGGCCAAACTGAACTGTGAGCCGTTCAAAACAAAAGTCAATCAAATTTACATTTTTTTTTGTGGAGTTTTTTTTTTGGTGCATTTTTTAAAGGTTTATTGAAATACCACCATGGGTCTCAAAAAAGTTAGCAAGGATGGTAATAAGAATTTTTTTTAAAGCAGCTATTGCCAAGAGGAATCAAAAATTAAGTGAGGTTTAATGTATATTTATTTTCCATTTTAGTTACTTTACATGTCTTTTCTAAATGTTTTAATTGTTTTTATTTGCACAAATATGATTATAGTGTTGGAAATTGGTAATATTGGTAATATTTTTGGGTGGCTGGAATGGATTATTTGCATTAACATTATTTTCTATGGAAAAATGTGTTTCACAATATGAAACTTTTCCTTAAGAACTCACCTCCAGAATGGATTAAGTCCGTATGCCGTATGCCCCGTATTATGTGTGAGTGTGTGGGTTGTGCAATGAACACCCTATCCAAGGTTGTTAGTGCCCAGAGTCTCCTGGGATAGGCTCCAGTTGCCTTCCACGTCCCTTTAAAGGATAAGCTCTATACAGCAGAAGTGAGTAAGTGAGCTTAGAGTGCTTGGCTTGGGCTTGAACCCCCGACTTTCTGACAAGTCTCTTCAGCCTCTCGTGTTTCTCTCTGTTAGCAACAAGCTAGTCAGCTAACTGTGGCACGTGATGCAGACGTGTTCATTTGACATTACTTTGCAATGCATTTTTGCACGGAACAATGGTTTGTACAATTTGGCCACGATCACTTGCATTGTGTAGCGCAGAAAAATTATAACAACCTGTCGTAATGTTCTTATATGCTCCTCAATTTTATATGTTGTTATGGTATGTTGTGGTCCACCTTACCTCAACCATATAATTCATAATTCACCCACCTCTTTTTTTTTTACCACTACAGACCTCATAGATACTCAACTAAAGTTCCTGCAAAAAATGTTAATGGGTTCCTTTCGTTGTGGCTGAAGCACCCTTAGATCCCTTGGATCCATCCTCTACACAGGATGGATGGATAAATCCCCTTAATGTTCTTTAGTTCCAACTTCATAATCATGTTAAATATTTTATTCTCAGGCCAGTAGATGAGTGCACAAAGAGTTGTGATACACTTCCATCACTCCTCAATCCATGTCTATTTTCTACTTCACACCCAATATAACATCTAAATGCCCTCACATCCTCTCTGCACACTGTGCTGTGGTTGTTTCCCACAAATTGCACACCACAATTGCTTGTGCAGAATTCGGTAGACTGTGACTGTAACTAAAACACCCTGTTTCCCTGTTTAGTCGCATCACTGCTGAGCCAGGAGTCAAAATCATACAATATATACACTCATACCAGCTGTGAGATCACTTTTCCCCAGAAACAATCTGTCCATAACAGCAAATTAGGGTGAATCTTTTCCCTACAAATGCTTACCTGGTAGTCAGATTTCACTCAGCAAACTTTCCTTTTTTTAAACACAAGAACCACTTCAAGACACTTCAAGAACCAGATAATTCCTCTGTATAACTCCTCCTGTAAAACAGTGTTACTAGCCAACAGAATCATGGGAAATTCCTCACCAGGTTGTTCTCGTCCTGGAAAGCGTAATGTAAAGTGGTTATCCACTGACTGTCCCCATTTACCAGGACGTCCCTCTCCTCCCGAAAACATGCCGTCTGAGATAAGGAAGATGAAAAAGTGTGACAGGAATTCAGTGTGTTTCAATCCCAGGAAAAAAATCATTCTTGTTTCAACATGTGTGCAAAATAAACATTTCAGGTTAATTATGAAGGTCAATAGCTTTAGTTCCAAACCCTAAACCCCATGTTAGTTTGAAGTTACACTGAAAAACCAACAAAAAAAAAAACTAAAGCTGGGGTGGTAAAGCATAAGCGATGCCCACCTCAGCCCTCTTCAGCATCTTCCATTTGTTTAGAATCTTCATGGCAAACACTTTGTCTGTGTTCTTCACCTTCACCACAGCTACCTGTGAATGACAGCATTTCAACACTATTTCAATATAACATTTCAATATAACAAGAAAAAAAATTCACCTTGATGATAATCTTCATAACTAACATTTTCAAATATGTTTATTTTAAATATGATGCCTCGCTTTGTCCAGAAATCATGAACTAACCAATTGTGCTGAGTCTCGGCACAACTGCAACATAGAACATGCTAACCTTTACGGTATTCACTACATCAATGTTAAAGTTGTCATTAATATGACATTTGAAGCTATTGAATAAAGCTAAGGTATAAACCTTTCATGTTATGACAACTTTTTTTAAGTTTAAGGTCTTAACAATTTTAACAATCAAAAAAATTTAATATTGAATCAGGATATTTATATGATTGTAATTATTAGAGAACCCCCAAGTGAATTAAATTGGCACCTGAGTATCGTGATAATATTGTATCAGCTGGTGACTGGTGAGTCCCATCCCTACTGAACAGTTCCAATCCATAGCAGATTTTTGGTAAAGGGATTTGATCTAATGACCTTCTGAGCAGCAACCCAAACACTTAACTGCGCCACCATTTCATCTTTTTGTACATGTGTGAAAAAACATTGAAGTGAAAAGTATAATCATCTACATAAAAGGCCAAATTTACAGAACAGAAACACATAAACTTTTTTTGCAGTGGAATAAAAATGACTTTCATTAAGCAGCCACAGCACCTGGGAAGTATCTATCCAATGACGGAAACTTCAAAGCACTTTTTGTAAGTCGCTCAGGATAAGAGCATCTGCCAAATGCCTAAACGTAAATGGATGCAAATCCAGGCTTTCTACATGATAGACAGGAAGCCTACCACAGACTCAAGTTAATGGAGGTGTCGCTTAAAATGGTGAGGAACCATGTTAAGATACAAAAAAAGTATTATTTTCATCAGATCTTCTGAGAAATGTAAGATGTCTGGAACTGACAATGAATTAGAAAGAAAGAATGAAGCCATAAACAAAAAGGTGTGAACAATCTTTGTGACTTTTTTTTTTCCTTCTGACAATTATCTTTCACTGAGTGATGGAATATTAACAGTAAAACATTGCATTCGCTTCTTCAGCGTGAACCTCTACATCAACCACACAACAGTCAGCAGTCTCTAAATGCCATGCAGTGTGGGATTTCAAACGTTGTGCAGTGCCCCCTAGGCATGGGGTAACAGAACACTAATTCTTTGCCAGTGTTTTTGTTCCCTACATGGTGATTTGATCAGGGAGGGAATGTGTTGCTCTTGGCCTCTGGCTTTACTCGTTGTGGATTAGCATTCTCTTTGCTCAATAACATTTAAAAACCAAGTTCTTTTGTACATCAGATCTCTGCCTGTAAAACCATTAAACACATTTAAAGCTTTATAAAGGCCACTGAAGTGTGTAATTTTCACATCTGCACCACCACACAATTGAGCAACTTATGAACACCTTGTGTTTGCAAATAACTTTATTTTTCTTCTTTTTCACTTGCAGTTCACTTGAACTTCAGGAGTCCCGTTAGTCCCTGTGAGGATTACAGTCTTTGCTTGCTACTATATGAACAGTGAAACATGTGATAGTCTTGGGTCTTTCGACTGAGTGCTTGTAGTAGCCTTAATGGGGAGCCCCCTAGTAACGTGGAGGAATTGGATACGACTAAATTAGGGAGAAAATCTGGGGGGAAAAATTATATATTTCCATATGTAGTTAGAATCGTCCACAGTCAAAAATACCCGAATGACTTGGCAACCTCTTGCAAATTAATGTGCCATTTTATTCATTTGTGCTGAGGTGTGTCCTGATTAAGAATGTTCTCCATGTGTTAAAGCGGTAAAGGCTACACTGGCACAGGTTGCGAGACACAAAGTGGTTTTATGAGTTATCTAATAAAAACCCTAATAAAAACGTCTGTTAAGCCGGCCATAAGGGCTTTAATCCTGAGCTTCTGTCCAGAGCTCTTGAGTTCACAGAGTCAACACCCCAGTCTCGCTCAAGTCTAGTACTGGCTTTCTTGGCATACCTGTGCAGCACACATCCCCTAGTGAGCACATCATGCTTAGAGATATTACCGGTTGATCCACAGAAGGCTTCTAGAGGGCCCTTTACCCACTTTCTGAGTATAATAAACATTCTTGCAAAGACTTAAGGATCATAAAGCTGCACCTTTGAGCCTTTAAGATCCTGACCAAATGTGTTTTTGGACTGTATAAGCTGATATCACAACATAAACATTCTCCATTATTCTGAATCACTGAGATAAAAAAAATTAAAAATTAAGAAAGAATAAAAAAGAGAGATGCCTTCTCTCGCCAAATTAAACAAAAAGAAAATGTGCAGACGTACTGTACGCGTTTATGCGACCAGATTTATGATCAGCCGACTATCCTACAGCAAACAGGGCTGTTTTTATTGTCAACTCACTAATTCCTTCTAAGGAATTCCAAAATTGTGTTTTATAAAACCCTGCTGCTGTGCTAAATGGATACAGTGGGGTTTATGGTACAAATGGGAATAACTTATTAAACACATGTACCTCTCCAAACGCTCCTCGACCAATCACCTTCAAGATCTCAAAGTCCTCCTTGTGCAGGCGCATCTGCTTCACTTTAGAGGTGAAGGGTTTGGCTGTAGAGAGACAAGATGTGATTAGATAACCATAAACTCATGTACAAACATACAAAATGCACAACATACAAAATGACACATGTACAGGTGATAAGTATTATGGAAGTAATATTCTCAACAATTATCAGAATTATCAGGAGCAGAAACTGGATCTTGAAAAGGCCAGGCGCTGAATTTCAGGCCAGCGCTCTGATAAAGAAGTGGGTCACTTCAATCGCTATCACGAACATAATCACACAAAACCACACCAACAGTGACCCAGGAAGGACACTGGAAAATCTCTCATCATTCATCATCTACAATCTGTCATGTATCAGAATAACCTGTGTTTTTATCTGGAGAAACTCAGTTGAGGTGAGGACGAAGGTCAAGCTAGAGGTGTCAACACATCTACACTGACTCAGCTCACATGGAAGCACTTAGACAGTGGCTACATCAACACTGCTATGACCTAATGACCTGCTATATAATTTGTTCCAGTTTGCGGCTACACCACAACTATTTTCCAGATTCACAGCTTAGACATTTAATGTGTTTTTCTCCCATTCTTTTCTAAACAGAAAGATGATTATTTTCAGCACCACAGATTCTTACTTGCTATTTTTCTGTATCATTTTACATTTATGGTATTTGGCAGACACCCTCATCCAAGAGCAACTTGCATTTTTATCACAATATACATCTGAGTAGTTTAGGGTTAAAGGCCTAAACAAGTGCTCAACAGAGGCAACTTGGTGATGCTGGGGTTTTAATTTGGAACCTTCTGAACCACAGTCCAACGCTTTAACCATTGAACGACCACTGCCTCTATGACAGGTCCAGGGGACATACTTCATCCAGGAATCTGCTTTTGGGGGTGTGTAACTGTGCGTTCACTCCCAACATGGCGAGAGCGCCAAAGCGGCCGGAAGTCATTAATTTTCAATGTGAGTCGGCGGTGAAGGGCAGCGCAGCGAGACCGGCGAAGGGAGTTGAAATCAGCTCAACTTTAGGGTAATGAGCTATGACGCTGTTGGGCGGCAACCAATTAAAAGGGAGGTCCTCCACTTGAGAGGATTCCGAGGAGAGCAGTCCTGTAACTTTTGTTCCATTGTTGATATACAATACTGTATAGTACAGCCTCATATTTTGCTTCCAAAGAGCCATTTTTGAAACATCAAAACATATCGAAATGTTCCCTGAGAATCACTTTCATACTGCATTCATAATGCAGCAAGGCGTTAAATCAGGTTTATAACTACACTGATCCTCAAAAGCAATGCTCTCCTGGTCTAAAATTTTCCTAAAAACAGAGTAACATGAAAAGGACTAAACAGGCCCAAAAGGATATAGCCATGCCGGGGTCTATTTTAGGAGTCTGCCTGAGAGAATCAGGTAAAGGGTTTTTGTAAAGGGTTTAGGGTATAAAAAAAACACTGCACCATGAACTAGTTAAACTATGACAGCTGTTCTAGAAATTTAAAACACTTCATACTAGGGTTAATTTTGTCAGCTATTTTAAATTGTGTACTTCCATGTAATTTGTGTCAGTGAAAAACCAAGCAAAGCAAGTTTACTTTTTTGTTTTGGCATTTTGTGCAAGATTTAGGGAAGACATAGCACCATAGGTTCCAAAAATGTTATCAATGAGGGCAGAAAAACGGGAGAAATGGGAAAGAGTTTCCACTAGGACAAAAGTAAACCACTCCTCACAGGGTCCCAAGGTAAAATATCAAACTTTACAACAAAAACTTAACTTCAAAAAAAAACTTTTTGCAGCCTGGTACAAAAATGGTTTTGGTCTCCAGCATATTTCCAGTTCACCATACAGGGGATGACTTTTTTTGTAACTCATCAGTTAAACTTACATCAATCAGCCACATCATTTTATGGCTTAATGTAACAGCTGCAGTGCAGGTGTCAAACTGCTAGCTATGAATTAAAATCTCACTACCTGCCGTCACGCAGATGAGGGCTATGTACTTTTGGAGTCTGGCTTCTTTCTCCTGTCTTCATAGTGAGCTTGTCCTGTAATTGTTGTATACCATAAAATGAAGCCTGATAAAGAATCATGGTTTCGATCTTTGATCGTAAGAGATGCATGTGTTCATACATGCTGAATTCTGAATATGATGCTACATTCACCTTAAACACACATGAATTGAAAATAAAATACATTGTCTAACTCTTATACACAAACAGCATGTATACATTTCCTCCACAGAGTTTCAGTATACTTTCTAGGCCATGGCTGATCCTGCAGGCTGGGAACAAAGCACTAATTATAACCTGCAGAAGAAAGGTGTCATGGCTCTGTCATAAACCCAGAGCTCTCCTGAAAATATGGATTATGGAAAAACATGTCCGGACAAGTGAAAAGAGGAGAGAGAAGATCAGCTCAAAAAGAAGATATTGCAAAACATCTTGTCCGGTGAAGAGACAAACGATAGAGGGAATGGAAGGAAGCAGATCATGCACTTCCAACCCAGGAAGAGAAAGTACATACACATACCACATGTAACAAAGACAGCTATCGTTTCAGGACCAACATTTTATCACAACAGATAGGTTAAATGAACTGGATTTGTCCTGCTGCATGAATAACACAATGGCTCATGGATCCTTTAACCCCCACCATTAATAAAACTCCCCACCCCCTTCATCTTCCTGCAGCAGGCCTGAGACTCACTCAGCAGGCATAATAAGATGGAAGCCCTCTCTGACCTTCATATTACCAATGTGACAGGAACCTAACCTGACCTTCAGCACTATATTACTAGGCTTGAAGGAAAGCTAATCAACATGATCAATGGTGGCAGAGTAAAACTGACGCGGTGCCACTTTATATTTCCGACACTGAAACCAATATAAAAACCTTATTAACTGTTATAGAAACCAGTCCAATACAATCTTCTTTAAATAAGTACTAACAAAAGTGTTAATACATGTGAATTCACTAGAGGCATTCTATCCATGTATTACAAGATCTAAGACCCTAAATATTTAAAAAAAAAAAAAAAAAACAGCCTTAGCATTTAAGGTACTATGTGAAACTGGTTGAATAAAGAAACCAATCATAATCTGTTGATAATAAATGGTGTTTACAGATGACAGCAGCAAAGAGTCTGCCTGAAGTGAAATATGAAGATGTTTTGGTTATAAAATGAGCAAAGTAAGGCGCGTACCCAAATAAAGCAGCACTGCGGTGTACATACTATTCTGAAGCTGGTTTTATAATGGAACATTATACTATTATTCACTGCACAATCAAGATTCTGTGATTATATATACTGTACAGTCATGGCCAAAAGTTTTGAGAATGACACAAATATTAGTTTTTACAAAGTTTGCTGCTAAACTGCTTTTAGATATTTGTTTCAGTTGTCAGAATTTGCAGTGTTGGCCTTTCTTTTTCAGGACCTCTGCAATTCGACTGGGCTGCTCTCAATCAACTTCTGGGTCAAATCCTGACTGATAGCAACCCATTCTTTCATAATCACTTCTTGTAGTTTGTCAGAATTAGTGGGTTTTTGTTTGTCCACCTGCCTCTTGAGGATTGACCACAAATTTTCAATGGGATTAAGATCTGGGGAGTTTCCAGGCCATGAACCCAAAGTTTCAACGTTTTGGTCCCCGAGCCACTTAGTTATCACTTTTGCCTTATGGCACGTGCTCCATCGTGCTGGAAAATGCATTGTTCTTCACCAAACTGTTGTTGGATTGTTGGAAGAAGTTGCTGTTGGAGGGTGTTTTGGTACCATTCTTTATTCATGGCTGTGTTTTTGGGCAAAATTGTGAGTGAGCCCACTCCCTTGGATGAGAAGCAACCGCACACATGAATGGTCTCAGGATGCTTTACTGTTGGCATGACACAGGACTGATGGTAGCGTCACCTTTTCTTCTCCGGACGGGACTTTTTCCAGATGCCCCGAACAATCGGAAAGAGGCTTCATCCGAGAATATGACTTTGCCCCAGTCCTCAGCAGTCCATTTGCCATACTTTTTGCAGAAGATCAATCTGTCCCTGATGTTTTTTTTTGGAGAGAAGTGGCTTCTTTGCTGCCCTTCTTGACACCAAGCCATCTTCCAAAAGTCTTCACCTCACTGTGCGTGCAGATGCGCTCACACCTGCCTGCTGCCATTCCTGAGCACGCTCTGCACTGGTGGGACTCCGATCCCGCAGCTGAATCCTCTTTAGAAGAATCCTGGCGCTTGCTAGACTTTCTTGGATGCCCTGAAGCCTTCTTAACAAGAATTGAACCTCTTTCCTTCAAGTTCTTGATGATCCTATAAATTGTTGATTTAGGTGCAATCTTAGTAGCCACAATATCCTTGCCTGTGAAGCCATTTTTATGCAACGCAATGATGGCTGCACGCGTTTCTTTGCAGGTCACAATGGTTAACAATGAAAGAACAATGATTTCAAGCATCACCCTCCTTTTAACATGTCAAGTCTGCCATTCTAACATAATGACATAATGATCTCCAGCCCTGTGCTTGTCAACATTCTCACCCGAGTTAACAAGACGATTACTGAAATGATCTCAGCAGGTTCTTCAATGACAGCAGTGAAATGCAGTGGAAAGTTTTTT
Organism: Clarias magur; assembly: GCA_013621035.1. Lineage (NCBI taxonomy): Eukaryota > Metazoa > Chordata > Actinopteri > Siluriformes > Clariidae > Clarias > Clarias magur. The sequence goes on from QNUK01000337.1 coordinate 338,838, forward strand.
TTCGGGATTAAATTGATTTTCATGGCAAAGAACTATGCAATTCATCTGATCACTCCTTCTAATATTCTGGAGTATATGCAAATTGCTATTATAAAAACTTAAGCAGCAACTTTTCCTATTTCCAATATTTATGTAATTCTCAAAACTTTTGGCCACGACTGTGTATACAGTCAAGGCCGAAATTATTCATATCCCTGGCAAATTCTGACTTATCTTTGATTAGAAATGACACAGGCGGGTGGTGCTGTAACCTCTCGCAGCCGGAGGTCTAGAGAGAGCTGATTGGCCGAGCTCTCTCAGAGGGGAGGGATGAGAGGTACATAGTGCTCCGGCATTAATCACGGCTCTACAGCCAGTCAGGGGCGTCTGTGAGCTCGCGCAGCGGAGGGAGCAGATAGCGCTGTCCTCCGAGTGTGTTACGCCGCCCCCAACGGTGCGCGAGCGAGCAGTTCGAAAAGATGCGGTCGGCTGGCGTCACGTGGTTCGGAGGAAACACGTGATAGTCTTCGACCCTCCCGGCTGAGTGGTAGTAGTAGCCTTAATGTGGGAGCCCCCTAGTGACGAGGAGGAATTGGACACGACTAAATTAGGGGAGAAAATCGGGGAAAAATCCAAAAAAATAAAATAAAATAAAGAAATGACACAGGCATCTCGCAGAAGATAATAAGATGATGTACAATACGCATCATTGTGAAAAAATTATTATTCGTAATTTATTTACATTTGAGCAAAAGTGGCAATTAAATTTTTATCTGACCATAAAACAGAAGACCAGAAGTCTTCGTCTTACCTCTCTCAGACTTCTGGTCTTCTTTTTAATGGTCAGATGGTGTTTAATGGTGTTGAATTGTTTGGCCACGATGATGTAGCCTTCATTTTGCATAAGAAATAGAAGCCTTCAACCCTAAGAACACAATTGCCACTGTCAAACATGGTGGTGGGAACCTATTTTTCAGCCGGTGGACCAGGGAACCTACTCACAGTAAACGGCACCATGAAAAGGAGCAATACATCAAAATTCTCAACAACATCAGAAAGTCTGCAGATAAACTTGACCTTCGGCACCAGTGGACATTTCCGCACGACAACAACCCGAAACACACAGCAAAAGAGGTGAAGAAATGGTTAGCAGACAAAAACATTTCCAATTGAAAAATCCAATTGAGAATCTGTGGAGGGAGCTAAAGATCAGGGTGATAGCAAGGAGACCCTCCAACCTGAAAGAGTTGAAGCTCATTGCTAAAAATGTATGGGCAAAAATATCAGTGGAGATCTGCAAAAATCTGGTCAGCAATTATAGAAAGTGTTTGATTGCTGCAATAGCCAATAAAGGCTTTTCTATTGATTATTGAGCTTCATTAGGCCTGTGAGTGTATATGTGGATCCCCTAGACTCCATTTTTGCCTTCATATCTGAATCCCTAATTCTTCTTGCATATATTCAACAAATTGCTGGAATTGCTGGAAACATTCTTTAGAGATTTTAGTCCAAATTGACATAACAGCATCACGCAGCTGCTGCAGAATTGTCTGCCACATCCATGTTGCAAATCTCCTGTTCCGCTGCATCCCAAAGGTGCTCCATTGGATTGAGATCTGGTGACTGTGGGGGCCATTTGAGTACTGTGAGATCATTGTCATGTTCAAGAAACCAGTGTGAGATGATTTTAGGGGCATGTGACCTGTAGACTTAGCTTCCTGTTCTTAACTGACACAAGTGGCATCCAGTGTGATCTTCTGGCATCCCAGTAGATCAGTAGTTTCAGAAATACTAAGACCAGGCTATGGGGCACCAACAAACATGCCATTCAAAGTGACACCTTTCTTCCCCATTCAGTTTGATCTTCAGCAGAGTGTCTAATCCATGTCTGCATTGAGTTGGCATGTGATTGGCTGATTAGATATTTGCATTAAGGAGTGGTTGATCTATACCATAACATTGTATATTTATAGTTATATTAAAGATATTGAAATTGTGACAGAACTAATTTAATTATGACAAATTACAACAAAAATGTGTCAAATAAAAAGATTATGTTTTATATTTTCAATTCTTCAAAGCATACACATTTTGCTTTGATGACAGCTTTGCACACTCTTGGCAGTTTCTCAGTCAGCCGCATGAGGTTGTCACCTGGAATGGTTTTTCAACAATCTTGAAGGATTTCTGGCAGAGAGCAAAGAAAAGTTGGCTGCTTTTCTTCGCTCTCCAGAGAAACTCATCCAAAACCATCTCAACTGGCTTTAGAACGGGTTATTGTGGAGGCCAGGTCATCTGATACAGACCTAAATCACTCTCTTTCTTGAACAAACAGCTCTAACATAACCTAGTGGTGTGTTTGGGGTCATTGTCCTGTGGGTGATGGTCTCCCTAAGTGCACACCAGATAGAATGGCACGTTGCTGCAAAATGTTGTGGTAGCCATGCTGGTTAAATGCCCCCTCAATTTTAACCAACAGTGCCACCAGCAAAGCAACCCCACACCATCACACCTCCTTCTCCTTTCATTCAGGAATAATCTGTTCACCCTTTATACAGCTAACAAAGACAGGACAATTATAACCAAAAATCTTAAACTTAATAGGGCTATTATCTGTACCTAGCCTTCCTCGGCACAAGATAACCGATGGTCTAAAGAATAGTTTTCATTGCCATTAAGAAGACAAGAATTGTCTCAAATTAATTCTTGCACATGAGCACCTGTGAAAGGAAAAGCATTTCAGGTTTACCTCTGAAATTGAATGAGAGAATGCCACGAGTGTGCCAACCTTCATTAAAGCTAATTATAGTTTCTTTGGAATACTTTGGATCTAAAATATATCCTGAAATTTTGCAGCTTATTTTTTAGAATTGGTGACATTATTCCCCAGAATTATAAAGCAAGTCTAAGATGATCGGTCAGGAACACACTTTCACAAGCAGGACATCTGACATATTTACCTAAAAGAAAAAAACATTTTCCAGCACAATTTCAAGTTTAAATTCAGATATCTTAAATTTACAATACCAAAAATACATTCATTTCGCAAACCCAGCTCTGGTCTTTGCAATGTGTTAGAGTATATGATCTCAGGTATGTTTTCTCTGGTGTTTGATCTTCCATGTTCTGCTAGTATTGGCTATACAGTGATACACGTCAGTGATCAGATAATGCTCAGAAGATTCACCAGGGCAGTCAGCAACATAACACTGTACCAGCTTTAGAACATTTAACAATTCATACACGGACATGCACTATATGCCTCTGTTTGACAAAAGACAGATGATGAATAAAACTAATAACATATTAATTATTGGGACTTATACAGTGGCCAACAAATGAAAAGCACTTTAATAAATGAGAAAATGCAAAGACAAAACGCATTATAACTATAAAATCAAAACTTGAAATGAAAGCTGAAAAGTTCGGTCTTTGCTGAACAATGCATGTCTGTTGCTGATTGGCTAAAGCGCCTGTCAGTCTGAAAGATCATGATATTTATATACAGATATAAATATTTATTCATAGTAAATGTTTTTGAGAATATTTGTATAGCAATCATTTTGATACGCTGTCAACTTTGCACAAAAGCCATATAAATATGCAAATAATGAATGGTGAAATTCTGCCTAAAGGAAGCCAGGTTGCTAAGCTAACTAGACTGAAATAGTGCAATTCCTGTTCCTTATAAAAGTCCTAATCCCTGTCCAATCAGCAGTAAAGAGCTACCATTTTCACTTTGGGTTACCCAGTTTGGTGATGTATTTTCTGATTCGCTACCAAGTTCTTTCCTAATTACTCAGTTTTGCATGCAGGGCCACCATAAAATTGCTATTCAAAGCATTATACCAACTGCTGTATAAAATATGATGAGAAAGATCTGCGTTTCTACAGCCATGCAGAAATAATGCTTGTTTTGCACAACTGAATCATTTTCATATATATACTGAATAAAATACACTGCACAGTACTGTATGTGTTAGGCTTACTGCACATTACATGATTTTAGCTCCGATGTCCCAGTTACTGGCTAATTACGGTGCTCGGTGACTACCTGCATCTCTGTGCACTTTCTATGCAGATGATCATGCGGTGCAAACGATTGCGCAATGCCGTGTTCTCAGCTTACGAGCAAACCACAAGGTTCAGTGATGTTTGATTTCCTAAGAGATTAATAACTTTGTGTGAGACCCTCTGCGATTAGCTGCAAATGCAACCACTGAGCATCTGAGAGGAAATCAAATTCCCTTTGAGCTCATGTTCAGCAGATTGCTGATTCCAGTTTAGCATACATCTATTAGTATAGAGAGTAGCACAAAAAAAACACTGCATAATTCCTGGATGTGCAAAAACACAAGAGAAACAGCGCATGTGGTACATGCTCGTCCCGACGAAAAACGCTGTTTTTCTTGTTCATACATAAAGGCTGAAAACAGAGTTTCTATCTATCTTCACCCTGGATGGAATTTTCCAAAAATAAAATTGTCAGACATTTTATTGAAACTAACTGAAATGTTTTCTGGAAGCGTGCTAGGCTTTACTACTCTGATGGCCTGCACCCTAGCAGAGTTGGAGCTGCAGTCCTCTCTGACAACATTTCCAGGACACTACAAACCATCTGACTGGCGGTAAGTCATATCTTAGATTTCAATTATAATAGCCACATTACAACTCACTATACTGATAGATGCGCACACATTGCTCGTCCTATAGAAACTGTGTCTGTTACCCAAATAGTGAGAACAAAGAATAAACACGTTAAAAGCTCTCGAAATAACCTAAAAACCATAAAATCAGAAAAAGGCCAAATAAGTAACAAAAATCTACTTCTAAAGTTTGGGCTTCTCAACATTAGATCCCTTGTGCCTAAAGCACTTATTGTTAATGAAATTATCTCAGATTATTGTCTTGATGCACTCTGACTTACTGAAACCTGGCTTAGACCAAATGAATATATTGGTCTGAATGAGTCTACACCGTCAGGATATTTCTCTAAGCATAACAGCATCTAATGTTCCAATCCAGCCTATCTACATTTAGGTTTTCAATGCTTTACAGGTATAGATCAGGAAGAGCTGTACAAATGTATCACCATGGCTAAATCAACAAGCCATGCAATGTGCTTGTTAGATCCAATCCCAACTAGATTCTTAAAAGTAGTGATACATACAGCTGGAGAGACGCTTCTAAACATTATACATTCCTCTCTATATTAAGGTCATGACCCTAAATCTTTCAAGTTGGCAGTTATTTAGCCTCTTTTAAAAAGATCTCATTTAGGCCCGAATGAAATAACAAATTTCAAACCTTCCTTTTATATATAACCTTCCGATTTCAAACCTTCCGTTTATATAAAAAATATTAGAAAAGGTGGTGTGAGCTCAAATATGCACCTTCTTGCAAGAAAACAATATCCTTACAGAAACTGCACTAGTTAAAATCACGAATTATTTGTTTTTATCTTCGGACCAAGGCTGCATCTCGATACTAGTCATACTTGATCTTAGTGCTGCATTCGACACTATAAATCATTATATTCTCATAGATCACTTACAAATTCACATTGGTATTCAGGGACAGGCATTAAAATGGTTTAGATCCTACCTGCCTGATATGATTATATAACCCTAATACTATCATTGCTCATCGGGGCTCAGACACCAGTATAAAGGTAGACTCAAGACACATCTCTTTAATCTGGCATACGCATAATTCATTCCATAGCCTTGTACTCCAGTACATCTAAATGCACACTCCTATCTAGTGCTGCTAATATCCTGAAAGGCATCTATGCTAATTTTTCCACCTGTTCTTCCTTTCTCTACCCATCCCAGATTGTGCCAGCTCCAGTAGGCAGAGGCCAACTCTGCGAGGACCATGAGGCATTCAGAGAAAGACTATCTGGAGCTGGATTCTGCTTCATGATGGTTTGGATCTACACATGCTGCTATTGAGCGCCTAGTGATCCAGACCCCGCTCTGACCTCTGCACCTGCTGACTCATCCCTGTGGTCAACTGGACTCCATGATAACTTGAACAACTTCTGTTATACTTCCAGCAGCCTAACACACATGATGTCGTTATATAATTCCTGTTATCTGTTATCACCCAAATAAGGATGGGTTCCCTGTTGAGTCTGGTTCCTCTCAAGGTGTCGTCCTCGGCTTGCTCATCAGGAACAATCTCACAATCTCATTATTATCTAAACACATTTTTCTCACTCATACACACTTCCATAAAATTTCTTTTCATTTTGTAAAGCTGCTTTGAGACAATGACCATTGTTAAAAGGGCTATATAAATAAAAATTGAATTAATTGAATTGAATGGCCAAAACCCAATTAACAATTTTGGTGTTAAGTTCCCTACATGACGATGGGAAAACGCTAAACAAATGCCACTAAAACAATGTTGCCAAAACAATCCTAATACCAAAAAGATTTTTTTACCAAAAAAGATATTTGAGCGCCCGTGGCTGAGGTGTGAGCACTGTGTTTCCCACTGGACCATTCAGGAATGTACCATTGACGCTTGTAAGCGCATGTACTGCACATAACAATGTGCGATACAAACACTATTACAGTAGAGTAATTTTGGTGCTAAAATGCACCTCACTGTAATATGTCTGAAAGAAAATGAAACCGAGAGGTAACATTACAACACTTAGCGATGCATGACATGAGAAGCTGTTGTGTCCATCCCAATCTCCAAATGGAATTCTAAACCTGGATAAAAATCAGCATAAAAACTTCAAACAAAGGTTACAATTTTGTTGTTTTGTGGTTGTATATGTTTTTGTGTTGTTTACTCATCATTTCATTAAATCATTAAAACTTTCAAAAACACCATTGTCCTGACATGTACTAGGAGAGTCCTGGCGGCTTGCCTGTTGTTGCTTGCACAAACTAAATCAAATTATATGTGGTTCATAAATCCTTTTTAACACAAATTTCTGTGTTTCCCTACCAATGGAAACTACTAATTGTGAACACTAGAGTTAATGCAAGAGATGGCGCTGCTGTACTTAATCAAAGCTACCGTCTGGTTTATACGGCTACAAGACACAGAGAGTCAAATTCCTTTATATCTGCATATTATGTGAATGCCGCCACTAAAATCAAGGACACTGCAGAAGTAATGAGAAAACTTCCTGCTTCTAAGTCTTAAATATCACATGAGTGTGCACGATATAGGGGACAGATTGGAATAGTGTTTGGAAACAGTCCTTTCTTAGGCCAACTCATTACATACTCTCCCTCAAATACAGTTATTATGCTTTGTTCTCCTTATCGCGCTGCTTTGAGATGATAAGGATCATTCTTGGTAATATTACTATGAAAACCAAGAAGAGGAGTCACACCTCACCACCTCGACTAAGCAGTGTTTGGCTTCACGCATTGATGACAACAAGATTTCTCGGAATAGCAGGGACACTCACACATTAACCCCTCCCTGCGTGGCAACATGAATACACTTTAGAATACTGACATGTTCACCAGCCCTACTGTTTTCTCACATCATAAAATATCTGCGCTCCATCGGCCTGAAAATAAAACGATCGTCTTGTACCAGATGATAAATGGTGTCTGCCTTCAGCATTATTTAGGATGCAGCTGAGCATCATTCTGCAAACAGTACAGCATCCCCAGAAATAGCCCAGCTGACCCTGTATTGCTGTGAATGCACTAAAAAGGAGGGCATAACACTAGAAGAACTGCAAACACACTCAAACACACACACACAAACACACACGCACACACAAACACACACACACACAGAATTCCGATCAATTAAAAGGCAGGGGCCGGCTGATCCCTTCCGACTTGAATCAGCAAAATTAGAGGACAGCACCAGCTCTTCAAGACTGTCAAAAAGACCTCTTGCTAATGAAGACCTGAGACAGCTATAAAGACACAGAGACTAAACAAAGCGTATACATGCTTATGAGAATGAAAAGAGAAAGAGAGAAAAAAACCTAATGCATATGTATTTAAATAGACGTGTGTGCGTGTGTGTGTGTGTGTGTGTGTGTGTGTGTGTGTATATATATACACACACACACACACACACACTTACACATTTTATATATAAATATATATGTAACTATGTCAAATACATACATAGAGAAAAAGCAAATCAAACAGCTGTGTGTCCTTGTTCTGCAAACTGGAGCTCTGAGTCAGCGAATTCTTCTCCCCTGCCCCCATGCAGAGGCGTTCATGCCTGAACAGAATGCAGTGATGCTTCACCAACAGCTATACCCGAAGGTTCAAACACACCACCCAAACATAAATACACTATGCACTCTGTAGAGAAATTAAAGCATTTAAAAGAAAGTAACAGATAAACATTCCTTGTCAACCCATACTGTCCCTCCTCAGGAGGAAGCTGATCCTGTCTGGTGCAGCCTTAGCATGTTAAGAAAACCCTCTGTGTCACTGTCCAAATAGTTCAAAGGATTAAACACAATTTCACATTCTTCAGACATAGAAAGGCATATTAACAATTCATGAGAAGTGTTCAAGTCAAACTGGTGAATGAAGGTGTCAAATGCAGACATTTGCAGAAGACTTTAAGCACAGTATGGTCATGAGACTCTTAGCTGCAGTAAAACAAACAGTGCAATGAAATAGCACAAAATAACATTTTAAAGATGACTGCATGGCATGAATGTAAATCCAGCAGTAAAAAGCTACAGTATTTGTTCCCTGGTTAGGCTGATAGTGGATTCAGGCTACATGAATTCACCCTTTCAGAAATAACTTGAGCGTTGACTTGAACACCCCTAGTATTTATTTCATTTCATTTATTCCAAAGCCACCAGGCCAGGGCGCTGGCACAAGCAGACACCACAGCAGCAGTCTAGTTTTCATTATGCATAGTTGCCAGCCTGATAAGTAAAAGCAAGAGAAAGAAAATTTACTGCAAAGCAAATTTTCACTTGGAATCTGTATGTCTGTGTGTGTGTGTGTGTGTGTGTGTGTGTGTGTGTGTGTGTGTGTGTGTGTGTGTGTGTGTAAACTGTGTTGCAATGTACCCTGATGCATTTTTTGACAAAAAATCTTTTTAAAACAGTACACAAAATGATGCCAAAAGAAAGCATCATCATGCTGACTACACATATTAATTCAACAATAAAAAAAATGGATTAGCACTTTTTGTTAGGACATTACAGGTACAAGTACTACGTACTTGGGTATTTGCCAATATTGAGTACCGATAACAGTACCTGCCGCTTTTGGGAATGCCCCACATCTTAGGTATATCCTCAAATGCAACCTCTCTTGGTTTACTAGTGCATGAACCCTAATCTTCTTTGCATGTAGAGATTAAGGCTAAATTGTCCTGCAACAGCTTTCGAAGCACTTAATTTTCATGTTTTTTTTTCTCTTTTTATGAATGTGACCTGTCAGATTGCACATGTTAGAGGTCAGTAGGTGAAACAGATAATTTTTTTTTAATTTTGGCAAAAATATGTTAATAATAATATTATCTTCCTGAGCACTTTAATGAGCACTATCCAAGCTGGTTACTCCAGTTGTGACAGGAAAAAATGCATTTTTGGGCACTATAAAACCACACTGCTGGTGAAATTATTTTTAGGGCTAGTAGGGAAATCCTGGTGTTAAAATGAGTCTTCCTCACTATGGCACCAAATCCTTATTTACAATTCCTTACACTTACACTGTCTATATTTAATCTTCATTATAAGTCATTAATTCTATAAACCTATAACTCGTGACAACATGACAGCTTGCTGCTTGAACTGTTTAACATAGGATGCTGTGAAGTTATGGGCTGCAAACATATTTGAACTGTGCAAAGTTTTATTTAAAAAAAGACTGCATTATAAATTTCCACATTTGCTTTATTTACACAGTCTCTCTGTCCACATTATTGTCTTTTTTTGTTTAGTTTTTCTATCGTTTTCCTCTTGTTAACCCAGATTAGACTGTTTGCTGACATTTCCTATAATACATTTTGCCTGTCTATACAAGGTTTTGTGTAATAGGAACTAAAACGGTGATGAGGACACCAAATGATCTTGTGATTCTAGTCTCTGTTATTTCCAATCGGAATTTTAAGTTGTCAAAAAGTCGTGATTATGTTAATTTGCCAACATCATGGACATTGGGACAACGTTGGTATTAGGATGTTTTTGAAAGTTAGAATGATGAGGAGCGTTCAAGTCAAACCGGGACTTGTGATGACATTTATGGTGATTGAGGGAGTAAAAGTGATTGACTTTAGCACAGTATAGTGACGAGACTCTTAGCTGCAGTAAAACATTTGAATGGTGCAAACTTTTTAAAGATGGCTGTATGTCCGTGAATGACGATCCCGGCCGAGGTGGCGCAAAGCTCAATGCAGCCATTCCCTAGAACATCTGGCAAAAATACACGGATAACACGGTGGATAATGTGTGTGTACCGGGGAATTATATAGTGAATAAAGGGAGTTTTTCACTCACGTTTTTAAAAAAATAATGAACTGCATTCCAACATGAGCAAACACCTTCATATGGTAAAACTACTATAGGGATTCAATCAAAACACATACATAAGCAATATATTGTAATCTGGATGTAAATCCAGCAGTAAAAATCTACAGCATTCATTCATTCATTCATTGTGAGTAACAACTTTATCCTGGTCAGTGTTACAGTGGACTCTGGCTGTGTGAATTCACCCTTTCAGGAGTAAAATAATACTCAGGACCAAACTAGAAAGCTAGAGGTTAGATTTGATTCGTACAGAAATCAGCAAAGTGAAAATAAATTCTTCATCATGTGTGGTTTAAGAGTTTACAATATTCCACGCAGTTCTTCACATAAAGACAGAATAGGAGTCTCTTCATGTGCATGTGACTCCAATTTTTCGACATGAGTATTTCGAGAACCCAGACCATGTCCTTAACTGAACTATTATTATGTAAGAATAACAGCTTGATGGGATAGACAGCCGGAAAAAAATAATCAATGTCGTGGAGGTGTTGCCTGATGCAAGGGATACTTATTGTTAATACCCCTAAATTTGTCTAATACCAGCACATTACAAAGTGTTTTATCACTTTTATTTTACCGGGACTTGTGATGAAATTTATGGTGATTGAGGGAGTAAAAGTGATTGACATTTGTCACTTCATACTTGGGAACTGTGTAGTTTTGCATTTAATGTCGTGGAACAGCCGCAAAACAAGTTAGTTCCTGTTACGCTACAGAAGCATGTAAAAAGTTGTTCCCACATCAGCCTCTTTTTTTTGTCCCTTTTTCTTAAACTTAATAAAAATAACATTTAAGAAGACAGAAATCACAGAAAGTCTTGTCTTGTCAGATGTCTAAGTCTTACTGAATTTTACAAAGTGATGACATCAGAGACTTCACCGTAAATATGTATCAAAAGACAAAGATGTGGCAAAATTTATATCTTAGCAAGTGAGATTATCTTAAATACAGGAAAAGCAGGTGTGTCAGTATTCAGGGGTCTTGCTCGACAAGACAAACCAAAACTCATCCCGTGGCTCATGACTTTCATCTCTATGTTGCTAAGCTTAAATATTACTACACATGTGGCGTTGTAAAGCAAAAAGGACACATAGTCCCTGGTGAAGTCCCCAAACCCCCATGGCCTCAGGATATCCATGCTGGAGTGAATGAAGATATGTGTGTGTATGTGTGCGCGTGTGTGTGTGTGTGTGTAGTTCAGTTAATGAGCTCATGAGCAAAGGATCTATCCGGAGGCTCTTTAAATAGCCGCACACACAAAGAGGACAAGCACAATATGCAGTCGTTTCCCTGTATGACATCACTGTGTGTCCAGTGGCTGCTTCCTGACTCTGCCCTGGCGAGCTTCCACAGGAAACGGGCACACAAATACATCCAAACCCTCGTGGACACACTTTATCCTGAACTTTACTTCAGGCTGAAAAGTAGATTTGCCACAGATGTCCTGTCAGCTCGCATCCATAATTATGTATTTTATAAAGAAATGACAGGTTTTAAAAAAATCTTACTATCAAAAAACCCACTGAAAAACATCTCAATTAACTAACTCAGTTAAGTTTAACTACAAAAGACACAACTTTAGCAAATCTTGTTAGAAGGAAATCAGTTAGAGACAGTAGAGAAGCTTTTACTCTGGTCTCTATTTCAAATTTCGAAACATGTAGAATTAAACTTTACCTACAAAGCAAACAACTTTTAAATAAATGTGAACTTTAATCACCTACACTGTGGAGGTAAAGTAAGGAACTCTGTGATAGAAAAAAACAACAATAACACTGTTAACCGTTTTTCGCTCTCTGATTAACGAACAGCAAGTGTATTTGGCTGATGATGAAAGAAGTACAACATAGTTTAAACAAGTCGTAAGATACTCAATGTTACAAATTTCTATTTCTTTGTATTAATAAGTTAGGCAGAGAGTTCTGTCGTACAGAAGGAAGGCAGATATGTACGTGGGCTTCACCCTGAAATAATAATATCACTTCTTTTAATAAGATCAGCCCCTTTCTAACTATTTTTACAACTCTTTACTAAACTGAACTTATACTAGTGGATCCTATATGTGGACTGTATGATCAAATACATGACACCTGAAGCTACTGTAGCTCTGTTCACTGAGGACAGATGTTAACCCCAGGTACGATCCGTCCTTCTATCTTGATTTAGCTTCAAAACACTGCGAACAGCTAGCTGGATTTAGGTTAAGGCTGTAACTTCTAATTTCACACACAAACCAGTCGGTTTATGATATCATGCCATTTTGTGTTTTGTCTGATCTAAGGTGGGTCAAACGTTTCCCAGAGGTTCCCCAACACACAACTGCAGAAAAACACATGTCACTGCACTGAGATGAAGCTGACTCACACACTCATAGTCTATACCGCTTTATCCTGTACACAGGGTAACTGGGAGCATGGAGTCTATCCCAGGAGACACAATGGATGGAGTGGATGGGGTGCCAATCCATCGCAAGACACACACACACAGTACAGTACACACATACCCACACGCTCATTCACACACTACAGGCATGCCAATTTGCCTAATCTGAATGTCTTTGGACTGTGGGAGGAAACCCACCAAGCACAGAGGGAACATGCAAAATCCATGCACACAGACACTGAAGTGGGAATCGAAGCCAGACCTTGGAGGTGCAAGGTGACCGTGCTAGCTAACCACTGAGGCAGTGAGATGAAGCTGCAAAGAAATAAACATTCGACATGTGGTTTTTTTTTTTTTTTTTTTTTACCCCAGTCCAGGAAGTCCAAGATGTTTTTCTCCCGTCTGAGGGGAGAGTTGCCGCACTCGTCGTAGAGACAGACGAGGACATCGAGCAGGGTCTCCACGCTGAGACACTGTCCCCCTGAGCGCGCAGGGCCGGTCAGCAGCAGCTCCTCCAGCGCCTTTAAACGCACCTCTCCAGACATGACGCACCGCCGCTCCGGGTTTAGTATCCGATTTCTAACTTCGACTGGAGTACACGAGTGGCACCTTTACGTAACCTCAGCATTTAAGAGCTGAGAAGACTTAACAGGTCAGTCATGATTCGGAACACACACACACACACACACAATGATGTAACGCCGGTGTGACACATGATATCATGTTCCCGTCATCCGGACACATCCAGGAGAGGAGATCAGACTCGAGTGTCTTCTGTCCTTTCTAATCTACAATCCTCTGGATCCTTTCTATTAAAGCTACCGCCTCAGTTACATGGTTTAGTGTAAATGTGTATGTACGAGCTCACACACACACACACACGCGCACACAGATAAAAAAGCTATGCATCAGTCCGGGATCTGCAATGCTACAAAAACGCGCGCGCCCCTCCTCTGCGACCCGAGATCCCATAACAGCCTGGTTTAGCTCCTGCGCTCTTTAAACTCCAAAGGAATTGTTTTATTTATTCCCAAGAAATCCAACGCAACCCTGCTACAAACAGCTCCATTGCAAACACGTCCCTGTGTGTGATCTCTGTCCCTCTCTCTCTCTCTCTCTCCGTAGCGTCACTGCTGCAGGCTGGAATCAGCAGCATCACGCCGCACGTCATCATCGTGTCGCTGCCTTTACCTTATGACGTGTTTTTTTTGGTGGCGGTTCCAAAAATAATCGTGGGTTATTATTGATGGCTCAGACGCCAGGTAAATAGATGGAAAAAAAAAACTTCTAAAACATATAGTTAATTAAAGGCAAAATTCTTCATTCATAAACAAATATTTCAAAAAACCCACATGTCTGTATAATGGAAATGAACTAATTTCTTAAATCTCTTAAATTAATTAGATTTAATAAAAAGAAAAAAAAACAGATTTCTACAATTCTGTGATATTTTTTTAATTGAAGACGATATGTCTTTTGGTAATATCTCTCACACCTTTAATTACTCATTACTATACTCTTGGGTCTTTTCCCCTTTATTTTGTACTCTCATATTATTAATACTTTACTGTCCTTGAGTGTTAAGTGCTTTGTTCCAGGACCTAACAGGGGCAACCTGGTTGGGTGTGGGGTTTGAACCTGGGACCTTTTAAACCCTAGTCCACTGCCTTAACTAAGCTACCTTCATACTATACTGCTTTTTCCTGTATACAAGGTCATTTCATTTCAATTCAATTGTATTTGTATAGATCTTTTAACAATTGTCATTGTTGCAAAGCAGCTCTACACAATCAAAATAATTATAATAAGTTTGTATGAAATGTGAATGTGTATGAATCAAAATGATTAGATTGTCCCTTATGAGCAAGCCAAGGGCAACAGTGGCAAGGAAACCTCCCTGAGATGACAATAGCAAGAAACCTGGAGAAGAACCAACGGGGAACCCATCCTCATTTGGGTGATGACGGATAGAAAGGACTGATCTGCAGTCATACTGTGTGTTAGGCAGCTGGATGTTCAATGATAACAGTTGATGTCTTTAAGTAAATATGAATTCTGCAGTCACAATCCCTCAGACAACAGCTGTCTGCATCAGCCGAGGCCAGGGCTTTCTTCATGGTAAAGTGGAACTGTCCTCATTCACCACACACACATCACAAACAGACCACACAGGGCCTTCATTTGACGAAACCAGAAGCTGGGCACCAGGACGAGTCAGATAGGTCCAGAGGGCAGAGGGGGTCTGGATCACTGGCAGCTCAGAAGCGACATGTTTAGCTTAAGGAGACTTAAGGCACGAGGCAGGGTGCAACCTGGACAATGTGCTAATCCATCTCAGGGTACTTATTCACACACTATGGGCACGCCAAATAGCTCAATCTGCATGTCTTTGGACTACTGGAGGAAACCGAAGTACCCAGAGAAAACCCTCCAAGCACAAGGTGAGCATGCTCTCTCATGCCCACAGACATGAAGCAGAGATTTGAGACTCACGAGGTGCACGACAAAGGTCGACGACGAGATATATATCGTAATTTTATATAAAACAGCTGATATCAAATGGTGAGGCTTGGCCAGGGTGTGTTAATGTTGTCTGGGAACTCAAGTGTCCTCAAACACTGGGCCCTGACTGAACTCAACCCCACTGAAACAGCAAAGGCTTAATTGTTTTTTTGTCAACATTATGGCTCAATAATGTATATATAGTATCAAAGCATGCTGCATAACACAGCAACATCAAAATCATTGTTAGTGATTATTTTAATGACTAGAGAAACACTACTGCCATCTTCTGGCTGCAGTTAGCTAATTAATACATTTACATTTACATTTTACATTTAGGTACTCGGCAGATGCTCTTATCCAGAGCAACCTACAAAGAATGCTTTAAAGTTTACATCACTGGATAGATACTTACACTGTGTTACTGGGTTAATAACTAAGTGCCATTAGTCAAACATAATTAGGAAGATGATTTTTTTTTTCTTAATTGTGCAGGGCGTGATGTGAATAGAGCAGAGAAGTTAGTGGGTGCTGTGCCATTTTTAGCTTTGTAGGTAAGCATCAGGGTTTTGTATTTGATGCGGGCAGCTACAGTAAGCCAGTGCAGGGAGCGGAGGACGTGCTGCTGCATTCTGGATCAGTTGCAGAGGACGAATCATGGACAGAGGCAGATCTGCCAGAAGTGAGTTGCAGTAGTCCAGTCTTGAGATAACAAGGGACTGAACAAGCACCTGAGTAACCTGTGAAGAAAGAAATAGGCGTATTCTTCTGATATTGTTAAGAAGATATCTACAAGAGCGAGTAAGGTTAGCGATGTGTGGGGAAAATGACAGATGATTGTCCACGGTTACCCCACTGTGGGCAGTGGCTGAAGGAGTGATTTGATTGTTGTCCAGGGATATCACAAGGTCTTGACCTGGGGATGATTCACCAGGGATGAACAACAGTTCCGTTTTACTCAGATTGAGCTTCAGCTGATGAGCTGCCATCCAGGATGAGATGTCTGCCACACATGCTGAAATCCGGGGGGAAACCTGAATGTCAGAGGGAGAAAAGGAGAGAATAAGTTGGGTATTATCTGCATAACAATGGTATGAAAATCTATGCAATGATATGACCCTACCAAGAGACCGGGAATAGAGGGAGAACAGAAGAGGACCAAGTACTGAGCCCTGAGGGACACCAGTAGAGAGTCTGCGTGGGGCAGATGTGGATCACTTACATGTCCCCTTTTACGACCTATCTTCTAGGTAAGAAGCAAACCATTGCCATGCTGTTCCACAGATTCCAAGTCTTGTAAGAATAGATAATAGAATCTTGTGGTTCACTGTGTCAAATGCAGCCGACAGGTCCAGGAGGATCAGGACAGATGACGGTTTAGCAGATCTAGCAGCATGGAGCTTCTCAGTGACTGACAGAAGGGCAGCCTCTGTGGAATGTGCCAGATTGGTTGGGATCATTAAGGTTGTTCTGTGAGAGATAAAGAGACATTTGGTTATAAATAGTCCTTTCAAGAATTTTGGAAATAAAAGAGAGAAGCGATACCGGGTGATACTTCTGATGGGTCAAGGCAGGGTTTCTTGAGGAACATACAAACATTTAAACATACAAAAAAGCAGATGTGTGATCCTCTGATGCAGTGCACAATGTTTGTTATAATAAATAACTTCCGATATGCATACATTGCTTTTGCAATTTTCTATAAAAGAAATATCAGTATATCAGAATTCACACAGTTATAGGAAATCTGATATACTGATATTTCAGGACAGGACTGAAACTGTTTGAAAATACTTCTTGCTTTTAATAATAGATATATCTAATAGATAGATATGCCAAGCATATGATTTTTTTTACAGTAATCTCTCTCTCTCTTTCTCTTTCTGATTATTTATAGTACTTATCCTCTACAAAAGCTTACCCCAGGAACTATGATGCAGCATAGTCATCAAATTTTTTTTTGGTCATCGAGTGGTTGATGTGTTCCCAGTGGTTGATGTGTAATTTCTCTGGTTTCCTCACACAGTCTGGTGTAGACTCCATAGAAACTTTCCTGTAGTCTATGATTTGCTGTGTGTGCTTGTGTACTTTTTATGTGCCCTACCTTATACCCTGAGATAGAACCCTGGCTCTCAGTGATCCTACACAGGATACATATACACAGTATGGAGATCTATTCATGAGGTCATTAAATGCATTCCCTTCAAACCATTTATGCTAATGGGAGATCTTGAAAATGACTGAATTTTAGTTGATTCCACATGGCATGTGCCTCTGTATGCAGAGTAAATGTAAGGCGTAAATAGTTATCCTTAGTTTTCTGAAAAAAAATTATGCTTTTAAAATACAATTAATACTTTGTTGATTTTCCTTTAGTGAAAAGAGCAACAGCTCACCCTGGTGTAGAGAGCTCTTCTCCACAGATCTTTAAACAGCATGAGGACTTCTATGGTGGACCAGATTGTGGCTCTGCTGATGTTTTACCCTTTTTTGTAAAGTTGTCTCTGGCAAAGTCCGCCCTCAGACTGACCAATAATCCACCCATTTCTGTTTTTTTTTATTATTATTATTATTATTTTTTATTTATTGATACTTCTAGGGATGATTGAAAATAGGTGAATTTCAGTCAGAAAATATGAACACGAATAGTCATAATAAGAACAATCCTGCTTTTAACATTTTTAAATCAATGTTTTTACACCATCTTATGTATGCATCATAAATATGTATAAAATAACACCCAAGCCCTACCTCACATATTCTAGATTCTCAACATATACAATAGATGTACCAACTATACATAAAATTCTTTATAAACCATTTATTAATGTTTACACAAAGGTCCTGTCAGGCAAATTCTTTTGAACTTTTATGAAGTTTAGATGTAACCACCCCCCCCCAACCCCCCCGCAACATACACACATACACACAGCAATTAACAAGGTGCTAATCATGTCTTTCATGTCAAAACATCTGATGTAAGATCTCATATAACAAGACTAAGGAGTTGACTAAACCAGGATTATTGTATATATTTATTAACTATAATGTTGGGTTGTGTTAAGGTCCTGAAAAGAGAGGTGTGCTTTTTTAAATGACTTGAGCAGATTGTGTTAATTCAGTGTGGGACGGCGGCAAGAGAGAGAAAAATACACGGATTTGTAATCTGTTTTACGTCATTACATTTGACTGGAGCAGCATTGTTTTTTGTTTTACGAACCAGAGGCGGGGATCTGTTTAAACAGAACTGCTTTTCATATGCAACAGCAAGGTGCTAATTAGCACGTGTTTTGTTGATTGCGACTCCACTCTATGCTTTGATTAAGGGCTGAGAGAGAGAAGTTCTTTCGTGTGGACCAAAGGGCCTAGGGATAATTGACAAGGGAAGGGGAGAAGACTGACACATATCACACAAGAGATTCAGGCTCCCTCATTTGGTGAAGTGTGTGTATGTGTGTATTGTATAGGAAGGATGCTCAATGAATGTAGTTTTATTGTCAGAATTCATGGTAAACATTGCTGTATGTTCCTATATTCCACTTCATGTTGGCCAGATGTCTATGAAACTTTCACAATTAATATTTACAGGCAGCAATGATTTAAGTATGCATCTGACCTAGAGTGATCCAGTGTCAAACTTTTTTTTCTTAAAAACCATTGAGATTTGCATGAATAAAGCCTAAAACATACAACAGTACTCACGCCACGTCAGTAAGCTAGTGTCTGTTTTATATATATATATATATATATATATATATATATATATATATATATATATATATATATGTGTGTGTGTGTCTGTGTGTGTGTGTGTGTGTGTGTGTGTGTGTGTACGCCTTTCATTCTTTTTCAAACTGCAAGAACCATCATCTGCCCTTCCTTTACTGCAAGCTACCTCAGTCTGTCTGACATCTCCAAGCAAATAGAGGGGCCAATACACAAACTCAGACAGTGGCCCCTCACTGCCACTAGGCCCTTTTCTTATGTTTGTGTGACCAAACAAGGCATGACAAATTTGGCAATGGAATCAGATGATCACCAACCTGTGAAGAGCTTCCCAATCCACATCCTCACGGCCTCCCTGGATTAGTTGTCTGTTTGGCTAATAATTTTAATCTGGGGATGTAGGAACAGGGTGGCAGTCTTGGAATAAACATCCGATCTCCTTGACTTCCTTCAGGACTTATGACATGATGATGAGTCTTATGGTACCCTACAGCTGACTGTCAGACACATACGTCGAGATGTCCGCTTGCCAGACTAGGAATGTTTTACATTGTTCAGGGGAATGCACACATGAAGAATAAGGGCAGTACTAACTCTAACTGCAACTAGACAAGGAAGCGAATCCATGCTTCACTCTGTATATGATAAATATGTAAATATATTATCAGAAAATATATATTTTGTCAGTATGTTGGTTTAGATTGCATGCACCTGTTTGTGTCCGTTCATGGATACTTTGCAAAAAATAAAATTATTCTCATAGCAGACTACTGGAAAGGTATGTTTCACAATGATTAAAATTTATAAACAAAGCCGTGAGCATATTTTTTTCTTTCATTTTTCCAGCAGCCCAGGTATTACTGTTGGTACAAACATTTTAAGAAAGCTTGTGCCAGTGAATCACTTTTAAATGATCATAAACTTATGTGGTTCAGTTATGGTTTAGACTAAATATAAACTAATAAAGTGTTAACTGAGTGCTAGTGGGTGGCCACAGGGGGCAAACTATTCGAGGTCTGAATTAATCAAGGACCAGTTTTTCGCGTTAAATCGAAGCTTTTTTAATGCGTTTGCTTTTATGTCGCCAAATTCAACCACCCTCCACCACCACCACCACACAGACACATCCTGATGTCAAACACACACACACACACACACACCCTCCCTTTTCACAGTTGGCGGTCGATGGGTGAATATAAAGTGCGAAGCTCGCTGTCAAAACCCCAGTGTTCTATTTCCACTCGGTGCGACAAGGACTAAGAACTTCAGAACTTCCCCGGAGTGAACTATGGCTTTTGTTCTTGCCTCCTGCTTCCTCTTCGCGCTCTTTCTGACACAGACAGTGGCCTTTACGCACGACGACATGAAGGACGGCCTGCTGAAAAAACTGGGATTGAGCGAGGTTCCTCAGATTCATAAACGGGACCTGGAGAACCTCGTGGTGCCGGCGCACATTAAGAACAAGTACGTGTCCATGCTGAAACTTCACCACGAGAGGAGGCGCCGCGCTCTGCCCAGTTTAGCGGGAATTTTACGCGGCATCCCGGGTAACGCAGGTGAGCATCCGTTATTATTATTATTATTATTAGTAGTAGTAGTAGTATTTATTGCGCCTTTAGAAAAAAAATATATGCGCGGAATTTGTAAGCTATAGGTGTTCTCTCTTTTAGACATCTCTGGAGAGTTCGTGTATTCTGATACGACCCGTCAGCGCGTGCTGTTCGACATGAACTCCAGGATTCCCGACAACAGCGAGGTGACCATGGCCGAACTAAAGCTGTACAAGAAAGCGCCTCACAAGCGCTCCATGCCCGAGAGGAAGGGTCAGAGGGCAGTGAACAACGCGCGGGTCAGCATCTACTGGGTAGAGTTGCTGGGCAACGGCTTGAACCGCACTTCCTTGGTCGACTCCAGGTAAACCTTGAATCATTTCCTATCACTACAGTGCGCATACAGTCACTGCCATGCGCTCCTAATCTAACCGTGCGCTCTCCCCTTCTCTCCAGGTTGATTCCCATTCATGAATCGGGCTGGAAGAGCTTCGATGTCACGCAGGCTGTGCATTACTGGTCGAGGAGTGAGCGGAACTCACCCATGCACCTGGAGGTGTGGATCGAGGGCGAGAGACCGGGCAGTTACGCAGCGGAGATGGCCAAGAGCGTCCAGTTTACATCCCAGGAGCCAAGCGACATCCTGGGGAAACCCGAACTCGTTCTCTACACACTCAACCTTGAAGAGTTTGGGTAAGCATCACAACTTGTCTATCTTAAAAGGGTCTCTGAAAACTACTGATTCCCGTACCTTCTTGCGGTGTATATTGTGTCTTTCACACAGAAGTGTGGACATACAGTACTTGTCATCCAGTCTAACTCCTAAAACGAGACTGTTCGTCCGTAAGGATGTTTTTAAAAACACAAGACTCATTAAGACGACGTTAGTAGTTTGATGACTTTAGGAAATGGCTCCTGAAGACGTCTGTGGGCTTTAAGGAGTCCTCACAGTCGTCTCCTTTAGCTATAGTCAAATCCGCAATTGTTGCGGAATTGCTGTACATCCAGCGGCATTGTGTTTATAACATGTTGCTTATTAGAAGTTCTAGAGCTACAAAAAGCTTATTATCTTTCCGCAGGTATTTACTAGAGCTGCTATACTTAGTCTAACGCATATTGAGCTGTTTTGATTAAGATTCCCGCTTTCCTCCTCCCCCATCTCCAGTTCAAACGGCGACTGCGATCCAAACAGAAGTGCGGACATGTGCTGCCGCGAGGAGTACTTCATTAACTTCCGCGCTCTGACCTGGACGCAGTACTGGGTGATCGAGCCGGCCGGGTACCAGGCGTTCCGCTGTGCGGGGGGCTGCAGGCAGCCACAGCGCGGCCTTTACGCGTACGGCCAGAGGAAATGCGCGGTGGTGGAGAGCGCCCCGCTGCCCATGATGTACCTGGTGAAAAAGGGCGATTACACCGAGATCGAAGTGGCCGAGTTTCCGAACATGATCGTGGAGAAATGTGGCTGCGCCATGGACAACGCGTCTCTTGTGTGACTCCGAAGCTCGCCTTTACTAACGCGCAGTACTTACAGCTCCGTTCATTCAAGCTTGGGCTTTTCTTCCTTTCGTTTCCTTCTCCTTTTAATGAACATTACCATCTAGCCTGGCTGAATCAGCACCAAGCACTTTTGTATTAACTTTGTCTGTATTTGTTGTAATGAAACGTATTATTATTATTATTATTATTATTTTTATGATTTGTATAATTATTTTGCATTGGCGACCGACATGACGCCTTATTAAACACTAAACTGAATATCTTTCGGAGTGCGATTTCACTGTGCTGATGAAACCATTTTTCTTTGCCATCTGTGTGTCTGGTAGCACAGCTTTGGTTATTGCACTGTTTGTGTTTGCATGGAGCGCAGACTGTTGGCACACAAGTCCATCACAGCTTTGTTTACCCTGTTTTGCATACACGACCTGCACTGTGCGCCCTCAATTTGTCATAAAAAAAAAATCTAATGTGATTTTTGAAGCGTTTAAAATGTTTGAGAAGTGGATTATGTGCAATGTAAGTGATGTGTAATGTACAGTAAGTGTAGAAGTGAATGCACACGGGAACAGGCTGGAGGTTGGACAGTACTGTGGTTCTCTCCACATGTGGTGAATTTACGCATATAAATAGAAACAGCTGTGTGAAGAAACAATAGCAAAGTATATTGCTATTCTTCTGACCAAAACCACTTAACTCATGCCCTAAGTGACTTAAGTGAAAAAGAACATGTTAGTTATTGTCAGATGTGTCATATTCAACAGGATGGATTTTGGCACACTATATGACCTTCAGTATGTGTGTCTCTTACCAGCATGACAACGGCCCTGTATATAAAGCAACTTCCAGTAAGTAACACACAATGGTGTGTGTGTTAAGGTTGGTGTGGTAGAACTCAAGTTTCCTGCACAGACTGCTGACTGACCTCAACCCCACTGAACAACTTTGAGACAAACTGGAGATGCAGGAAGGTAGCTTAGTGGTTAGCACTGTCACCTTCCTCTCACTGTCCAAGGACACGCAGATTAGACTAACTGCTGTTCCCAAACTGCCTGTGGTGTGTGAATGAGTGTGCATCCTCGTGCCCTAAATCTCCTGAGATAGGCTCCAGCCCCCCTACCCTACATACAGGATAAAGTGGTATAGACAATGGGTGAATTAGTTAATGGAGCTGGAGCCACCTCAACATCTGAACTCAGTAATGCTCTTGTAGGGGGGGGGGGGGGGGGGACAGAAATCCACACAGCCATGCTCCAAGAAGAAAGCCTTCCCAGAAGACTGGAGCACATTAAAACCAGCCAAAAGGGGATAAATCTGTAATGTGATACTCAACAAGCACATATGAATTTAACGCTCCACATTATTTTGAATATACAGTGTATGTATTTTGGGCCAGTTTAATTTACCTGTTTGTTACTAAGCCCTTGTGGTGGAACTGATAGAAGTGCTATAACTTAAATCATGTGACATATACATGGGTGTGGTCAGCATGAAACAAGAATTGTCTAGATTGCATGTGCTAAGATTTATTTCCCATTAGTCTACGTATCTGTTGTTGAAGGGAAAAGAGTCTGATCGGCTTTAATGTAAACAGTGATGATATTTCAGGTTGAAGCCCACATCCATGTCTGTCTTTCTGTACAGCAGAACTCTCTGCCTAACTTATTAATACAAACAAATACAATTTTATAAGGTTGAGTACTGTATGCCTTATTTTACACTAAGTTCTACTTCTTTCTCCATCAGCCAAATACACACGCTGTTCGGTAATCAGAGAGTGAACCACATCTGAGAATTTGAAAAAGTAAATTGGATATAGATCAAGTTTGGTCTTAAAACGACAGCGCATTAAAATTCACTTATACCACTTCAGTGCTGTTATTTCAGGAATTAAAATATGAACGAACTCCAGTAAAAATATTGAGTTTAGATTTTTTAAATTAATATCTGTTGGTGCAGGTGTTTGTTTACATTGAGCAAGTAGCTTATTAGTTACTTATTTTAAAGTATATTATTAATTCTGCCACATAACTGATCATAACATCGCTTTTACTCATTTTGATTTCACTTAATGAGGCAGGTTAAACGCAGATATCCAAGTACTGCAAATGTTTCATTAAATTCTGTCCAGCGGTCATTAATATGTACCCATAGTTTGACACGTGCGCAGTACATTGTCAAAACTTTCAGTTGGCTCACAAGAATTGGCTCATAATTTTTCTTCTACTCAATATTTTTATTTCATTTATGGTGTAGATTTAACTTCAGACAAATATTGAATTACTAGCAAATTTTCATTAAATTATGTCCAGCCAGTATTGCATGATGCTGTGACAATATCTGGCTTTTTCTGAGGTTAGTTCTCCAATATAAGAAAGGTTAAGATATCATTGAAAGAGAGTGAAACCACATGAAACCGCTCTTATATTTTTATAGATTATGCAGCAGGTTAATTGGAAAACGTATAATATATTGCTCATTTTATACTCCATTTCTTGCAGGATTAGCACAAGAATGATGGGCATTAGTGCTTCAATGCAAGAACCTGCGCTTGCCACTTGGAGCTCTGGAAATATTCTCCCCTAATGCACCACACCCAACTACTGGGGTCACATGCCAAAAAGTGCAAACAGGCCAATGGAACAATTCAGACCAGAGCATAACTTTATACAGAGCAGTCACTTCAACTTATTTTGTCTTTAAATATGTTGATTAATATTTGCAAACATACACCGATTAGCCATAACATTAAAACTCAAACCATTACGCACTCTTTAAAACAACGACTCAAAACGTATTTGTTTCTCCAGTACTTGGACTATGTCCATGAGCTCATTAGCAGTTTAGTGGGGTATAGTTGGTGATCAGTCTTATTCACTTCAGTGGCCATGTTATGGCTGATTGTATACCTTACAAAAAAATCTCAAAACAGTTACACTGAAATACATACAACCAAAAATACTGTAAAGGATGAGGAGATCCAAGAACCAAGTATAATACATAATGTGTGATAGATTTCCCTGATATCCACGTTTAATCATCTACAGTTGCTCCTTATTTTTCAAGCCAATGTCACATTTGGAAGAAAGCATACAAGCAAGACAAAACAGCACAAGCAGAAACCACTTCATGAGTTTATTAGTCTTAAATGCCATGGACACCTTTTCAATATCAAACTAGAACAGGGTAACCTTGTAAGATAAATATAGCACAATACAAAACTTGAGAAGTAAATCAAAGGACACTTTTAACCCACCAAGCCACAATACTCTAAATCCACTTGAGTAACTCCAGCACTTAAACATTCGTTATAATTTTGCAGGTTCTCATCTCTTATTCTCCTAAGAAATTTATTAATACAGTATTTATATTTGATAAGGAAACTACCTACTTTAAGGGGCAACAAAACACCAGTGTATCAGTCAGTATGCTCTACAGGTAAACACATGAACTTGTGTATGGTGCAAGTTTTCTACTTACAGTTAATAAAATAGCTGCCAAGGTATCAGTGGACACTTTCCACCTCATACCTAGAATTGCACCACGCCAAGACAAATATTTACAAATAAAAGAGATCCTAAGTAACACCAAGTATGCCTTGGTACTAATTTTTTTTATTTTTTATTATGAATTTCTGAAACCAGCAGCAAAAGAAATAATATTCAATAAGGTAAATTCTGCACAACAATCCAGAGAACTGGAAGATGCCTCGGCATCATACACATTTATCTTCTAGGTAAATCATCCTTCCTGTACACGCTGAATAAAATAGAATGTCATGAATCTGTACCTAAACAAACATTTAAAGAGTAGAACGTCCAGGTGTGTGTGAGAAAGAAATTACATGCTTGAGGTTTCTATAAAGCAGGTATTACTTGTGTTTTATACTATAACCCTAAGAATAAGTAAGTTGCATTCTGTGTAACATTTTGCAACATATTACTAAATAGGTAGTGCTGACATTAAATAAAATGCACTATTACATGGTGCAAAAACAGATCTGATCATTTTGGAGTGTGATGGAAAACGATGTCCCTGAATGCAAGTAGGATTAGTGTCTCTATACAAGATGCATTTTAGTTCTTGGTCAGACAAAACCAAGTTTATGAATATGTTGATTTTTTTATGCTCCATTTTTCCAAGCCCGAGCAAGGCTGGAAAGAAATGTAATAAACCTCTTTAAAAGCTAGATCACTGGATGCAGCTAGTAAAGATAAATGAAAACTTAATAAAAACAACCCAAGTTGTACAAAAGCAAATAACCCATTTATTGTAAACCTATAACTAGTACAGATTTGACTGAAACACAATATGACAGGAAAAGCAACATGTTGGGGTGTAATACAGAAAAGCTTCCTGAAGATCAATGAATATGCTTTTTGCTGCTTAAAATCACTACACCTGCCTTGAACTGCCTCTAAAACGCAACCATCAGATCTGAAAAATCCGTTTTTCAAACGCCATGATGCTTTTACAAAAATGAACTCGCAAAATAATAATTTACACTTAGTAAAAATGACAATAAAATCCACAACTCTGAAATTCAAAAGCATCCCATGCAGAAAAACAGAACAGTGTGGTTTTTGTATATAAGGAGATATCAAAACAAGTCTAAAATAAGAAGAGGGTGTGTGAGTGTGGGGGTGGGGTTTGGGGGGGTGGGGGGAGATCAACAGGTATGGAAAAGGGAACCCCACAGATCTATAGACGACCTGATGCTGGAATGTGGAATGCATGTCCACGTGTATTATTTATCTTAAAACACGTTTTCTTTCTTTCCTTTGTTTTTTAAAAGACAATAAAATAGAACGTTGGGGCTCTGTGGTCACAAGAGGGAGTTCTCCACAAGCTACCAGTCTTTAATACAAAAGCCTGCTTAGTAATATCCTGGGTGGTACTGCTGACTCCATGGCTTCTGGTTCCAGAACTAAGGAGTCAAGAAAAGGGTCCATTTAATCAGAATGACAAGAAAGTGATAACATCAGTACGCAATTAACTCATGACAGATTTGGAGTTATTCTACTGGTTTATGTTGTACTAATGAACAGTGTGTCACCATATAGCAGTTCTCCTTATAACAAGCATGCTCAAAAATACTTACTCCCTGCTGCCAGCTCTGATTGAAGGCTTGGGCTTTATTCATGCCAAAGTTTCCATTCCTGTTGCCAAACCCACCACGGTTCTGCTGGTTGCCGCCGCGTCCACGGAATTTCTATTAAAAATGAACAAACACGATTAAGTAAATATACTGATGTAACAGGTTTACTTAATTTTTTAATATAACCCAAAGAAAAAAATCCTTCCTGTTAGCGAGAATTACCTGGTTGAAATTGCCTCTGCTGGGTCCACCACCATGCCCACCACCACGGTTCATGTTGCCTCTGTGCATTGGTTTGCCACGGTTCATGGATCCACCTCGGTTTCCCATGCTACCCATGCCACCCCTGGCAGGAGGTCCTCTAGGCACCAAGCTCCTGTTGGGCGGTCCTCCGGGGCCTCGGCCATAGCTGCCACGACTTGGGTAGCCGCCTCTGAAGGCAGGAGGTGGCAAAGCAACTCGGTGCGGCTGACCGAAGCCTCCACGGGGACCAGGAACTAGCAGAACACAGTTCGACATACATCAGTATGCTGTGCTGGCTGTAGGACAAGTCCTGGGACAGAGCTGCACCTGATTGGATTAGTCTAACCAAAACCCCTACAATACTGTAAAAACTGAACAAAGACCATCTCCTGGACCCTAGACATTTGGGTAGGCTCATTACAGGTAGGAAGTGGATCATATGGACATTTGTTTCTGCTCTGTGGACATTATTGAGCTCAACCCAATGCATACCTCAAATAGATCCCCATGTTTCAAAAGCATTTTTGACACTTGTACATCATGTCACTGGTTAATTTGAACCCTCTGGTGTATACGGTGCTTTTAGAACACTTTGCCATATATTTAGTATTGTTGCATCAAACTGCGTTAAACATGCGTAATAGGGGAAACTGAACTCTACACACATTGATGTGATGAAAGACTCGACAACTGTTCCACTCATCAGTGAGCATTCTTAAAGCTGTTTTGTTAAAACATCATGCGAGTTCTTCATAAACAATCAAGTGGGTGGTGCTTTTTTGTTTGTTGTATATTTGAATGCAAATATGGCAGATGATGGCAATGATACGCTCTCTAAAAGTAACAAACATATCTTCTGTATTCAGTCAAGATATCTTCTAACCAGTACCCTGGTTAGTGTCCTGAATACTGCCAGACATGACCATGATAACCACAAGAATATCAATATATTCTATTAAATACATTAAACATTCAGTGTCGGCTGCACGTGTTTAAAACATGGATAACCATCACATATAAAGAAAAAAAAATCTGCTTAAAAGTTAAAAAGGTGATGGTGATGTCCTTACTTCCTCTGAAGTTTCCACGATTCTGGAAAGCTCCTCTGCCTCCCCGTGGACCTGGGCCACCACCCCTGTTGAACTGGCCTTTGCCCCCTCGGTTGCGAGCACCACCTTTCTTGGGTGTGCCTTGGTTGGCCTTCTTCTCTGGAGGCAGGGCACTCTTGCTCTCCTCCTTGTATTGCTCCAAGAGCTTGGCAGCGTCCTCCTTCTGCAGCTCCACATAGGTGACCTCTGAGAAGCAGTCACTCACTTCTGGCAATGTGTATATCCCTGTAGAGGAGAGGCATAAAACCCAGTTTCAGCCTTTTACATCAGCATTTGAAGATCTAAAATGAAGGACATTGTCCATCAGAAATGAACGCTCTTTTCATTTTAGGATACCCGTTATTTGAAAGATATGACAGCAAAAATGACATGCGTGGAGTGCATTCATACGGTGGTTACCCCTTTATCCCAGATATTGCCAGCGTATGATGGAATACAAGACTTTATTCCCACAAATCCAAATTTGATTATCCATGTGGGATTTTTAGATATATATAAAAAAATAAAAATGGATAAAGGATTATAATCACAAAGTACTACCTCTGTGAAACAAATTTCTCTAACATCCCCCAGTAAAACTAGTCCGGGACTAGTTTTACTGGGGGACGTCCGAGTTAGAATTTTCCAGTCGACGTCTGTCATTTCATGTATGGATTCGGACGGGACTAACATCTCTGTGATTATTACGGAGGTAGGCGTGTGTTTTTTACATGTGGGCGTTGCACAAGACCAAGTGTTGAGGATGAGGATTTCTATTGGAGCGTAGAAAGCAGAAACTCGAATACCGGCGCGCTAGAGATTGCACGGTAGTTCACGCTGTCCAAAAACACACAAGAAAACACGTATCGGAAAAAAACATTTTCGGCAAACAGACATTCGCATTCGGACGGGATTAGATTTCTCAGAGGACCGTCGAGTTTGCTGAAAAACAGTAGGTAATTTGCTCTGGAATTTTCATAGAGGTCGTGTGAGAAAAAGACATGGTTGATTCGGAAGGGATTAAAATCACAAAACAGAAATTTCTCTAACATCCCCCAGTAAAACTTAGTGCTTAAGTGTGTATTGGAGTTTAGTCCGAGTATTGGTGTGCGTGTGTGTGCTGGGGAGGCAAGAAATTTCAGAATAAGAAATCAGTATTTGGTGGAATAAGACACTGTGTAAACCTCTTCAGGTCTCTGGAGTATTGGACACACTTAACTTTTAAAATGGCAGTGAAAAGATTTAAGTGAACCCTTGGAATTAATAACTGGTTGACCCCACACATTGGTAGCAATAACCTCAACCAGTTGCTTCCTGTAGCTGTGGATCTGAACTGCACTTTATTCAGGAGAAATTTTAGCCCATTCTGCCTGACAGGACTGCGTTAGTCATATTCTTTGGACATCTCATATGAAGAACCCTTCAAATCATTCCATAGCCTCTCTACTGGGTTGAGGTCCGGGCTCCAACTTGGCCACTCCAAAGAAACAGATTTTCTGAAACCATTCTGTTGTGGACTTGCTCCTGTGTTTTGGGTCATTGTCTTGTTGCATCACCCAACTTCAGAGTTTCAGCTGACCAGATATTTCCACATCATCCAGGAAGATACTTTTTAGTAAGTAGCAGTTTCCCTTGTGGTGTCCTGCCATGGAAACCTTGCTTGTTCAATGTCTTACGTACTGTAGACTCATGAACACAGATGTTAGCAAGTTCCAAGAATGCCTTCAAGTCTTTGAGTGGCACTCTGGGTTGTTCCTTTACCTTATTGAGTCTTCATCGTGGTCTTGGGGTCATTTGGGCACCCAGTCTCACAGTGTCTCCATTTGTAGATCATTTGCCTAATTGCAGGCTGAATTTCTCTGAAATCACTTTGTAACTCTTTCCAGCTTTATGTAAAAATCAACAATTCTTGATCATAGATCCTCTGGAAGCTCTTTTTGGTGACGCATGGCTCACTAGCATATTCTCAAGTGGAGCAATCTCCATGGTTGAAAGGTTTCCATCAGTCAGTAGCACATCTCCAAACTCATTTTCTTAACAAGACTTCAAGTATGCCAACACCCGTCACCAATTAGCTGTTTTAAGGTCATTAACTTAAAGTATTCACAGACACTTTCCACTAGCACTGAGGTTTTTATAGTTATCAATAAAGAAATGAAAACAAGATTGTGTGTTATCTTAGGCACATTATATTTGTCAATAATCTTGACTTTGAATGAAGGACAGATCATTATGCCAATTTAATGCAGAAAACCATATGAAATTTCAAAAGATTCACATGTACTGTAAAATCGGTCACTGTAACACAGCCACAAGACTTTGTTCTAGACACCATTTT
Source organism: Clarias magur (assembly GCA_013621035.1). NCBI lineage: Eukaryota > Metazoa > Chordata > Actinopteri > Siluriformes > Clariidae > Clarias > Clarias magur. The sequence goes on from QNUK01000337.1 coordinate 369,742, forward strand.
TAACACTGGAACATTGTCATTTTTAAAACACATTAAGAGAATGCTTGGGAAAAAAAGATAAGACAAAATTATGGTTATTATTTACCATCAAGTTAGTTAAGGAAGATTAAATCTAAAACCAATACTAATTAATCTAATCTTAAGCTAAATAAAACAAGTAGCAGTCAATAATTGATTCAAAAAGTATGGTTTTTAGATTCAGTGTAGAATATCTTACACTCCTCAAGTACATGTTAAAAAGACTCAACTACAGCACCCAGAAAACCTTTGTATTTAAATTTACATCTAATGCAAGTTTACCTTTCATCTTCAGCACAGCATGCTCAGGGACATCCTTGCCATCAGTTTCAGCTTTCTTCTGAGTCCTCTCCTTGTAGGCCTCATCTGTGGGCAAAACCACAACAGCCCTGCGCTGAAAGCCAGCAAACAGGCACATCTTCCTTCTCTGGGCAGCAGCAGAAACGTTGGTCTTGAACAGAGAAAGCCATGGTAAGCAATTCTTTACATTAAAAAATGATTTAAAAAAATATTAAAAACTTAAGCCGTCTCTTCCCACAAACGAATCATAAATAAGCTTTTACCTGGTCCAAAATGTAGTTCCTCTTTTTGCGAGCAGCAATCTCAATGAACTTGCCGAGGAAAAGAGGTGCACTCTGGGAGATGGCGGTGAGCTTGGCTGTGTCTTTGTTCTGTCGTTTCAAACTGTTAATCTGTCAATGGATAGAGATGTTCAGCTGTCCGCTCAACAGCTGGATAAAACAAGACTCATTGTTTTATCCTCATGGAAGAGCACTTGGAAACAGATGAAAATGCTCACCATCATCTTTTCCACAATGGTGTTGGTTCCCAGAATAGTGTATTTTCCAGGGTTCTCCTCGACATGCTTCGTCACCCACGTAGTCTTTCCTGACCCAGGAAGGCCAACCATGACTATGACCTAGAAGTGAAAAATATTTAGACGTGCATAATAGCAGTGATTAATTTATAAATAGGCTAAGGAGTTCATTTAACCCCTTTCAGTTGACTGAAATTACCTCACAATCTTTCTTGGTCTCAGGTCCCTTGGGCCCACGTACTCGCTCATCTACAGAGATTTGCTGAAGAAAGGTGAAGCCCTCCGACTGAGGGAAATACGGTGTCTCCTTCTGTCCAAAGTTGAATTCTACAGCACAGTTGTGGCAAAGAACGTGGGGGAACAGAGCACGCCCTGCCAGAGCCTCCTTATTGGCTCTAAAGGCCACACCAAGCTCTTTCCCATTCTTAGAATATGAAATCTCAACGTCATCTCCATCAAAATTCTGGTGCGAGGGCAGGAATAAAAAGGTAAAAAAAGAAAATGACGTTTGAGTGTGTGCTAATATTTTACTGAAATAAAGTAAGGTGTAAAAGACAGGGTACAAGTCTCACAATAAAGCAGCCAACCACGTCGTTTTCATCAAAAGCCTCGCCGTAGTCTTCCGTCAGGCAATTTGTCGTCTTCTTCCCTTTGACTGCGAAAGAATAAGAATGCTCCTCCTCACCTAGTGAGAATCAAAAACATGTCTCACCAGCCAGATAAAGATCACGCACCAAGACTACATAATTTGGAAAGAAAAAGTGATGTGAATTGTGATACTGAACTATTAAATTGACCATTTTGCATGGGGGGGGGGGGGGGGGGGGGGGGGGTTGGGCCTGTTCCTTTCCTGGCACAAAAACCTAAAATAGGTTTACTATTAATAGTAATAGCAATTGCTATTAAGTTATGTTGTTAGGTTATCTATCAAAAATGTTTATCCCATGTGGTATGTTTTCTTTTCACTCCGTTTCGTCCTATAATCCATAACATGAACTGGGGGAAGTTTCAAAAGATAGCTGTAGAATAGATTGCATTTATTATAAATATGAAAGAACAGTCAAAATTACTAGAATTACTAAAAGTCCTGATTTTTTTTTTATAAATCAAGAAAAAGCAATGCAATCAAAAAAAGAAAAAAAGAAAGAAAAAAAAAAAGAACTAAGCACATATATAGTTTTATCCAGTACAATAATGATGGTGGTCATGGCGCATTACATAAATCTGTCAACAGTCTTATGGCACGTACATACCCAACAACAAACTCCCGTTAGCCAGGGACCAGCCAATCTGCACATCATGGACATCCATGTTCTTACTCTTCACATGCTTCACAGGGATCTTCTCAATAATCTGCAGTTTCCACAATTACAAGGTCATTCAGATGCAGTGTTTACTCCACAAGCAGCAGCGTATGAAAGGATGTTATTCTGACCTTCATCTCAAAGCATGCTTTGCCCTTGTTCACACCGTAAGATGCTCGGCCACCAGCCCAAAGGTAGGCAAAGCTCTCCATTGTGAGTGATGTGGCGCTGTAGCGATCTCTGGACACTTTGAAATGCAAGTCGCAGTTGTCTACGCAAACAAAAAGATAGGAGAGGGTCACCAGTGTGCACAAATGGTATCAGATACACATCACAAACTGAAGTACAAATCTCTCACAGAGAAAAATAACTTACATGGGTCCAGACACACCAGAGTATCATCAAACTCTTCATCCTCTTCCTCCAGAGGTGGCAAGGGGGATTTCGCCCTGAAACAGATGAGGCAGAGCCATTAATCCCAAAAGGCAATGACCTAGGCAGAGACACAACAAGGACCGTCTCCACTACAACACTGAGATTTAAGATTTACATCTGACATCTTTATGGTATGACAACACTCTTTGCATGGAAAAAAGCATTCAAATTAAGCCTTCTTCACATTGTGTTTCATAAATTAACAATAAAATAGATGACTTCTATAATGACTGATCAGAGTAGACAATTTTCAATGTAGTTAAATTATTAACCAACGTATTCAGATCCTTAGGCTGCATCTCACATGGGTCGTGATGAGCCAAATACTTACAGGACTGGATTCTGATACTCTGAACCTAACTAATTAAAGAATAAACATTGCAATGGAAGAATAATTGTTCAGTTCTCACATGCCATATAAATCAAAATCATACTTACCCGTTTAACCAGCAAGAAAGAAAACCATACTACTGCCTTACTTCTTCCACTCACAAAGTAAAAACGAAACCAATACCAAGTAACAAAGACAAGGAATACAATAAAAGTCTGACGTCCTGAGAAACAAAAAATAAATAAATAAATTCCTGCAAAAGAACATCAAGTCAGAGCTAAATGTTCAATGCATGCAAGCCACGAAAAATGAACGCTGGAAACATTGCCACAACGACCCCATCCTGCTCGTTATCTAAAACATGTGGTTCATTACCAGAACACCTCGATCGCCAAAAGGCAAGCGTTCGGCTACATGACACGCTAAAATCTGGACATGACGCCCCTCACCCCTTTGAGCCAAAGGGGTACTTTCACAACCCATGTGTGCGTACAACAATATCCCTGCCAAACAGTATGAGGAACAATGACATGGTTTTAAAACTTAAATCCAAATAAATACAGATTCTGCAGTCTTTCAAGAAACTTTATACAAAAGCACTGCAAGGTAAGGTTTTTGTTTTTCATAATAATAACCCTCATAATTTATACTTTCTTAAAGAGGGTGATTTATATATATATATTATAGGTAAGGCATTGGCTTTTAAAGCCAATACAAATTAAAAGTGGCACTTCAGAGATAATGAAGGCCATTACTCCCATCCTTACCGGCTGTATTTGCTTTCTTCAATAAATTCAAAGTAGCCCCTTCCATGTTCCTCTCGGCGTCTCTTAACACCCTTCTTATTCTTCTGATCAGCACTGATGTCTTTGTCCGCATCTCCTTTGAAAATAAAACAAACAGTGATGAAATGCTCAGGCGTGTTGGACCCTGGTTAAGGGTGGCCCACACATCCAGGAGCTCTCTGAGGCCTCCTTCTCACACGCTTACGCAGGTATTCAATTGACCACCTCTGATGAGTTTAAGAAATAAAATAAATAAAAAGAAAGAAATGTTGTTTCATGCTCTAGAAATACTACACAAGGTGTGTACAAGCCCATTCTGGTGGAAATAAACCAGATGAGATGCTTAACATTAAAGTTACATTTCAAGTAAAATCAGCAATGAGGAATATTTTTAGACTAACATTTCATCATGTATGCCCCCTTCCCACACACAATTAAGATAGAATATAAAGATACATGTGTGTGAATAGTTATCCCTGGAAAAGGTTTTATCAGTTACTTACATGCTGATCATTGTTCCAGCTCAAGCAGAGGAAACGGTTAGCTCGCTAATTAACCGGGTTTATGAACATACCCAGAATATAAATATATAGAAAGAGCTAACCAGTTATAATACAAAGCTAAACTCGAGGCTACATCCCTGCACCAGATACCGGAATATCTCTTATGAAAGTCTGTAAGCTGGCTATGAATAACAAAAGGACAAACGATGCTAAGAAATTGTTCACCAGCAGCAACACCGCCGTATAAAATAAAATCTCTAAAAAATCTTTCAAATTATCTATCACTAAAATGGTATTTGCATGAACAACAAGAATCCGACGGAAGCCATTACGTTAGTTATCTCTACCCCGGTGACCCAGGAGCAGAGCTAATCACTAGCCTAGCAAAAAAAAAAAAAAAAAAGTCTCCAGGTTAACCTTAAATCTAGTTGGCTGGCTAACGGGATAAAGAGTGCGCCAGGATTTCAGGCACAATTCGCACAATAAGGGCCAGATAAAATGGCAAGAAACCAAATCCTACAATTAAAGCAAAGTCCCCAAGAATCCGCATTTTAATTGCTAAACTAATCCTTTTTTTTCCACCGAGCGACAGGAGGCTAACTCAAACGAGTCACAGCGCTAATGCTAGCGGGCGCGTGCTGTTCGTTAGCAGCTTTAATAAAAGCTTCGGCTCTCACTCACCCTCAGTCGGCTGCGGCTCTCGCTCACCATCCTCTCCGTCGATTTTTTCCGCGGCGTCGTCGTCTTCTTCCTCTTCCTCCTCAAAGGCTTTGTCTATTTCAATCCCGGCATCTCCATCTTCCTCCTCCTCTTCGTCGGCCATTTCGTCGTCCTGCCCAATGTCCTCCTCACAGTTGCCCTGCGTGCTCTCCGGCGCGTCGCCGCCTCCATTTTCCTCCTCGGCCTCCATGTTCTCTCCTGCGGGCTCTTCGTCCTCCTCCAACTCTTCTCCCATTAATTCTTGTTCGAGTTCAGCACCATGTCCCTCGGCGCCATTTTCCTCTTCCTCATCCTCTGCTTCGATCGCGGCGTCTCCGGCTTGGGCCTCGGCGTCGAGCGCGGCCTGTAGCCGGTCCATCAGCTCGGCCTTCAAGCCTTTATCCGAAAGCTGACGCTTTTTCAGCTCGTCCTTGAGCTCGTTCACTTTCAGCTTCTTCACGTTGATGGTACTCATTTTGCCGTTGGTTTAGAAGTTAAAATTATTGTACTGGTTCGAATGTAAACCGATTCTGTCGCGCCTCAGGATAACAATAAGCCGCCTGCTTCAGAGTCTCACAGCGCCGAGCCGCGACCGCGCCGATGCTCGTAAAATCCGCTCAAAGCTTCGACAGCGCAGGGCGGGGCCTCATTGTGAAACACGCCCATTGTGACATCATCTCCCGCCTCGAGGCCTGAATACCGGTTGGTCCTCGCGCACGCGCACAAATAAAGCAAAGTACAGTATATGGAGATTTCTTTGCAAATACATGTATGGATTTTCACAGAAATAATAATAATAAAACGTTAAAAAGCTATTCAAATTATTTTAAAATAATACATTACATATAATACAAATGCTAATTTTATATTTGTGGTGCTGTTTATTTGCCTTCTTTTCTTTCTTTGTTTATTTCTTACTCACTCACTCATCATCCATACTAGGGGTTCTACGATCAGGATTTTGGGGGCTGGTCTAGGCCGACATCACTAGAAGCTGTATCGGCCGATACTGATCACCAATTACAGGGTCTACATAAAGCCTTATCATGTAGCATTGTTTATTCACCTGTGGGAGTACCTGGACTGGGTTCTAATTCATCGCAGGGCTGTGTGCATACTGTACACTCTCTCTCTCTCTCTCTCTCTCTCTCTCTCTCTCTCTCTCACACACACACACACACTACGGGCAATTTGGGAATGCCAATTAAACTAACCTGCATGACTTTGGACTGTGGGAGGAAACCAGAGTAACCAAAGGAAACCCACCAAGCATGGGGAGAACATGCAAACTCCATGCACACAGAGGCTGGAATTGAACCTGACCAGAAATCGAACCCAGACCCTGGAGGTGAAATTACACCTGCCTAATATTGACTAGGTCCTCTTTTTCTGCTTCCAACATATCAACTTCAGGAAAAAAGCTTCACTTGCTGCTATATCCCACCAACCTCCAGCCATCATTATAATGATATATTTAAAGTGTAGCTACTTTGAGAAGAACTAGATTGTAATGGCTGGTCATACTGTTATGGCTGAGCAATGTAAATATGTAGTCGCTAGGTGAAAAAAAAGGGCAAAAAAAAAAAAAGGTAGAACAGTGGCTTAGTGGAACAATAAATACATCCTTCATACTTTCAACAAAAATTCAGAGATTAGCAGCCAGGTGCTATTAATAAAATGCACAAAATAGTTGTTCACCAAGAAGAACTTTTGGCAGCTTGGTGTTCTGGAGCACACATATATTCTGCATCATGCCAAGAAGAACATCAGAACATCAGCCATGATCTAACCTGGGAAGTGTTATAAGGCCATTTAAACCAATCTGCTGGGAGAAGCCTTGCATACAGCTCACAATCGTCCCAAGAGTGAGAAATTTAGTCTAAGGTCATTGCTTACAGATATAAAGATAAACCTAAGAGCTACATCAAGTGAACAAAACTATAGGCCTCTCTCATATTAGTTTTCATGTATTTATGTTCATGAGAGAACAATCAGAAAAATGTGAGCAAGTATGGTAAGGTAATTAGGAAAAACATTCTCTTCACAATGCACATAGCAGCAAGAGCTTTGTAAAGTTGCATTTGAACAAACCACTAAAGTTCTGGAACAAAATTCTTCGGCGTGATGAGACCAAGGTGGAGTTGTTTAGTTATCATGCAATGCAATGTTTGGCAAGAAACCAATCATGTGTATCATCACAAACACCTCCTATTTGCAGCAACAGTATTGGAGAAACATGCAGTCATTAAGACAATGATGAAGTTAATTTCATACTAGAATTTTGTTGAGACAAATGTTATCTGCCAAATCTGTGCTGCAGCTTAACCTGTGCTGAAACATACCAGCAAATTAACATCTGAATGGCTAAAGGAAAAAAAATGTTCTGAAATGTTTAAGAGATGAAATAATGTCGTACAGATCTAGGTCTTCCTTGTGCTGCAAAAACAGCCCTGATTTATTGAAACATGGACTCCACAAGACGTGTGACATGGGAACCAACACCAAGGAGTTAGCAGCAGATCCCTTAAGTCCTGTAAGTTGAGGCCTCCATGGATCAAAAATATTGGTCCAGCACATCCCAAAGATACTCAATTGGATTAAAATAAGGGGAATTTGGAGTCAACGCCTTAAAATTGTTCACTGAACAATGTGGCCTCCAATGTGGCCTCAATGTGGCCTGATACATTTGTGCAGTGAGTTAGGGCACATTATCTTGCTGAAAGAGTCCACTACCCTCAGGGAATACTGCTTCCATGAAGTGGTGTAACTCGGTCTGTAATAGTGTTTAGGTAGGTTGCACATGTCAAAGTAACATCCATATACAGTGCATCCGGAAATTATTCACAGCACTTCACTTTTTTTTCACATTTTGCTATGTTACAGCCTTATTTCAAAATGGATTCAATTCATTTCATTTTTTAAATTCTTTTTTTCAAAATTCTACAAACAATACCCCATAATGATACCATGAAAGAAGTTTGTTTAAAATCTTTGCAAATTTATTAAAAATAAAAAAGACATGTACATAAATATTCACAGCCTTTGCCATGACACTCAAAAAATATCTCAGGTGCTTCCTGTTAGCACTGATTATTCTTGAGATGTTGCTACAACTCGACTGGAGTCCGCCTGTAGTAAATTCAGTTGATTGGACATTATTTCAAAAGAAACACACCTGTCAATACAATGTCCCACAGTTAACAGTGCATGTCATGTGTAGACCTTCGAGAAAGGATTGTATTGAGGCAACCCTTACAAAAAATAACTGCAGTTTTCAAGTGTCAAAACTGCAGTTTTCTACATATGCAGTACATATGCAGGAAACACAGTAATTTGGACACTAATTTACTGCATTTTTTCTTAATACTGCAGTAATACTGCAATAACTACTGCAGTAATACTGCAATAATTACTGCAATAATTACTGCAATAATACTGCAATAACTACTGCAATAGTACTGCAATAATACTGAAGTAATACTGCAATAACTACTGCAGCTGAAAAATTACTTACAGTATTTCTATAATCTAAATGTGTGATGTAGTGTAATACAACTACATTACAACAAAATTATTGCAATTCATTTTATTATTTAATTTTAAAAAATCAATAAAGCAACACACTTAAAACATTAAAAACAACCAAAAACAGACCATGAAAGCACTTTAACACTTAGCAATATTACTGTTCAATAGTGCTGCTGCTAGGAGACGCTGCTGTCAATCAGTGTATGACTGGTCAAGTATGTGAATATATTACAAGGCGTGAGGTGTGTAGCTGGAAGTCTGGAGAGGTTTGACGCCCCTTCATTCTTCAACTTTGTTTGAATAAACAGTTTCACCTTCCCTTCACTTTAAAGGCATTCTTGAAAAGCAAACAGCAAGACAAATATTCATTACGAGGTGTGTAAAAAAACACATTTGAATAATTAAAATGAAATAATTCCATATATACTCAACATTACATGTTTTACTGAGAAACGATCTATTTCTGTTATTATGTCCTAAACTATTGCTAAATAATGGCCTGAGTTTGCTGTTTTTGATAGCAACCCTGTTAATTAATTAAGATTTCAGAATGTAATGTAAATGTGATGACTCTGGCATTGGTTTAGAGATTCAGACTTATAATCACTATGGTTGATTATATGTGGAATGACCAAATATTATTAAAATATTAACTCAATTTACTCACCTATAACAGCTGCTGTTTTTTGGGCTGGGAGGGTCCCCTTAGTGCCATGTGTGGAGTTTGAGGCTTTGCGGATTCTATTAACAAAAGACAACAAATAAAGCAAACGCTTATCAAGACGAAAACTCAGAGAAGTGTTTTGTTGTCCGAATGAGCACCATTGGATTCATAAAAAGAAAGTGGACCATTGGTAGACTGTGTGAGATTTTAGATAATCCTGTAGTATTTTATCAGGTAAAATCCAACCACACCTTTGTTCCACAGAGTGATGTCCACCTCTTGACGTCTTTCTAAAGCATGAAGACAAACAAGTTTAAGACTGACTAAGCAAAAATATAAATGTGTTCTGAGAACCCCACACCTCACAAAAAAATCTTATTCTTATAAGATCTTATAAAATCTTATATATCTTATTTACCCAGCCAAATCTGAATGATTAAAAAAAAGGTCACAAACATAAAATTTGTTTTTAGTAAAGGAAAATAAAGGGATGAGAAAAACAATGTTTCCTACCAGGAGTGAAGTCTGCCCAGGGTCTAATGCTGACCTCTTGGCCTTCTCCCTCTTCCCCTTTCACAGAGTCTGCTCTGAGGTGATAAGAGGAACACAGTCCTCCTCTCGATCTTCTCTCTCATGTAAGGGCTGATGGACGACTACAGAAACAAACACAGGACGTTTACAGCCGAATAATTTTTACTCACATTGTGTAGTGTTACACATTAAGAAATCAACTTGCACTTATATGGTCTATAGTTAAACTGAGCTATACATTTACAACTGAATCCAATGCTAGCAGTGGGCTACCTCAGGTTAACCTAGCTAGCATGCTAACAGTATAGCGGTTAACATTAGAACACACGCACACATTTAGGACAATGCCATTAACACCGCATAGCAATAGAATACAATAACTAGTTAAATAACTTATATATTGTAAAATAATAAAAGTCACTTAAGGTCCCACTCACCACTGAATGATGTGTCAGGGCCATCGATCAGGTTCGGTTGTGTTCCTCCTCCACAAGACGACACGCCCCCTTTCTATATTCTTCCAACTCGGCAAGTTTTCTTGTCTGAACTTGTCATCATGATTTAATTCTGATATGTCGCGAATGTGTACCGTTTTATCAATAATAAAGTCTATAAGATAGTTATAGTACTCCATCCTGTCTGAGTTTCTCAATACCGACATACACAAACCGTTAGTGTCTCTTTCTCTGCGTTTATGAGCTGTCGTTTCAGTCAGCGCGCGCATCTCTAAATGTACGAGAACCGTATACGGGACTGCATGGCGCGCTCTATAGTTCAAACTCTGTCTGAGGATAAGATGTGATCTTGTAGTCTTATTGGCTGGTGAGGACAAATCGTACAGTGGTGCATATTTAAGCACGTCTCAGTTTTACAATGGAGGAGTATAAGAGGAAGACGTTATTGTTTTCCTTGTACACACGCTATTTGCTTCTACCTGCTCCCAACTGGTTTCTGTTTGCCTGTGCCTGAAAATAAGATGACCCTGGCATTCAGAAGTCAGAATCACAAACTACAATTGAGACACACATCATTTCACTGAATTAATTTAGTAGGATATCCTATATTTCTTGAACCAAACTATAAACATAATAATAATAATAATAATAGAATAACCTAGTTAAGAACTGCAGGATTCAGTGCAGGATTAACTGTTCAATAACTACAAAGTTACAGAAGAATATTTGAATACAACTACATTCCAACTGCATTTAACTGAAATACGGAAGTAGTACGGAATAAATAGTATTTCATTGTACTTTACAAAGCTGCAGGAGCTGAAGTTATTTATTTTTACAATGGACAACGTTACAGAATCATATTTCAATACAACTGCACTGTACTGCATTGTAAACTGTAACTGCAGTTTTCCCCCAGAAACTGCAGTTATTTTTTGTAAGGGAAAGATCACAGTGGCCTCCATCATCCACAAATGGAAGAAGTTAGGAACCACCAGGACTCTGGTGGTCTGACCAAAGTGAACAATCCGGAGGAAAGGGCCTATGACCAAGAATCCGATGGTTAGTCTGAAAGAGTTCCAGTGTTTCTCTGTGGAGAGGAGAACCTTCTTGAAGAGAAACCATCTTGTAGCATCATACTCAAAAATGACTTGCGGCTGTAATTGGTGTCAAAGGTGCTTTAAAAAAATGTTAAATGGTCCCTGTAACACCAAAATGTGGAAAAAGTGAAGCGCTGAAAATATTTTCTGGATGCACTAATTGACAGGACCCAAGGTTTCCCAGAAAAGCTTTGCATTATAAAGCACTACACTGCCTCTGCTGGCTCACCTTCTTTCCTTATGTTTCTTCCCCAGGTAAGCAATGCACATGCACCAGGCCATCCACACTGTCTCTGGCTCACAGGTGTCATTCCTCCTTCCTTGCACTGTAACCCCTAATGCTCAAAGTAATTAAACATTTTGAGTACTGTTAACTTAAACAGTTACAATTAGTTCAGATTAATAGACCTTGATGAGGATTTAGAACTTTTTGGTATTTATACGTTTGTAGAAATTACACTTTTCAAGGTAGCTGAACAGATTTGATATTTTAAGCCACAGTAACTGTCTCCTTAAAGTTCGACCAACTTAAAATCTTTTAGCCTAGCGATTTTGTGTCTGACGTCATCAATGCACATGTAAACTGCCCTCATTGACGTGTCTTGATCAAGATGTTGGATTGTTCTGTCTTCACATGATGCTGTAAGTATAATCCTTACAAATCCGGGCACCCTAAAGCACCAGAACACTGGTAGCTCAGTGGTAGGTGTTTTGCCAGCCATGTGAAAGGGCTGGGTTCTATTCCCACACTGTAAAAAATCCAACTAGCAAAATGTTGGCATAATGAGTATTTATTAGTAATCTGGACAATAAGACATGAAAAAACCGACTGAACTAGTGAAAACAAGTTCATTAAAAACTCGCTGGGTCAACTAAGGTTTAATTACTGAACAGACTTTCTAATGCAAGTCAACACGCACAAAAGTTGGTTCTGCGCTGTTACGGCTCTAAAATGTGCGCATGCGCGCTGATACATTTCTGAAGTTGGCGCACGCGTGTTGGGTGCAGCGGGTATTTTGAACATCTGGATTAGTATCCCGTTTCTCGACCTCACAACGTACAACTTCTTTTAAACTTTGGTAAGTGCGAAGTCCTTTGTAGAAATTGTCTTAACATAAATGAGCGTTATTATATGGCGTTCTTTGTGAAGTACATATAGCTTGGTGCAGTTGTTTATTTAACGTGAGACAGTGAGAAAGCTGCAAGTCATCCTGTAACCTGAATTACTACAATCAATATATTTTGTATTATTTTAAGTTTACTACATTTATGTTATTTATTACAGGTGTTGCATATTATGAAGTATATTTAATTGTATTAGAAATATTACATTTAGAATTGAATATTATTTAATTATTATTCACAGCACATGATTATTTTCTCTATATCCCTGCATGTGTGATATTTGATTTATTGGTTATTTTGCTTATGTTAAGAGGAACTAACAAGTTACCTGCCTGGGGTTTCCCATGGGACAGGTGAGAGTGTGACACGGTGTGAGAGAAGGACATGAGAGCAGTTTGTCTTGCCGTTTGGCTTAATAAAATAACTTGTTGCAAACTTAACTGTAGCCGTTTATTACCCACAGCCAAAGAGACGGGAGAATAATAAGACAAGTCTAGAAAGTCTGGTTAAATTCATAAGAACTTCTCTACACTTGGTATTTTAAAATATGCAGTGTTTGCACCACAGTATTTGTAATATTTGCATTTAACATTTCAGAACACATTCTCTCAATATCCTCCTGGATGAACACATTTCCAGACTTCATCACAAGACCTCAAACTTTGCCATTTCATCTAAGTAAACATTTACAATGCAGTATTTTTAATGATTTTAAGAACGAAGTATGAAGTTAGGGCAAAAAATAATTCTTGTTATACCTTACTAGTTTACTTTTTTATGTAAGACTATTCATACCCCATTTTATTAAATATAACTAAAAAGAAGTAAAAATACTATTGAATATTTTGGTTAATATAATTGGTCAGATTAGCTCTGCACTTGTTAGGAACCTCCACTAGAGCATTTCACTGCATATATAAGCATTTCACTGTATATATAAGCATTTCACTGCATATCGTACAGTGTATGACTGTGTATGTGACAAATAAAATTTGAATTTGAATTTTGAATTTAGAGGTCACTGTTCATGTCTGTCTATCTGTCTGTGTAGTTCTTGTTGGTTGACTCAGTTTCCCAGAAGGCACCTCAGTCAGGTGATGAGTGCTCACCTGAACTGAGGTGGCTCATTAAAACCTCTATAAATAGCAGTTTGTTCTGGGAAACTGGGTCGAGCATTGTTTGGTCTGTTTGTTGAATGGTTGTTTGTATTACCGTCATGTGGGCATTCTGTTTTGTAACTTTAAGTTTATGTTTTGTAACCTTTGTTTTCAGAGGGCTCTAGTTTTGTTTTCTGTATGTTCCTTGCTGCCTTGTTCAGTGTTTAGCTAGGCCTGTGTACAGTGTAAGTACTGTTCTGTCTTCCCAGTGTCAGTCTTCTTTGTTTAGTTCTGTGTTTAAAGCTTTCCCTTGTATGTGTAGCCACATGAGGGCTTAGCCGTTAGCAGGGTTAGCTGCTAGTAGGCCTTGATGGCTAGTAGGGTTAGCCCCTAGTAGGGTGACAGCTAGTGGTTCTGGTCACTAGTAGGTTAGCCACTAGTTTGGTATAGCCCCATGTGTGCCCTGCCTTTTGTCTTCCGGTCCCCTAGGTCAGTACTAACCCCATTAGCCACTAACCCGGTTAGGTCAGCATCCAGTGTCCCCAGTATTCCATGTAGCTACTAACCTCACTAACCCATCCAGTCTAGTCCCTGAAGCCCTGTCTCCTGTCTAGCCCTGTCTCTCCAGTCCTCTCCCCATCTCTAGTTCCAGCCACGTCCTGTCCAGTCTTGTCTCTAGTTCCCCTATGTGTCTTTAGTTAGCTCCAGCTCCATGTTTCCTCATCCCTAGTTCTGTCAGTTCCCTGTGTCAGCTCCTGGTCCTGTGTGTTCAGATCCCTTCCTGTTGTGTTTTTCCTGAGCCCTAGTCTTAGTTTTAGTTGTTTTGGTTCCTTTGTTCGTTTGTCTGTTTTTGAGTTGTTAGTCTTTCTGTTCTGAGAGACACTTCTGTCTCTCTGCATCCATGCCTACCATATATGCCCACAGCAACATCAGCCGGTCTAGCCACTACCACCAGCTAGACCCATGACAGCACTAATGTTCAAAAGTTTTAGAGCTGTATTTTTTTGTTTTTAAAAGAGTTTTGTTAATCAATGCTCCATTTAATTGATCAATATAAAATACTACATTTATTTGATATAGTAAAACTGGAGTAAGGTGAAAATGTTAGACTTCAAAATTTCTGTTGTCTACTGGAATGTACTGTACTTAAAATTGTAATTTATTACAACTGACACTGAAGACTGGAGTAATGATGCAGAAAATACAGCTTTACATCACAGCAATAAATAAAAAAAATTAAATACATTCCAATGGAAAAAAGCTTCTATATTTCACATTATTGTTTTACTATATTTCTGATCAAATAAATGTAACCTTCATGAAAACTTGTGCGAGTTCAGTTAGATCTGCTCTGAAGCACAGTTCTTCTCTTGGAAAACATATAAGAAATAGAGAGATCGTATTTTGCCCCTTACAGAAATGTAGATTCAAGCTTTAGCAGCCATCAAAGATTTGAGATTAATGCATAAGGAATCAGAGAAAATCTTGAAAGAAACAGAACCTGAGCTGAACAGTGAACCTGAAGCTGGGACTTCACCTTGTTCACATGTACAGTACAGTCGTGGCCAAAAGTTTTGAGAATTACATAAATATTGGAAAAGTTGGTGCTTAAGTTTTTATAATAGCAATTTGCATATACTCCAGAATGTTATGAAGAGTGATGAATTGCATAGTCCTTCTTTGCCATGAAAATTAACTTGATCCCGAAATTATTTCCACTGCGTTTCATTGCTGTCATTAAAGGACCTGCTGAGATCATTTCAGTAATCATCTTGTTAACTCGGGTGAGAATGCTGACAAGGCTGGAGATCATTATGTCAGACTGATAGGTTTGGAATGGCAGACTTGACATGTTAAAAGGAGGGTGATACTTGAAATCATTCTTTCATTGTTAACCATGGTGACCTGCAAAAAAACGCATGCAGCCATCATTGCATTGCATAAAAATGGCTTCACAGACAAGGATATTGTGGCTACTAAAATTGCACCTAAATCAACAATTTATAGGATCATCAAGAACTTCAAGGAAAGAGGTTCAATTCTTAAGAAGGCTTCAAGGGCGTCCAAGAAAGTCCAGCAAGCGCCAGGATCATCTCCTAAAGAAGATTCAACTGCGGGATCGGAGTGCCACCAGTGCAGAGCTTGCTCAGGAATGGCAGCAGGCAGGTGTGAGCGCATCTGCACGCACAGTGAGGCCAAGACTTTTGGAAGATGGCCTGGTGTCAAGAAGGGCAGCAAAGAAGCCACTTCTCTCCAAAAAAAAAAAACATCAGGGACTGATTGATCTTCTTCAAAAAGTATGGCGAATGGACTGCTGAGGACTGGGACAAAGTCATATTCTTGGATGAAGCCTCTTTCCGATTGTTTGGGGCATCTGGAAAAAGGCTTGTCCGGAGAAGAAAAGGTGAGCGCTACCATCAGTCCTGTGTCATGCCAACAGTAAAGCATCCTGAAACCATTCATGTGTGGGGTTGCTTCTCATCCAAGGGAGTGGGCTCACTCACAATTTTGCCCAAAAACACAGCCATGAATAAAGAATGCTACCAAAACACCGTCCAACAGCAACTTCTTCCAACAATCCAACAACAGTTTGGTGAAGAACAATGCACCAATGGAGCACCGTGCCATAAGGTAAAAGTGATAACTAAAGTGGCTCGGGGACCAAAACGATGAAATTTTGGGTCCATGGCCTGGAAACTCCCCAGATCTTAATCCCATTGAGAACTTGTGGTCAATCTTCAAGAGGCGGGTGGACAAACAAAAACCCACTAATTCTGACAAACTCCAAGAAGTGATTATGAAAGAATGGGTTGCTATCAGTCAGGATAGAGGGTCCTGAAAAAGAAGGGCCAACACTGCAAATAGTGACTCTTTGCATAAATGTCATGTAATTGTCGATAAAAGCCTTTGAAACGTATGAAGTGCTTGTAATTATATTTCAGTACATCACAGAAACAACTGAAACAAAGATCTAAAAGCAGTTTAGCAGGAACCTTTGTGAAAACTAATATTTGTGTCATTCTCAAAACCTTTGGCCACGACTGTAGAATTGAGAGAACAGGACACCGAAAAATTTGATGCTGAGACACTTGAGCACAAACCTGAACATCTTTTTTTCCATGCAAACAGTATTGCATATTTCTAAATATTTCTCTCATAATTAGAGTCTCCCTAATGTTAAATGTTATGAATACCTGAAAGTTTATCAAAAGTGACAATGCATAACCTTAGTGCCCTTTTTTCAGACTTCAAATATTGTGGCTCACTGAATGAAAACTGTCTTGGAAGATCTCGATGTGTTTATCCGTGATGGATCATCTGCACTACTCATGTCTGGTGAGTATGTTGCATTGATTCTCTGCAGGCACTTTGACACAAATACATTATTGACATTATTAAGATATTTAAATTCTTATTCATTTGAACTCTAGCTCTTATTTTACTTTATCTGATCATCTCAACTGATTTTAAAGATTTATAAAGTTTTTGTTTCTGTACATTTTGTCTACATTAATCTAGTAGGATCCAAAACGTTCATGGAACAAAAAGAAATATAAAAACATATAAAAGATGGATGTCAAAAGTAATTTTTTTTGGTACTCTTTATTACATTAGGACAGTACTCCTGATGGCGGACAGACCAGAGGGATGAAAGTGGGAGTTCCTATTGTTATTGAAGTCATAAACTTTACTCTTGTGTTGGAGGAAGGGATTGTCTTGCAAGATGCTCCAGAACAGTTTGGCCTTTGACCTGTTTGCCTTGGATTTCAGTACCAAAAAATCGGAAGTACACTTTTGAGGTGATTGAGAAGGTGTTCATGGAATTGGGCACTCACTGCTCTGCAAGGGTACAATCCCTTAAGACTTAACTTCTCCTACGACTCTGCTTTTGTGAGCTATTATCAGACTTCAAATTATTAGTGGTGCTTGCGAAGCACTACTATTATAATCTCACAGGCTTATTAGTGGTGCTTGCGAAGCGAAGCACTACTATTATAATCTCACAGGCTTATTATTATTTTTCTTTTTTTTCTTCCGTGTGAAAGTTTGGCGCGTAACTAGTTTCTCGTAGACACATGAATGAGGTGTCAAAACGTGCGGCTTGGTCGGGAATGGGGTGCTATGACTTTTCTAAGGGGTCAATTAACCGCCCCAAAAAATCCCATAGATTTAACATTGAGAGCAACTTTGATGGATTGTAGCGCAGAGAGGGAATTTTGTAGAATGCTCAAATTTACCACATTTGTAGAGGTTTGCAACCTGTGTCAGACCATACCTCGCAAGAGGGTATAAGTTCTACCCCCGGGGCAATAGAGGTCCCCAAATTTGCCCCATAGACATATAATGGGGAATAAATCCCATAGACTTAACTTTGAGAAAAACTTTGACGATTGAAGTGCCGAGTGAGAATTTGGTAGAAATCTCAAATTCACCACATTTGAAGAGGGTCGCAAGCTGTGTCAGAACATACCCCACAGGGAGGGTATAAGTTTTGCCCCCGGGGCAGAAAAGGTGCCCAAATTTGCCCCATTGACATATAATGCACATAACTACTACAGTATCGTTTGTCGTAGATCCATGAAAGAGGTGTCAAATCATGCAGCTCATTCGGGACAGGTGTGCTTAGACTTTCATGGGCGGGGGGGCCCAAAAAATCACATAGACTTAACATTGATACCAACTTTAACGGATTAAAGCGCAGAGTGAGAATTTGATAGAAATCTTTAAAGAAGTTTACCACATTTGAAGAGGCTGGCAAGCTGTGTCAGACAGACCCCGCAAGAGGGTATCAGTTTTACCCTCGGCGGGGGCAAGAGGCGCCCAAATTTGCCCCAGTGAATTATAATGGGGACTTTGGAGTGTAACTAGAACTGTATCGTTTGTCATACACCCATGAAAGAGGTGTCAAATCGTGCGGCTCATTCGGGATTGGGGTGCTAAGACTTTTTTGAGGGGGCAGGCAGTAAATTGCCCCCAAATAATCCCATAGACTTAACATTGAGACCAACTTTGACGGATTGACGTGACGTGAATTTGGTGGAAATCTCAAATTTACCACATTTGTAGAGGCTTGCAATCTGTGTTGGAACATACCCCATAAGAGGGTATAGTTTTTACCCCCGGGGTAAAACAGGTGCCCAAATTTGGTGGATGACTCGTCACTTTCCATTCTTTGTACACCCATGAAACAGGTGGCAAATTGTGTGGGTCATTCAGGAATACATTTTTTTTGTTGGTTTATTCAGGGAAAGGGGGCTTGACATGACTTTTCTAAGGGGTGAGTGGTAAATTGCCCCAAAAGGCAATTAACATACAATTGTAAATTTCATAGACACTTTGAAACTGAGGCCTTGTCCACATGGAGACGCGTTTCGCTGTATACGTATAAATTTTTTATCGTATTGGCGTTTCGTCCACACGGATCCGGCGTTTTAGGAGACTGAAACTGCTATTTTTTGAAACTGGGTCCCAAGGTGGATAAATCTGAAAACGCCACCCTTGCGGTTTCGTGTGTACAGCCAATCCGTATATTTTGTGAAACGATGATGTCATGCGCATGCTCAAAGTCTTCTTCGTGTATAGTGTATCTCTATGGCAGAATTACAGCGCCCCATACTGGTCTGGCATATATGTACTACACCGTTTTCAGTGGTTTCGTATGTACGCAGATATTTCTTGAGACGACGCCGAACGAGGAAAAAAAAATGATCGGATAGAGAACGCACTGGCTTCGTGTGGACGGAGCCTGAATTTAACTGTGGATCCCACTGTCGTAGAGACGTGGGGGTGGGCTCATTTTACTCAGGCAATCAATCAGTCGTTCGCATTTATCATGATGCTCATAAGCCACACCCCCTAGCAAAATCATTATCGTGCAATTAGCATGTTGCTAACGCGATTAGCATGTTGCTAGCATTATGCTAACAATATTAGCTTTTCGCTAGCATTATGCTAATTTTATTAGCATGTTGCCAGCATGATGCTAACATTATTAGCATGTCGCTAGCATTATGCTAACTATATTAGCATTTCACTAATAACATGTTTAGCATGTTGCTAGCATGAGGCTAGTGTGATTAGCATGTTTCTAAGATGACGTCTAGCTCATTAGCATGTTGCTAGCATTAGGCTAACGATATTAGCATGTTGCTAGCTACATCATTAGAATGTCACTAACATCATGCTGGAATGCTTAAATGTTGTTAGCATCACTCCAATGTTTTGTCCCGGCAAGCACCACTCACATTTTCTTCAGGAAATGTACCTCTCTAGTTATTATTATTTTGTACTCTTTTCCTTGTTTTGTTAAGTTTAGACTGTAAAAGGCATTTTGCCATGTTTCTTTTTGTGTACTTTTATTTGAAAGTCATGGAATGTGGTTGTAGTGTGTTCCTTTTGGTTTAAAATAAAATTTGGAAGAAACTTTCAAGCATTCAGTTTTTTTCATTATATTGTATTACAAAAAAACCTGCTTCAGTAAATTTAATCACATATTTTGAACCCAATACATGTGACAAGTTCACATGTATTAAATTAAGTCTTTGAAACTATCAAATGACTTTTAACTTAACAAAAGAATATAAGTTGGGAGACCTTACTCAGTAAATTTAGTTAAGTCAACAACAAGTTGACTTAACTCAAAATTTCAAGGCAACTTGCTGCACAGCTTTTTTTGAGTTAACTCCACTTTTAACCCAAGTTGTTGAAAAAAGCTGTGCAGCAAGTTGCCTTGAAATTTGGAGTTAAGTCAAGATTTTATGTTTTACACTGCAGCCATTGGATGAAGTGCTTGTCCCAAGCCCAGATAAAAATAGGAGGGTTGTGTTCAGAACAGCATCTGGCATAAAAACTTGTGACAAACCACTGTGGCGACCCATTGCCCGGAGTAGGCGAAAGACCAACAATTTATTTAATTTGCAACAACTAAAAAAAATGATAGTATGAGTTAGACTACTTAGTAATGCAAGTAAATAAAAATTAACATAAATGAGTACAACAAACTTAAAAACTGATACTTCTGTTTTCTTAAAATTGGAAACATAATTACTTAAAAATATTTAACTGATTACCTCAGATTTTTTTAGTTTTGCCAACTTATTCGGGTTTACAGTGTGGAGAACTTTCACTGGGTAATAGTGAAATCCCAGAAACACCCCATATGACCCATAATGTAAAGTAAAGCCTTTATTTTGTCACATACAGCACAGTGAAATTTCCTTCTTTTGTCACATATACATTACAGCACAGTGAAATTCCTTCTTCGCATATCCCAGTGTAACTGGGTTCAGAGCGCAGGATCAGCCATGATACAGCGCCCCTGAGCCCCTTGCTCAAGACAGGGTGCCAATCCATTGCAGGGCACACACATACACAATTAGCCTACTCTGCAGGTCCTGTGAGAAACTCCATGCACACAGAGATGGGAATCAAACCAGGCCAGGAATCAAACCATATATATGTTATATCCTCTGTGTATGGTATTGACCTCAGAAAAAATATATATAGTCAGGAAATGAGCACCTGCTGTCTAGTTGTGATTCTCAGTTAAATATAAAATTACCTATAATATATTATTTATAATAATGCTATAATAATATACTGTATAGAGTGGTATTATAACTCAGTTGTGAGTACTGTTTCCTCACACCTTATATTATTAGTGATTATAATGATTCTGAAATAAACATTATTATTATATAATGTGAGGTTTATGGAGATTTAAATTTTTAAAACAGAAACCATTTATTAACAAGAAAATCAAATTAGTCTATAACAGTTGTTTGACAACCAACTGGTTCTCAATAGTTGTAATATTTCCCATATCTATCTTTCGTTTGGGGGCGCTGTTCCTATGTGCTTATGGTTGTCGTGAAGGGCACAAGGACTCACTGTACTGTGTCGATACTTTTGAACTGCAGTTTAAACGAATCGAAATATCCGACTTTACGTCATCAGGGTGGCATCTGGTGACGTCGCGTAAACGCTACACGATTTATAATTCAGTTTTCTACATGTACATTTGTTTCATTTTGTATAGTCCACAAAAATATTATTTAATTTGACTCATGCTTTTGTGTGGTAGACAAACAGTAGGTCATACTTTTAAAAGGAGGATTAACCAACTGTAATTTTTTAAAGCATGTCATAAACAAATGAATCACCAGAATGTAATGAAAAGAAGAACTTGTTAACAATTTGTGTTTTCAATTCGAAACGACTCGTTTAAATGAATCGATTCCTTTATGAATCTCTCTCCAGCATCTCACCATGCGGTAACCAAAACAGGTCCCGAGCTTCAGGTCTCCTGACAATATCTGGGTGGCACCCGCCTTCTGTACGGACTTGGAAAAGACAATGAAGGCAGGGAAAACAGCGCTTCTTCTTTGCGTTTTTGTTTTGTTTTATGTTTATTCACGGCTAAGCAGAAGTGTATGTACAGCAAATGTATTATTTCCTATCAGTTAAATAATTAGCCTAACACAGTTTAATTAAGTTAAGTGAAAATAAGGCGAGGCTCCGGGACTTCACCTCCGACGACAGATCGATCAGTGGAGTGAACACTGGAGAGATTTTCGGAGCGCGTGCGGAGAGCAGAACACTTTACGCACAGTTTCCGTGTTGATGCTCCCGCGGCTGCACCCACAGGCGTCCTTCGTCGCTCGAATATAATGAAAGAACCTACAGGTTACGAAATGATACTTTAAAACAGATTTTTTTTGTGTGTGTGTGTGAGTTATACAATGGGATCTTCAGAAATAGCTCGGAAACAAAGATACGTGAGTATAAAGCATCGGTTGAGCACATGTGTCGTTTAATGCGTCTTTTGGTTGTTGGTGTTATTTAACATACAATAACTACATCCAGGCATACACACGCATGTGGCTGTCTAACTTGGGTGAAATGATGATGTGATGCTGTGTCCGATCTTGTGCATGTGATGTGCCTTCAGCTCGCGCAGATCACCAGCAATAAGTCACTCTCCCAGTCTCAATCCAGCGTCCCGCGCGCCGAGCGGCTTTCTCCAGAAGGCGCAGGAGTTGCAGGAGCTTCAGGACAGGCAAAAGGCGTCATCACCAAAAGCGAGAGACCTGTGACACCAGACCTGGCACGCCTGTGTGAAGAATGCGTCTCTCGTGTGCTTTTTCTAAAGGAAGAAGCCCTGCGACTGCTAAAGGACGGCCACTTTTCCCCCAGCGTAAGGACATCACCACTATACTCTGCACTCTCCTGCATTTTAACCGCTGTACCTCAGGAGACAGGGCTGTGCGTCATGGCTTTGCGCACACTGACTCTCCTCACACAACAGTTTCATGTAACATGGGACTGGCACACACTTTGTAATTTAATACCCATTACACGCACAAGCTAGTCTCTCTCTCTCTCTCTCTCTCTCTCTCTCTCTATCTTTCTCTCTCTCTCTCACACACACACACACACACACACACACACACACACACACACACACACACACAAACGAGTTTAAATCGATTAGGCTCTGCAATAGAGCCATGACTCGCATGTCTTGCCCCTCTCCACCTCTCATTACACAGGGAAGATGGGAAATAATGGGTAGAATAAGAAAAAGCGGTTCCTACTGAGAGGATAAAATGAAAATGTAATGTTATTTAAAAGTCAAGGGCGCTCTGGGCATCATTTGTCTCAGTCTGAAGTATACAATAGATTAAATGGGTTAGCGGACCACTCCTTAATGTATGCCAGTCACGCTAAAATGTCTGGACTTGTAGACTCTGTATCCTTTTGCATTGCGCTAATTATTTCTGACGTCCACTTATGGTGGAAAGGATGTGACTTTACATGCAGACTTGTATGCATACAGTACATCTTGATTTGCCACAAAAAAATTCTTTCTACACATAATTTTCATATACTTTCATATGCATTAAATAATAATAATAATAATAATAATAATAATAATAAAATAATCACATTTATTATTATTATTATTTATTATCAGGATCCAAAACTCTCCATCCTTCTCTATGAGAGCCTGCGAGTGCCTGCTTGGATTGGCCTTGCTGGTTGCTGTGACGTCTGCTTCACTCACCTGAGCCAGCTCAAGCGGGAGGCCATCCACATGCTTCTAAACCAAAACCGGACCATCTGGCCCAATTCTTCCTCTGCCAGCGTCTCACTCGGCTATGATGCCTTGGGTTCTCACACTCTGCCTAGAGCCATCAGCCCTCGTTCTCCAAGCCCCAATAAGCGTCAGAAGTTCAGCAACCCCAGGACGGAAACCTGGGTCAGAGAACATGCACGATTTGAGACCCTTTGGTGTACAAATAAGGAAATTCCACCTTTGGCTGACATGGTAGGTGGCTCTGTTTAAATACATTTGGATTGTTTTTATTATTGCATAGATTGCAAAATTATTACAATAATTTATTACTAAATTATTATATACAGAGTATATATTTTATAATATAATATAATAAATATGATTATATTATTAAATTATTATATACAGAGTGAGCCAGAAAATCTATACACACTTCTGGAAAAGAAACACTTGTAAAAATATTAATGCTAAATCTATTGCTATATATATTATAATAATGTGATTATATAATATGCATCATACTATTTTTCTTTTTCTGAAGGATGTATATATTTTTTCAAATGTAGAACACTGCAACTGAATATTTTTTTTTTTTTACCAGACAGCGGTCCAAGTAGAAAATCTAATCTATCTAATTGAAACAGTCCAGACCATGCTTTCTAATAATTACCCCTTACATTTCTGTGCACTTGCTAAGGACTGTGGACAGGCATCAGTAAGAACCATTATCTGCAGTGTATGATGCAATCCCTGTGCATTTTGTTTTGACATGCCACTTTACTTTCAATGTATTTGCACACCGATGATAGCCAGGCCATGTGTGTGTGGTTATAAATCATAAAGTAAATCACAAAAAGTAGTGCTTTAGTGATTTATTCCTGTCTTGCAATGACCATTCAAAAACATGCACTTGATCAATATCATGCTAATATTTATTGTCTAGTGGAATATTCATATTATCAAAGTGAAGGGCAATAAATAATGATGAAATGGAAAGCTTATTATAGTAATGATGTTCCTGTGCAGCAGTCGCCCCTTGCATTCACTGATGTAAAATGGGCTAGAGGCTCAGTTGCATGTATGTGTAACTAAATCTTTTTTCACCCCTCCCTTTTAAGAAGATGAACGCAAAGTGAGAGTAACCAAGGCTAGAGGAAAGAAAAGGCGAGCTGAGGGAGTATCAGAATGATGTACAGTACTGAA
Organism: Clarias magur; assembly: GCA_013621035.1. NCBI lineage: Eukaryota > Metazoa > Chordata > Actinopteri > Siluriformes > Clariidae > Clarias > Clarias magur. The sequence continues at coordinate 394,415 of QNUK01000337.1, forward strand.
ACCTCAGCACATCCATTTCAGAATCTTCTCCCTCCCAAATGAGTCACATGATCCCGTGCAGCAGTAATTGGCATTATAGCATGGCATCATTTTCTTGTTTGAAACGCAGCCTGTTTTACGTAGCTGGAATAAAACAGAGATGAGGCATTAAAGCAGACCATTTTCTGAATAGTATTCCCCGTCACTCGCCATGAATGTGAGTAATCCCTAATCAAGATCAAGTTGATCTGTGATCTGATCTAGAGAGACAGGCTACTGACTGATTGCTGAATGGCTGAATAGCTGAAATGAAATGAAGCCCAGTGCTTTTATAGTCTCTTAGGAATAAAGGATGATCCATCAAACAGCGGGATCAGACAAGGGGGTGGCTAGTGAACAGTACGATATGGAAAAGGACAATTTTATTGATTGTGTGCGCCAATACAATGCCAGGTAACTCAGTCTAAGATGAGGATGATGAAAGATTTAAAATGATCAGCAAACTTTTATTTATTTACTTGGATTTTTTAACTCTATTTTCTCCCAATTGGGTCATTTGCCAATTCCCACCCACTCTCTTCTAGTCACCAACTGCGGACAGTGAGGGCAATTACATGCTTTCTGCAAGATACCCAAAGCTAGCCAACTGTATCTTCAACCTGCTGCGCATTCTACACCACAGGGCAGCATAACAAACTCTGACAGTCCTGTCAGCTCATACATGGGCTCACAGACACCCATTATCAGCTAGTTTTGCTCTGAATGACTGGGGACCGAGTAATGACCTGTATTTATTCTCTAAATATAAATTGGCTCCAGCCAATGGATTTGTCAACCTGGGTTAGTGTCTGAGTACTGTAGATAAACTTTTGTTGTCATGTTTTATCATTTAAATTATTAATGTTCATCTATCAGTTAAAACACAAAGAAAATTAAATTTGTCTCCATCAGATCTAATAAGATAGTTTCATTGTTGAGAAGCTGCTTGCTTTTGAAAGGAGCAATGCTTTCTCCCTCGCTATGAGAAACACATCTAGGTTCATCCAACCAACACTTTCTGTGGTAAGCACGTCTGAGGAAAGGGTGTGAGCTCCCACTGGTTTCACACACTTCTACCTGCCAATCGCTTATTTATTCACACACCTCTACCAGCCAATCACAACTGATGTGAGTAGATACTAGAGGTTGGAGAGTAACTGCAGCACTTTACTCCATCCACCATGGCTTTGGAGTGATGGAGGTCTATTCGGATGGAAGTATAAGTGGGCCATGAGTCCTCTGACCGTGCCTGTAGCCTCTGGCAGACATTTAAAATTCATTCCAGCGTTCATGACCTCATCTAACTGTATGAATCACTTTTGTGCTCTTTGTGATTTGGACTCTGCTTAACCTATACATTAGTAGAATGATTGTGTGATCAAAGCTATACCTGGGTGAGCATGATCTGCCACTGTGAAAACACACAAAAGCATTTGCTTTATTAATAAATGTAAAATATGAACTTGAACATTGCCGTTAACAATTTATCCACACAGGCCCCTTTATGACTCAGACATTCTCATTATTCTATTTAATTAAAATTGGAAACCTAAGTAATGTTATATTCTGTAGGGTTCTCAGGATGGACAGAAAAAGAAAAAAAATGACGAGGCCACAGTTCTCTGCCGCTTCACTGGTCCGTTGACGTTCAACGCTTCCAAAGTTGCCGCAATGCTTCCTGCTGGAACTTCTGCAGCTTTCTCTTTCCTTGTCAGGTAACACAAGAGGATTTTACAGAGTGTACATGGACAGTTATTGAGAATATGTTACAATGTAAGATTTATTGTTAATAATGTGCATTCTTTCTATTTAATGTGTACTGAAATGCAATGGACTGCTGTATTGTTTCTGTTGTAAAACACCAAACCACATGTCCCTAGGGCTGTCCAGAAGTTGCACTTGACTTCAAGAAGAAGGAAGAACTGCTCTGAAAATGACTGCTATCCCACAAACTTCTATGGTGTTCTCCAGAAGGATCCTCCTCCTGCACCTTTAAACCTTTTACAGACTCACAGCAAGAGCAGAGAGTTACCAGACACAGCAAAGGTACCGCTGCTTCATTCACTTTTTTGTCTTTGCAAAATCATTAATATTTAATCTGTACAGTATTTTGCATGATTTGATTTGATCCTACTTTTTCTCTTGTTCAAAGCCACATAGGCCTTAAACCCACACAGCTCTTTTAATGTCCTTTTCTCTACTCCGGCCAACTCCCAAGAGCAGAAAAATCGATTCAGTTTAATTGAAGCATACGCCATTTTCCCGTCTCGTAGTTAACACCAGTGGAGGATCTTCTTGAGATTCACAGTAGACAGCTCTTACAGTAGCACCTTCTGGCAAACAGGCACTTAGCCTGCCAGCACCCAAAAAATCTGCTGAAGCAAATGGACTTTTAAATAATTCATATCTCATAAACACAATTTAAAAGGACACTCAAAAGACCTGAATATATTGGCAGTCAGGGAGAAGTGCATTCCATGTCAGACTCAAGTTTAGTCAGTTAAAGATTCAATCATATAATTCCTTAAGACAGGTCATCTCAGGACTTGGGTAATCAATGGGTAATCAATTTTTATCAACACATAGCTACTCAGAAAATTGGCACCATTATCCTTTCAAAACTCTATGACTGAACATCATATTTAATTTTCAGACCTCTTCCAAATAACAAACAAACAAAAAAGCAATGGTTGGCATGATTTCCTGCTTAAAAATGGAATGTCAGTTTACATTTTAAAATATCAGGTAGAAGAAATTATCATTACTTATTACACCAGTAAAAACACTTTTTTTTACTCCTAATTTATTTAAATGATTTCTTCAAATGCTAATACACAACAACAACATGGTAATACTTTTTATGAAGATAATATCTACAACAAACTATTAATACATCTGCACATACCCATGTTATAATGCATGCAGGTTGCAATATTACACATTGTTATAATTACATTTTAAATGATGTCTGCTTATGAAACTTTATAATGCATTATTAATGCATAATTGTAAACAAGAACTATAGGCAGTGTTTATAACTTGTTATAATGCAAACTTTAGCAAAACACAATTGACAGAGTTAATTATAAGAAAATATAACTGTGATGTAGTGTGTAATAAGCTTTACTTATAAATAAAGAATTCTTTTAGCAATTTATCCATAGTGCTACAAACTGATTTTGAAAAATAATTTTAGTTATGATGATGGATTTAATGTCTTATGAATGCATTATAAAGTATTAAAAGTGTATTTGTAAGTCATTACACATGTGGATTTCTATAAAAGTGTTACCTCTTGTGCAATATTGCCAAGTTGCACTGTCAACCACAGACACACACATTAAAGGTGTCTGTATTATTTCATTAGACTCTCATACATAGATGTCATGTTTCCAGGTCAGAGTTATGCTGAGGCTCAACCCGATTGTGGCGGCAGACACGTCTCAGTCCCATGCCCTTAAAGTGGACCTACATAAGAAGCAGGTCACAGTGATGGAGCCTGCCACACAAAGCACACAGAGATCAGCAGCAGGCGCAATGTTCACTCCAGAGACATTCACATTTGATGCTACTTTTGGCCCAGAGTCATCCCAGGTGCTAACCATGCTTCACCAACATCATGATCTTAAAGCCCACTCTCTTTCTTAGTGTAGTTATTAAAAAAAATTCTATATTACAAGTAGTCAGGTTGGGTGATGCTAGAATTAAAAAGGCTAACATGTTTAATTATAGTTGTAATAGCAAAATTTGTCAAGATTCAACAATATAAAACAGTTGTCAAAAAGGCAACTTTAAATTGACAGCAAATCCTGATGATTCCTGTAAAGTATGTTTCTGTATGTTTTAATTTTGCCAGTAAAAGTTGTAAGAGCAATTGACATTTACAGAAGAGTAAATGTACAGCAAAGACTGTTAGCTGGAGCATAACATTTGAATGGTGCAAATGCTGTACATCCATGAATGACAGTCCCGGCTGAGGTGGCTTGGAGCCCAATGCAGTCATTCCATGAAAATTCAGTGAGTCAAACGCCGGATTATTGTCACAACCCCCGTACAGTCCTGACCTCGCTTCAAGCCACATATTTTGGGCATTAAAAAAGTTCTTGGTGATTTTTCTATTTTGATGAGGAATTTTTACTTTCTTTTCTGTTATTCTGCACAACCAAAACTGCTGGTTTGACTTAAGCACCCCTCGTGTATACAATTGTATTATATGTTAAACCATAACCCAGTGCATCTATTAAATTCAGTTTTATTTATATAGCCTTTTAACAAGGGTCATTGTCACAAAGCAGCTTTACAGAAGCAAAGGAAAATTAGGGTGAGGGAAATGTGAGAAAATATGTATGAATCAAAATGATCAGATTGTTCCTGATGAGCAAGCCGAGGGTGACAATGAAAGGAAAAACTCCCTGAGATGGCAATAGGAAGAAACCTTGAGAGGAACCAGACTCCTCATTTGGGTGATAAAGGATCGCAGGAATTGCTTTTTGCAGTCATTGTGTGTTAGGCTGCTGGTAGTTCAATATAACAGTGGCTGTCCTTAAGTTAATATGGAGCCCAGTTTGTTGTTGGAGTCTCAGGTAAAACACTCTAGAAAATTTCAGTTCTGAACTATTGAGCAACAGCAGTCACAAGTCCTCAAAGAACAGCTGTATTCATTAGTGAGGCCAGGACCATCTTCGTGGTAAATTGGGACAGTTCCAATTTACCACGAAGATGGTCCTGGCCTCGCTAATGAATACAGCTGTTCTTTGAGGTTTGAGTTGCAATCCAAGAACACCACATTTGGCCTCCATGCAACAAGATCTTCAACCAGAAGTAGGGCACCAGGATGACTCAGACAGGTGAAGAGGGCAGAGGGGGTCTGGATCACTGGCAGCTCCGGAGCGACATGTGTAGCTCGACAGGGAAATGGAGAGGGAAAGAACAGTTAGGTATGGTCAGACACATGATGTATAAGGTGAATGTATATTTCGTGCAGAGTGCAGTTGGGGACTCCGACAGGACTAGACATGAGGGCTCCCAGAGATGTAAAGCAAGCAGTCACGCTACTGTCAACAAACCTGAGTGATCAATGAGAGTGAGGAAAACAGTATCTAAACATACCAAATCAGCAAAATACCATATGCCAATGAGTCCCCCAGATCTGCTTTTATAACCTAAGGCAAATATATTCACAAAAATGCTTGGCTAAATAAATAGGTTTTTAGTCTAGATTTAAACACTGTCTCTGAGTTCCCAACATTTATTGGAAGGATATTCCATAATTTTGGGGCTTTGTAAGAAAAAGCTCTGTCCCCAGCTGTAGTTTTAAAAATTTGTGGTACTGACAAGCAGCCTGCATCCTTTAATCGAAGTAGGCGTGGCAGATTGTAAGACACTAGCAGTTCACTCAGGTACTGTGGCATGAGACTATTTAGTGCTATATAGGTCACTCGTAGTATTTTAAAATTGATGAGAAATTTCACAGAGAGCCAATGCAGTGTGGACAAGCTAGAGGTCATGTTTTTATATCTTCTGGTTCTAATGAGGACTCTTGCTGCTGCATTCTGGACTAACTAAAGCTTCTTTAGGCACCTAGTTAAACAACCAGACAGTATGTAGTTACAATAATCCAACCTAGAGATGATGAAAGCATTAACAAATTTTTCTGCATCATTTAGTGACAATATATTCCTTGTCTTGGCACTATTTTGAGATGAAAGGGTATGAATTTAGTTGGTATGAGAGAAAAGAATGCAAAGGATAGGGTTAGTTGGAAACAGATGATTTGCTGTGGCAACCCCTAAAAAGGAACAGTCGAAAGACAAAGAAGAAGAATAATGCTATCCTGGTAATATTATCTACATAAACTTCAAATGAAAGATGGAATAGTTTACTGTTGCCCATGATGAAACAGAAACAGTTACTGTCTGATTAGAAAGCTTATCATCTCCATATACTTAAAAAAAAAAAAAAAAAAAAAACTTTTTAATCTTAAAGTACAGATTATATGTTTTACTTTTTTCAGGCCTTTCAAAAATATAAACCCCCCCACTATGCATCTTCTGGTAATAGTATTTAAATACGGTATACAGTGTTTACATATATATATATGTATATGCTTTTGTGTAAAATTTTTTATAAAATTATCTGATCATATGCTTTATATATATATAATTATCTGATCGTAGTGGGTCTCAGTATAAGGCAAATACAACCTTAGAAAGTAAACTACATATCTTTTGTATAACATAACTGTTATTTATTTAACATAAATTAGGCCAAAAAGAAACAAAAAATGGGCAATACTAAGTATCCCCTTACTGCTTCTACAGGATTTAAGTGGGTAAGTTGCAGCCAGGTACTGCCAATCATCAGCCATTGATTAACTGATCATCAACAGTTGTGCAGTCTTCTATAAAAGCAGAAGTTTTGGCTGTTTGCCAGTCTGGGGCATTCAGGTGTGTGTTAACACAATACCAAGAGGGAAAGACACAAGCAATGGTCTTAGAGAAGCAATTGTAACTGCACATAAATCTGAAAAGGGTTATAAAACCATTTCCAAACAATTGGAGTTCATCATTATACAGTGAGAAAATGTATTCACAAGTGGAAAGTATCCAAGACCAATCTTGTTGCCTACAGGACTTACTGAGCATGTTAAATGTTAAAGTCCAAGACAGAACAATTAGGAGAAGACTGAACTAGTACTGTTTGTTTGTAAGGGTTGCTAGGAGAAACTCTCTTTTGCCTAAAAAGAACATGGAAGCATGACTGAGGTTTTCAAAACTGCATCTGAACAAACAACAAAACTCTTGGAACAATATTTCGTGGACAAATGAGGTTCAAGGTGAGTTGTTTGGCCTTAATGCCAACCACCATGTTTGGTAAAAACCAAACAGCCTTTCAGCAGAGACACCCTCGTACCCACCGTCAGGCACGGCGGTGGAAGGGTGATAATTTGGGCTTGTTTTGCAGTCAGAGGACCTGGGCACATTGCTGTCACTGAGTCGACCAACAACTCCTGTGTATACCAGAGTATTCTAGAGGCAAATGTAAGGCTCTCGCACATCTAAGGCTTGGTCAAAATTTGGTCATACAACAGGACAATGACTCGAAGCACACAAGTAAATCTATATCAGAATGGCTGAAAAATAAAAGAATCGAATGAAAGTATTGGGATGGGCTGGTTGAAGTCCAGACCACAACCCAATTCAAATGCTGTGGTGGGACATTAAGAGAGTTGTGCATAAGCAAATGCCCAAAAACCTCAATAAACTGAAGCAATGTTATAAAGAAGAATGGTCTAGAATTCCTCCACAATGCTGTGAGAGAATAATAAAGCCATACAGGAAATTATTAGTTATTTCTGCTAAAAGTTATCACTACTAAAGGTTAATCTTCAAGCTGTTGAATCATAGATGGCACTTAGTATTGCACATATGATTTTTTTCTTTTGACTTTTTTTTAAATATTAAATGTAACAGTGAAAAAAAGTTGTATCTTGTATTTGCCTAATACGAAGACCCGGTACAGTCAGAGAATCTTTAATTATGTTTTTACACAAACACATAGAATGAAAAGAAGGAGTACTAACTTTTGAACATTACTGTAATTCATGACTCTACTATGCGGAGTTAAATAACAGCCTACAAGTAAAGAGCTTTGTGCTTTGTACTTCAGTGCAGTTGATTCAGATTAGAATAAAATAAATAAATTAATTAAATAATCAGTTTCATCCTTTCACTAGGCTAAGGTATGTGAGAAGAGTTTGTGTGAAGTTCTCCAGACTGTCATTGCTGGAGCAGATGGCTGCGTCCTAAGCTTTGGACACACCAAAGTCGGTATGTGCAAATATGAATGCTTTATTTAAAACTGCTTCTGAAAGCTGCTATCTCTATTTTCATTTAACATAAGGGACCTGTCTTTTTCTCTGCCTTTGAATCTAAATGTCTGATCTTGTTTCATTTTCTCACTTAAAGCTAATTATACATTGCGAAAAAATTGTGTAGTGCTTTAGGCTGCAGTGCACCACTTACTTTGTCAGCACATGCTGTAGAGGATTAGAGATTCAGCTCTGATAGTGACGGTTAATGGATGTGCATTAATGTTGTCCTCTCTTTATGGGGTCGCTATATTGGAGGTCATTGTGGGCTATCCACTTAGAGGGTTATTAATAGTTATCCCCCTAAAATCATGAAAACAGTTCTTCGGTGCAGAAACCTTAGAGAATTACATCACTGGCTATTAACTAATTGAATTTGCAGCCTATCTGTCATGATTCCTGGCACAAAGATTGAAGTAATAAATCGTTTAAAGCAAATTGCAGTTAGGCACATATAATCGTGGCTTGCATTTTTATTAGACATAACATAGCATGTACATGTTTTATATCATATGTGAAATAAACATACATATATATCCTTTTCCTCCTTATATCCTTCCTGATCATTCTGTGTGCTTTACAGGGACATCGTATACAATGATTGGGCGTGATGATATAACACCAAACCTAGGAATCATCCCTTGTGCCATTTCTTGGCTTTTCAAGCTCATTAAGAAGAAGACAGACAAGACATGGGCAAACATCTCGGTGTCTGTGTCAGCTGTTGAGGTGTGCGGGCAGACGGAGGTCATCAGGGATTTACTGTCTGGGTCTGAGACTGGTGATCACACCCATAAGCCAAATGTTTACCTCCAAGAAGATCCTGTCTTTGGAATACAGGTAAGGCTTCAGATAAGGATTTGAGACTCAGATAGAAAAGATGGCACTACAAAGATTATTTAAAGATAACATATGGTGGAACAACAAAAATGACCAAATAAATGCATTATTCATTGAATGTGAATATTCATAAGGAAGCAAAAATCATGTCTGACAAATTAATAATTATAATACAGACATTATAATTGTGCTAATTAAAATTTCATGGCAAAATTTTCCTTTCAGATTTACAACAACAGGGTGGTAAGTGCTCCAACAGCCGAAAGAGCAGCCAGCCTATTGGATGCAGCCCTAGCATCTCGCAACGTGGGCATGGAAGGGTGCAGAGGGACGTTTCATCATCACTGCCATATGTTCTACACTCTTTATGTCTGCCAAAAACACATAGAGAGCAGTCCCACATCTGGGAGTAAGTATTGAGGCTATTGATTTGCCCAGGTCCTCAAATGTCTGGTTCTGATCTCTAAGCCATATATCATTTATACAAGAAAATACATGATACTAGGGCTTTGGCTGGTATATTGTTGTTGAGTCATTCAAGTCAAATTCTTCCAGTGTATGTAGAACAAAGCAAGCTGAGCCTAATTGACTTAGGAAGCTGTACCAGAGAGAGGATAAAGAACAGCACAGAAGTCTGTCTTCTTGACCTGGGCAATATTATTATGGCCAAGCTGAACGGACACAAACATGTCCCTAACAAGTATGTCCATAAAATATTTTAGTTACAACCTGAAATAATGATGCACGTATGGAAAATCATTCATCATCATTATATGAACATACTAACATATTGTTATGCTTTATATTATATATATATAATAGGGGAAGTAGACTGTCCATGCTCATGCAAGAGTCTATTGGAAATGTCAACTGCCACACAACAATTGTAGCCCATGTCTCTGCCTCTCAGGATGACCTGTCTGAATCTCTGTGCACCATTCAGATTGCCTCACGAATTCGAAGATTACAGAGGATAAGAGTGTGTCTTTTAGACTTTTATAAACTTTTAAATTTCAAACATTTATTACCATGGATATTGATTGACCTTTTTTCCCCCATGATTAGAAGCAAGGCTGCAATTCTCCCCGGACAAGAAGCTTGGGCAAAGAAAAAAAAGAGAACAACTCATCTAAACTAAGAGCCTTTCGCTATGCAGGTTCATTGGAACACAATTTGTCTTTGCCACACCTTTGTGATGACCTAGAAGACCACTCTGAGAGTGATAAGTCATGTGACACTGTGTTCTGTGTGGATCCAAAGGGTGTTCTCCATGACAAAGATGTCAGAGGGAATCACGAGTTTGTGCCAATAATTCCATCTTTGCAAAAGAACAAGGCAGACTTAAAAAGCTCTTTCTCCATAAAGCACATTGATGTCCTACAGTCAAGTCAAAATTTAAATGAGCTGAAAAAACTTCCTGTGCAACAAACTTCTAGTGTTCCTGATTTGGAGTGTTTCAAGTGCAACACCTTTGCTGAACTACAGAATCGACTGGGATGTATGAATGAAAGTGAAATGGTTGGACTGCATTCTTTCATGACACAGCCTGCAAATGCTGTTGTTAAATCTGAACCTCTGTCCAGGAAAGGTGTGAAGATGCTAGCGGATGTGAAGTATAAATTAACATATAAAAAACAGGCTAATGTGCAGGAAAAAGGACAACCTACTCAGAGAGATGGTTTTATAAAGGACATTAAGCAAATACCTTGTGCGTACTCTGGTCAAGAAAGCTCCATGCAGTATGAACGAGGCACTGATTCCAAAGGCTTTAGTAAAACAATGGACATGACCCCTTCTGTAATTTTTCCAGTGGAAGGCCAGTCATCTGATGAATCTAGATTGCCTCCCAAGGTTCGGATACCTCCTGTAGGTAAAAGCTCATCTTCACTTTCTACTGCTTCAGGTTCTCCAGTTTCTTTCCCTGTTACTCGGTGTGAAGTTATTCCCACAGAGAGACAAGGGGAGAAGGCAACAATCACTGTGACGGTTCAGCAGCCACTGGATTTGAATGGACAAGATGAACTTATATATTCTGTGGTCAAAGAAGTAGAGGTCAGTGGCCCAGTAAGTACTGGCAAGGCTGCCAAAATAGCAAATATTGCTGAGCTTGATTCTCTTAAGAACTCTCCACTAGGTTCTCAGCCTGTGAAGATCATCGGCAGTGTTGGAAAGGAACAAGCTGCTACTGATTCTGAAGTTAAGCCTTTAGGTGAAACTACTAAAAAATCATTAGATTTATCTGCAGGAAAGACCATTTCTATGGGTCAAAATGTGTGTGTTGTCAAAGGAAAGTCTGACAATAGTGTCCTTCAACATGATGTTAGGTCAAAAGAATCAGAGTCTAAGTCTATGACAGAGGTGGAGGAACTGACAGAGGTAGATGAAGTTGATTTTGGCTCCAATTTGCAATATGAGGCCTCAAGGTTCAGGGAGTATGCATTTGAGATTGCAGCCGAACAAGACGATGCTAAGAGAAACTGTAACCAAAGTAATAGGCAGCTTTGTAGAGAGCTCAAAAACAAGGTTCCACCAACAAATCAGACAACATTAGAAGGTATTCAGAAGAAACCAGTAGAAAATCTAATCAGCAGTTATCACACAAGCAGTCTTACTAGAGCTTGGCTTGAAACTGGCAAACAGCCTTCCTGTAAGGACTGTGTTTATCCCGGCACAACCTGGAAAGACGAAACTCCATCTAGTCCAAACGGAACACTAAAAAAAAAGAATTATGTTTCCCAACCAAGTCTGGTCGAATGGGCAAAATATAGCAAGTCAATGTCAGTGCCAATATCGGATAACAAAAGTCCCTATATGAGAAACAAAACACAGGTGCAACCTACTGTGACCCAGACAGCCTCAGAGAAACAGCTCAAAATTACAAACCCCAAATCTCCTATTGATGAAAGCACTAAGCTATTTAGCGCAAAACTGGAACAGTTAACCAACAGAAGCCGATCCCTAGGCAAATCACATGTAGAGTGTGTTGCTGTTGTACAACCTATTGAGCAAAGCAATTCTGTGCAAACTCATGGTACTTTAAGGAGTATGGAAGGCAACCATACTTCACCAAGGATCAACAGACATCTTGAGAAGGAAAATTGCTACGAATTGGGTTCTAGAAGAGGTTTAGAAGGACAGTATGCATCAGCTCATGCCAGAAGTGCTGCCGGTCCTGATTTGCTGACAGCAGACCTTTTCAGTTTGTCTCAGGCTAACCATAGCCTTCGGAGAGTTCCAAGATTTTTTCCACTGTATGATGTTGATGAACGTGACATTACTCAGCCTTCCAAGCATAGTCAGTTCAATTTGTCAAGTGGAAGCAAGGTTTTGTCTAGCCCGGTGGTTCACAAGTTATCTGGAACTGCCCCCAATTTAAGTGCATCACCCAAATCTAACAGACGCACAATAAATAGGAGCTCAAGTTTGTCTCCTGAGGGATTTTCTAGAAAACAAATCTCATGGTCATCCCAGTCTTTATCCCGAAAACAGGTGAAAGCTTCTATCTCCTCCAAATATCCAAGCAAACTACTAAATGGACGGGTTGAGGTTCTTAGAGCGAGTGAGGACTCTCTCTCTAGCTCTAGCCAAGGTACCTCAGACATTGATGATCTTGAGGAGTCAAAAAGAAAAATGAAACTGTTGAGCCATACTTTGCCTTCACCATACAGTAGGATTACAGAGCCACGTAAACCAAAGCACTGCAGTGGGCATGCCAGTGATAACACAAGTGTTCTGAGTGGGGAGCTTCCACCTGCCATGTGTAAGACTGCGTTGCTGTACAACCGCAACAGTACGGTCAGCAGTGGATATGAAAGCCTGAAGAGGGACAGTGAAACCACTTATAGTAGTACTTCAATACATGACTCAATCAGCGATCAGAGCTGCTTCTACAGTACTCTAAAGGGTGTCAAGATTTCCAAGAAAAGAAACAACATAGGTAAGTCAGCTACCAGGCAAATCCTTTATCACAACTGATTCTTATTTATTTGTCAAGACTGACAATTTTTTTTTCACAGGATCCTATCAAAGACATCCATCACAGGACACACTGTCATCTTTAAGGAGATCTGTGAGTGGGTCAAAAATACGCTGGGTAGATCGTGGGACCTCAGATGCATATGAAATTAAAGTTTATGAGATAGACAACGTGGATAGTTTGCAGAGGAGAGGAAAGGCAGGGAACAAGGTAATATCTCAAAATACTGTATATGCTGCTGCGCAAAAGTCTTGAGCCACCCCCAATTCTACATATTATATGAATGAAATCATACTACTTAAAAATTGGTTGTTTATATAACAACCTCAGCAGCAACACCATTTTCCTCACATCTGCAGTTACCAACCATGCAGCATTCAGCATCACCAGTATACTAATCACCAGCCTGATCATCTGTCATCATCTGCACCAGTTCCTCTGTTAGATATTTCCTCAGAAATTGCATATGGACTGGACTGAAAATAAGACCAAAAAACGTGCAAAAATGTTTCTCTCTTTTGCAATATTTTTGTATTATTTTCAGTCTATATATATATATATATATATATATATATATATATATATATATATATATATATATATATTCTGTAAGACTTTTGCACAGTACTGTTAAAAAAAATATTCGAAACAGATTTGTTAGAAAATTGGAGCAAAGTTCTTATTTACCGGATCTGCTCACATCCCTCTGTAATTATAATCTCCATATCTACCCATTAAGGTAATAATGACTTAACAGTATGGCTACATTCGAATTTCAGTTCATATTTGTCATACATTAATACATAATGATCTTGGCTGTGGTTAATGGGACTTCATTTCGGCCATGTTGTCAGAGTGTTATCTGCTTCAGTGCCAAGCTGAAATTCCTGGAGCATCGGCAGGAAAGGATTGCGGAGATGAGGGCCAAGTACAACACCCTCAAGAGAGAGCTGGAACTAGCCAAACAGCATTTGATGGTGGATCCAGAGAAATGGACCCATGAATGTAAGTGACAAAAGTAACTTTTAAATAATCTGCAGTTTTACTTTGGTAATTGCTCAGCAAGAGTTTTTGTCCAGCAACACACTGATTCCTCAAGCCATTTTTAAAAATTAGCATTATGATATAAAATCTTATTTAAGGTTTTTTTTTTAAGAAAACTCTGTCTTCAACAAATATGTGACATTTACTATTTATTATCTAATGATACCATAAGCCAAGGCACCTGAGTTTATGACATGTTTTATGACCAAAAAACATGTTTTTAAATTTTTTTACACAATACAGTAGCACAGAGAACAGTATGCATCTCCTTAATCAAATCAAATTAAATAGTCCAAATGCTTACAGTCTTACTTAATACTATAAAAAGCAATGGATTTACAATTTTCAGTCAATAATTTCCCCTTTTGTCTTAACAGTTGATCTCTGGCAGACATTTGAAGTAGATTCTTTGGAGCACTTAGAAGCCCTTGAGCTGGTGACGCAGCGGCTGGAATGGCAAGTCTTCCACTGCAAGGCACATGTCATGATGGTGACCAGCTTTGACGCTTCACCAAAACGAAGACAGAAGAAGAAGCACCGTCCTCCTGTCGATTATATAGGGTTTATAGGAATATAGCATACCCAGAATTGAAATTAATGTTACCTTTTACTTTAAATTATGTGCATACAAAATGGTAGTTGCTGTAACAACTCTGCACTGAAACCATCAGGTAAGAAGGATACTGCCTTCTATTTCAAGGACCTTTCAGAGAACTTTGTGTAATGATTTATGATGAATTTGCAATAATACCTGTGCCTGTCTCAGATAGCCATCTTTCCCTGAAACCTTCTCTTCAAGCTAATAACTGAACCAGAGATTCATTCTGTATGTTGATTGCTTTGTATTTCACCGCTCCTAACCAGCAGCAATAATCTCATGAGAAACTGGAATCACCTTTGGTCTGCCTTGGTGGGTACTCAGAGATCATCACACTCAAATCACTGGAAAGGACAAAAATAACTTTGTAGAACTTGCTGAAGGTACATTTAAATATCGAAGTCTGAAGCAGTCCATCTATAATTTACAGCCATTGGTAGGAACTGCTTCTTACAGAGATGTCACAGTGGTTGGCCTCCAGCCCATCTATAGGCCACTGTGATGATGTCCACCACACGTGAAAGGTGTAACTCACCAAGACTTTGAGCCAAATTGTTGCCACATTTTAATTTATCATGCAATCATTAAGGTTCAAGGACTATCACTTCTTTTAGAGAACCCAAAGAAATACCTACTGTGGTGCTGAAGGGCCACACATTGCTTGGGATGGGCTACTACGTGGGGCCATGAAAGCCTGTATGGTAAAGGCTCTTGTGTTCAATAGCTGTTCTTGGACTGCTGAGTCACAGACAGTGATTCAATACAAGGGACAGATACATGCCAAAATAGGGACAGCAGATCTGCTCAGGGAGGAAGATGTCATGCTCTTCTCACCACTAGCAAGAGAAATAGTGGGATCCAAGGTCTTGCTGATTTCTGTACAAAATAAAAAGAATCAGCAGTAAAGGAAAATGACACATATAAATATGTTGCATCTTATCCCAACAGGCTATTCAGTTTTTCTATGGAAAACCCCAATCTGATATAGTTATTTTACTGAAGTGGGCCACCTATATCTTGCCAAATCTTTCTCAGATCTGGGATACTATTCTGGGAGCAGACATTACTCTCCTAGACAGTGTATGCACTGCTTTTTTGTACTCGGTAATGAGTTGATTTCAGTGAGGTTAGTTATGGATGTACCCACCATGATGTAAGGAGACACTTAACTGTGTGCCATCCTGATGGTTGATATTGCTGTCAACAAGCTGACCAGCATGTCAGAAGCTATGTGAACTCAAAGCTATATGAATTCTATATGAACTATATTTAGCTTTCTCGGTTTCACTATTTAAAGTGTTAGACTTTAGGGAATTGCTGCCTCAGTGCTAGTGTAGAAGGCCTGGGTTTGATTTCCAGCCATTGCTCCAGATCCAGCCACTATGGCAGGGTCGGTCCCAAATCTGGATAAAAAAGATAGTAAAGGGGAAAGGGGGTAAAGGGGAACAACCAAAAGAGAAAACCAAAAGATGTTTTTACATCCTTCTGCCATTGCACCACTCCACCTTCCACTCTGCAACAAAGGCAGCTATAGAAACTACCTCTCAACAATGAGAAGACACTGCATTTCCAGGGAATGGAAAAAGCTTGGAGGACAGGTCACATGTAGTTCAGATTGCAGTCATGAGTGGCTAAGCCTTATAATGTTCTACATGTAGTCTAACATGTAATGGGTGTAAAGAAGATGGAGAAGAGAAAGATGGCTATGTGAAATCTGTATTAATTGCAAATACTGCATATTACTTTATGTCAGCTTATGTGCATATGCACAAGGAGATATCTAGGTTCTACCAGCCATGGTGGGGTAATTTGGTGTAAAGCTGAATGTAAATGATAACATAGATCAACCATAACATAAAAACCATATAAAATTAACACATCATTAATTATATACAGTGGGACCTTGGATTGCGAGTAACGTGGTTTACGAGTGTTCCGACAAGACGAGCAAAGATTTTTAATAAATTTTGATTTAAAAAACAGCGTTGGTTTACGAGTGCCGAGTATCATGTATCTTGCATCGGCCTCTTATTTTGACACCAAGCGTCACTCTTGCGCTGCGGAATTGTGGGTAATCGTCTCTCCTGCTCCCCTGGGTCTTAGTGCTTGTGTCTTACTGGTATAATCAATGTCTCCCTCTGCGGTTCAGCATCTTCTATGTGTGTGCGTGCGCGTAATTTGACACCGACACACACACACACACATACACACACGGACACACTCTTTTCACCCCCCCTTCCCGGCTTCACTCACGCACACAGAAACTCAGCTCTGTCATGATTCTTTTCAAAGTGCTGGTTCATTTTTTAATGTTTTTTTACTTTACAGCAGTGATTCCGTTAGTATGCGCTCATGCCAGTGTCATTAGAGAGATAAATTTTTTTCCCCGTTAAAACAGTGCTTCCATTGTGTGTGTGTGTTTGTTGTGAAACTTAAAAATTTATTCCGGTAGTATGCGCTCACACTAGTGTCAAGGAGATTTCTTTTTTTCCCGTTAAAACGGTGCTTCCATTGTGTCTTTGTGTTTGTTGTGAAACTTAGAAAGCGAGGTGGGGAGGGGGAGGAGGAGTGTTACTCTGTAAAAACAAGGCGAGGGAAGGAGCTAATTTCACATACACATACACAGCGCCGGCACGCACAAACGGAAACACTTATCTGTCGTGATTTTTTTTTTTAAAGGTAAAGTGCAGGTTAATCTGTTTTATTTTCACTTAATAGTGTGAATTAATTATTTCTATGTATGTATATAATTTTTTTAGGCTGTGGATAAATAATGATGTGGATGTGAATAATTTGAGTTTTCATTATTTCTTATGGGAAAATCTGATTTGATTTACGAGTATTTTTTTAAATATGAGGCCACTTTCTGAATGAATTATGCTTGTAATCCAAGGTTCCACTGTACCAGTAAACTGGTGGCAGGATAATGGGCACTCAAGGCTCATCTATGTCTGTGGGGACCAAAGGCCAGGCTAGTGTGGTCCGATCCCAGAAAAGCCCAGCGCTACCAACCCAGACAAAGATCCATGAATGCCCTACAGCACAACACACAGCACGCAAAGGATTTGATGCCAACATCCTGGTGCCAGACACCACAGCACACCCCAGAGGTTTTGTTAAGGGACCAGATCTGCCCCAGTGGCACAAGCGGAACCCACAAATGTTTTACATAATGTTTTGCATTTTAATGTTATAGCTTATTGGTGTATGGCAAAACCATAATACAGATAATGCCTCTCAAGGCGAGTTTAACTCTCCATGCTTGTGTCTTTTGATTTTTTTAGAATTTAATACAAAAAATACCAATCACAGTTTTAAAGTGCCAATATTTTTAAATGTGCCTGGGAAGCACATTCCAACTAACTACATTTAAACTAACTGGGTAGAATTTTGGTTTTCCTGGACATATGCTGGTGTAGTTCAGCAATAAAAATGGTCATATTTTCCTGTCTCTCTACGTTCGCTAAATGACCTGGCGCTGTGTTTCAAAAATGCATATTTGTTTTCTACTCTAGAGGAATTTTGAGTACCATTCTTCTGGATTCTCTAGATAAATAAATATCTTTGAACTTAAGGTCAAAGACTCTGGTTTCCTCCCACAGTCCAAAGACATGTAGGTTACGTTAATTGGCATTCCCAAATTGGCTGTAGTGTGTGAATGTGTGTGTATGTATGTATATATATCCCCTGCGAGTGATTAGCACCTTGTTCAGGGTGTACCTTGTGCCCTAAGTCTCCTGGTATAGGCTCCAGCCCCCATTGACCCTGAATACAGGATTAAATGGTATAGATGATGTGAGTGTAAGGTCAAAGTTTTTGATTTGAGATGTAGATCATTCAAGACAACAGTTCCGAAGGAAGAAGACATTTTTAAGATTAACTGCTTGTCAGTGTGTTTAACATTGATGTGCATGAAAATACTAAACATTTTACAGTTGTGCTTCTTCACGCATGCAAAAATATGAAATCTCTTTTTCATATTAAGCCACATCACATCACCCTGGCATGGTATTTTCCGAGTACAATCATTCTCACTTGAATGGTATAGCAGTGTAAAGAATAAGCTATTCCTTTGGGCTTTAAGTCACTTGTGATATTTACTAGGGTAATAAATATTTAAATGTTAACGTTGTTCCAAATCCTCTGTCAAAAATTCAAATAAAGTGGTTAAAACCTGGTCACAGACAATTCATACTGTGCATTTGGAGTCATTTGCTCCCTCTGGGAACCTTTGTATTACCACTAATGTATGCAGCTAATACACTTTGCTGCTGGTCATGTCAGACCTGAAAACAAACGGCCGTTTTGGCGAGAGCTATCGCTTGGATACAGGTCAAGGCGACATATTGGAGAGCAGAGAAACAAATGACCTTGGCAGATGGAGGTCCTAAATTAAGCTGGCCAGTAAAACCAGTTTGCAAATGCCTTTGTTCCTAATTTGCTTCCCCAATTACATAAAAAAGACATTCCAAATTCATTCCTTGGACAATTGAGCTTTAAAATAAATCAACTTTGTAGTAAGTTTTTTGTATCGTAATACAGATGTTTTCCAACTGTCATATTGGTCTGTACATATATATTTGCACTGATCTCATTTACATAAAACATTTAATCACATAACATGGACTATGTACTGCTCCGAAGTTTTCACTAATACACACTAACAAGCTAATCTTATACTGTATGTAATATACTTCTTACTGTAATTAAATACTCATTTTGCTTACTACCAGTATAACCTTAGACCTTAATGAAATATCTTCATTCATTCTTTTATTTAGCACTTTATAATGAATTTGCTACTCCAATTCATTTATTTTAACATATTTGCTGTGAAAATGTTTTTATATTTTAATAATAAACCTGTATTCTCTATGTCTCGTACTGTGAAAAATATGTTACGAGGTCATTGAAAACTGTAGTGCACAAATGTGACTGACCTAACCAGCCTGTTTTTTTTCAATGTCAGAAAGAACATGTCTTATCTGAGATAAAAGAGGTAAAGCAGCTTGATACATAAACTCTGTAAGACATTTGAGTTCCTTTAGTCCATGGCAGTGGTTTTGTCTCTTTCTGCTCCAGTTCCTACGTTTGAGCTGATAACAGATTTATCGGCCCATAGATATGAATGCAGAGTAGATAAGGACATCTGCATATACTATCTACTAACATTATTTTCCTTCCTTTCCTTTTTTCTTTCTTTCTTTTCTTTTTTTTTAAATAATCTATGTAAACAAGTAATTATGCTGAGGGAATGATGCATTTGTGGGCTTTTTAATGTCAATTGTACACCTTTTGACTTTTTAGTTTTTGTATGTAATTTAATAAATCATCAGTTGTTAAATTATTCTAGAACTATTATATTTATTCTTCTTGTCTTTTTTCTTGAAGCATGTTCGCTGACCTGCACAACGGAGGTAATGGATATTTAGATGCCTGGAAGACAGTCGGGTCATAGGAAGTTCAATAGAAGTCTGGAAGTTCAGAGAAGTAAAAAGTGTTGTGCCCTATACACACTGAAAAGATTATGGATATTGAAGAATACCGAACAGCTTAAAATTATTCCTTAAAATTATTTGTCGTTTGTTAAAACACTCAGTGTTTTAACTGTGTTCAAGAAAATAGATTTTCTCTTTAGCTTGTGATTTATGTATGATTTCTTATGTTTGTTTAAAAAAACAAAAAACATAAGAAATATTTTGTGACAAGGTAATGAAGCCTGACTCAAAATAAGACAAGAGCATAACCTGGATTGTGAGAAGTTTAAGTAGGATCATTTTACTTCAGTAAATGGGATATTTGTGTTGTTTAAATGCCATAATGTGATGTCCATTTGTGTTTTTAGATTCAAAACAAAGTGTGAATCTTACTCACCCACATCCACTCACCAAGCTGTCATCCAACATGGTGGACAGATCAGTACTGAGGGCTTAAAAGAAGATATGGCTTTCCTGAAGTTGTGACTAGTAACCCATGTGCAGTATTTAAATTAGACACATACACTAACTAATGGCAGTTCATTACGTGCAGCTTGCCATAGCTGTGTTGGAACCCTTTTGCTTTCAAAACTGCATCTATTCTTCATGGCATAGATTCAACAAGGTTCTGGAACATTCCTTAGAGATTTTGGTCCACATTAGCATGAATTGCATCACACAGTTGCTGCAAATTTGTTGGCTGCACATCCATCATGCAAATCTCCCATTACAGCGCATCTCAAAGGTGCTCTATTGTATTGAGATCTGGTGACTCTGGAGGCCACTGAGGACAGTAAAGATTTTAGCTTTGGGATAGAGGGATAGACATGGTCAATAACAATACCACCTTCACCAGCTTGAACTGCTGATACAAGGCAGTGTTGATCCATGCTTTCATGTTGTTTATGCCAAATTCTGACCCTACCGTTGGGAGTCACAGCCGAAATCGAGACTCATCAGATGAGGCAATATTATTCCAATTTTCTATTGTCCACATTTGGTGAGACCATGTAAGCCTCAGTTTCCTGTTCTTAGCTGACAGGAGCAGAACCAGTGTGGTCTTCTGCTGCTTTACCCCATCTGCTTCAAGCATTCATACATGCCCTTCAGCATACCTTGGTTGTAACGAGATGTTATTTGAGTTACTGTTGCCTTTCTATTAGCTCGAACCAGTCTGGACATTCTTCTCTAACCACTGGGATCAACATGACATTTTCACCATGAGAACTACCTTCACTGAATATTTTCTCTTTTAGTCCATTCACTGCAAACCCTAAAAAACTTAACAGCCTGTCTGGTGCAGTCCCATTCTGATGCTCAATTTGAACTTCATCATATTGACTTGACCATGTTTACATGCCTGTAAGCACCTCATTGCTGTCATGTGCTTGGGTGATTAGATATGTGGGTTATTAGCAGTTGAACAGGTGTACTTAATGAAGTGGTCAGTAATGTATATCAAAAATGTAATTATAACTCTCCTTACAGTGCTTGAGTTCAACATATTCTCTCTTCTGAGTATCATTAATATATATTTTTCTTTTGTCAATTAATTTTTTTTAACCAGGCTTAAATTGTGTTTGAATCCTGTTACACAAAATAATGGTAGAATTTGACAAACCTTTCAAGTTTAGTTCTCCTTGTAATTAAATCAGTCACCAGAAATACCCTTAAAATAAACTTAAAACAGGAAGAACTGTTCCCAGGATAAAATATTTTCACCAGTTTATATATATTCCAAAATCTAATCAGTTCATCTAGTTATGATAATTCCATATAAAGCCTACAGACATTCAACTACGCATTCTTGATATATCGTGCTAGCTGAAATCTCTAATGGACCCACGGATGAATGGATAATTATTGTGCATTTTATTATGAATAATACATCAACACTGCAGACTATAAGTCACTTTAAAAAAACAGGGTGAGCTTTTTAGCTAAATAATTAATTTTTTAGAGCCAATCAAAATAAAGCAGTTGTCTGATTAGATGCTTCATAAACCAAATGCTAAATCAACAACACTGAAGTGGTGGAGATTTTCAGTTATCAGGCTATCTACTTTAGCAGGGAAAAAAATGGAAAAGAGAGGGAAAGAAAAAAAAGGACATGAAAAAACATTTTACAGATGTGCATGAACTTATCCATACTACACGTTTGCTTAGGAAAAAGCTTATGAAACACACACACAGGATAAACACATTTTCATAAATATTAATATAAAGTAGTGAATATACACTACCAAATTTTTACCACTGCTATCAAAATTTATCAAAGCAGTCAATCTTATAGCAGCAATGAACAAAATCATGCACATATACATGAAGAGCTTCAGTTAATCTTCATGAGAAACCTACAAATTTAAGGGGAAATGTAATCCCATCGACTCCAACAACAGCACTGCCATTAGTGCCAGAAAGGCTGGTTCAAGTGCCTCCTGGGACCTCAGTGCACAGCAGACCTCAGAGTTTTCCCAAAGCAGTGTGAAAAAAAACCCCCACACATGGCAGCAGCCCTTGAGGCAGAACCGAATGTGCAGAAGCGAAATACTGTATTATCCCAAGTTACAACCACACTGTTTTTCATAAAATGACAATATACAGTACACATACACATGCATATTTACATAAACACACTACATAGCCAAATATATAGCCAAATTATGTGGATTCCTGACCTTTACACCCATATGTGGTTCTTCTCCAAATCTGGAAGCACACAATAGTACCGATTTTGTAGGCTATAAAATGACAAATTCTGTTTATTAGAACTCAGCGATCCAAACCTTTTGCAGAATGACAAAGCTGCTGTGCGGAAAACCAGCTCCATAAAGACATTGTGTGCTAAGGTTGGTGTGGAAGAGCTTGGGTGACCTGCACAGAACCCTGACTGAACACTAACCCAAACTTAGAACCAACATCGTGGTAATATTCATGGTATTTGTATGGGCACAAATAATTGTGAAGCTCAGTGGATATCTTAATTCTTATATTTCTCTATTTTCCAGGTTGTTCTTGTGCAATAACTAATGCTAATAATCTGAAAGGTTTAAGATCTACATACTGGTATTGCAAATGTAGAGATGCCCTTGAGGATACGAAGGATCTTGGGTATTTTCTTTTAAATGCTTTCAAGTATTTAAAGCAAATTTATATACAACAAGCATATACAATATTATAACCACTGAGAGGTGACCCAAACGACATTGATCACCAAATATGCACCATGGCCACCCAAGCCTCATCCATGCCCACAGAGACCAAAGTCTGATCCCAAAGAAAGGTCAATGCAGCACAACTCACCAAAAATGTCATTGCTAGCCATGAGAGAGAGGCATGAGAATACCTAATTTTTTTGTTGTTGTTTCAGAAAAAGAAAGCTGTTCACCAGCCAAGTAAGGTTTCACTTAGAAGGAAATTAACAACTGGTTCATTAATGCAAATTAATGATACATTTAAGCAAGTTATGCAGCTATCCCATTGGCTCATTAAGGTTTAGACCTAATTTATATGTCATGGTCTAGCTGGTGGTTGGGCTACACTGGCTGACGTAGTTGCCGTGGGCATATATGGTAGGCATGAAGGCAGAGGGGTGTGCAAACAGAAATAGTCTTTTATTTTAAACACAATAAACAGACACAAACAAAAGGAACCAAAACAACAAACTCAAACTAGGGCTCAGGGAAAACACAGGAACAGGAGCTGAACACAGGGAACCAGGAGCTGACAGGGAATCGACAGAGAACTAGGGATGAGGAAACATGGAGCTAACTAAAGACAAGACTGAACAGGACGTGGCTGGAGCTAGAGATGGGGCGAGGACTGGAGAGACAGGGCTAGACAGGAGACAAGACCAGGGATACAGACTGAAGACAGGGTCTCAGGGACTAGACTGGCTGGGTTAGGGGTTAGTGAGGTTAGTAGCTACATAGAATACTGGGGACACTGGATGCTGACCTAATGGGGTTAGTGGCTAACCGGGTTAGTACTGACCTAGGGGACCGGAACACAAGGCAGGGCACACGTGGGGCTATACCAAACTAGCGGCTAACCTACTAGTGACCAGAACCACTAGCAGTCAATCCCACTAGAGGCTAGCCTACTGGAGGCTAACCCTACTAGCCGTCAAGGCCTACTAGCGGCTAACCCTGCTAACGGCTAAGCCCTCATGTGGCTACACATACAAGGGAAGTTTTAACCAAAGAACTAAACAAGAAGACTGACACTGGGAAGCCACAGAACAGTACTTACACAGTACACAGGAGGAGACAGCCTAACTACACACTGAACAGAGCAGCTCCATGAATCCACAGACACAAGGAACATCAAGAAAACAAACAATAGAGCCCTCTAGAAAAACAAAGGTAAAACAATATAACTAAAATATAAACTCAAAGAAACAAACAAAAAGGAATGCCCACATGACAGTATGTACAATACCAAACAAACAAACAATGCTCGACCCAGTTTCCCAGAACAAACTGCTATTTATAGAAGCTTTAATGAGCCACCTCAGTTCAGGTGAGCACTCATCACCTGACTGAGGTGCCTTCTGGGAAGCTGAGTCAACCAACAAAAACTACAGAGACAGACAGACATGAACAGTGACCTCTAGTGGAGGTTCCTAACATTATTACATCAGTTCATGAAATTAACAAAAAGTAACGGAAGCATAAATCTGTTATTGGATGGTTCACCCATTTTTGCATTTGCTTTTCTGCTTAATTAATGACATTACGTTTTTCTGCTATTGTTGGAACAAAATTTTGGCCATATCTAGTTCATTTTAGGAAAAAAAAAACGTGTTGTAAGAAAGAGGAGAAAGTGACAAAATCCAAAAACTTGAGGATTCGGGGTCTGAGTAAAGAACTCTGTGACATGTAGTCCACCTTACAGGGAAATAAACAATGAGTCACGCTGGTCACAAGGAGTCCACACCGGTGGCCTAAACCCTGCTGATGCAGCTCAAATGAGAAATCCATTAACAGCATTCAGATCATATTGGATTTGAGTAATCGGAGAGAGAGAAATCGAAAAAATTTATCAGATAATGATTAAGTTTAGTCTTAAAAAGACAAATGACAGTGTGTTAAAATTCACGTATACTACTTCAGCACTGTTATTTCAGCAGAAAAAAATATTTTAAAAAATAATAAAATATATATACTGTATATAAAAAATATTCAGTTTAGATTTTATATATTTTTCTGGAGTAAGTTGCAGTGGTCTCTTATTTTTTTACAGAGCTGTATTTTTCTTGTACCTGTCACTTCTTCTTCTCTATAGTGTTACAAACAGAACTGCCTCCACCTTGGTGCAAACCAACCACCTCATTGTATTTGAGTGTTCAGAATTTAAATAAATTTGTATTTCTTTTTTTATCTTTAAATGTCTTAGATACCTACATTAACAAAACAATAAATTTCATCCAATATTTTATTTAAAAAAAAGAAAGTGTCTTATTTTCCTCCTACATGTCCCTGGCTCACTCCCTGGCTGAATCTGAGGTGTGAGCGCTGCACCAGAGCCAGTGCTAGGCTGACTGTCTCCACCTTAATTTGAAAATAAGAGGAAAAAAAGTTTTAAAATGCGCAGTGGCAGTTATACTACATTCCTCACTCATATAAAATCCCTAATTAACATGCAGTCTAATAATCCATTAATACCATCACAAAGAGGTCAATATGAATAAAAGAAAATTGTAATTGTGTTTCTTAAACATAAAAAAAAAACTATTTATCTGTATGTCAGTTATTGTTCAATTTATGCAAATGATATGCATGGAGCGAGATTTAGTCACTGCTTTATCATAATAACCATAATAACAAGCTGATTATTTTACAGTTAATATCAGTACCTTTGGTTTGTTGTGCATGATCAGCTTTAGCTCAGAAATATAAATACACATGAAAAGGGTTATAATACATGCCTGTCCCCTTAAAATTGTGTTCTTGAAAGATTACTATGAAGAGAGGTGTTCATCCACATGGTGCACTTCTGCCAGGGAGCCAGCAAGTGGCACTACAAACTTACTAAAGTAATGGAACCAGGACTCAGAGAGTATCCGCCCCTGGTCTAGTCCGCATTGAAAACAACTACACAGCTGTACAAGCCAAACACAGGCCTGATTCCAGATGTATGGAGTTGCATACAGAACACCGCTGGACAACGGGCGCAGCTGCAGGGCTTCATGGTGTCTGCTTTGCAATGCAAATGTAAGTAGGGTTTATACCATACGAAACACTGCGGCATGAAGGCGAGGCATTTAATTCTGTAGTGAAATGTAGAAGGGCACACACGTTTGACAGAGTGAAGATACAGACTGTGAAATAAATGCAGCAGTGGTTTATGCTGCTTAGGCTGCGTAGGTAATGTTCAGAGCTACTCATTATGTAGTCACATATCAGGAAGAAAAAAGAACATCTTTCATACAGGTAAAAATATATTATTTTAGCTATTTCAATTGCTAAATAGCAATTTCAGTAGAATTTTTAATGTGGTTATGAAGTCCAGAATAATAAGTATACCTACAGTATTGTGCTCGATCTGAGCAAACTGACTTGTTTTCATTTTAATTTCATTTTCAGTACTCTTTAGACATGTTTTGCTTTTAAGAACAGTAATATTATAGCTTAATAATAGTTTTTTAAATGTCAGAATATAAGAATTATTCTATTATTTGTGGTACATTTCACCTATGTAGACAAACACAGAACCATATTCTTGTGTGTTGATAAATGAGAAAGTGAAATTGTAGCTACATGAATAATGAGTGTTGTGACATATGTAGACTGGCAACTCTTAAGATTTAGGAATGTTCACTGATTATCTACACTACTGGGTAGCAATTTCCTTATTTTTCACCAATAATATCAGTACTATGTCTCACCTGGATAAGGATGTCTCACTTTCACTAACATCATATTCAAACAAATAATTTAACTAAAATCTTAAAGAATCTGTATATCATAACAGAGTACATAACATAGTTGACAGAAAATGTATTTACTCAATGACAAAGAGCTATTATACATAAAATATTTCAGTGAGAGAACACTTACCACATTGTATTTAACATGTATGCCACAGAGAATAAAGAGATCATGTGATGTGGGCCATTTGGCAGACCTTTTGTGGATATTAATGAATTAATGTCCATATTTAAATTATGTTAAAGAGAAAATCTTTTACAATATTCTTTTTTTAGTATTTGGACTTTTTAAATAAATTGATTGGCATTGATTAGCTCTGTTGAGTGAAGTGTATAGCCACGCCCAAAAACCGCTATATTTGGCCAAAAAGGCATTAGATGCTGTGAAGTAATCTGGCTCATATCTGCTCACGTCCCTTCTACTCTACATTTTTTAAATTTATGTTGCAGGTTTAACTTCAGGCAAATACCTAACCACTGCCAAAGTTTAATTAAATTCTGTCTAGCCAGTTTTGTGTATCTGGCTGGAAAGACATAAATACAAATATACATACAAACATACAGGCAGAAATTTTTCTGAGACTTGGATTTAGGTCAGTGTATGAAATATAAAGGTATCATTAAAAGAGCGAGGTCTGACCAATGTAGACTATTTACAACTATTTACAATATATAGATTTTGAAATCAAGAAACTGCTCAGCTACAAAAGTGCACTTGACAGAAACACTCAGTTTGGAGGCATTATGACAATTCACAAGCTGCGTCACACATAGGATGCACAAAATGTTTGTGCAATATTATACCGTGCTGTTCCTTAATGATTAAATATGATATTTTGGGAGAAAATATACTTGTTATCAACATCCGTGGAATGTACCCCAAATTATAGAATGATTCACAAATAAATAAATTATTATTATTATTTTTTTGGCAGATCTGAACATTAAATAAGGAACGATAACCTGCTGGAATATTTTAAAGTTATGGGAGACCCCAAAACAGAAAAGGATCTAAGCCATCAGGATGATGGTGTCACACTGTGGCCTAGCAATACAGAACAAATCACCGACTCTGACTTCTCTGTTTCTCATGAGATCCGTGATAAGTTGATAGTGACAGAAACTATGGATTGGTCAGCAGAGAAAAACCACACTATACATAATAACCAAGAAGAGATATCCACTGTAGAGGAGGATGACACCATGAGGGTCTCTTTAGATACCAGTGCATCAGGTAAACTTAGCCTTAGGCATTCCACTTGAAGCTAAAGAGACATACATACCATCTGTGAGCTCATTGTATTAAAAGTTAGGCTAGGCTCTGCTTTCTTTCCTGCATGTGATATATATATATATATATATATATATATATATATATATATATATATATATATATATATATATATATATATATATATATGATATATATATATATATATATTTGAACATTAAAAGTAAATAGTAAAACATCTGAATTTTCTTTTATATTAAACAGATAATGGAACAAGGTTGCATGTTAGTATATGGTGACTATATGCAGAACATATAACACAAGCTTTCATTGTAACAACTCATGACTACAGTTAGGGTGACAAATAATCTGTCATGCATCTCTGAGCATAGTCTTCTAGTTTTAGAATCAGTACCAGAATAAACAAATGAATTAACCAGGGTACTCCTTTTATATACTGTACAGTGGGACAACCAGTCCAGTGGGCAGTGGGTTTATCAGTTAAGTAGCTACATAACTTCCTTTAGCTTTTTTCCCCCTTTCCTTTAGCCCAAACAGATTTATTTCAGGCAGACCTACTTACTTACATTAAAAATATATTTGTCATTTGAATGCTTGATGATATATGTCTATTGAAATGATGATGGTGTGATTGTGCTGTAGATAACAATGCTCCTGGGCCCAGTCCTGCCTTTTTGGCTGCACTGAGCTCTCTGGGTGAACACACTGATCACATGCTCTTGCCTCGCTCTTTACATCAGGTGGGTTTAATTAGCTGTTAAATGTAATACAGCAATAGAGTGACTATTCATTTTAATACTGTAATATTAAGTTTAAATTGGCTTCTTTGACTACAGTAAATATAAATATTTATATAAATATACATATACAGTGCAATAATGTAATAATAATAATAATTATAATAATAATAACATCAAGAAAGATGTGGAAACAAAAGAATAAAGTTGATGAGCCATACGATGAAGCTGTGGGAAAAGGTAGTGGAAACTAGGTTAAGGGCAGAGGTGAGCATTTGTAAGAAGCAATATGGTTTCATGCCTATAAAGAGTACAACAGATGCAGTATTTGCTTTAAGGCAGTATTTGGGGAAGTACAGAGAGGGTAATAGGGAGGTGCATTGAGAAAGCGTACGACATGGTGCTGAGAGAGGACCTGTGGTATTGTATGAGGAAGTCTGGAGTGGCAGAGAAGTATGTTAGGGTGGTGCAGGACATGTACGAGGGCTGTAAGACAGTGGTGAGATATCCTGTAGGTGTGACAGAAGAGTCCAAAGTGGAGGTGGGTCTGCATCAAGGATCTGCTTCTTGTTTGCTCTGGTGATGAACAGGAGTCTCCATGGACTATGATGCTTGTAGATAACATTGTGTGTACCGAGGGCAGGGATCAGGTGGAGGAAAATCAAGAGAGGTGGACGTATGTTGCAATGGTGAGGCTACAGGGAGCAGAGGTAAAGAAGGTGCAGTACTTAGGGTCAACAGTCCAGAGCAATGGAGAGTGTGGGATGGAAGTGAAGAGGTGTGTGATAATGCTTGGAGAAGTGTGTCAGGTGTGTTATGTGATAAAAGAGTGTCAGCAAGAATACAAAAACAGTGGTGAGAACAGTGATGTTCCACAGCTTAGTGGCAGTGGCACTGAATAGAAAAAAGGAAGCAGAGCTGGAGCTGGAAGCAGAGCAGAGATGAAGATGTTAAAGTTTTCCTTGGGAGTGACAAGGTTGGATAGGAATAAATCCATCAGACAACCCATATTTGGAGATAAAGTCAGAGAGGCCAGAATGAGGTAGTTTGGACATGTTCAGAGGAGAGATTATGAATATATCAGTAGAAGTCCATAGGAAAGCTGTAGATTAATGTTCCTTTCCTACTGTATTTGACTAGCTTAAAAACCCTATATACCTTTGACTTTGTAGTGACTATTATGACTATTATTCCTGAGTGATTGTAGAACTTGCAAAATTAACA
Organism: Clarias magur; assembly: GCA_013621035.1. NCBI lineage: Eukaryota > Metazoa > Chordata > Actinopteri > Siluriformes > Clariidae > Clarias > Clarias magur. Next base: position 424,382 of record QNUK01000337.1, read on the forward strand.
ACTAAAGCTTTACTTAAACATGAGGAGTTACTATGGTTTAGATACAATGTTATTCTGATTTTGGGCAGTGGTAGTCTAATTTTTACTGGATAAGTAACTTATTTGTTCTGTCTAGCATGTTATAGTACATGTGCCACATTATTGTATACTGTAAAAATAAATAAATAAAAAAAGAAAGAAACATAAAAAAGTTGATTAACAAGTTACCAAGCTTTAAATGTTTTTTTTAAGTTTATCAATTTTTAGAGAAATTTGCAGAAATATTTCACATTACTATTTAGCTGACACAACATGTATCCGGTTCAAAATCTTAAGTTGACTCAACTTGCAATTTGAATATTTAAGTCAGCTCACATAAAATTGGTGGTGGACTCAATTAATTATATTTCTCTTTGGTTGACTTGGCCCAATTTTTCATCTATTCAAAAAAGTAAGTTGTCTCTCATTGTAGCACATTGTTGTAGTAAATCAAGTTCTATAAAACAAATCGGCCTAACAATACCCCAACAATTAAAACACACAAAGATAACTTAAAAAACACTTTATTCTCCCCAAACTAGTCAAAGTTAAAACAGACCTGCATCTGCATAAAACACCAGATGCTTATCGGTATCATCCTGATTCTTTTACAGTATCATAACCATTTAAAAATACTAGCAAAGATGAAGAGTTTTTTCCCCCAATATGTCAGACGCAAAACGAGTTCATTATTGAACTAAACTCTCAAATATTCTTTGAAAATTCCTTTTTTTGCATTTAATGGTGAACATGCACTACAGAATGTTTATGGAGATGATACTGCTAGATGAAGAACTTTAATGAGCTGGGTTCAACATAGGGGCAAATGCATGGCTTGCAATACTATGTTGAGTATTACCTTTGTATACTGTAGATGAAGAGTTACTTTGAATGAGCTATGTTAGCACATTATGCCCACTTTTGCATTACTTTTTGTACAGTCCTCTTAAAAATCCATCACTTTTTGCAGGTTAAATATTGCTGCAAGGCATGCTCTGCAGTAGGCATGAATGATACTCACTTTGTGTCACGGCTGGTCCGTGTGAGGCAGGCTTGGAGGACCCAAAAGCAGACACAATAGGTTGGATTCAATATAACAGTTTATTTCAAAATGAGGAGGTGAAACAGAGAAAGAGAGATGATCAAAAGAAACCAGTACTTGGGGTGCTGTCTGAAAAGAGCTGTGGCGTGGCTTGGTTGTGGAGGTGGATGAGAGACAGAGCACTGAACGCACAGGTTGAGCAAGCACGGCAGAGGAGTGAGCGTGGCTGTGTGGAGAGGTGAGGGCTGTGGTGCACGTGTAAAATCCGATGTGCAGTTTGAGGGAGAGATTGGAGTTTCAGCAATCCTGAGGATAAAGGCAGGGCCGGAGTCAAAAACAGAAGCAAAGGTTCAAAGCCGGGTTATCAATAAATGCAGTGAACAGTTCCAACTCGTGAAGCTAAGGGTGTAACCAGAAGAGAAAAAAAGGTCAATAACATGAAAGGTAAAAAGGTATTTCTTCACAAAACACTAGACACAAAAAACACTAGGCTTGTGGCACGCAATAATTCGGCACTGGATGGTTGTTTGTGGCTGGTTTAAATAGGGAGAAAGTGACGAATGAGATGCAGAGCAGGTGTGCTCATGCCGGTGAATGAGGCGGCAAAACAGAAGCCGTGGGATGGAATGTGGAGAGGAGTTGCAGGTGATCATGGCTTGGTTAGAGCGGAGGGCGTGACATGGCGTACTGTTACAGTACCCCTCCCCCTATGGGCGCCACCGGGCGTCCTAGCTGGTGCTTCTGGGTGTTGCCGGTGGAAGTCAGATATTAGAGTTGGGTCGACAATGAACCTGGCAGGGACCCAACTTCTTTCTTCTGGCCCATAACCCTCCCAATCGACGAGGTACTGTAGGCCCCTCCCTCGGCGTCGAGCTCTTAGCAGTTTGTGCACTGTAAAAAACTCACCCCCGTCGATGAGTTGAGGAGGAGGGGGAGGGCGGGTGGGAAGGGATAGGGGGCTGGGAACCAGTCGTCTGAGCTGCGAGACATGAAATGTCGGGTTGATGCGGCGCATAGAGAGGGGTAGGGAAAGCCTGACCGAAACAGGGTTAATTACTTTGGATATCGTGAATGGTCCGATGAATCTGGGAGATAATTTGTGGGAGGTTGTTTTGATGGGAATGTCTCGGGTGGACAGCATCACCCTCTGACCCACTCTGTACCTGGGGGCTGCCGAGTGGCGTCGGTCAGCTTGCCGTTTGAAGGTGCAGATGGTGCGTAGGAGACGGGTTCTGGCCTGGGACCAAACTCTCTTGCAGCGGCGAACAAATGACAGGGCTGAAGGTACGTTTACTTCCTCTTCTTGGGATGGGAACAATGGTGGCTGATAGCCCAGGCAGCAATGGAAGGGTGAGAGGCCTGTGGCAGAGGTTGGTAGAGAGTTGTGCGCATACTCAATCCAGGGGAGTGTCCTACTCCACGTAGTTGCATCTCGTGAGGCCATGCACCTTAGGGCCTTTTCCAGTTCCTGGTTCAATCTCTCTGTCTGTCCGTTTGACTGAGGGTGATAACCAGAGGATAGGCTTGCTGTTGCTCCAATTAACCTGCAAAATGCCTTCCAGAACTCTGCTGAGAACTGGGGGCCACGGTCGGAGACAATGTCGGAGGGGAGGCCATGCAGACGGAAGACGTGGAGGATCATCAACTCAGCCGTTTCCTTGGCTGACGGGAGCTTTGGCAAGGGAACGAAATGGGCAGACTTGGAGAAGCGGTCAACTATGGTCAGTATACAGGTATTGCCATCAGAATTGGGGAGGCCAGTAACAAAATCCAGGGTGATATGAGACCAAGGTCGGTGAGGAGCTGGGAGAGGTTTTAGGAAGCCAGCGGGAGGTTTGTTGGTCGACTTGTTCCTAATGCAGGTGTCACAGGCTGTCACAAACCCTTGAACATCCGCCTTCATAGATGGCCACCAGAACCTTTGCTGAAGGAGGGATAAGGTGCGGGCTCTCCCCGGGTGACAGGCAATTCGAGAACTGTGTCCCCATTCTAGCACCTGGGATCGGACGGACGCTGGGACAAAGAGGAGGCCGGGAGGAACGTTGCTTGGACCTGGTTCCCGATTAAGTGCCTTCTTCACCTGCGTTTCAATATCCAGGAGCGCGGCCGCCACCAGGCAACGAGGAGGCAGAATTGTCTCACTTGGTGATGGGTCTTGGGGCATGGAAAACTGTCGAGACAGGGCATCAGGCTTTATGTTTTTGGAGCCAGGGCGATACGAGAGCACGAAATCAAAACGAGAAAAGAACAGGCTCCACCTGGCTTGACGGGCGTTAAGTCTCTTGGCTGACCTGAGATATTCCAAGTTCTTATGGTCGGTCCAGACCACAAATGGAGAGGCAGTTCCCTCCAGCCAGTGCCTCCACTCATCCAGAGCAAGTTTAACTGCCAACAGTTCCCGATCTCCTATGTTATAATTCTTCTCAGCAGGGGAGAGACGACGGGAGAAGAAGGAGCAAGGGTGCAACTTGTTGTCCTTTAGTGATCTTTGGGACAAGACAGCCCCAATTCCTGACTCGGAGGCGTCCACCTCCACCACGAACTGGAGGGACGGATCCGGGATGATTAATATGGGTGCAGATGTGAACCTATGTTTTAGGTTGGTGAATGCGTCCTCAGCCTGCTTGTTCCAGAGAAAAGGAGCTTTGGTGGAGGTTAACAAGGTGAGAGGCGCCGCCACGGAGCTGTAGTTTCTAATGAAGCGCCTATAAAAATTGGCAAACCCCAAGAATCGCTGGAGGTCTCGTCTTGTGGTGGGTGTGGGCCAGTCGGTGACAGCAGTTAACTTAGATGGCTCCATCTGAAGGCTGGAAGGGGCGATGATAAAGCCAAGGAAAGACACAGATTCTTGGTGGAATTCACACTTCTCGGCTTTGACATAAAGTTTGTTTTCGAGGAGTCTCTGCAAGACTTGTCGAACGTGCAATCTGTGCTCCTCCAGAGAACAGGAAAAAACTAAAATGTCGTCCAGGTACACAAAAACGAAAATATTCAGGAAGTCTCTGAGCACGTCATTAACCAAGGCTTGAAAAACAGCAGGAGCATTGGTAAGCCCGAAGGGAACCACTAGGTACTCGTAGTGGCCTGTGGGTGTGTTGAATGCAGTCTTCCATTCGTCCCCCTCCCTTATCCTCACTAGATGATATGCATTCCGCAAGTCCAGTTTGGTGAACACACATGCTCCTTGCAGAAGTCCGTGCTCATGAGTGGAAAAGGATAGCGATTTTTGATGGTGATGGCATTCAGACCGCGGTAGTCAATACAGGGACGAAGGGACTTGTCCTTTTTGTCCACAAAAAAGAAACCGGCTCCAGCCGGTGAGGATGAGGGTCGGATGATCCCTGCTGCCAGTGACTCAGTTATGTATTTATCCATGGCCTCTCTCTCCGGGGCCGAAAGGGAATACAAGCGCCCTCTTGGGGGGGTAGTACCTGGGAAGAGATCGATGGAGCAGTCGTAGGGTCTGTGGGGCGGCAGAGACAGAGCACGTGTCTTGCTGAACACTTGTGTGAGGTCCTGGTATTCAGAGGGAACATTGGAGAGATCTAGGGGTTCTTCCTTGGAAACAGGGTGTGACGAGTGGGCTCTGGCAGAGTGGAGGCATAAAGACAGACAGGCAGGGCTCCAATCCAAGATGGTGTTCTTGGCCCAGTCAATGCTGGGGTTATGTCTGCGCAGCCAGGGAGCCCCCAGGACAACAGGAGCATGAGAACCCTCCATGATGAAGAAAGAGATGGTCTCAACATGGTTACCAGAGATTCTTTGAGTGAGAGGGGGGGTGCGGCGAGTGATGGATGGTAAAGAACTTCCATCAAGAGCCTGGACTGACAGTGGGGTGTCCAAGGCCAGAAAGGGTATTCTTAGTTCCCTTGCAGTAGCAGCGCACATCAGGTCTTGGTCAGATCCAGAGTCAATGAGTGCTTTGAGTGGTTGGGCCTTGTTCTGGAAGATGATCATGACGGGTAGCAAGGGGCGTTGGCCTGAGAGATTTCTCTGAGAGAGGTCCTCCAAGACTCCCAGTTTCATTGGAGGGCCTATTGTTTTAACGGGCACTGAAGGCGGAAGTGGCCTACTTGGCCGCAGTAGAAGCAGGCCTCTTGATCCCGCCGCCGTTGGCGTTCCTCAAGAGAGATCCGGGCCCGGTCTATCTGCAGAAGCCGTGGGATGGAATGTGGAGAGGAGTTGCAGGTGATCATGGCTTGGTTAGAGCGGAGGGCGTGACATGGCGTACTGTTACACTTTGCTCAAATTGAGGACAATAGGAAAGAATTAGGATGCTAAGTGATTCTTATTCTCAATGAAAGTACAAGATCAGTACATTGATTGGTTCATGAACTTGAAAAAATGCTCTAGGCATTCTGAGGGAAATCACACTGGAGATCTTCTACTTATGAATAAAACCTTCTGTTTTCAGAAACAGATATTTTCAGTGATGCTACTACTGTAGATCTTGTTACTTTTTTTTACTTCCCCAAACTTTACAAGTGGCAGACATCTGTGCCATCATTGAACCCAACTCTCAAATATTCTTTGAAAATCCCCTTTGTTGCATTTGATGGTCTCAAAATGGACTACATAATATTAATGGAGACGACACCACAGGCACGAGCGATGTGTGGCTGTAAAGCTGTATCCTGCAGAGCTTACTCCTAATAGAAACATTCATATGCATTATTGCCCTTTGACCTAAAGGCATTCAGATTACGTGTGAATTCAAATACTTCGGGTTAATATGACATCAGTACATGCACATGGCTCTAATTATATTGAGCTAGTTACAGCTATAGCAACTGCATTTTTGACATGCAAACTAAATTATATACTACCAGATTTCTGGCCTACACACAATTAATTTATTAAACTGTTTTAGGATTAACACTTGCACTTGTAGCAACAAGGTAGCCAAACATAATTAACTAATTATGGGTCAATTAGTATGCAATTTGGAGGCAGAAAATGGGTCAATTAGGAGGCTTCATTTGCTTAATATATTCTTTTTTTTAAATATAGATAGCAGATACTTATTTTCATGAAGAGAACTGTATCCTTTTATGGCACATTGCACAAAAAGACAGTATAAATTTTGGTGTGTAAATTGTAATATACATAAATCAGAAATAAATGCTGTTTCATGTAGCAATGATTACAGCTTATTGTCAATTTTTGTCACAGTAATTTCAATAAACAAGTTTTATTTCTCATTTTTATAGTCATAATGATGGGGCTGGAGGAAAGTTAATGAGGGTGGGGCCGTTAAGGTTTAGCATTCGTCTAAGGCAGGTAAATGTAGGTTTATACATATTTTTATTAGAAAAAAAATCATTGTTCAATGGATATACAATATAAAGCTATAGACATTACAAATTATGACCATTGTTACTAGTGTTGCCTTTAACTCACTGATGCTGCCAGATCAGTGGGCAGTTCAGTTCCTGCATTTGGAGATGCTTTATCATGAGAGACTGATTTCCAATATTGCTTTCATGCAGAAGGACTGGGGTAAGTGAGCTGGAGGTAAGAAAATGAAAGGGCATCAGAGCAGGCACAGTAATATAATCTTAGCAGAATAGTTTATAATCTGAAATTGCTCTCTAGTAGCATTACAGCATTGAGAGTTAGTGGTTAGAAGCAGTCATTTGGATTCCGGGTTATGGTTAGAGGTTAGGGCTTTAAGGTTAGTTGCTATAGTTAGGGTTACGGTTAGGGGTCAGGGTTATGGTTATCGATTTAGGTTAGGGTTATGGATAGGGATAGGGGTTGGGTGTTAGGGATTAGGTATGGTTAGGGTTAGCAGTTATGATTAGGTATTGAGGATTGGAGTTAGGCCTTTATGTTTGGGGTTATGGTTATGGTTCGGTGGTATGGTCAGGGTTATGGTTATGGTTGGTAATTAAGGGTTAAGGTTAGGATTAGAAGTTATCTCAAACTGTGTCCTAATAAACAAAACTGCTTGGAGTTTTTATTCAAGTTTTCTCTTTTCCTTAGCAGTATGTACATTAATAATTTGCCTACACAGATTAGTATGATTAAAAGCATCAGCTTAAAATCAGCACATTTTAAATATTTTACTTAACATGAAAACATTTTTATAATAATATTAGTATTGCAAAGAACAAATATAGTGGTGATTGTAGACATTGTTGGATATGAAATAAGACTGTGTGTGTGTGTGTGTGTGTGTGTGTGTGTGTGTGTGTGTGTGTGTGTGTGTGTGTGTGTGTGTGTGTGCGTGTGTGTGTGTGTGTGTTATCATGGTTGCATTTAGAATCTCAAGGGAAGGGTGTCTCTCAAGCAAAAAACTGTTCTTCTGTGAAGATCCACTGTACTGAGTCCGAGACAAAATGCATGAATGCACTGAATTTCATCTGCAGAACACACCAAAGGTATAAAAGCATGATCTCTGTCTCAGTCCTGCACATATACATGTTCATTCCAAATGACCATAAAATGGTTAGTTTTGGGGTTGTTTGTAAAAGCTGAAAACAATCTGATGATGGTTTTCATTACGCAATGTTAATCAGTCCAGAAACACATTTTTTTTGGTTAAACTGAACCAAAATTAGTTTGAAAGGCAGGGTGAACATGGCTATCATCCCATCCCCCGAAAGATTTATGTCTAGACAAGAAATCACACCTTATTAATAATGCATACCTGAATTTATGATTTTAGGCTTTTCCTTGGTTTTATATGTGTTGTCGTTTGACGTTTACTGCAGAGCTACCACACCTACAACATGTCCTGCATTGTAAATGTAATAATGATTAAATGTGCGGATAACATGCCGAACTCAAACTTACTTCTTCTTCCCAGACCTAATTGCAATGTGGAAAAGGTAAGATACAAAGATCTTCCACTCATACAAAATGACTGAAAATAGGGTGGGATCTGAGGTGTGCGTGTGCGCGCGTGTGTGTGCACGTGTTTTAATGTAACATGTTGGATTTGACATTCAGAAAGCAAGTGACCAAGGAGAGCATTACTGTTCAGCAGATAAGTGCAGAAACTCCTCTTAAAATGAAGGATTGGACAGAGGACCCAGAAGAGGAAAACGGAGATGAAGAAGAGGACAGAGAGGCTCTGGGGCAAGAAGCTTTGACAGAGGAAGTGCAGGAGGAGGTGCCCGGAAGATTAAAGTTATCTGGGGAAAAAGTGTCTGAGCTCATTAAAGTTGAGGAGGTAAGAGCACTCGTCGTAAGTTGTGTTGTAGAGATCTCAACTTGCACACAAGAGTTGTAGACAAAAGCTTGTGCAGTGATTTTATGTGTTAAAGATTTGTTAGTTTTTGTGGAGAAATTTCTGGTGAATGATGAAGTAAAAGTGGTGATTATGGTGATGACACTCTTAGCCCCAGTAAAACATTTGAATGGTGCAAGCATTTTAAAGAAGGCTGTACTGTAGGTGGCTCAGAGCCCACTGCAGTTGTACCTGTAGACATTTAGAGAAGTGCACAAGTACATAAGTGCATTAGTGTAGCAGGTGATTACATAGAGAAAAAAGAGAGTTTTTACTTTCATAACTGTGTTCTGTTATTATGTACAATAAAAAGTTGTAATCTTTTCTGTAGCCTGACTAAGGATGTAAAGCTCTTCATTTCCAAGCATCTGCTTTCATTTATGTGGCTCTATTGGTTAGTCTTGTCAGTCTTGAAAAAAAAAATATATATATATATATTACCAACAGACAGCTGCAGGAATTTGTGGAAAACTTGTTGAGGATAAGTAATGACTTTCGGATCGTTTGGGTGTGGGCCTCTTATATAACCGACAGCCCCTTATGAGAAAAGCAACAACGACTGACTTTTTGGACTGAATAAAAACACAGAAGCTTTTCTCAGATCACATACTCATTCATGTGTAACTGTAAATGAGTATATATTGAGGAAAACAAGGAAATAAAGTAACTTAAAGAGACCAGGGTGATTTACTACATTCTTTAACCACAGTATATTAAGGGATAGATAGATAGATAGATAGATAGATAGATAGATAGATAGATAGATAGATAGATAGATAGATAGATAGATAGATAGATACTTTATTGATTCCAAAAGAAATGTTTGAATCAACAATCAAATCATTTATGACAAAACTGTAATCTTATATAGATATACAAAACAGAAACGCTGTTTTGCTGTTTTGCAGCTGGTGGGCAGTGTTTGAGTGGGTGGTACAGTAGGCATTGTAATAATCACCATTAATGGTGATTAAATGATGCTGCCAGGAGAAAGAATAAATTACATATAGTCAAAATTTTGTGTGACAATCCCTCTTTTTTAATTATTTTTTTAAAGAACTGTGGAACTCACATGTAGAATGTTTCATAATTCTTCTGGAGGCATTTTTACAGTTGTTTTTGCATTTCCAGATAAAACCTGCTAGTCTTCTTTGTTTTGCATGAAAGAGTAGTCTATTATGTACTATAAAGCAGTTATTTCCAACCGCTTTCCATTAGTGATGGTAAACTGTAACAGCACTGGGATGTTTAACTATATACATCACTCTATGCCACAGATTTTCTTATAATTGTTAGTTATACTAAGTGTCGGTTTCAGCAGGGGGACAATGAGGAGAGAGCAGCTACCTGCCAAAACCAACATTCAAAACCAGTCACAGAAGCAAGAACACACACATTTGATATGTTAAATTTGTTATATGGGTGTATGTATGTGTGCATGTGTGTGATATATGAGAGTGTTTGTGTGTATGCATGCATGAATTTTTGTGTCAATCTGTGTGTGATGAGTAAATGTGCTTGTGTTTGTGTGTATGGTGTGTGAGTCTGTGTGTATTAACATTAGTGATGTGTGTGTTAGTATGTGTGTGTGTGTGTGTGTGTGTATGTGTGTGAGATGTGTTTGTGTGTGTGAGTGTTAACATTGGTGATGTGTATGTGTGTACAATAGACCGCAGATGCTGAAGGAAAAGCATCACACTCTGATGTTCCTGAATGTGATGTCACTAAATATATATATAAATATAAATATATGTCAGTCAATATAATGCCACACAGAAAGTTATTAATAATTTTTTCGGTGTAAGTTTAAGACCTTATCACGGCTGACCCATTTGAGATATCAAAAATCCCTATGCAATTTTACATCCGCAATGTCTTTAGATCACATCGGCCCGGTTTGGTGACGATTGTATAAATTCCCTATGAGGAGTATATCAAAATGGGATGGAACGACCCAAAGTAACCGAGAGTTGAGCCCAGGACATGCAGTGTGGAAGTTGTTCGGCTCAATGAGCTCTAAATGTGTACCGAGTTTCGTGTGCCTATGTGAAAGTGTGTATGAGTTATGGAGCAAAATCTCTTTTGAGGGCCCCTGAGGCCCTCAAGCTACGCCTGTGGCCCAAACTCCCAGGCATCCGAATGGCAGCAGATTCCAACCTGTCTGCCAAGTTTCATGGGTTTTTGAGCATGTTAAGACCCCCAAAAAGTCCAAAAGGGTGAAAAAAATATCCTTAGGAAAACAAGAGGGTCCTGCGCACCTTATAGTGCTTGGGCCCTAATAACTAGTTAAATAAAGATATAAATACTAATCTATTGATGTCAGGGATAACCCCTAGAGGGCGCCAAAGCGCCCTGTGTTTTTTGATTGTAGTTTTGTTCAGTTAAAACTTCAGTTCCCATGGGGCAACTCGGTCAGGTGACCAGGGGCGCTCATTCAGTTTTCATTCATAAAGTATCTTTGTTTTGTTGTTTCCCTGATCTTTATAAAATAAACATTGTTTCCTTTAAAATCTGGATTCTCTTGCAATTATGCCTCGCACCAAGAACCTTGACAGAACGCAAGACCGCAAAAGAGGCATAGCAGAGGAGCCCTTCCCCCGGGAGATTCTTTTGGGGGGGGGCAACTATGTTTGGAGTTTGGGAAACCGACGACAGAGAGGAGCTAAGACGGCAGCAAGACTGGGATGGCTGCCGGCTGGCGATACGGCGCACGCCGTTCAGGAGTAGCGCAACTCAGGAGGACAGGAGTCCTCGCACCAGGCGGTCCAGACTCGGCGGTGACCAGGGTGAAAGGACACCCCAAAGCGTGCGGCTACAAGGAACGGCGTGTGGGCGGTATGCACAGCCGGGAGCAGCCTCCCAGCTAGACTGGAGCAGCGTTGGGCGGAACGCCGAAGGGAATGAAGGGCGCATCCGTAACCTGCAGGAGCAGGTAGCTGACCTCCAGGAAATGCTGATGCAGCTGCGCCTCGAGGAGGGTCCAGACCTGCCAGCTCCTTTCCCGTGTTTCAGCGACGACGAAGACGGTGAGCTCAACTACATGGCTTTTTCTGATGACAGCGGCGAGCACTACTATTTGCTGTATAACGTCGACGATGAAAGCGAGCTCGGCAGCGACGACGAAGACGGCGAGCTCATCTTTCCGCCGCGCAACGGCGGCAACGACAGCGAGCTCTATTCTGCGGCGTAGCTGCTTCGTAGAGGACAGCGAGCTGCCGCCGCTGCACGGCGCCTTCATCACGCACAGCGAGCTGCCGCCGCTGCACGGCGCCTTCATCACGCACAGCGAGCTGCCGCCGCTGCACGGCGCTTTCGTCATGGACAGCGAGCTGCCGCCGAGCACGGCGCTTTCGTTGTGGACAGTGAGCCGCCGCCGCTGCACCACGCCGCCGAGGACAGCGAGCTTCCTCTTCCTCCGCCGCCGCCATCATGCGCCGCCGAGGACATTGAGCTTCCTCCGCCGCCGCCGTCATGCGCCGCCGAGGACAGCGAGCTTCCTCTTCCTCCGCTGTCATGCGCCGCCGAGGACGTCGAGCTTCCACTGCCTCCACTTCTGCCTCCGCCGCCCTGCGTCAATGAGGACGGCGAGCCTCTTCTGCCTCCACCGCCCTGCGTCACCGAGGACGGCGAGCATCCACTGCCTCCTCCGCCCTACGTCAACGAGGACGGCGAGCTTCCTCCGTCTCTGCCGCCCTACGTCAACGAGGATGGCCAGCTTCCTCCGTCTCCACCGCCCTGCGTCAACGGGGGCATGAAGCCACCTGGCCCACAGGACATAGGTGCCAGCCTCTGGGTGAGAGGGGCAGACATTGGACCCTGGGGGGGGATGCCCTGGACCTCATGTGGCACCCCGGAGTTGCGCCCTTTGAGGAGGGGTTATGTCAGGGATAACCCCTAGAGGGCGCCAAAGCGCCCTGAGTTTTTTGATTGTAGTTTTGTTCAGTTAAAACTTCAGTTCCCATGGGGCAACTCGGTCAGGTGACCAGGGGGCGCTCACCTGAACCGAGTTGGTGATTAGTTGTATTATAAATAGTTTGGTTTCATTGAGTTGCTGGTCTTGCGTCTGTTAATTTACCGTGGTTAATGTCTCTGAGTTTAGTGAGTGTCTGTATACGTGTTTTAGTTTCAGTTTTCATTTATAAAGTATCTTTGTTTTTGTTGTTTCCCTGATCTTTATAAAATAAACATTGTTTCCTTTAAAATCTGGATTCTATTGCATTTATGGCTCGCACCAAGAACCGTGACAATTGATAATAAATAATGAAGGAAAAATTAATAGTGTATCAAAATTTAGGCTGGTCAGTTCAAAAGTTGAGTATTATTAATAAAAGAGAAATTTATGTGATTTTGTGAAATATAACAATAATGAAGACTAAATCAATACAAGGACAGTATATTCCATTCACAAATAATAAAATACATTCTATATAATTAAACATTGGATGTGAATAAGTGTGATTCTTCTTCTTATTATATTTCAGTGGCACTTCTGTGAGTCTTATGTGAAAGTTATGGGGCTAAAATGCTTAAATGGTTCAAAGTGTATAGACAAACTGCTGTTCATACTGACCCCATGTGGTGACTCTTCTACATTACATCAGTAATGAAGAGTGTATGAGGATGTATTGGAGTCATTCTATAATTTGGGGTACATTTCATGTCTGTTGATGATCAGTATGTTTATTTTTAATATTTATTACATGATAAACATAATATTTTATCTATTGAGATACAGCATGTAATAATATCATACAAACATTATGTGTATCCCGTGTTTCACCTATAAATTGTCATAATGCTAGTCAGTTAGGATTTCTTCCTTGTCTGCTTTGCAGCTGACAATTTCTTGGTTACAAAATGAATAACAACCATTATTTTTTACCAAGTCTAAATACAAAAAATACAAAAAAATGACCATCAATTATGTTATGTACTCTGTTCTTTATGATTTTTATTAAATTATATTGATAAACTATTTGAGACCTAGGTGAGACCTAGCACTGACATTATGGGTCAAAATAATGAAATTGTCAGATACAGTATGCTACCCAGCGGTATAGATAATCAGTCATTGTTTCTACATCATTAATGTTATTAGTCCACAAATGTCACAACACTCGTTATTCATATAGCTACACTTTCACCTTCTCACTCATCAACGCATTTCTTTTAAATAGATTAAAAGAGGAGATAGAAGGCTGGTTGGGATGCTGATCATGCAAGAAGGGGTAGAAAGAAACTGCACAAGTGTGATCAAAATGTATGCCATAGAATGAAATGACATCACTTGATGGGTGTCACTCGGCATTGGGACAAATAATTATGAGTTGCAGGATGAAGTTCTGTTAGTAAGATAGTTGAAAAACTAAGGAGAGAACCAATAATTTCCTTTGAAAGAAAAGTTGCAACTACAGTAGCAGATATGTAACACTGAAGTTGAACTTGAACCAATTTGCGTTGTACTGTGAGAGAGGACACTGTTTATGTGAAATGTACCCCAAATTATAAAATGACTTATAAGATCACTTATCTGACCCTGATTGGCACTTATTGGACAAACCCATAAAAGTCATCATTGTTTTGCATGAAAGAGTAGTCTATTATGTACTATAAAGCAGTTATTTCCAACCGCTTTCTCAGCTTCCACTTCCACTGTTCCCCAGTGTTTAGTGATGTACAGCATTTAATAGCTATCTGCTTTTTTTCCTTACTCCAGACCTCCACCTCAAACGGTCTCATCTCCATCTTGAAGAAAAGAACAAGTCCAGAGGAATCATATCCTGTCAATCCCTCTCCAGACAGAAGCTCCTCCAAGCTCAAAGTTCGCTTCAGTGAAACAGATGATTTTCTGGACAATGGTATGATTTTCCTTGCTAGAATTTTATACTTGGTGTAATACATTTTAGTGTGTAACATTTGTATTTTATTAATGTACAGATGACATGGGTGAAGACTCCTGTTTGTTCTTCCTTGCTCTGTGCCTGGTAACAGTGGTCATCAGCATGGGCGGTACGATGCTCCACTGCGCTCTGGGAGGGGCTTATTCAAATATTTGCACTGATTTCTCACACAACATGGACTTTTTCTTAGGAGTTGTACATCAAGTGGTGGAAACTGTCACACAATTGTTCTTACCTGCATCAGCAGGTAGCACTGTTACATAGCACTGTTGCTCTGGGAACACACTCGCCTAAGCATACCTCTTTACCCGATGAAGACAAATGGACAGGTGTAGTCATGTGTTAAAGCAGGCATCTTTACACAATCTGTGTAAAGCGGAAGCTCAGTTTTTATGAGCTTAATATCATATAAACTGAGCTTCCACTTTGTGTAAAACACATTATATTATGTCTACTTCCTTTGGTTAACTAAAAATTCTATACACGGATTTGTTTGTCTCATCAGTTTGATTTTATTCCTTTTGAGTTTTAGAAAGAAACAACATTCCTTATTTATGCTCAGTATTGGCAACTATTCAGCCATGGTTAGAGGAACCAAAAATTGTACTCAAGTAAGAGTAGCTGTACTTCAAAATAATATTACTCAAGTAGAAGTAAAAAAAGTAATCCAAAATATTACTCAGGTAAGCGTAGAAAAGTATTTGGTGAAAAGACTACTCAGGTACTGAGTAACTGTTTCGTTGTAATGTCCGATTTATTTATTTTTAGAAATTATGTAAGCAGCCAGACAAAATGATAAAATAATGTACAATTTCTAAAATTTCCAAATAATAAAATAAATAAATAAAATAAATGACTAAAAATAAATATCTTTACAAAACAGAAAATGAAGGCACAAGAAACCCAAATTTCCTAATCTCACATTTTCCACAACATAAAGCATTTGAAACAAGTACCTACTGTAGGTAACATATGTATGTTTGAACAGTGTAAACTATTTACAGTGTAAGACATACTCTATAATCAGTCACCCCACAAATAACATTAGAGCATGTGTACCAGAGGTCTCACTTTTCCATAAACTGTGTCCAGCAGAACCTTTCCTCAGGTTAGACATCGAGTTTTTATATGTTGAAATGTCTGTCTGTCTGTTACACTGCAGTATGAAGCTATTCTTTTGCACTGTGTGTAAGCGAAACATGCTTTGTATATGAGGCCAGCCGTGTTCATCCTCTTCTGTTGTGTGACTGGAGACAGATGGCTCTACCATTTTTATCCTTTCATTTGCTGTCTACCACGGCTGAAGAGTTTTTTTTTCTTGCTATGCAGCCAGTTTATGTGTGGTCATGTGACTACATGTGGTTATTTGTATTGCAGCTGATTGGTTAAACAGAGTCATATGATTACACACGTGGACAAAATTGTTGGTACCCTTTGGTCAATGAAAGAAAAACTCACAGTGGTCACAGAAATAACTTTAATCTGACAAAAGTAATAATAAATAAGAATTCTATGGATGTTAACCAATGAAAGTCAGACATTGCTTTTCAACCATGCTTCAACGGAATTATAAAAAAAAAAATGAACTCATGGAACAGGTCTGGACAAAAATGATGGTACCCCTAACTAATAGTTTGTTGCACAACCTTTTGAGGCAATCACTGCAATCAAACGATTCCTGTAACTGTCAATGAGACTTCTGCACCTCTCTGCAGGTATTTTGGCCCACTCCTCATGAGCAAACTGCTCCAGGTGTTTCCGGTTTGAAGGGTGCCTTTTCCAGACAGCATGTTTCAGCTCCTTCCAAAGATGCTCAATAGGATTGAGGTCAGGGCTCATAGAAGGCCACTTTAGAATAGTCCAATGTTTTCCTCTTAGCCATTCTTGGGTGTTTTTAGCTGTGTGTTTTGGGTCATTGCAAGACCCATGACCTGCGACTGAGACCCAGCTTTCTGACACTGGCCAGCACATTTCTCTCTAGAATCCTTTGATAGTCTTGAGATTTCATCGTACCCTGCACAAATTCAACACACCCTGTGTCAGATGCAGCAAAGCAGAGCCTACAGATAACAGAGCCTTCTCCATGTTTCACAGTAGGGACAGTGTTCTTTTCTTGATATGCTTAATTTTTCCATCTGTGAACATAGAGCTGATGTGCCTTGGCAAAAAGTTCCATTTTTGTCTCATCTGTCCATAGGACATTCTTCCAGAAGCTTTGTGGCTTGTCAACATGTAGTTTGGCATATTCCAGTCTGGCTTTTTTTATGATTTGTTTTCAACAATGGTGTCCTCCTTGGTTGTCTCCCATGTAGTCCACTTTGGCTCGAACGACGGATAGTGCAATATGACACTGATGTTCCTTGAGCATGAAGTTGACCTTGGATCTCTTTAGAAGTCTTTCTGGGCTCTTTTGTTACCATTTGGATTATCCGTCTCTTTGATTTGTCATAAATTTTCCTCCTGCAGCCACGTCCAGGGAGGTTGGCTACAGTCGCATGGATCTTAAATTTCTGAATAATATGTGCAACTGTAGTCACAGGAACATCTAGCTGCTTGGAAATGGTCTTATAGCCTTTACCTTTAACATGCTTGTCTATATTTTTCTTTCAAATCTCCTGAGACAACTCTTTCCTTCGCTTCCTCTGGTCCATGTTGAGTGTGGTACATACCACGTCACCAAACAACACAGTGACTACCTGGAGCCCTATATATAGGCCCACTGACTGATTACAAGATTGTAGACACCTGTGATGCTAATTAGTGGACACACCTTGAATTAACATGTCCCTTTGGTCACATTATTTTCAGTATTTTCTAGGGGTACCATCATTTTTGTCCAGGCCTGTTCCATGAGTTTATTTTTTTAAATAATTCTGTTGAAGCATGGTTGAAAAGCAATGTCTGACTTTCATTGGTTAACATCCATAGAATTCTTATTTATATTATATCTATCTATCTATCTATCTATCTATCTATCTATCTATCTATCTATCTATCTATATATATATATATATATATATATATATAATATCAAATTCTCTTTCCATTTGAAAAAAAAAAAAAAAAAAAAAAAGACCTGTTGAAACCAGTCATCAAATCATCAAACATTAAGTAAGAGCAGATATTGCATGGGAAAAAGGAAGGGGTGAGGGGCAGGGGTGGCAGTAACACTATATACACTACCATGCTACCACTGCAATGAGAACTATCCATCTCCGTGGATATAATATATTTATCATTTATAATATAATTACATATAACATAGTTAATCAATGTAGCCCATTTTCTTCAACTCAACCTTGGTCAATTAAATGTCTATGTGTTTATTCATGTAACTTTTATGTGTCTCATCTCCATGCACTAATGTCTAGATGAAAAGATGTACAGTAGGTGTGTGAGTAGATGGTGTGTAAGCTACATAGTTACGGTATATTTCTCACAAAGTAGTTTGAAACGCTTATGCAGTAATGTACAGAATAAGCTTAATTTAAGGCATATCATATTCAAGGTCTGTTACTGAATATCAGCAGGCTGACATGTGGTTGTAGGCATGAGGGTGCAGCCTGAGTACTGTAGATACAACAGCCATGCTGATATTTAGTACAAAGAAAAAAAAAAAAAAAAAAAACTTTGTGTGCTACAACTCCTTTAATTGCCCTGTGCTGGGTTTGGCTTGTGCCTTACAGGGTGTTTTGGCTCTATTTCAGCTTTCTGTTTTTATCATAGATGTCTGTGGCCATGGTGTGACACAGAAGTCAGCCATTGTGCCTCTAAATTAGAACTCTGGATGACTCAAGCCTTTCTGGCTTACTGGAAACCTATAACATGACAATTATTTAAATTTCCCATAACTTTCCTGGTCTGGAAAATATTATTTATCATGACTGTCATACCATATAATAATACATTTTGACTCTAAAACAGTTGAAGCCCTGCACCATCATCTTCATGAGACAATTTGGGCAGGTGGTAGAGCAAAGCTTCCTTCATTAGGGCCTGTTTCATTGAGAAAACAGAATGTAGCCAATATGTTTCTTTCACTCGTGGATTTTCATTCTGCACACAGTTTAACTTATGTTGGTGAAAAAAGTGCATTATATAAATGCTGTGTGAATCAGCCAGTCAGCTAAGTTGTGTCTCTTCCTAATGAGAACAGATGCAGCTGCAGCTTTAATGATGCTGTTTTTCCATTGCTTGCTGGTATGTAAAAGACCTATGGAGGAATATAAAAAATAATAATAAAAAAGAAATTATTAAACACTGCACAACACTGTTTGTGTATTTATGACAGTACGAAATAATTTCCCATGGTCTGCTCACACACATTTTGAATTCACCATATTGAGTTTAATAAAATACTGGCATGAAAAAATCAAGAGAGTTAAACAAGCTGTGAAATGCACCACAGTGCGGATCTGAATAATACAGTATGGTTATAAATACTCAGAGTGACACAGCAAGCGGGCCACTTGTATCCCTCTGCACACTGACTAGCATCCTGTTTGAAATCTAATCTATAATGCAAACTCTTTTTCTTCTTCCACTCTTTTCATTATAACATGAGACAGTCAACAGAGGGACTGCTTTCAGACACTCTGGCTAATTAAGCTGCACCTTTTTGCTTAGAGAAGGTTGCAAAAGCAAAGTTGCCTTGTGTGCTTCACATTTCTGTTCTTGCCAGTCAGCAGTGGAACAGTAGTAGCTCATCCACCTTAAGGTTCGATGTTTTTTCATTCTGAGATGCTTTTCTACTTACCACAGTTGTACTATAGACTTCTAGTCAGCACAGAGTAGTCTGGGTATTGTCCACTTATCTCCCACATTGACAAATTGCTCTAGCCTGCGGACTCATTTAGTTTCTTCACATCATTCTGTGGCGTGTGAAAATCCAAGCCCACCTGTCACCAATAACCATGCTGCAGTTAAAGTAACAGAGATCACACTTTTCCACATTCAGGTGTTTGATGTGAGCATTAACTGAAGCTCTTGACTTGTATCGCCACAATGTTATGTCGCTGTCCAACGCTATGTCATTATTTATGTTCCTTACAATAAATGCTACTTTATGTGCAAGCTTCCAAACCCTTGAGACTCACGCATGTCGAACGCTCATGTGCAACAGTAGACGGGGCATATCTCCAGATGACATGTTCCCAGTAGTGAAAAGGAATTTATCATGTCCAGTTGTTGTTCGAAATAGGTCTCTTCATGGAAGAAAAAGTATTCATAGTTGAGTATAATTTCCGCTCAAACGAAAGCGGTCATGGTGCAAGAACGTGGTCGTGAGGTGAGGTGGCAAAACAATTCTGAGTAATTTAATAAGATTAAGATTTAATAAGATGGCACCAAGTAACACAGTTATATTGTGATAAAATTGCGCCATCTTGGCAGTATAGTGCACTGTAAACCTGAATAAGTTGGCAAAACTAAAAAAAATGTAGGTAATCAGTTACATAAAATTTTACAGTTTACATAAAAAGTAATGATGTTTCTAATTTTAAGTAAACAGAACTATCAGTTTTTGAGTTTGTTGTAGTCATTCATATGAATCGTTCTTTACTTGCATGGCTTCATTTTTGTTAAGTGAATAATGGCACAGTGAAAAACGTTATATTTTGTTTATCTGAGTCTGAAACCTGTTACAATCAGATAATTTGTTGCATGTTTTTACACATTATTATGTTTTTTGCAGGTTATTATTGAGCAAAGCGTGAGCTTTGGCTGGTTCTCATGAAACCTGGCAGTGATTCATTGACGAATCAAAAGAATCATTTGGACTCACTGAAAGAAGATGGAGTTCCCATGGCTAGTCAGTAGGCTATAGGTTTAGGAGTCCGCCATCTTGGGATAGCCATCAAATGCACTAATCAGGACACGGCACTTTAACCTTTCAGATGTCATGTGTTTATGCCTTGCATGTTCAGAAAGATGATGATGAAGGCATAATTTAATGCAAAATACTTATGCAATAAATGCTATAGAGAGAGAAAAAATAGAGAGAGAGAGAGAGAGAGAGAGAGAGAGGAGGGGGGGGTGGGGGGAGAAAGAGAGACAATGCAATGTGATCTGACTGAGCCCCACCCTTATTTTCTCCATTATTTCTCTCACTACATCTCTTTGTTACCTTTAGGTATTCCATCGCATAAGCTCAGTGCTTACTTGATTTCACCAAACCGATATAGTGCTTACCAGTCACCCAGCTCATCCTTTTTCCTTCCTGTCTTCTCAGTTCCCATTGCTCTAAGAACTGTTTGGAGATCACACATCCCAGAGCAGTACAAAGAATGTGAGCACTGCAGCGTGGGCTCGGCTTTTTCCAGCTTAGCCTATCCATATGTTTTCCTTGATGTAGAGAAGAAGGGAAGAGGTAATATGACGCCAGGGAAGGTATTAAAGATGTGAAAGTCAGCTTGTAAGACAGAATGAAAATGAAGGATTCGGAATTCCAGAAAGCTGACTGTAGGCAGGTGGTGTTAAACAGGAGTCGTCTTTTCATATATCAGAGGCTCTTTCTCCCTTATCAGCTGCCATCATGTTTAATCACCATTGCAGTGGTACACACACAGCCGGCAGGACAACCTCTATCAGTCTGGTGCAGGGAGAAAGGAAATCCTATTTCCTACAGTGCAGGAGGGGCTGAACACACTCATTTTTACAAGTTAGATGGGGCAAATAACAGGAAAAAGATATGTCTGTCAATGCCTTGTGTATATCTCTGGTTCAGGAACAAAACAAAAGCATGTATTATTCTCCCACACTGCCACCAAAGACAAGTTTGTACGGTGACACAACAGATGTCTGCTTGTTTACAATGCAAACTGAGGCGATGAATGAAGTGCTTCCTTTTTGGCCAGCATCTGTTGAACTACAAAGCCATACATAATGCACCATATACAGTCTCCTTTAAAAGTATCAAAACTGCGTTTTGTTTTTTCTATACCTTGAAGAAGATACTTTGAGATCAAAAGATGCTTTCATTTCCTAATTCTTATTTATCTAGATATCTTAAAAAATGTAGAAAATGGGACCTTTTTTAACCCAAAAATATTAGAACAGGTGATGGACAGGTGTTGCCCAGGTGTGCCCTGATAGCTTGATTGTTTAAACAGTTAATAACTCTGAATATCTATGTTTGGTTTGAGCCTATTCATTTGTTTTTAAAGAATAAACCAATATTAAAGCTATGTGTTCTTCAATCGACAGCTCTATGGGAGAAAAGCAAGCTATTATTAAGCCGAGAATAGGGGTCCTAAATAAGGAGGAAAAGACCGGTGTAGCCACAACCAGACATAAAACAAGATAGCCAAAGAAAACAACAACTATTGATGAAGGCAACATTGTCATGCGTACTCTCACCGCAACTGGCAAACATTGTGAGAGCACTGAAGAAAAACCCAAACCTCAACAGCCAAAAAAGTTAAGTCAACAGCAAAAGTTAAGAGATCACAATCCCCCATTTAAAGCAGATACCATGCACCACATGTAGACTGGAGTTTGCAAACAAATAAAAAAGTAAGAAATAATAAAAAAAGAAATAATCTGCTCATGATACCCAGTCTATTCAGTGTATAGCAAAAACAAAAGAATTGCCCTTGCTGTTTTAATACATTCAGAGCGGACTGCCTCCCTGCTTCCAGTTTCAGCACCAGCACCTCATCACTGAGGAATGTTCCTTAGGGCGGTATCCTTCATCTGACCTTTACATTCATGCCTTTCATTTGTAACCAGGCTGCTGAACATTACAGCTCCTTTCCCACAGTCTGACCATTGCAGCTCAGTTAGAATCTCCAAGTGCCAGCTTGTATAACATAAAGGTTAGTGTTGTTTTAGAGTTAGTTTTTCCATATATTTCCTCTCTATGAAATATAATTAAATCACTGTCATGTCTTAGAATTCCAAGAGATGTTATGTGAACAATAGTTCACATAATAAAATAATTCAAATAAATAAAAGCTGCTCTGTTTTTATTTTGAATATTTTAGTTTTTTAGGCTTCTAGTTAAGGTCTAAGACCTGTTCAGGCCTGGTATTCATCTGTCTCGGGTGATTCAATCACAAGCATTTACATCTGTATTGTAAATGTATTCATGAGTGAAAGATAAGGCATTGGAATATGCTTTGCTGTTGTAGCATTGTTGTCTCTTAGTGATTACATATTTTCCAGCTAGGGCAGTTGTGCAGCAGATTAATCATGTCTTCTTTTGCATTTACACTACAAAGGAAATGGTGGATGTGGTTAGTGGATGTGGTTAGCAACGTGCATTTATAATCAGATCAGCCAGGACACATGTTAAGGCCAAATGGTTGAATTTAACATTGCATTGTAATCTATTGTATACATTATCATTACCCTCACATTTTGTGCATCTACTATGTACGGAGCCCACATTACAAGAGAAAAAATAAATAGAAGGAAAATTTTTCTTTTTTTGTATTTTAGTTCAGTTAATGACAATATTCTTTTTACTTTTAAGTCTCAGTGTCAGTCTAAAAGACATTTATACATAGACTAGCATTAGTAGTATCGTTGACAGGCAAAGAGTTTGTCAAAAAAAAAAGTTAAGTATCTTACTCCTTGTTTACACTAAGTTGTACTTCTTTCATCACTAGTCAAATACACGCCTTGTTTGGTAATTAGAGAGTGACTCACAGATGAGAAATCAAAAAAGTGTAAGACAAGAAGAGGGAGAGGGGAGGGGCACATTCTCTCCTCTTACTTTAGCTTCACACACACACACTCATGCACACACACAGCATCTGCACGCATGAATGGAAACACTTATCTGTCAGGATTTATTTAAACTTTTTTTTAAAGGTAAAGTGCAGGTTTTATTTTTACTTAATACTTTGCTTTATGATTGTTTTGATATACGAACCTGCTTCTGGAAATTATGCTCGCAATCCAATGTTCCACTGTATATCTCTCCTTCAAAACATTCTCAATGTTCACAGTCATATTTATCTATAATCATGTACCCTAATCTGCTCTGACTTAACCCTGACCTCGGTCTAGCACCATTCTTTTTGCACTTCTTTTTAATTGCTGTAACTCAGTTGCACATCTCATTTTGCACTAGTCAGTCCACTGAATATTCATCCTCATTCGCCTATATTTTACATTAATCAGATTATTTACAAATATTTATATATACATTTTGTATATTCTGGGCTGTCTTAGTCATTTCTATTGAAGCATGGGTCATCTATCTATCTATCTATCTATCTATCTATCTATCTATCTATCTATCTATCTATACAACTTAGTGTAAACAAGGCATAAAATACATCTAAAAAGAGATAATAAATCTGTTTAAGAAATGAATGTTTATATGCAATCACACTGTGTGCATCAGGTTCAGATTTCTTTTCTGTTAAGGCATATGGCCAAACCATGGTATTGGTACTAAAAAATGTCTTAGTTGAAACAGTGAATTTTCAGATGGGATCATAAAACGCCATTTTTCATAATACTTAATGCTTCTTATCTCCCAATCCATGCTTCATATTTTGTAAATATTCCCTTTTATGTTGTGTCCTTAACTTTTTAAAATTCAAATCTTTCAATGATCTTAATAGTCATTCAGGTGAAATTTTGATTTCCAATTTTGATTTCAATTTGAAAGCCAATTTTGATTTCACATGAAAAGACATAAACCTGAAAAGTTGTATTATTTTAAAATGCTAAATTGTTAAGATATTGCAAGATGAATTTGACATGGTTACGGACACTACAGAATTTTTGCTTTTTAATATTTTATCAAAAACCGGAATGCGTTTATTTTAAGCAACACTTTTAGAAGCTCACAACAATTTTAGTATCAATATGAAATATGAATAATTATCATTTTAAGTTATTATTGTTTGAAGCAAGACAGTATAGCGCTAAAAAATGGTCTTCTTTGGGGCATATATAAAATCATCTTTCAAAAATGGCTGAAGTTAGCAACTTGAAATTTTTAGGGAAGCAAGATTGGTCACTTCAATGTTGCTTAAACCTTTTTTGTATTATATACATACCATAAAAAAGTTTCTCAGCACCAATACTGTTTTTGGCTGATAATTAATGATTTTTACATTTATTTCACATTTACATTTAAAATGAGTTAAAAATTTTAAAGAAGAAGAGTATGTATTTTTAGTCATTTGGTAAATGGTTACAAAGGCTGTGTGCTATAAATTAACAATGCTGTCATTCACACAACAGTATAGCCTAGCTGTACTTTATAGTTAAATTTGATGAATCCATAACCCCCCCTTAGGTTTGATCAGGGTTATCAACATTGACCATTCAGGATCTGTCCAAAAAGACAGTTCTGATCATTTCTAGTTTGGTACATCCATGCAAAACAATAATGACAACCCATACAGGAGGGGTTATATTCATTTTAATTAATTCAGCTAGCTACAAAATGTCAACCACGTCACAGACTGACAGGATACAGAGGGAGCTTTTAATATGACATGCATTGAGGACACCAGTCTCACAGTTTAACCTATGTGTCATTCAGGTAAGGTATTTATTTCTCTTCTTATACAGACTATTCAACATCGTAGCAATTTGGTGTGCATAGCTCTAAAGTACAGAAGCAACAAAAACCTCTTTTTTGTCACTGATTATTTTCTTTTCTTTTTTTTTTCTGTTTTTAACCAATAACAAAGCACACAGGGAAAGTAAACTAACAGGATACAGTCTTCTTATAAAAGTAAGATCTCTCAGAAATATGCATCTTTGCTTTACATTGCAAATATTTGTTTATTTTTATTTATTTATTTATTTATTTTTCTCAGAGCATCCAAAACCTATGATACAGAAAACATCTAGTCTCAACCATTCAGCACTTCAGTCATTATCTTATCCAGGCTGCATAATCATTTAGAAAACAGGTCATTTTTGCAGAACCACCATTTGCTATCATGTCTGTTACAGTTCTTCTTTCGGTCATGTTGCATTATGTTACATCGATGGTCACAGTCTGTAAATATATATCTTGACAGAAAGAGAGCACTATTGCAAACTTGCAGGAATATGGAACGTTCAACTGTGTCCTAATACTGAGCATGCTTTTGTCAATTTTTGCTACTGCCATGATTTTTTTTTCAATATTTTTAAGACAAGTTTTATTTATAAGACTCTAAAATCTACTATTCGTCATGCATTATGCACAATTCACACCACTTGGAATGCAATGTCTATAACAGCTACAGAATCTAGTTGCACTTTGTCTAAACAGTAACTGATTATGTTTGTGATGAAGAAAAGAAACCAAGAAAGATACTGTAAGTGCTTTTGTACCGGTATCACTGTCATATAATTAATCGTCTTTTACCCATTCATCATTTGCCATGACAACATCAAAATAAGGAGCATGACAGTAGCCTAATGAAATGACACAGTTTTACGAAGACGATACTGAGATACTGAAAAGGAAAGACAGTTTGTAGAGCATTCCTATTATATATTTCATCCAGTAAAGAGGTTTATATGATATATAATATATATATGTATACATATACAAGGGGATGTATATGTATACACATATATGCATACATATATAGGTGACAAAAACAGAAAAAAATAAAAACTTCACAAGTGAGCTAGAGCCATTGAGCCAGCACTATATACAACCTTTGGAAAGAATGATAGAGTATAAGAAATCATTTTTACGAGGACTATCATTGAAAAAGCCGACAGACAGCACACAGAACAACATTTACAATGTAGGGGTGATATGTGCATGTGTGCAAACCTAGAAGGTAAATACCGAGATAAAAGCATGTTTGTGCCTTTTGACAAACTGCACGGTTAGTAAAAGCAGGCCGTTCAGACGTTTAACCGCTGCCAAGAATCTTTGTGGCCCTCTGGTTAGCTTCATCAATCCTGGTCTTGTTGGACTCGGCCTGTGGGACAACAACAACAACAACAAAAAGTAAGTTATCATATGATTGTGTTTTGTTCTTTGCATTGTACAGTACCTCCACACAACCACAGCATTTAATCTGCCTTATTGGACATATAGCATGAAATTCCCCCAATCCTTTACACAGTATAGCATTTTACAACAAATGTAGCAAATTACTGTATGACCTCTTCAATATTGGGTGATTTAAAATTTTCCAAGCAGATCTTAGGCTAACTACTGTATCACAACTAGCATAAATGAAACCTTCATCCAAGATTGCTCACAAACAAGTTAATTGAACAAAAAAAATTCTTAGCCAAGTTAGCCTAACTAACCTATTAGACTAAGTATTGTGTCAATACATTTAGTAAACAGGATCACTAACTACCTAGCTAATATTGCAACTAAATAAAAAGTCTTGACCCCATCATTTCTTAATATTTTACTTCTAACTTTCTTTTATTGTTAATTTTGTCTTAATGAATAATTCTTCAGCCTTCCTGAAGGACTTTTCCAGCTCTCATTGTTGCCATATTTTTGTCTATCACTTTTTTTTAAGTCCAGTCCTGGTACCTGACCAGTTTCAGAGGAATATTTTGTTTGTGAAGCCACACAGTGGCCTATGAAACATTCAAGCATAAAAGGATCTAACTTTAGGAATAAACCAGTGAGAAACAGGTGCAGGTGATGACAGAAGATCAGGCTGGTGATTACTACTGATTATACTGCTGATGCTGAATGCTGAGTGGTTGGAGCAGACCAAACTTTAAAATGGATCTTTAGGCACTTTGTACACTGTCAAAGTAAAACATTTGTTCTCATTTATTTAATTTAATCAACATCATTTAATTACATTTAATATGAAGAAATAAGAGGAGCGGAAGACTTTTGCACATTACTGTATTTCCTAATCTATAGTTGAACACGTTGACAATCAATAATCGATTAATCATTAATTAATAATGATAAGATGGACATATTTTCTCATTTATTTAAACCACAATCCCAACAAAATAGTTATGTGAAACCTGCTGAACTGCAAGTGTGCCCCCTTGTGCTGTACAAGTTAATTGATGTGTGAGGCACAGAAAAAATATGATGCAAAACAAACTTTACCATTATCAAAGGAAACATCAGTTATTAATTTATTTTGCTTAAATTCTAAAAAAAAAAAAAATGGATTAATGCATCACTACCATCCCTGGTTCCATTACTATTTTTTATCCCGATGCAAATCGCATCTGACTGTAAAATGCATTTCCTTTTGTTAAAATTATAAACAAATGTGATGCATTTTGTAATTTGTATAGAAAGAACCATGATAAAATCCTGTTTCTTATAAAGAAGATTTTAATGTTCTACTGGGACCTACCTTGTCCATGATCCTGTCAATTTGGCGATTCTGGGTGTCAATCTCATTACCCATGTCAAGGGCCATGTGGCGGAGGTTACCAATGATGCCTCCCACCTGCTCCAAGTTCTCATCCATTTCATTTTCCCGGGCATCATCTGTTACCCTGCACCGACAATAACATGCAGGTCAGGGTGTGATTACATTGCAAGAGTTTCTCTTGGCTCTAATGATCCCAGGTCAGATTTGAGCTTGGGTTACATTCTGTCTTTCATATTTTCCCTGTTTCAGAGTGGATTTTCTCAGGCTGCACTGGTTTCCTCCCACATCGCAGAGACATGACAATAAGTGCTAAATTCTCCATGCATGTGCACACAAGTGTGTGTGTGGCGCCCATCCTGGGGATTTCCACATCAACCGTGACCAGGATGAAGCAGCTACTGAAGATGAATATGTACACCGTTCTTTACTCATAACAGACTTTATGAGTTAGCCTCATCCCTTGCAATATAGAGTATATAGGACATAATTTGGTTTTAACAAAGATGTCGCAGTGGTATGGCTGTCGTTAGTCCATTTTTTCCCCCATATTAACCTCACCTGCGGATGAAGCCTCCGCTAATGGCCATCTGTTCCCGCTCATCAACCACACGGGCAGGCTGGCTGTTCACCACACCGTCCTGGTTGTTGCCCCAGGCCTTGCTGCCTCCGCTCTTCATTCTGCGTGAATCATGAAGAACATGAGCGCCAAGGTGGCCGGAAAGCCTCCATATGACCAGTGTTACCACCCACTCACACTAGCAACAGTGGACAAATGCTGGACTAACAGGCAGGCAGTAACAGGCATAATCAAATCAGAGCTATCTGAAATGTTAGGCCTTGCTGACATAAAACATACATGGCTTGTTGGCTAAAACACATAGCTTGGTTTAACAGATGAAACAACAAGGGGAATCTAGCTAGCAAGAATAATCAGAGGTCAGCTATGCATTAGGTCTGCTTCCTTTTCCCAGTAATAATGGCTTGTTTCCCTGTGTCTGATCATGACAAATAACAAAGAAGCCTGGCAGACAGACAACACAGAATAACGGGACTGGCAAACTGTCAGAGACAAGTGCAAACAACTGCAAAAGAAAAGAAACTGAAGGGATGAGAACCCATTCCTAGGTCACCATTTTAAATTGGGCTCGACTACTAAAAGTTTTTGTCTTGTTTGTGGTGTTAATTTTATAAGCTTGATCACTTTGCCTTGGGTTATGGCAGAGAACAAATTAATTATATTAATATTTGTGTCTATGTGTAATAGTAAACGTTTGAGAATGATAGGAGAAGAACATCACGTTGAGATGACTTAACTCTCGTCCTGTTTCACTCGTTACATAAACGTCTGTCATCTTCCTAAAGCGCAATCTAGTTAAGTATTGTTTGTCTAAAGTGAGACATTCTGGTATGGGTCACATGAAACACTGTTGTGAGAAATCCGGATTTTAAAGCTAAGCTGAGAAAAAGCCAAACTGCCCACTGCAGTGTTATTTATATTCCTCAGCATCTAACTACATTGGCTGTGTATTTCACTTTATTTAATGTTCTAATGCAGGTTGATGCTTTCACTGCTTTAACATCCTGCATTTGGTACTAATTAATGCTAAATAGTATTTAATCAATAGCAATGAACTATGGTATATAAAGTCTATATGGCAAAAAAACAGAAGTGTCGAAGTTACATGAGAAGTTATGTTGACATGTACAACCCAGAAACGCTTTTAAAAAACCACCCACCTTACGTTTTTTTAAAAAGTAAATTTAATCCAAAATTTATTATTCAGATTTCTTCTTAAACAATACATAGCTTCTATATGAGCTTCATAGGTCTATTCTTTGTAAATGTAAAAATCTTGTCTTCTCCAACATCTAAGCTATAACCAGTGTAGGGGATTTTACATTTCAAAGTAACTAATTACATTGCAAAACTACTGTCGTTAAAAATCAGTTACATTACTGCGTTACTTTCTAATAAAAGTAACTAGTTAGTGTACTTTTCCATTGCAGAAAATGAAAACTCCTTTGTGATTCCTCGTGCATGTTGTTTTAGTCGAGACCTTTATAATTATTCTACCATCATCACTCAGAGAAGTTTGGCCCATAATCTACTAATTACTAACTACTAATACCCCTATCTCACCTATGCGGTTTCGCGCGGTGGCGTAAGTACGGGTCGTCATGATTCACCACAAGTTTTGGCGCTGTGATTACGTTTCCATCTTTCCATGCGTCGGTCCTCGCGGAAGCTCGTACTCCTACCTTGTAGAACTTCGCGGAACATCGGCCTAACACCACTTCTCACCGCGAGTCAAACCGCCTATGTGAGATACGGTTATAACAGTAGGACTAACAGAGAGGGGCGGGTTATCGGGGACGGGGCTTGTAGGACAACTTTCACACACACACTAATGGAATGACTGCTGTCTGACTCACAGATTACATAAATTGTCTGAATAACGGATTACATTTTTGAAAATATAACTAAATAACTGAGTACTTAAATGGCGGACCTCACGCGTTAGATTACTCGTTACATCATAAGGTAATCCTTGCACTCTAACACGTTATTTTATGTACTTTGTTACGCGTTACACCCAACACTGGCTATAACCAACACTGGGATGCTTTATATAACAAGATGAAGCTATCTTGCAATATTTGCTTAATGTTTTAATAAGGATTAACTTTTTAAAACTAAATGTGATACTAAATACTAATTCACTAAAATTTGGAAAGCAGATTCTCTACAAAAGCCAAAGTTTTATTTCTAGTTAGAGGCAAAGATATTGCTTTAATTCTCCATCACAGGAAAGTATTCAGACTTCTCTTGTATTATTATCCTCAAATGAATGCGCGGGACTGATTATTGATAGTTTATTGTATATAATGCACTGTATGTGATAACAGTTAACTAACTTGTCCTTTAAGGATATTTTGAGTAAAACAAGGTTACAAAAGGTAACTTTTTAAATAATTTAATACTGTAATTAGTGCCAAGTTGACATCAAGTTGATCTGCTGTTTTTGAAGTTCAGGGCAGTCATTATGTGGCTGTGTCACAGCCTGCATGTTTTATTCCTTACTTATTATCAGGTCAGGTAATCTCTTAGATAAAACGGCAATAGTTTACTTGCATGAATATTTTTATTAGAAATATAAGAATAAGAATGATAGAATAAGCAGGGCCAGTTTATCGAATTAAAGAAGACATTAGGGTAGTCCTCTCTTCCTGACCTAGATCTGGCCAGCTCTTCCCTTGGGGGGAAACCAGTAAGAACATGGCCCTCTCCACTGCACATGCTCACACATCTCACAAAATTTTCATCAGTCTTCTTTTTCTTCTTCTTCTTCTTATGCCATACCACTCATGTGTTAAATCCTAACACTGTGTTACTTAGAATGTCGTTAATGAGAAACAATATATGCCAGTCTTCAGCATTGCGAAGGTCATTAAGCATCAGGTTTAACAGGCAGCATTAATTTCATTAATAGCAAGAGTTGCATCAACATGCATTTAGCATTCAGGGACATGCTGTTTCAGTCATTCAAGCCAGTGGCATTGATGGATGTGCTCTCAAAGTTGCATGGAAAATAGTTCATCACTTTGGTCAGCTTATGATGCTTAATGAATTTGTTTATTCATAATAATTAATTTAGAGGAAAAATTGCCATGACAGAATTAAAAAAAAAAAAATTAGCTCACCAAAAGCTCACCAAAATGACTGCAGTGTCTGATTTGAGATTTTACATGACACAATTTCTTTCTACATCATTTCAAATTTCAACTTTGGCACATCCATACAGTTTTTTATTATGAATTCTTTGACAAGTCAAACTCTAAGGTTTTCTAAAGGACCATCCCGTTCATCTCTGCATGCGGTTCTCAGAGCAAAGTTAGGATCAGTGCAGCATGCCTTACTTCATATATCTGGTAGATAGTCGCTCTCGTTTAATAGAGGACTCAGAGTCGAGGCTGCAGGGCAGCTGTGTGTGTATGTGTGGAAGAAAGAGTGTGTGCACGACCAGTGGCTCATGCTTGTTGTTTCCTTTGGGGTAGGTCGTGATGAAGAGCGTGGGTAGTGAGTTCAGTCACTGCTGGCTAGGGCTACTAGATTTCTAGGGGGTATTATTTTATGTTCTAATATTTTTAGGCAGGCAGGCAGGCAGGCAAGCAGCACCTACTTGTTACATGGACAGGAGCAAAGACCACAGAATTTTCCTAGATCGTTCAAATTCTTTTCTGCATCCTTCATGTCCTTATTGATTTGGTCCATCCCCTCTTCGATGCGCTCCAGTTGTTCTGATTAAACAACAAGCAATTTATCCCCCACAGAACGAAGCACGTCAGAAGAAGACAGGGAGGAAAGAAAGAAAGGAGAAAAGAGAAGACAAAGAAGAGAAGACAAAAAAAAAAAAAACTTCAGACAGTCACTGTGACAAAAGGAAAACAAAGGAGGAAAAAAATGGACGCCACCACATACGCAAAAAAAACCCTCCGTCACATGGTCAGTACCTACTTGTTACACGGACATATGAAAAGGCCACAGCATTTCCCTAAATCTTTTAAATTTTTCTCGGCCTCCTTCATGTCTTGGTTGATATGGTTCATGCCATCTTCAACACGATCGAGTTGTTCTGGTCAGGACAAAGGGATGACAGCAGTGGAATGAATTTTATTGGCTTTTTCTTTTTTTGGAGAAATGAATACTATCAAGCTGGATGTGGCTTATCTAGTTGGGACAGCATGCATTTGCGTGAAAATAATGTCCATACATAAAGACATTTCAATCATATACTGTAATGGCTTTGAGAACAAAAAAATTGACCGGTTGTACTGCATAATAGGAATTTCCACAGAGTATTATAACAGCTCTCTGAGGTCGAAAGCAGTATACGACAAGAAGCTGTGTAGCCCAGCAGCACTGCATAGCTCTCATGGTTTTAATTAAAGCCCAGGACAGAAATCTCTCACCCCAAGGCAGGGGTTATGGCACACTGAGTCAGAGTGTGCGAGTCTCACTAAAACAGTGTGTGTAAATCACAGTTTATTTGTCTGGGTGGGGGTAAGGTGTGAACATGGCGGAGGTGGCTGCGTGATCAGTGGGAATGCAGTTACAGTTCCACTGTTAGATATGTTGTTAGAGGAGAAGAAGAAAGGCAGACTGTGGAAAGGTCTGGAAAGAAGAAAGCCCAGGACCATTGTCAGATTTTGTAGAATCCCTGGTTTTTGAAGCCATTTTCCTCTCAGATGTTTCTAGTACATCAATCATCACAAGAAAAATCTATAATCGAAACATTATCTTTTTTTCCCCCTAACTGAATCCAAGGAGAATTTTAAACATTTGCAATTATGAGAACGTAATGTTTTTACTGGCAATACAATTTTACTAAATCATCATGTTTCTTAATAAAGGCTCAAGGCAAAGATACTGGATATTGAGACTACTATACACCAGATTATCACGTTACATACCAAGGTTTTGATACATAACCAGGAATTATACAAAACGGATATTAGAGTTTAATGGAAAAGAGTGATGTTTGTCATCACCAGCTAAATCGATCGTTTTTTCCCCACACAGAGAAAGAAACTCAGTTTCTTTACATTTTTTTATTTTCTTGACCAAGGGTACAGTTTAACACTGACCAGACGTTGAATATAAAAGTTAATCGAGGCCATGTTTATTTGCTGTTAGTGTGCATCTAGATGTAAAGAAGCACAAAAGACTCAAAGGACAAAAGAACCAAGGGTAAGAAAAGATTCAGAAAGATGTTAGTTGAAAGGAAAACAGTGAATAAACAGCCTAAAACATAAAAAATTCATAATTGAGCTGTTCATTACAGTAAGCCATCAGTTTGTTTCATCACTGGCAGTTAAGTTAGATTTCTTAATATTACTTTACATCTAGTATAATAAGAAATACAGATTTTATGTAAGTAAATATTTCATTATCCATCTTTAAAGCATTTAAACTTACCTCCTTGCTCATCCAGCATAACCAAAGTCCTGATACCAGCATCTTTACTCTATGCGCCAAGTGGCATGGAGAGGTTGGCATAGATGATGGTGAAAAAAAAGTAGGAAAGAGTGGAAACATAGATGAGGTACGATCACTAGGAGAAGTTACAGGATTCTTTTATGAACTGAGATCAGGGAAAGGTGCAGGATTATGAAATGTCAGGTTACAGGGTTACAGAGTTATAGTATGAGTTGGACTCAAGGGAAGGTGTAGGATAAATATTAGCAATAACGAATGCATGGATACCAAACACACTGCCTTCTTTCTTTCCTCAGATGATAGCATTTACCCTACATGACACCAAGGAATCTTAATTATCTACGACATGCGACAATGCTCCTGGGAAACCTGTTGGAGAGGTGATAAGAATGAGACCCAGTGACCTGGTCAGCATTGATTATAGTCCAGTTGTTGAAGCATATTTGTCATGGAAACCATCACAGGGCCTAAATAAATGGGTTCGTAGGAATAAGGTTTAAGGAAGGCTTTAAAATGGTTTCATGTCTTCTGTTTGAAGGTTAGGATTCTCTTTGAAGCCTTATGCTTTGCATAAAGTGTAATATCATGTAAGATTCTAGCATCAGCAAAGTGTACAGTATGTGCAGGTAATTATTTCTTCTTTTTTTCTTTTTTTTCTTTTCTTCTTATAATTATATAATCTTTTCCGCATGTGAAAACACATGCAGCAATCGAGCCATAGACAGAAAAATATGGATGGAACGGTACAATGTATTTGTTTTTTTGTTTAGCAAGGCACCCATGGTCTTCTTAAATTACTTGTTCAATTGTATTCTTTAGACTTCAGGGTATGGTCATGGTGAGATTATGATATATACTCAATACTTGACTGAGACTTTGATTAGCTTTGCTGATTTCACTGGGTCTGTGGGCATCATCTCATTTTTTCTTGGGATGCCCTGGCTTTCTCTTTTATGCTGGTTGGAAGTGATTGGTAATTTGCCTGAGCTTAAATCCGAAGAGGAGCCGCATCAGCATTTGCAGTGGAAGCAGCATCAATGTTTCCTATAATCAAGATGCTGCATAATGCCATATATCAAGCTGAGATGGAGCACAGCAAGTAAACTCCCGGGGGGTGAATGCGTTAGTGTCAGTATGTCCACCCCACTCTGGAAAACCTGAAATTAGCAGCTAAACGTCTGTTCTGTTAAAATGTATGGCACATATTGCAACCCAGATTATCTAGTTCTCATCAATAAATTAATCTTCATATACTGAGAGCTGGTATGTGTCCATTTTCAGTCACATTCTCTTTATCAGCTACAGTTTGTCCTCACTTCTTATTGTTCTTATTGTTATTGTTAGAGGTCACGCATTGCTCTTGTTTCTGCATTAGGAGTATAATAGACACCAGTTATAAACATGACATTGAGGCATTCAGTATATAGCAGAGAAGCCATTCCTACAAAAATCTCGCTCTCTCTCCTTTCTTCTTGTTAAGAAAGACTACTGTTTGCTCTTGGCCACAAAGTCCAGCAGACAGAAATGTAAAAGGAAACCATGTAACAGCACAACAGTTCTTATTCAAATATTAGTTTAAGGTTTTCAATTTAATTTACATCTTGTAATTTCTTTCTACCCTTCTACACTAACACAATCTTGTTCAACAAGAATTACTTTTAACATATTGAGCAGTGCTGGTCAGAGCCAGTTAATGCATCCTCTGCCTCCAATAGTGTTCTTTTGTTTTTCAAATTCTTTTGTTATTAATTTTTTTTTTATTATAACATTTGGATTATTAAAGACAGCAATATTCTATTCAAGTTTTCCCTTTAAAATGTCATTGTCCATATTTTATTACCCTCAATAAATATATAGCATACTATATATACTTGTTGTTTAGAATATTCTGTAATCTGTATATATGGCTTACCTCTTCCACTAGCTGAAGCATGCGGCGAGTGCTTTCCAGTGACTGTAGAAAGAGATATAGAAAACATTATAATCATGAGGAAGAATAAAAAAAAAGATATTTGAGACCTGAGATATGTGGGAAAAGCACAATAGAAAATAGAAGTCCATGGTACCTAATGAGTTATTCGCAGCACTAGTTACTGAAATTCTTCATTAATTTACTCTCACTTTACTGTCATATACAACATATACAAAAATCCAGAAGACTGTTTGAAATTTTTAGAACACTTACTACTAAGTCACATTAATAATTCTTCATCATTAGTTTAATAATAGACTAATAAAAAGACATTGAAATCATATCAAGGAGAATGAAAGACATCATGTGAGTATTTGGGCACATTTACCATCATACCACGTATGCTATTTGAAGAATCATGTAGATCCCAGATTTAGGAACCTAACTCTTAAATATCCGAATATGCTGGAAAAAAATAATTATTAGAATTTCTATGTAAGATTTTTTAAAAATCGACAGTCAGGGGGCGGAGTAACACATGCAATCGATACACCATGCGTACTGATGCTGCATGCGTGAGCTCACAGTTGCCCATGATTGTCTTGTGTTGCTCTGTTTGTTGATTGTGTCACCCCTCCATCCCTGTGGACATGGCTTGTTTTTTTATTTCTCTTCAACCCCTGACCATGGCTGGTCCCCAAAATACTGCAGTTTTAAGATAAGCTCACTAAATAAACATACATGCATTTATACTTGAATTATTTTAATAACATACATTATATTTTTATTTAAAATGTTACATACTAGGTACTGTACTGGGCAAAAGTCCTAAGCCCCCTCATTTCTTTCTATTTTGCTTCCAACGAGCCAGACTTTCTTTTCTGGTTTATTTAATCCTGAGGAATAATTCTCCAGGTATCCTGAAGAACGTTTTGCCTCCCATTTTTGTCAAGTTTTTGTCTCTCATTTTCAGCCCAGTCGCTGTACTTGAGCAGTTTCAGAGAAATGTTTTTGTCGATTCATCCATTCAGTGACCTCTGAACCTTTCAAGCATAAAACATCTAACTTAAGGCATGAATCAGTGAGAAATGGTGATATCTGCAATGTTTTTATTTCACCTAGCGTCTCCAACTGTAGCAAGACAGCAAACACCCTGAAGCGTTCTAGTGGCTAAGGAAAGAACTACCACATAATTACCATCACAATGCATCATGACCATTTATGGTCCCTAACATAATTTATGACTGAACCCTGAAATGGTTGAACTGACTGAAATAAGCACTCATTACACAGTTCTAATGAATGCTGAAAATACTCATTCCAGCATTTTATATATTGATAACTTAATGAAACATACAGCAAAACCACCATCAATAGAAAGGATTGTGTAACCTCACCTCATCGGCCAGCTGGTCGGCACGCTGTTGCATGTCCGAGAGCTCATTGCGCATGTCTGCGTCGTCTGCCATGGCTGCTGGGTTTGAGCTGGTGGAGCTGACCTACAGGGAATATGGGGAGATCTGGAAGAAAATAAAAGGAACATGAGTTGGAGGACTGTTTATTAATTCTGCATTGCCTTTGAATCAACTTTAATTCAAGATGCTCCTATATAACAGTTCTATAGTTAAACATGCAAGTCTTCTAATTAGTGATCAGAGTATTCAGGTCAGTCAGGGTCAGATTTAAAGGCTTCTCAGTTCCATTTCCATCGAAAGATT
This sequence comes from Clarias magur, assembly GCA_013621035.1. NCBI lineage: Eukaryota > Metazoa > Chordata > Actinopteri > Siluriformes > Clariidae > Clarias > Clarias magur. The sequence continues at coordinate 461,496 of QNUK01000337.1, forward strand.
TATCCAGCGTCAGAGCATTGGCACTTGTAGAGGTCATCTGGATTTATAGTCACAGTAAAACCATTTCATCTACCCAGGCTATTTTAAACAGCATCAATAAACACCTCAGGAAAAGGAAGCTGGTTCCTTGTACAATTACTTTGCCAGTTCTGTAACCTAGAGGCAATGTGTTATGTAGTGTATTGGATGATTTTTTAAGGAATTGTATAATGATGAATCAGAAGGTAATTTCATAAAAACAAAGGCAAAGCAACCTTTTTTGATATGGAATGTAACAAGAATCTTATAAAAATTCAACCCCAAGGAGTTTGGGCGCCATCACTTTTCTTCTAATTTCTTCTGCATTACTAGATTGCCTTCTTTCTTTTCTGATGGCTAGCAGGATCCCCACTGTGCTAGAAGAAAATTTTAGTCCAATTCTTCTTCAATACTTGTTTCACCTTAAGAAAACTATAGCAGATTCCAATTATTCAGGAACAAATGTGTGATGCCTCATGTTTAACAGTCAAATATGAGTAGTAGCTATAGATACATTCTCTTCCTTCAGACGTTACACTTACATTTGGAATTCAATTAGGTCTGAGCAGAGACTGAATGTGCTATAAAATCAGAACACGAGCAATTAGATTTAATGCCGCCGCTTGACCTTATACAGCAATGGAAAAATATCTCAGGGACACTGAAACTCACTTCATCATTGATTTCACCTTTAGCGGATGACCAATGCACCAGGTCAGTGCACAAAGCCTCTATAACAAAGACAGAGCAGAATCTTTCTTTAATCATATCATTCATCCAAGCCATGTATTAATGGTTAAGGTCTATAATGATCTCTGGAAATTTCCCTGACAAAACGCTGTTGAGCAAGCCCCATTTATTTATGGGCAGCCTGGGAAATGAGGCAATGTGTTAACGCAAATATCTGGAGAATTCAAGCAGTACCTGGGTTCAACATCCTCATTGTGCAGTGAAGAGAATTTCTGAAGCAGAATAAAATAAACATCCATGACACGTAAGAGCTGCCAGAGAAAATCAATATTAAGCCTGAACCCAGTACTTACACACTGTTCATTTACTGTCCCTTTAGCGACCCAGCCTTTCCTTTTCCCCCTTCACAAGTTCATGTGGTTTGGTTATGTAACTTTGCAATAATAAACAGTATTATAAACAGATAAACAGTATCAGTTTATAAACTGATAAACAGTAAACCAATGCTAACTAAACCAATGCAAAGTTACTGAGACAAACCATAAGTGCAACCTTGCCTTAATACTCTATTTCTTAGAATCTGTAATAGATACATACTCATGCTGATCACACTTATTGCTATGTGGATGTCAAATCCACACTTTGACAAGAAAGTCTGGAGACCTCGCAATAATAATAAAAAAAAATTATCAAGACCATACACACATAAACACACAACAAATACTACATCTCCATTAAAGTATTGCTTTATGAAGCTCCTTTGTCATTTAAACAAAATCACTGGTATATTTGTTTAGCCAATGGTTTTTCTTCCTATCATATAGGTATCATTCTTGCTTTAAGTTTGGTTATTCTTTAAACCTTCTACTCGTTTAATGCACCATTTCCTCAATTCCTATCATTCTGTCTTTCTACCTGATTAAATAAAGTAAATAAAACAAGCCTTTGTAAACACTTTGATGAGTAAAACTGTGCTTCGACATGTAAAAACAATCACACACACACACACACACACACACACACACACACACACACACACACACACACACACACACACACACACACACACACACACACACACTGATTTGCCTCAACTGGTCAATTGTAACTGAATAGCAGTTGACATGAGCATGAGACAAGGAGATTACTCAATAAGAAGCAGAACGCACATGCTAAGAACAAGTCAGCGCAGACCAATAAGTACTGCATTATACCAAAAAGGTGAGTATCAAATGGTTAATAATAAGCTATTTTTTATGTTTCTTATCATTTTCTAATAAGCAATGATAAATCTTTCTGAATATATCCAAGACATTGCAGCTTGCTTAGATGTAGTTTTTGGTAGAATCCCTTTCAGGTTGTTGTGTTGTAAGCCATTCCAAATGATACATTTATGAATTTATGTTTGAAAGAGACAATTCTGTTCGGTGCTATTGCAATTTCATATCCTATGTTTTACCTATGTTTCAGTGAAAATCAGAGAGCAAGAATGTCCACAAATGAAACACCCATCCTGACTCAAAGTCTTGCATGCGACCTTGACAGATCACAGTAATGTAACATTTCTACTCAATCAGCATCATGCCTTGGCTTCATTAGGCATGCATTATTTAGCTCTTGTTGTCATCAATATTTCATAACACTGTAAAGGCAGTGGTTTGTGAAATGTCTTCCGCAACATAATCAACTATTGGAGTGTAGTGCCTCATTTCCGGTCTCCTGACAGATGTCATTATTTTCACTTCCTCTACAGTGAAAGCAGCGCTGCATTTATCCACCCTATTTCACTTTGCTTTTGCGAACAACTGCATTTAAATTTATTCACTGCCAGAAACTGTATTGTACACATGGACCAAAACATGGGTTATGCAAAGTGTTCAAATTGTATAGTATATGTAAAGAAGGACAAGAAATTAGAAAATCTTGAGGTGCGTGAGAGTGGGAAAACAGTAATTATAAACACATACCCACTGTTTATAGTGTCTACATAGTCTTATTGTACAAGTCTTGCCCAGGACCCTCTTGTTTTCCTAAGGATTATCCTAAGGAGTTTTTCCCACCATTTTGGGCTTTTTGGGGGCCCTGTTTAACACATTCAAAAACTCATGAAAATTGTCAGACAGGTTGGAATCTGCTGCCATTACTGCTTTTGCTGCATAGCTCATACACATATGCACACGAAACTGGGTAAACATTTAGAGCTCATTGAGCCGAACAACTTTTGCAACTTTTGCAACTTTTGCATGTCATGGGCTCAACTCAACAGGAAGTCAGTAATTTTGTGTTATTTGTCAAAACGCACCTGATGGATTTTGATATACTCATCCTAGTGAATTTATATGCCACCAAACCGGGCCTGTGTGATCTAAAGACACTGAGGATCCAAAACTGTAGAGAGATCTCTCAAAAGGGTCTATGTGATAATGCCTTAAACTTATGCTGAAAGGTGGTAAATAACTTTGTGTCATTATATTGAGTGACACATTCAGTGACATCACGTTCAGTGCCATCATAGTGTGATGTTTTTTTTTTACAGCATCTGTGGCCTATTCTACACAAGTACACATCACAAATGTTAACACACACACACACACACACACACACACACACACACACACACACACACTCATATCACATGCATACACACTCACATCTCTCTCTTCTTACACACACAGACACACATACACACGCACGCATACATGCATAAACACACTCATACATCACACACATACAAACACACATCACAAATGTTAACACTCTCACACTCACATCTCTCACTCAAGTTGACATGACAAATATTATGGGCCCAAGCTGATCAGCCCTATCACGTCATATGGTGTGTGGCAATGGCTTTTTGGAGGTCTTACACCCCTATCTCACCTAGGCGGTTTCGTGCGGAAGCCGTACTGTAAATACAATGTTTTGCGATTCACCGCAAGTTTTGTCTTAGTGATTACATTTCCAATCTTTCTTCGCGATAAATTAATCTTTTTTTTTGGGGGGGGGGAGGGGGGGGGATGTAGAAACCTACAAACCGTGTAGGTGAGACAGGGCTGGTAACACGCTCAAAAGACAAATAAGTTCTATGGTGCGCCTAGGTGGCGATGGCGCAGGATGCTCATCGTTGCTTGCAACTATATTTCCTTTTAAAACTATTTGCTAATCACCCTTACAAAACATAAATATTATTCATAATAATTCATTTAACCCCATTATGCCAATAAAAATATTACATTTTAAAGTATTTAATTTTGAACCTGTTTCCCTTCTTAAAGTCCACAATTTATCAGGTGTCTTTTAATGTTTTACAGAATAAAAGGTCTTTCTTTAATGATGTAATTTAAAAATGTTAAACCTATAAATACATTAAATATACTGTATCTTAGTGCTGCAACAGCCTATATGTAACACTCAGGATAGTGTATAAAGGGCAACTATTTACTATATAGCACCAATAATTAAGTAAGGGTTTTTTAATACCAGAGGCATTCTATTCGAAGCGGGACTCTTGATTGTAAAGAATAACAAAACATAGTTTTTCTATATCATCCCCTACTACACTAATGCACTTACACCCCGTCGTTTCACTAGTGCTTGAATACCAACAATGTAGAACGTTTACTCAGTACGCCAGAGTAATGTGAAAAATGTCTTGAAGTGAGATCAGGACTGTAAGGGTGGATGTGCAATTCGTGTTGGTGAATTGAATGTGTGTACATGTCCCACTGACAGATGTGTCTCTTTCACAAGCTGGCAAAAAGTTATCCATCGATTTTCGTGGATTTCATGGTATCCCCGAATGTTCACGGGAATGACTGCACCAAGCCACCTCGGCCAGGATCATCATTCACAGATACACAGCCTTCTTTAAAATATTTGCACCAATCAAATGTTTTACTGAGGCTAGGAGTCTCATCACAGGAATGTGCTTGAAGTCTTCTGTAAATGTTAATCGCTTTAACACCTTTATTCACTAGAAATGTCATTGCAAGTCATGGTTTGCAAGCTTTACCTCCCCAATATAGAGAGGGGAAAAGATTTAGAATGACTCCCTTCTTACACAGGCCTCAATAAGAACAGCTTGGCATTGTGCCTGTCTGACTGCCATTTTGTTTTTGGAGCCTCTGTCTCTTTTGGTGCCGTTCTAGTAGCATTTCTGTCCCATAAAAGGGACATTTTTGAAACTTTATCTTTCTAATATATTTATGGTATCAGGATTCTGGATGTATTAGACATAATGTAGGCCTTTTTCAACTTTTTATTTCTCACAATTTTTTTCAGTGATGTATCTATAAAATTTATAATTTATAATTCATTTTATAACATTAACATGACACTGTTGCTCTCTGCAGAAACTTCACTGTGTACACCAGGTTGCTTTCTCTTTTCAAAGATGAAAAACTTTTCAGTTGTTTTCTGTTGTTTACGTCTAGGATACTAATACAAATACAGCTAAATACAGGTTACACTGCCAACAGCACCATTAAGAAATGTACACTGACCGCCAGATGACAATGACGTAAAAACTGATCAACATCACAGAACTATTTTTGCACAGTGCATACAGGATTATGGCTGCTTGTGAATGCGATACACCTAAAAAGGGTGGATTCAAGTAATCTCTGTCACGTAATACATACATTCTGCATCAAAATAATGCACAATTGTTTAAGTTTTTTTTTTTTTTATTGAAAGTTTTGTTAAAGTGTATAAATGATTACGAGTATAAATGGAAATGTTCTACAAGAGGGGGAAAGTAAAAAGAAAATTTTAGGAAAACACAAATATAAAAAAAAATGCATATGAAAAATAGGCAAAATAAAAAATGAAAAAATAATATAAAAATACATGTTAAAAATAAAGGACTAAAGGGGTTACAAGGGACGTTAGTCCTCTTATTATTTACTCGTTGCTTTACTTCTCCTTATACTCCTTGACGACACCGTCAGTTCCAGAAATATTGACCCACTTAATCATCGTACTGATATACTTATACTAATATACATTATAGTTAACCCTTTTTGAGTACTGGCATCCACAACTTCTATTTGTTGAATTCTCATCCTGAAATCTCGACTCACATATCTGAATCTGACTAATCTTCTTTGCAGAACATTTTGAACTCATCTTAATTTGCAGATGTGGGCTGCTGTTTGTAATTCACACAACTGTTCAGATCTAGAGTTAAGACTGGGTTACCTGCTGAAAAAAACATTGATTTTGTGTTCTTCAATGTATTTCTTTTGATTTTACTTGAACGTGCTGATGGTTTTAGTTTTGGATATATTTTTGTTCTCCTTTAATTAGAATATATAAAGGTGTTTGGTGCAACCTTTTCAATCAACTGGCTTCTAATGGTTCAACAAAAAGCAAAACAATTAAACATTATGATTGATTCTGTTAACTAATAATGTGGTTATTTGCTAACATGCAAACTTCATCGTTGTGCCTGTCTGACTGCCATTTTGTTTTTGGAGCCTCTGTCTCTTTTGGTGCCGTTCTAGTAGCATTTCTGTCCCATAAAAGGGACATTTTTGAAACTTTATCTTTCTAATCTATTTATGGTATCAGGATTCTGGATGTATTAGACATAATGTAGGCCTTTTTTAACTTTTTATTTCTCACAATTTTTTTCAGTGATGTATCTATAAAATTTCTTGGATTTATAATTTGATTATGAAGAAATGTTTTATTTAACTCACATTATAGCAACTTGGGACAAGAAGAATCCTCTCACTGATCAAATCATCAGGAGTTAAATCTGTAGCAGTGCTTTTGGAACTTGAGCAAGGCTTTAATGATCTGTGCTTTAGGGTTGCCATATCCTAGCGGACCCCCACTTTCTTAACAAGACGGAATAATAAAAGAAAAGAATGGAACTATGCTGCAATGTATATGGCTTATTCTCCCGAAGCTACTTTCACCTTAAACACAACTCATGTACATATGTACAAAAATTAAGTGCTGTAACATGAAATATAATTTAAGTGACTCAATATAACATTTTAATGAGCTAAATTAGGGAATATGTTTTTCAATAACTGTATCAACAGAAGCTCAGAGTCCCAGACAAATCCCTCACAATCCATAAAAAATTGTGCAAAGGTAAGCAATACTGCGCAGTCTCTATAGTACAACGCTGTGAGCTGAAATTGCTGACAGTGCTCTGCTACTATTTTAAATGATATTTGTTTATACTTTATTATAATTAAACTAGTCCTATCATCATGCAGGACAATGCATTTTTTTCTATGTAGCCAGAATAGGAAATGATAATGGGAAGGTACAAGGATATTTTTGTCCCTGTTCCCATGGCTGACGGCTGGAGATATAATGAAAATCTTTATGTCTATCGAACATGGGGAACATGGTCACATGCCCATCTGTGATCCTCCTGCAGTCAGAGCACCAGAGTCCACTGCAGCACAGAAACCCCTCCCAACCCCGATATCACGCAGTCCACCTGCAGTCTGTCCACACACCCAGCCAGACTTACGGTGTTTGTCCCTAATAGCAGGGGCGCAGCAGGATAAGATTTCATAGCACGCACAAAAAACGTCTGCCTACTTTCATGCTACCTCTAATTTCTGGGTGCAATGCATGCACCAGTGTTGCCAGATGTTAAATAATTATAGTGTTTGTAAGATCATTTGTGTCTCTGTTCAAGGTACGATCAATACATTAAGTTTAAAAGTGCGAGTGCGATTTGGAACCAGTCTAGTTATTTAATATATAGTCTATCATCAAATGTCACAGAAAACAGACCCTGGATCTGTAGTAAATCAACAAATTCACATCTCTACTGAGAGACTGTGAGACAGCTACGGTCACCACCAAGCTAGCTAGTGGTAAACTGTGAGGCTACCGATAAAAATTCAGAACAACCCACAGTTCATTTGGTAAAAGTAGTTATATACATTATTTTTTTATATATACGCAAACTCGCGATAATTGTCCCCAAAATACATTTATTCTGGGGTCTCCGTACATCTGGCAACACTTGCATGCACGTACAACTACTCAGCGAGTGAGTAAGCAAGAGAGAGAGAGAGAGAGAGAGAGAGAGAGACTGATTCAGGACTTTTTTGAAAGTTAATAATGAATAGACTAACAGTTAATTGTTTTAACCAGAGATTTACAAATTATAAATGGATTTTTTTGTTGTTGTTGCGATTTTTCATTTTATAACATTAACATGACACTGTTGCTCTCTGCAGAAACTTCACTGTGTACACCAGGTTGCTTTCTCTTTTCAAAGATGAAAAACTTTTCAGTTGTTTTCTGTTGTTTACGTCTAGGCTACTAACACAAATACAGCTAAATACAGGTTACACTGCCAACAGCACCATTAAGAAATGTACACTGACCGCCAGATGACAATGACGTAAAAACTGATCAACATCACAGAACTATTTTTGCACAGTGCATACAGGATTATGGCTGCTTGTGAATGCGATACACCTAAAAAGGGTGGATTCAAGTAATTTCTGTCACGTAATACATACATTCTGCATCAAAATAATGCACAATTGTTTAAGTTTTTTTTTTTTTATTGAAAGTTTTGTTAAAGTGTATAAATGATTACGAGTACAAATGGAAATGTTCTACAAGAGGGGGAAAGTAAAAAGAAAATTTTAGGAAAACACAAATATAAAAAAAATGCATATGAAAAATAGGCAAAATAAAAAATGAAAAAATAATATAAAAATACATGTTAAAAATAAAGGACTAAAGGGGTTACAAGGGACGTTAGTCCTCTTATTATTTACTCGTTGCTTTACTTCTCCTTATACTCCTTGACGACACCGTCAGTTCCAGAAATATTGACCCACTTAATCATCGTACTGATATACTTATACTAATATACATTATAGTTAACCCTTTTTGAGTACTGGCATCCACAACTTCTATTTGTTGAATTCTCATCCTGAAATCTCGACTCACATATCTGAATCTGACTAATCTTCTTTGCAGAACATTTTGAACTCATCTTAATTTGCAGATGTGGGCTGCTGTTTGTAATTCACACAACTGTTCAGATCTAGAGTTAAGACTGGGTTACCTGCTGAAAAAAACATTGATTTTGTGTTCTTCAATGTATTTCTTTTGATTTTACTTGAACGTGCTGATGGTTTTAGTTTTGGAGATATTTTTGTTCTCCTTTAATTAGAATATATAAAGGTGTTTGGTGCAACCTTTTCAATCAACTGACTTCTAATGGTTCAACAAAAAGCAAAACAATTAAACATTATGATTGATTCTGTTAACTAATAATGTGGTTATTTGCTAACATGCAAACTTCATCTAATGTTAATTTAATGCAATCATTTCCCCCTTTTCTTCAGGATACCAAAACTGATCACTTGTAGAGTATGTTGTGACATACTACAGTAGGTCCACATCTTTTTCTTAAATAGACAAATCCTGTTTAAAAATTGAGCTTTCCCTGTATTTTAATGCAGAGTGTCAAGACAAATGGGAGATATCCAGATCCCTGACGCTGTTCCCACCTTCTGCATGAGAGCATCTTCTGTATCATTATTTCACTTTCACTAAATCTTATGGAGAAGGATCGCATTTGTTCCAAGTGCACCTACAGTATATACAGGGGTTATTAGCATTAACATAATATGAAATTTCACATTTGCATTTCCAAAATCAAGCTGAGAGTATGAGTGTATTCAGCTTGAGAAGAAACATAGAGCTCAGGATATTTCAAGCTTTAAGCAGAAAGTAGTAGGTCTTGGTATCAGTGACTGATAAATATTTATAGAGCAAAAGAAACAAAAAGAAAACCTACACAGACATTAAAAAGCAATTTGGGATCCAAAAGCCAGAAAACATGGGAAATACCTTCATTCATATAATCTCAAGATGATATGATTTGATGTAGTCATGTTAAATAATATACATTTTCTAATCAAAGAACAAATGAACCAGGAACAATCTTTGTATTTATGATTGTTATACGTTGTCCTTATTTAAATAATCTAGGATTTAAAGGAAGTAGCAAATGAAAAATGAAATGTACAGAAATTTTTCTGAAGAATGTTTGCTCCTAATGAACACACTGAGAAAGGGATTGGTGAACGATATTATAATACCAGATGCTCTAGATTGGCATTTAACCTTCAACAGAGCTCAGTCAAATGGATTTGCCCTTGCATACAAACATGAATGAACTCATGACCTGCAGGCAATCAAAAGTCATAACTCCCTGATATCCTTTTAAATCTTCTTTTTAACAGCCCTAAGCCAAGCCCCAGCCCAATCCCCTGCACCCGCTGCAGCGGTTATTATCAGAATTACTTACACCAGGCATCTTGTCATTTTTCCTCCTCAGTGTTTTTTAACTAATCTCTTATATCCATCCATCCATCCATCCATCCATATTTGCTTATCTGTCTATTCTGACAAGCCAGTGTATCAGATATCTCTTCAACTGCTTTAGGGAAAGCAGTTGAAGCATTGTTTATTTTACAATGCTATTTTTATGCTCCCATGATTTTTATGGAAAACAGAACAGAAAAACAAAACAGAAATAAGAACAGTCCCCCTGGGCATATGAATCCTCTGGCTTTTAATTGTAAATGTTCCTTTCATTGGTCTGGTGATGTTTTAAAATCTCAAGCTATATTCGTCCCCCTTTTTATCAATCAGTACTTACCATTAACTAACCAATAATCTCAGTAGCATAACTGAAAAAAATATTAGGTGAGCAGATAAGAAGATTATTATTCAGCCCCCATAGCTACTGTAAGTGCAGCCAGAGGATTCTGCAGCAGGAAACTGGCATCCCTGACAAAAAAAAAAGAGGAAGATATATATAACCTCACCACCCAGTGCACTGCAGCTGTTTCAACATGATATATAGCAGTATGGCTCTGCCATTTAAAAAATGTGATACAGCCTCAAAGATCATCTATTTAAAACAGAAAAAAGAAAAATATGTAAATAACCTTAAAATAAACATTTCTTTACTATTGTATAAATCATTAGTCTGACTTCTTTAGAATAAATAATAAGCTTGTTTCTTTCTTCAATGGTTGGCATTCTATTTTATACAAAATCCAAGATTGATAAAACTATATTTTATGCTGACAAAAATTAACACACACATTTTTTTTAACCAATTTGAATTTTAAACCTTGTATCCTATGAAAAGATGTTGATTTTGTATTATTATTATTATTATTATTATTATTATTATTATTATTGATTGCTCCAGTGCCAGTCCCAAGTCCGGATAAAATGGAATGGTTGCGTCAGGAAGGGCATCTGGCTTGAAACCTGTGCCAAGTTGTTGTATGGTCCACAGTGGCGACCCATTGTTGGGAGCAACCAAAAGAAAAAAAAACATTGCTTCCCATTTATTAAGAGTTATCTTAATCATAATCAAGAATTCAATAAATTATCTAGAATGACATTCACAAAGTAACAAGAAGTATACGAGATATACTGGATCAGCAGGTTGTACTCTGAATGTGTTAGGGCAGTGGTAGTTCACTGACTGCAATGTTGGGTTCCTGGTAGGAGAACTACTGGGCCATTAAGCCCTCATCCAGAGTGAATAACATTCATCTCCTTCATGCAGTTGAAGGTTAATGCCTTAGTCTGATCAAATGAATAAATGGGATAAACAAAAGCCATTCTGAATAACGATGTCTGCCAAAATTCACAAATTCAATCCAACAGAATACATACTTAATGATGTGCTGTAATCATCAGCTTGTATAAAACTGTGTGTAGCAATACAATAGAGCAAACAAAAACAATGTATAAGGCTATATTGTTAGTTGTTAGTTTTTCAGCTGCTCCCATTAAGGGGTTGCCACAGCATCCGATCCGCACAATAACTGTTTTTAGAAAGCACAGGTTTACCCTGGATGCTTTTCCTGCAACCCTCTCATTTTATCTGTCCTTCGAACCAGTATTGCATCCAGATATATTTATACATACAACAGGTTTTATACATGTTTGAGGAAAACTCCCTAATATGTTGATATGGGGCCAAATATTGTTTATTTGAAATCATATTTTTGTGACATCACAATCTTTCAACTCTGTGGCAAGCTCATGGTGCGCAACCTAAACATCTTATTCACTACGATTCTTCAGTTTATATGAACACACTACATGTAGTCAGGGATTCACATCTTCCACTTGGTGGTTATGAGATCATAAGGTTCAAACACCACTACAACTAAGTTGCCACTGTCCTTGAGCAAGGCCCTTAACCATGAACTGCTCAGTGAAATAAAAATGTAAGTCACTCTGGATAAGGGTGTAAATGTAAATGTTATCTGATGTTAGGCTGAATAGCATAATTGAAACCTTTAACTTTATTTTTGTCTTTTAAAAAAGCTTAACATTTTGCATGATGATTGGAATATTTGTCTATGTAGCATATTAACAATTTTATGTACAATAGTAAAATATTCATGGACAATTACTTTATTGTTGCTTTTAGCAATATTTTTAATCACATCTGAATCACCATTTGAAACTATTAATTAAGTTATTTACTTGCTATTGTCCAATTAAGCTATGTTTAATTGATATATGATGATAATGATGCATTAAAAAGTTATATTTATTTACATTTGCGAGGTGTTCAAAATAAGAGATAGAAAAAGGAATCTATATGATAATTTATTTATTTATGTAATGATAAATTATTCAAGTGTTAAAAGGACATTAAAATGCAATCGGTTTATCAGCGCTCGTCCGTCAACAAATGGTTCCATCTTGACAACATGGCGTTGTGAAAAGCAGGGACGTGGTGGGAGTGTTGGTGCAGATTGGTGTACGTGTTCGGCGTTGTGAGTCACCATTTCAGGGAGAAACGCAGGAGCAGAAGCAGCGCTGCAGTCTAACAGCCGCATTAAACAGTCGTGCCCTGATCGAGCCCACCTGCCTCTCACAAAAGCACAATCACAAACACACAAGCACACAATGTAGGCCTGCACAATAGACACCTTTCCACAGTGGTGTCTAGTTTAAAAAAAAAAAAAAAAAAAAAGCTTTTATCAATATTTGAGGTCGGTGAGAGGAGCTTTTGGGATTTTCCACCCTGTCTGTCGGAAAGCGCGACATGAAAATATATACATTTTTACTTCTCTCTCTCCTGCGTCACGAATGTGCAATGACTAATCATGGCGTAAACAGAAAATAGCTTTATAAACACTAAAGCAACAACAACAAAACAACACCATTATCATCAGCAGCAGCAGTAACAACCTACACATCATAAACAAGGATAAATTGATGCTCTAAAACAGACAGACAGATCTACATGCAGCATCTCCAACTGCATGGAACGAGTACTGATGTAGGTTGGCATTGCGTTGTTATAGAGCCAGGGGAAAAAAATGATACTGCGTTAGGACGTAAACACCAGCGATCCCGCAGATGCGCCGTCAGTGCGGGTCTCTCCCCTGTCCACCCCCGCACACCAGGCCCCGCCCATCACCCACCGACCAGCGCTGACAAGACGACACGGCCAGTAATTAGTGCCCCTGTCACGTAAATACACACATGATGTTGCGTTGTCCTTTTTCTTTCCTTTCTTTGTCTTAAGAACTAATAACACAAGTGATGTCTGATGCGTAATTTATTTCCTTCTTCTGTTCACAACTCTCTCTCTCCCTCTTATGCTATGTCGCAGTTTATCACGCCATCTGACGCCAATTTCCCTTTGCCTTGATCTTGTCCACAAAGGATATATATATATATATATATATATATATATATATATATATATATATATATATCATTTTCCGACGTCATGCCAGTTTGTCCGTTTTTGTTTTGGTTCAAACCAAAGGCGCATGCGGTGCGTAAAGAAAACCCGCAGCAAGGCGTGTGTTTAAATAGGTACGACGTGTTCAAATACGATGTGACAAGATAAACACGATGTCTCTCGGTTTACTGCTCAGCAGAAGAGAGAATAACATGGAGAAATATAAATAAGCAAAAAAAAAAACACTTTTACCAGACACAGATTCAATTCGTTTAGACGTTATAACCTTTAATCTGTAATCTATAATGTATGATGACAAATATTATTTATTCAGAGCCAGCACCGACATGAAACTGAAGGCGTTTTGAGCGCTGTCACTGTCCAAGGTGCTGAAGCGCAGAATCCGCCCACATCGTGCGCACCGGCCCGCGGCATCTAGCACACAATCCCCAGCATCCCCATCACCATCATATCACATCTACTGTATGTGACAATCTAATCACAACAGTGACACGGGGCACATATACACATCAGCACAGTGCTCTCAGGGTAACATTTTCAATTTGCAATCTCTCTTTGGTTAAGGTTTTCATTCTAAAAATCATTTTTAAAACAAAACAAAACAAGAAACATAAACTTACTTTTTAACACATTGCCTATAAAGAGCAGCCCCTTACCTGAGGATGTGAGCTATTCAGCAGCTGACCGCTTTGAAGCCCGCTCCTGCTGGCACTGCCTGGCTTTACTGCAGCTTCTTCTTCAATGGAGACGCGCTCTGCCCGCGCCAAACATGGCCGCCGCTTTGACGTCAGCGCCTTTTAATAGTAGTCTGGCGCGGGGGGAGGAAGAGGAGGCCAAAGCCGAAATCGGCGTGTGCTCACGCTACAGGGACAACAAAACACGTGAATGAATGAATGGATGAATGAATGAATGAATGAAGTAATTTTATTTAAACCGTCAATCTTTTACACCTGGGTGGTTTATAATAACAAAAAAGCTCAAGGATGTAGTTAATAACTGTCTAATAATTGCAGCATCATTGTGGCATTTATGTTTAGAACAAAATAATGGATTTTTTATATTTTTGTTTACTTCTCTTTGTTTTTTACTAGTCAGACAATGAGGGATAATCTGTTTTCTTGTTGCATTTTTGGTGTAGTGGTTAGCCTTGTGGCTTAACACCTCCATGGTTGATGGTTTGATTCCACCTTGAGTCTGTGTGCGTGGAGTTTTTATGTTCTCTCCGTGATTTGTGGGATTTGTCCAGGTACTGCAGTTTCCTGAGAGACCTAACTGGCGTTCCAAATTGGCATTAGTGTGTGAGTGAGTGTGTTTGTATGCTTGGATGGCCTGCAATGGATTGACACCCCATCCAAAGTGTACACTGACTAGTGAGCCAAGTCCCCTGGGATAGACGTCAGGTCTAATGTGACTCTGTACAGGATAAGAGCTATAGAGAGTGAGTGCGTGCAAGAGCTTTTCTTTATATAGCCTAGTTCTTCTATAGCCTATATTATTTTGTAGACGTATTTCAATATTTTAACATGTCAGAGATAATTAAATAATCATATATTAATATAATATCATATATTATATTATAAATAATATTGATTATATTCCCTGTTACTTAACAGCAGGCTCTCGAATTATTGTTTAGTTAAAGTTTTACATGCTCTCATATGAAATGCAGGGTTATCACTAAAATATTTCATGTTGTTGTTGTTTTACTTCAGTAGGACAAAGCTGAAAAATGAGCCTCTATAGACCTATCTAAGCAATGCTCTCTAATATAAACCCAATTTTCTTCAGTGAAGAATTCACATGAGAAATAAAAATGGAATGCATTTCTATCCACTGTCTTGTTTTTTCTCTCCCCCCCCCCCCCCTCTCTCTCTCTCTATCTCACACACACACACACACACTGGCACACACACACATACACACACACAACACACACACACACACACACACACACACACACACACACACATACACACACACACACACACACACACACACGCACACACACACACACACACACACACACACACACACACACACACACACACACACATTCACCACTTTAAAGCTATAGAGAATGATAGAGTCAAAGCATGCTAATAACATCTTGCAGTTCATCCTCACTTCCTACAGAGTTTTTATCAGTCATCTCTGTATCTCTGAAATGTTTTGTACCCGAGAGTTTGCATCTGACAGCCCGGTATTTTGGAAATAGTCCAGAGGCAGAAGGATGCAAACACTTCAACCGCTTGCAACAACAAAGCAGCAATGACTTGCAAAATTTTGAAATGGGTCAGAAGGTCCTCCTCATGCACAGACACAGTGAAACTGATCAGATATTCATTAACAGGATTTTGTTGCAAGGTCTTATAAAGAGAACAAATATTACACACATATAAAAACACATCAGGCTGTATTACAGTTTAATATGACTGGTATATTTTGGAATATGGGCAGTGCCATGACAAATGTATTATCCAAAACAATGTTTCCTGTCTTCTCCTACACTCTGGATGATCTGTCTGCTCTGTATGTTTTTCTCACTCAATCAACGCCTATACTGCTTTATCCTGTATTCAGGGTCGCAGGAGGCCTGGAGCCTATCCCAGGAGACAGGGCACAAGGCGGGGTACACCCTGGATTGCAGGGCACACACTACAGGCAATTTGGGAACGACAATCGGCCTAATCGGCAGGTCTATGGACTGTGGGGAGACCATGCAAACTCTGCAAACACACAAGCGGGAATCAAACCCGGACCCTATAGGTGCTAACCACTACACCACCCTGGTATAATTGGTATAATGGTATATATACACCGCCCTGTATACTTTTATGACACTAAAATATAAGTCTTTCTGAATCATTTATTAGTTCTTTAATATGGGTTCTATTTTAAATGCTTAATCAGACACAGTCAGCGAAGATTTGAAGATTTGTTTATCATGCATTATTGACTTGTACATGCTTGACTGGTGACCTCTGACCCTGATCTTACTGCCTGGATTTCTCTAATTAAATGACATATATAGCAGTTAAGAGTGATAATATTAGAAAATACACACATAATGAAAGGGAGAATGAGAGAAAAAGATATCAGGAGGGGTAGTGGGAGATATTGTACAGGCATGTGTGGGAGATGAGATGAAACACACAAAGCAAGAGAGAAAGAGAGAGAGAGAGAGAGAGAGAGAGAGAGAGAGGTTGAGTGGGAGGGAGAGAGAGAGTGGGAGGAGGTGTGCAGGCCAGAGAGAAAGGACTGGATGTAGGAGGAAAGCTGTTGAAAAAGTCAGCAAGGGAGGGGGTGAGCATGCTGTTTCTGCAAGAGGACTCTACTCATGACTCAGCAGTCTCCCCAATAAACATGTCTCTGCCCTGCTGCTTCAGAGAAACAGGCCACAGGAATGACTCAAGGGAGTGTGCACTTTGCCACATAACTGTCATTTTACTGGACTGATTATTGGAGTTATTGTTATTATATACTGCCTTGCAAAAAAGTTGCCATTTCACAAGGGTCAATTTATTGGGCAGCATCAAGAAAGGAAAATAACAAAAAAGACTTGAAATGACTGGAACTGGAGTAAAGACCCTTCAACAAATTGTCAAAATCTGGAAGGATAGTGCTGAACCGTCAACTTTGTGGTCGAAAAAAATCATGAACGTAAAGTTGCACGGTAAAAAATCAACAGTAAAAACCATTACTATGTTTAATAGTGAAAGTAAGAGCATTTCCATTTACACACAATATGATGAAAACACAGGATTGGGACTAAACAGCTGTGTGTCCATATTAAAAACCAATTGTTAGTGAAACTAAAGAAGGCTTCATTTTGTTCGGCAACATAAAGATTTAACTTTAGAGCAATGGAAAAGGTCATGTGGTCTGATGAGTCCAGATTGACCCTATTCCACATTCCAGGGCTCAGATTGTGAGTGAGAGTTTCTGGGAGCATAAGGAATCATTTTCACACCTGATATAGACACCACCTGCAGCACGGTGGTGTAGTGATTAGCACTGTCACCTTGCACCTCCAGGGTCCAGGTTCGATTCTCGGCCAGACTCGATTCCTGTCTCTTTGTGCAAGGAGTTTGCATGTTCTCCCCATGCTTGGTGGGTTTCCCTCAGGTACTCCGGCTTCGTCCCACAGTCCAAAGACATGCAGATTAGGCTAATTGGCCTTGGCCTGTAGTATGTGAATGAATGTGTGAGGGTATGTGTGTGTGCCCTGTGATGGATTGGCAGTCTGTCCAGTGTGTACCTCGCCTCATGCCCTGAGCCTCCTGGGATGGGCTCCAGGCCCCCCGCGACTCTGAATACAGGATAAAAGCTATATAGAAGATGAGTGAGTGAGTGAGTAAATATGCCTGTGAAACTGAAATGTACAGTATATATTCAAAGTATTATGAATGATCAGTGTCTATTTAGATTTCA
Organism: Clarias magur; assembly: GCA_013621035.1. Taxonomy (NCBI): domain Eukaryota; kingdom Metazoa; phylum Chordata; class Actinopteri; order Siluriformes; family Clariidae; genus Clarias; species Clarias magur. Next base: position 479,398 of record QNUK01000337.1, read on the forward strand.
TAGTGTGATTGATTTTACTAATTGCATTGCTGTACAACGTTAGATGTGTGCTTTTTTCTGTTTTCCTCTCCAGTGGAAAGACCAGAGGTGGTGTCCACCTAGCCTCATCCCTCCTCATCCTGTACTTCTGAGAGGGAGAGACCTTCCCAGTCGTGTGAATGTAATCATCATCCTGAATTTTTTCTTCTTTTTTATACACACACTGTGTTGCCACTCAGACAAGATGCCACCCTGAGTGACTGCCCATTTCACCCATGAAAATCTGCCTCTGCATATAATACTGTGTCAAATATTCATGACAGGAATAACTTTGTCACATAACACTGGTGAGAGAATGCAGGTTCGAACATGACGACGCACATGCATGCACAACACAAATGAGTTTGAGTAGAGGTTAAGTAGAAAATTGATTGCTTTGATTTAACTCTGTATCAGCTCCAGTAATTTTTCACATCAGCTGAGGATCTGGGTGTAAAATCACTTGAAATTCCTATTGACAATGTGTCATATATTTGTCCTTTGAGAACCTCTATTTGATGGAATTTGCACAATAATAGGTTGCAAGTAAGTGTATACCAGATATGGATGATAGCGGCAGCATACTGCCTGTGTGTGTACAGTATGTGTGTTTGTATATCTGTGTTTGTGTTTGTCTGTTCAGTGGTTCAAAATGTAATGTGTTCTGACCAGCTATCAAGAGGCCAATAAAATGTATGTTTCTCTCACAGTGCTTCATTTCTTCTTCTTTTGCATGAGTGTATATTTGCATGTGTATTTGTGTATTCAGGCTGTGTGCCCGCATGCAAGCTGAGTAATCCTTGCTGCATGAGAATCTGGTCTCTGAGCAGATGCACTGTAACTCTTAAACTCTTCTAAAGTAAATCAGGGACAAAATAAAAATAGCACTGAGATATCACATACCCAAGCGTCCATTTTGCTACAGAGTCTGGTTGATCAGGAAGAAAGGGAGGTGCAGTGGAGTTGTGGGTGAATGTGCCATTTGGAAAATAGATGGAGAAAGGGATGAGTGGAGTGTGTCACCAAAACCATCAATCCTCCTACACACAGGGCTACTGTGCTTAATTCCCCCACCTTCCCTTTTCTCTCTCTCTCTGTTGTGGAGGTCATTGTTCCGGTTGATGACTCAAAGCTTGTGCTGCTAATCGTTAGTGTTGAAAGCTTAATGCGAGACTTCAGGCAAGAGAAAAGCATGCATGTGTGGGCATATAAGAGAAAGAGAGAGAGCGATAGAGAGAGAGAGAGAGAGAGAGAGAAAGATATTGGTGTCGATGTGTATTTGTACATAAAGAAGTGGGACAATACTGCAGATGGAGCACCTGATTAGTCCCCTGCACCTTCACCTGTGCGTTGCCATAGAAACCTAGGGTTTCTCTCCAGTCCGCCTGCGACACCTGCAGCCTGATTTGTCTCTTTCCTACTTTCGCTTGAACCCATGTCTGTTTAGAGAAGGAAAGTGAAACACACTTGGTGCTGCCTGAGCATGAAGAGCGTGGGAATTACACTCCAAACACACAAAATTCTGTTCATTATTTGTGCCGGGAAAGAGGGGTGATATTACAAATCAGCTGTGATCAAAAACATTCGAGGAGTGGACTGGCAGCCTTTAACCTCATAATTAAGGACAGACCCATGCTGGAGGAACACCTAAGCAAACATCACACGTCTAAAGAAACACACACACACACACACACACACACACACACACACACACACACACACACACACACACACACACACACACACACACACACACACACACACAATAGAGCAGCAGCTTTATAGCATAGTGCACAATAAGTCTTTATGGATTTCCTTACAGTTACTTGTCATGTGTGAGTGTGTGTATACTGTAAGCGTGTCCATGACAGGCTCAAGGTAGAATGGTACATGACTCCACTGCAGTGAAACTATTGCCACTTTTCTGGATCGATGCAAGGACTGCACCCCTGTCTTGTTGTCTCTGCCCCAGCAGCCCATACTGATTTATTATCCACAAGCAAGCTCTAGCACGCAGCTACACACACTAATGTTTCACAATGGACCGCAATATGATCGCTTTGAGCTATACTACAAAACGATGTCTGTCTGCTGACATCACATCTAAAGCGTCTAGGATTAAAGTTACTAATCTTGATGCTGTATTTGAGATCAATATTGCTGCATACAGAGGAACACAAAGCTCCTGAAGCTTTATAATCTAGACTCTATTGGAAGAAAAAAAAGATAATTGTGACTTTATTAAAAGCTTATCATGAACCACCACTTCATTAGCCATCCCTTCTCAAGCTGAAAAATAGAATAGAACAAAGACAAACACTGTTCCTCCAAACACATTTCCTTTCCTTGCACTATTTTTACAATGCCCTCCTCCAACTCCAATGATTTCTGTCATTTTTCAAGATCCGGTTCATTCGAATTCAATTTATAGCTCCTTACAGCAGCCAGCACATGCATAGAGTTTACTTCTCTCCTCCTTCTGATCATTGCTCTGACTCTCAAAAGTAGGAGGAAGAGAGAGAAAGCAGAGGAGGGAGACGATGGCTCTGAGTGAGCTTGCCAAGCGCAGACGCTGTGCAGCACTAGGTGAAGAAAGATGGCGAGCAGCAGGGTACTCTGAAGGCATCCATCTGCCCTCAACTAGTGAAATTATACACAAATTCAGACAAGCATTGGTCATTTCAGGGCACTAAGAGATTACCAGAGCGTTATGAGTGGGAAGAATGTGTTTACAGACTATATGCTTGATAAGGAGGTTATCATAAGTGTGTTAGTATCATAATGTGATCTTCTACATCTACAGTGTCTTGTAGAAGTTTTCACATTAACCACATAAAATATCAAAGAACAGAACTACATTATATTCATTATATGCATCCTAACATACATAATAGATTAAAAGAATATGACACAGTTATAGCGCCAAGAACAAGATTACCAAGCAGCCAATGGTAATGGCTATGCACCACTATGCACCACTATTATGATGACCAGGATTTGTGTTTGCATATTGTGCCAATGGCAAAAAGATGCAATAATTCCTTTTTTTTTTTTTTTTTTTTTTTTACAAATTGTGTCATTAATATGGCTTCTTGCAAACACCAAATACCAAGCACCAAATCATGCAATTTTGTTTTTAGCCCTCTTTCTCTCTAGCAAATTCATAACTTTTTTTGGACATCTGTTCATTTGCTTCTCTGCCTAAAACCCTCATTTCCTTTTCACTGATATTGGATGGATGGGCCCATCAAAGCCAGATCAGGGTCATGGCATTTTTTTTTTTACTTTTTAACTAATAGATTTAAGTTATAGAATGTTTGGGGGACTTAAAAACACAGAAACTCAATTTCCAAAACTTTTTCTCAACCTGTGCGTTCAGTGCTCTATGTCTCTCATCCACAGCCACAACCAAGCCACGCCACAGCTCTTTTCAGACAGCACCCAAAGTACTGGTTTCTTTTTGATCATCTCTCTCTCTGTTTCACCTCCTCATTTTGAATTAAACTCTGTTATATTGAATCCAACCTATTGCGTCTGCTTTTGGGTCCTCCAAGCCTGCCTCACACGGACCAGCCATGACAATTGGCATGAAACACAAACCAGAAAAGTTCACAACTCCTTTAGCTCAGTATGGTGCCTAGTTAGGTACCTTGCTTCTAATCTCAACTTGACAAGTACGTCTGTTTGAGAGGCTTTGAAAAAGGAGCCAGAAGAATCCCAAGTGGGTGGGATTTGTTACCTAGGAAACCATCAATCACTTTGGTGCACTAAACAATCCGTGCTTTCGTATTGACCTATAAGAACCTATAGCTTCCAGTTGCATTGAATTCCCTCTATTTTGGCTAGAGTCCGCGCTGAAAAGAACCTGCACAAAGCCAAGTGCTGCCACCCCCATGCTTCGCCATGCACATGATAGGTATTATTTTTGCACACATTGTTCCACATAATTCAGGGTTATTTAGGTGGTTGACATCTAATAGGTGGATGTTCCCATATCAGTAGGTCCCTTGGCAACCTCCCTGATATGTTTTATGCTTTCTTCTTCTTTGTGTAGGAGGTTATGTTTTTGGTTATGTCACTGTGATGTCCCATGTCTCTAATTGTTTTTGAAGCCTTCACAATGATCCATGGTTAATCAAATGTTTTGGTAAAACTTTCATACTTCTCTGCCTGCAAATGGTATTCCACAGGAAGAGACAGTCCATACTTTGTAGGCACTTTTGCCTCAGCAGTCAGCAGAAGCCAAGATGTTTAGAATATCCTACAGAAACAGCTGCTAGTTGTATGCTAATTACTTTTACATCACAAATGTTTTATTCTAAGCACAATCCCATGCTACATTAGGAACATTCCATTTATAAATTTACTTATATCCACTTACATAAGATTCTGCATACTCTTGAATTTTCCTTCTGTCTCACTACTTTTCCATACACGCTGTTTCAGTGTCTGTAGCGTTAAAGCTTTAAAGAACCATCCCTAAAGGAAGAGTAATGTCCTAGCCAGTTAGAATGCAGTGGATGGAAATGTTCAAGTTTGGGACATTATCGTGCGTTTCCCACTTGTTTTTAGACAAGAACCTCAATATTTAGTGCTTTAAAAGCTACTGCTGCTAAATACAAAAGCTGCCAAGGACTAAAGGCTAATCTAGACTTTCATAAGAGCTAAAGAAGGCTAGGCTATTCATTAGCAGTCAGCCTCTGCCTACTAGCGATGCCTTATTTACTAGAGCTCTTTAAAATGGGGCCCAGAGAATGGCAAAACTGGGCAGACCCTAGATAAATATATAGATGGATGGATGGATGGATGACAAACAGGAGTTTATTTCCATTTAATACCCCAATTTAGGGGCTGGTGGCAAAGCACAGGGTGAAGCATTATACAGCACCTCTGGAGCAGAAAAGGTTAGGTTTGCTGGGGCTTGAACCACCATGTATTGCACATTATTGTCTGTTTTGGCTCTAAGAGGTTATTGTATCAGCCATCTACTTAAAAAAAAAGACTAAAGACATTTATTATAAATACCCTAATGGGCCTAAATTGTGAAATGCAAAAACAATCATTGTTAACCTTTTTAGTGTTGCTTAGTTCTTAGTTTATAAGCAATGTAAGCCCTGGATGGATTAATTTAACCCTATGAGGCAGAAATAGCTTCTATACCTTTATGTGGTCTATCCCAGCATGCTATGCAAACCTTTTTCTTTAACAGTGTTTGTTTGTAGAGTAATCTGGCTTCACAACCTTTTATTTACTAGTTGTAACAGACACCACTTCCGGACAGACTTCCTTTGTTTGGTTTGTTCTCAGATGTTTTTATGGCTTTTCGCTTTTGACATTTTTTACTGAAGTTCATGTAAGGTCTGTGAACCACAAACTGTCGCCAGACAAATATATGCCCATGATGAATAATTTAAATCTGTGACAAAAAGCAGGCTGAGAATAGCACATGTTTGTTTGGTGTTGTGTTTACTCATGCTCGAGCTGCTGAGTTTAGCTAGCATTACAGATCGCAGGTCTGTCATCTCAGCAATTAACCTGAGGGGACAAGTCTGATTGTTCTCATAATTGTGGTGCTTGATTGTAGGATGGAGCTGAGAGAGAGAGAGAGAGAGAGAGAGAGAGAGAGAGAGAGAGAGAGAGAGAGAGAGAGAGCAGGAGGATAGCCTGGCCGGAGCACTCTGTCTTCTCTTGGTGCCAGTGGGGGCAGGACTGCTGAATAAGCTTTCAGTATGTGTGTGTGTCTATGTGTGTGTGTTGAGGGTGTTTGAGGCACTGCAGTCCTGCACGGAGAGACTTATCCTAAAGTAGATTGCTCAGAGGCAGATCATATCAGCTACATACACACTGCCTTAATATGAAGAATGTTGTGAAACCTTTTTCCACACACACACACACACACACACACACACACACACACACACACACACACACACACACACACACACACACACACACACACACACACACACACACACACACTATTCTTCCAGCCACAGAGACAATGCAAACGAAAGACTCAGGTGCTTTTTTATCCCTTCTCTCTTCTCTTTCTATCGCTGACTCACCTTGCCCGTCTCATTACATCCCTCTACAGAGAGAAGTATCTCTATGGGCTCACTCTAAAACTGGGCTGCCCTTCACCTTTTTTTTTTCTCTCTCAGATGCACTCTCTTCTCTTTCCCTCTTTCATTCTTTGTATTCTGACACTTCACTATTTAATATGCATCCATTCCAAACACCTTATTACAGATATACAAGTATAGATTGTACAGTACTTCACCCCACAATTTACATTTACTGTAAGCACAATCCTCTGTGTGTGTGTGTGTGTGTGTGTGTGTGTGTGTGTGTGTGTGTGTGTGTGTGTGTGTGTGTGTGTGTGTGTGTGTGTGTGTGTGTGTGTGTGTGTGTGTGTGTGCGTGTGTGTGTGTGTGTGAGAGAGAAGGTGATTGGTTTAGTTATGTAACTACCCCCACTAGCCCTCAAAACCCTAGAATCACATATTATAGAATAACAATTTGGGCAACAGTAATTGCATATCAGTAGACAGCCATAAGTTTAATACGGGTCTTACTTTGCAGTTTTATTCTCTCTGTTCCTCAGATGCATCTTCTGTTACCTGTTCTGTTTGCTACCAGGAAATGAATGTACTCTTCAAGGGTCATATTGATATTAAGCAGCTGTGACACAGTGATATTTAACATGAACAATCATGAATGTCTGTTTTTTTGGGAAAGTACTTCTCATGCCTGGAGAGCATCAAGTGTGTGTAATCAGTTAGAAATACAATCCTTTGAAATGTTTGGTATGAGTGTTATGAGTGAGTTAATGAAATTACTGGTGAGTGAAGATTTAAAAGCAATTGAAGACTTCAGAAAAACATGTGACTGACGCAAATGAATTAAAGAAGGCCGTACGTCTGTGAATGGCGATCCCAGCCATAGTGGCACTGAGCCCACTGCAGTTATTTCCATGGACATTCAGCAAGTGAGATGTCTGATCCTTGAAAATCAATCTGTCACCAACTTGTGGGAGAGACAGAAATATGCATTGACAGTAAATATCTTGGCAATATGGGGCTTTTAATTACTTCTTCATTCTGGGCAGTAAGGTTTCACAACATACATCTTTAACAGAAGAATATAACCAAGTTGCAGCCATCTAGGTGATTTGAGGTTCTGCAAAAGAATTTTGATGTCATACTCCTCCTTCATCCTTTCCTTTTATACCAGTTGCAGAGCAAAACAGCTCCAGAGCATGATGCTGCCACCACCATGTGCAACAACTGCTAGTGTTCTTGGGCTTGAATGCCTCAACATACCTCTGGTCAGTTTCACTTGCCAATGTGGATAGCTGCAAATTTTAGTCAAGGTGGTATGGGTTTCTCTCTTGGACAGCAGCCTAAGTCCAGCTGAACCAGTCTGATCATCTGAAACAGTTTCCTCTCCACTGAGGGGGCGTTTGGGGCTTCTTCCAGATCTTGGCAACGTGGCTTTACCTGCCTGCAAATTATACTCACTGTACAATAATTTGAGCTGATCTTGAAATCTTAGGTTTGTTTAGAATATCTGCCAGAGGTTCTTGACTTGTGCAAATCTACCATCCTCTTTCTCAGATCTGCACTGAGCTCCTTGGAATTTTTCATTGGACTGTGTGTAGGTCAATCCAATAAGTAAACACTTTTTATGTTGCACAGAGGAGCTACCAGCTGGAGTCCATTATCATCATCATCCCTAACAGGATAAATTAAATATTGTGCTCCAATTCTTTTTCATTTTTTCCTTCTTTTTCTATTAAATATGTGTGTTGTATAATCATTCTGCCATTCACTCATTCTCATTCATAGTGTATATACTGTAGGTGATTCTCTGAAGCAGATGCCTTTTTTGGTCATCTGCTTAGTAGTGCCCAACATTCAGCTTTCATTGACTGTCACATGGTTGACCTTATTGGCTAATAGTAGTCATAACTCCATATTTAGCTTAGACATTAGCAGCACATGACATGATTTCAGACAGTTGGAATATTATGCAAGACTGTTCTTTAATCTCCTAAACAACTCTTTAATCATTTAATCATAAGACAATGTTGAAACTTTGAGCCTGATGATCTCAAAACCATGCGTCAAACTGTGGGCGTTTCTTAAATCGACCGCTGGACAGAATTTAACCTGCCTGAAGTTTAACCTGCACCATAACTGAAATCAAAGTTTTGAATAAAAGCGATGCTATGAACAGTTATGTGGGGGTTTGATAAACTACTTTATATAATCTACTTAAATGAACTACTAACAAGCTACTTGCTCAACATGTGCACCAATAGATATTAATTAGAAAAGCTAAACTGAATATTTTTACTAGGATTAGTTAATGTTTTCTTGACCACTGTATGTTCATATGTAAAACAAAAATCTTAATCTTTATCTACTTATTTCTCATCTGTGATTTACTCTCTGAGTAAATTGTATTTTTTGTTAGGCAGAGAGTTCTGTTGTACAGAAAGACAGACAGACATGTACTTGAAATGGTAATATCACTGATTACATAAAAGGCTCTTTTTAGCTTTAACCTTTTAACTAAAAACTATATTTTTGTATATTTTGATATTGCATATATTATATAGCATGCATTTTACTAAACTACTCCTTCCTTAGTTTTCATTTCTGATTTCCTTTTTATTAGACATACAGCTCAGTTTATTCTGACTGCCATTTTACTAAGACTCTGAAAGCAGCCTAGCTAGCTCTACAAGTAAGACTTTTTTTTTTTTTTTTCATTTGGAGAGCTGGTAATGTAAATATTGTGCCCCTGCTCCACCCTCTGCTGGTCACTAAAAGGAACTGCGAGGAATGAAGAGAAACAGTGCTGCAGGAACAGTGCTGCAGTATGGCGCATTTCTCCCTCGTGTGACCTGCGAAGCTAAAAACAAGCCTTTTACATGCATGTTCTTGTGGTATACTGCATCTAGTAAACAAGTTAAGCAGATCTGGCAGCTGCAGGTTAACAGCTGACTAACACTTTAATTTTGAATGATTCAACATTTTAAAATTGAAGGAAATATGAACCACCCCAATTTCTTGGAGTCTGAGAGCTAAGTGCTGCTTAGCTTTCAGACTCCTCCTCAATCACAATAGACAACCATGACACTGCTTATGCGATCTTCTGTGATTTGAGTAAGCGATAATAGAGCCAGTGCTCACAGGGTTTGAGCAGCATGCAGATAGAACTCGCAGATAGAACTCGCAGATAAACACGATAAAGGAGGAGGTGTGGAGAAAAGCCTGCATAGTGTGGCCCAGCCCTATAAGCAGACAGGACAGCATATACCCTTACGTATCCCCCATACACACACACACACACTCTCTCTCTCTCTCTCTCTCTCTCTCTCTCACACACACACACACACACACACACACACACACACACACACACACACACACACACACACACACACATTCTCTCTCACTCTCTCTCTCTCTTACTCACTCTCTCTCACACAGACACACACACACATTCTCTCTCCTCTTTCACTCTCATACACAAACATACATACTGTACACACTGTCTGTCACACACACAAACATACGCTCTCTCTCTCTCTCTCTCTCTCTCTCTCTCTCTCTCTCTCTCTCTCACACACACACACACACACACACACACACACACACACACACACACACACGTCTTCCTCATCTTTTCCTCCACCTACACTGTTATTCGACTGTTTATTATGAGGAGAAATGAGAGATGATCCATACATTATTCATTACTATTTACTGGCAAAATATGCAGTGTTTAGCAAAAATAAAGGAGTGGCACAAATATATATAAATATATATATTTTTTAAAATAAATAAATACAGTACTGTACATGATACAGTACAATACAGTACATTTACAAATCTAAGCAAACTAAAAGACAAATCCATAAATTTCAGTCCTAGCATTTTTGATACATTACTTATTATGAATTATAGCTGGAGTTTTAGTTTACTAAACTTGGGTTATTCTCATTTTTTTCCATCATCAATTGTGCTCAAGCATGTGTGATAGCTCTTGTGCTTTCCTGTCAGCATTTTTGCTGAAAGGCAGGTTGAACTCATCAAAATACACTTCATAAGTAAATCCTTGTCTCTTTTCTCCTTCTCCATCAGCTGGCTGCGAGGAAGTTGTTTGCCCCATATCTTAAACATAGATCCGACATATTATATTATTATATTTGGAACTTCAAAATGCATACATGGTTGTGATGGTTATGAAGGTTTTTTCTTTTTTTTTTTTTCTTTTTTTTTCCTTCAGTTTTTGGTATGAGGCATGATAAGGACAACAGTTTAATTTAACTGAATCATATTTTTCAGTTCCATGAATATTTAACATTTATTTGTTTTACAGTACAAATTAATTACATTAAATATACCAGAAAATCTGGCACCGTAGAAGCAAAATCTGCAAGGAGTGCTCAATATCTTTGCACAGTACTGTATGTAATTTTTTTGATTTCCATTTAACTACAAATGAACAATGTAAAAACATTAGGGATAATAAATGACAAGTTAGTATCACCTGTGTCATGTTTATCAGCAAACCAACTTACCGTTTTTGGTAAAAAGCTGATGTCCACTTTTTCCAGTGCTCCACTGGTGATCCGAGTACTATAAAGGATCACACTGTTGGCCAGCGCTTCTGTTTTCTCTGTTGAGGTTGCGAAGTACTCTGAGGCCTGCGGTGTAGGAACAGCCCCCTGCTAGAGACATGCAGAATAAAGATGGCATCAGGCCACAAAACCAAATGCAAGGACAAAACCAATGCTGGAGTATTAGTTTCTCAAAAGGAATAGATGATCATCCACTTATATTACAAGACACATACTGTGCAATACACCTGATTGTTAGATTTTTAAGTGTGAGTGTCTCTTGGTCTGGTTATCTAGATAATCTAAACAAAGCTTGTTCTCTCAAGCAAAAGGATGAAGCTGGGGATTAATGCATTAATGGACTAAAACCTATGGTCACCATTCCTGCACTGGCATAAGTGTGGTAATTATTATAGTCATTGTTTAGCATCTATATACCAGAGAACATTTAAAGATTTGAAAACACATTAAAAACACATGGGGAAAAAAACACGCCTATTAATTACCCCTGACAGTAATTAAAATGGCGCCTTACAGACACCACAGACATGCTACACATGGATTCTCTGGCAGCAGTAACACAGCCTGTTGAAACAAATGTAATCCGACACATTCACTCTCAGTTGCTTACACACTATTCCTGTCTTTCTGCTATCAGGTTTAATATTTTGGTACAGATCAGTTATAATGTGTGTTAAATAATTAGCCAGCTTGTATTTCTTAATTTTCAATAAATACTGTATTTATAAAATATATGTTGTGCTCTATCAGCCATAATGTTAAACCCACTGCCACAGATGTCGTGAATAACAGTATCTCAATACAGTTGTGTATATTAGACAGCAACTGAACATTCAGTCTTCAAAGTTGATGTGTCAGAAGGAGGAAACATGTGCAAGAGACTGCGGGGTCAGAGTATCTCCAAAACAGCAACTCTTCCTGAGGGATGTTCCTGTTCTGCAACGGGCTGGAAGACCAAAAGTGGTCCAAGGAAGGAGAACTGGTGGTAGGGCCATGGGCATCCTAGACTCACTAAACTCAACTTGTTGGAAAAATGAATCCTGGCTCTGAAACACACACTGCATTACAGTTTGTTGTGTATGGAGCTGCATAGCTGCAGACCAGTCAGGGTGCCCATGCTGACCTGTGCCCACCACCAAAAGCTCCTGCAATGGAAACATGAGCATTAGAACTGGACCACAGAGCAATAGAAGAAGATGGCCTGGTCTGAGTGTCATGTTTTCTTTTTCCTCATGTGGATGGCCAGGTATGGCCCTGCTTTTCATGAGAATGTTACTTTGACACATAACACCTACCTAAATATTATTTGTATTGCTGACCAAGTACACTGTATTTATAGAGGCAGTGGCCTCTTTCAGCAGGATAATGTGCCCTGACACACTGCAAAAATAGTTCAAGGATGGTTTGAGGAACATGATGTGTTTGTATTCTTGACATGACCACCAATTTCTTCGGGATGTGGTGGGCAAATATAGCTTACAGAAGTTAAAGGGTCTGCTGCTAACATCTTCCTTCAGAGGCCTAGTGAAATGTAATGGCTCAGTAGGCAGATGGTTTTAATGTTATGGCTGTTCAGTGTATGTCATCAAGCCCTTTCTATGCCATCCATCATTGGTTCTGTTAAAGGAGCAAACAATTGACGACCATTTGTCCCTTTATTAGACAAGTCTAACATTTTGGTGCATTTTCTATAGACTCAGATGGCTCTTCCGGTCATAATTTCTGGTCAAAATGTTTATTTTGCTTTTCTGGGCATAATTTATGTTACTCAAGCATTTCATTAGTGCTCAGTTTCTGACCACAGAACCACAAATGTCTGGATATCTTGGCTGTTGAGCTATTCTCAAACCAGCAATTAACATTAATAACAATTAAATGCTTCATTATTAGTACAGAGAAGTAACGTTTAGTAATGGATGGGATAGAGGGGGCTAACAAACTATAAACCTATGTACTGTATTTGGTATTTGTGTATGTTAAAATAACAACTTCTAAGATAGCTGTACCTTCTCCATAATGGACGTGCTGGTGTCTGGTCTTGGTTTGGCCTGAGGTTTGACAGTTTTATCGTTCTTGTGATCCTTTAGCTTACAAAGGTTATCAGTCTTGGCCTGGATCAGGTCTACAATCCTAAAGTCTGCATACGCACGGGCAATATCCAAACAGCTTTGCTCTGCAATTAAATGATTTAATGTCCTTGATTTCAGTGACAGCTCAATCCAAAGTTAATCACTTTTAATGATTTAACTTACACTACAAATCTGAAAACCAGAGTAGCTTCCTTTGCTCTGATGAGGCAGCAGTGATCTAACAAAAAAAGTCATATAGGCTTTGCTTAAGGTATTGTTTGTTTAGAGGAATTTTCATGCCTCAACATGGCAAGTAGTGAGAAATTGTAGGGTGTAACCTAGTCCAGCACTTAAAAGTTTTGATGATGAATAGGAGCATAAAAGATGAATATGACTTTTATAGTTAAATTTTTAGTAAAGTCATTTAATTTCAGTTCAGAATATTGCACATTGCTCCTTTAACTACAGTATATCTGAATAACTACATTTTGGCCAGGAAATATTTTTCCATATGTATACAACTGTTATAACAATAGTACATGATAAATGCTATCTCTGTACCTGACTTGTTTTTTGCTGTAACTGTTGCCCCAACTTTAATAAGGTAGTCCACACAACAGGGCCTGGAACTCTCAATGGCCCTCATTATGGGTGTGGCTCCACTCAAAGTAGGTGTGTTCACTGCTGCCCCTGCCTCCACTAACAGTTTAATGATGTCAAGTTGTCCAGCGTGGCAGGCGTGGTGTAATGGAGTCCAGCAGAACTGATCACAGGCATTCACATCAGCCCTGCACACAGACTTACACTGCGTTAGCTGATATTTAAACAATGATAGTGTACATTATATGTGTTGCTGTAAACATATGTGTTGATGTAATTAAAAATTTTAGGATGCCATTAATTCAGTTTTTTTTAAATCTGAACCATTAGTCTAGAACCATTAGTCTAGTCTTTATTTATCAGCGCTTGACGTAAATGATAAGTAAGTGCAAACGGCATTCACATGGTCTGACTATAGCGAAAACAGTAAAATAAAAAAAAAATGTAGCAGTGCAGAATGAAGCAGTGCAGGATGGAATTAAATAAAAGGCTAACACAAACATAAGGGATTTAGACTGCCAGGAAAAAGCTGCCATTTTAAAAAGGTCAAATTATTGACCTGCATCAAGTAAAGAAAACATTATTAAAATTACTGAAATTTAAGAACCGTCAAACACATCATTCAATCTCGATGTACTGTATATTGCTAAATATTAATTTGCAGAGAAAGAGTGGTTGAAAACCAATAATGAATGAGAGTGATCAGAGATCACTTAAACACTTGGTGATGTGGCATTGTTAAAAACAGACAAAATAGCTGTGTTTTATAATGAGAGTAAGAGCATTTCCATATGCACACAATATGATGACACACAGGATTGGGACTAAACAGCCGTATGTCCATACGAAAACCACATGTGAATGAGACTCATCAGAAATTTGTTAGGGAGCATAAGGAATAAAGTCAGCTGATGACTTGAATGTACTGAATGACTAGGGTATGACATCTATGTAGTTTTTATTTCCTGATGGCACGGCTATATTCCTGCACTCGAATAATGATGTGAAGTGGTTGTGTGAACTGGACATAACATTTTATTTTAAAGATAAAAGTGGTCAAAGGAAATGTTACAAAGTGTGAAATTCTTTTGCCAGGCGGTGTAATTGTGGCTGTCCTTTAGTTTCGCATGCCTCCAACAGCGTCACTGCAGAACTGCACAATTATTGTGTTCTGGATGGATGGCTGGATGGATGGATGGATGGATAGATAGAAAGATAGATCAGTGACTATTTAATTATTTGACAGCCCAGCCCAATATGCAGAAATAACACAAATTATTTTTATAAATGATTACATAAATGTTTCTTTTTAAAATGAGTTGCTGTATAGTATATATAATGTTATATACAGTAGATTAGCTGCTGTATATAAATTTCATAAAATAAATATCTCCACAACCTTACCCAAGTTGAAGTAAAAGCTTGGACATTTCATAATTCCCACTTGCACAAGCGGTCATGAGTGGTGTCTTGTAAAAACAATCCTTGACATCAACTGGAACCTTTTGACTAAAGGCCATCTTCAGGGACTCAATGTCTCCAGCCTTAATGCAGTAGTTTATGTTTAGAAATGTCTTTTCTGGTTCAGTTATATACCAGCTTGAGTCATCCTCTATGGGGTGCCTTGGTGGATGGTCCTGATCAAATCGGTTTGTATCTGTAACAAGTTGGAACTTCTCAATCATGAAACATGGTGGCCCTCCATCATCTCGAGAAGAAACATTTTCTGGTGGCATGGTGCAAATTGGCATTGGAAGGTTTAACTTGCTTTTCTTCTTGCCATTCCCTGACTTACTCACCCCTTTCTTTGTCTTCTTTAGTTCATACGAGGTCTTAATGAGTGTCCTGGGCAGATATCTGAAACCTTTAAAAAAGTCATTGATGTTAATTAAGCCTTGCCTATGCTTATCATGAGCAAGCAGTATTTTTTGGACATCTTGAACATCTATCGGTGCGTGGAAGTCTCGGAGAACAGAGACAAATTTCTTAGAAGATACCACCTCTAAGTTTGTTATTCCATGTGAAGTGAATTCAAAGGCCTTTCTCAGTTCAGCTTCATTCACATGAGACCAATCATACAGTGTCAATGCCCAATTGCCATTGGTGTAGATTTTTGAAAGCTTCCCATTCAAACGTTCAGCCTTCTTAAGCTCTTTCACTGAGGTCTTGTGATCTAAGTCCTTCGCAATTTGACGGGGAATCAGGCCTTCCATGTTCTTCTGTTTGGGATTGCATCCTGAAATTATCAGGATAGTAACATGTCAGAATTAAAAATATAGCCAGAGCAGATGTTAAAAATTTGGTTCTAGACATGATGTACAGTAGTGTGAAGTAGCACTTCAACAAGCATGTAGGGAATGAAAACAGACTTTTTGTTTTGAAAGACTTTTATTTTTCTTGTTGATTCTACTTGAGAAACACTCACATGAAAGGTGCACATTTCATGCTGATTGATAATAACATTGCTAGTAATTTAATAAAGGACCCACTTCATTGTTCATACAGTACCTAGTCCAGAGGGTCACTAGATGAGAGCATCTGCCAAATGCCAAAATTAAATGTTAATATACAGGCATCTCATTTGAAAGTGTCCAGAAGAGGTAAATTTTAGTCTTGATGGAGATCAAGATCTTGATGGAGCCTTCTTCCACATGTAGCATTTGAGGCCACTTATACTTATTTTTCTCCTGCAACATTGCTCAGTACTTGAAGTACTGGACCTGTTCGGTCTGGACTCTATCGAGACGTATGATGGCAAAATCATATACCCCTTGACAATTGCTTTTAGTTTCATAATAAATAAATAAATAAATAAATAAATAAATAAATAAATAAATAAATAAGGCTTACATTATGAGAATTCTTCTTATAATCATTACCTCTCTGGGCCAAAAATCTGCAGCAGTCAGCAAAACCTCCTCGGGCAGCATAATGCAGAGCCGTGTTTCCTTCTGCTGTTATTATTCCCATATCAGCCACATATGCAGACAACACCTGAAGAATCTGGTGAAAATACGAATAAAAGTTTTTAAAAATGTTACTCACTAAATTATGTAAATATTGTTAAGAATTGTGTCTACTTCTATGCAACTTCTTCTAGCACACACAGATGCAGATTCTATATACTGTAGATCTTTAAAATAAAAAGCTAAAGCTAGCTTGACATTTTAAATGTAAGACTTTGAATTCTGAACAATATTTTGTAGTCACATCATAGTAGCCTCCTTGAGCAGCAAAGTGAACTGCGTTGAACCTCTTGTTGTCCAATATGTTGACATTTGCCCCTCTTTTAAGGATGGCTCTCACCAGCCCCACTGCTCCTGCTCTCACTGCCTCCATTAGAGCAGTGCGACCTGTCACCTGCAAGTGCAAGTGTACACACTCTCATCACACATCTGTTATCAAGTACCATTATGCCACCTCAAATCATGTTGTAGCTAACAAGAATTTCGACAGCTACATGCTCTCAACACGTAGCTGTTTGATAAAACTGTCTTTCAGTTGATGTGTCAGAGTGAATAAACATCCTTCCCTGATCTGGTAGTGTCTAGCAAAAGATGTGCTTTTCATGTAACAGCACAATACATCCTGTAATCTGTTTGATGGCAGACACAGTTATTTTTGGGGAAAAAAATCTTCTGTTTTATATTGGAGACACATCAACCCCGAACTGTTTAAGTTAACAGTACTCAATATGTTTAATTACTTTGATCAGTAGGGTTTACAGTGTAGTTAGTGGCATCAGAAATAGGACCAGAATGCAGAAACTCAATTTTAGCAAACATACGAGTTACACTTAAAATTTAGTAATCATTTAGTATAACATAAATACAGAATAGCAAGCATGATTTCATCTTAATTGAAGACAGAAGATAGAGAATTCCCAAAAAAACCCTCACTTGTCTGATCCACCTAAAATTCTTAACTTTAGGATGACTCCAGTCATGTGTTAAATTCTGTTTTGCTATAATTTACTGTCTAATTGATAACCATTGCACTAAATGTTACACTTGTGTGATAACCGATGAATATTAGTGTAATCAGCCAGGACACATTGGGTTACATTGGTAATACACTTTGTGAAAAGAGGCACAGAATAACATTAAAGCTTGTAATAGAATAGTAATGGAAATTAAATGAACCAATTACCAAAAGCTTATTGACAGCTCAGTTGACACAGCAAGACAGTTTTATGTTTATTTTTACAAGGGGTATTTAAAAGTTTAGCCCTGTTTACTCTGTTTTTTCGCTGTGTCCTCCCTCAGACGTTTTAAAACCTGGCAGTAGAATTTGCTATTAACGGTCTGGCCCTTGGAGATGAATTCTCTATGCATAATGCCATGAATGTCACTGCCAAAGACAATGAGCTTGCAGCTTAGTCAAGCTACGGACCTGCCTCACCTGTTTCGGTCATAGAGATGATGGGCTCTTCTACTGTAAAGCTGTTGCTTCGTCTCAGGACCGTACCCATACACCCAATTTTTATCATAGATGAAGATGGGGTCATGCACAGCATGCTGATCGAGTTCTTGGCCGACTTTGACGTGATGTTCCTTCTGCTCCTTGGTCCACAGCTTGGTGATGAACTTGGCAGAAACATGGCACATGTTTAAATTACACGTGAGGATTGTCTGGACTGTTCCTCAAGTCACACTGACAATGGCAGCAATGTTGTGGATTGTTCTCCAGCGGACATCATGCAGAAGTTGCCGAATGGTTTCAACATTTTCGAGGATTGAGCTCATAGAAGGTCTTCCTGATTTCTTGTCGTCTTCTATTGATGTTCTTCCGCTCTTGAAGCATGTGTGCTACTCAAAATACCTTGAATGACTCATTGCAATATGGTCATAAATTTGTCATGTCAAATCATTTCGAATGTCTCTGTGGCAGATTTGTCCAGTTCTATACAGAATTTCATGTTCGCTTTTTGTTCTAACTTGCTGTCCATGATGATGTAGCAGATGTGGTCAGAATAGCATTGGTTGCACAGGCCTGATGTACACAGGACATCTTTTGGCACACTGACTTATGAAGGTTGGTGCTCCCTGTGACTGTTCATGCAGCCTTATGCCATCTAAGTAGTGTTGAAACGTTTGATACCCCCTCATAAATTATTACGAAATAGGATTTAGGATTTCTTTACATGAGACTAGAGGTTACAAGACTATGATACTCTTAAATTAGGATAACATTCTTTTTTGTATTATGAAATTGTTAATTGGTTAAGTTGATATTAGAAGCTTATGTGTAATATGGTCCCAAGTTTTTAATGCTATAAATCATGGATTTATAAAAATCAGTACTGGTAATTATGTGATTATTCTTTTTGTTATAGTTAATAAGGTCATCACAAACTCAGGAACAAATATTCTCCTTCGGAAAAATATTTCTATTAGAGAGCATAATTCATGCGTTTCATCAATGATGTGATTTTTTCCAGGTTCTGAAATAGTAAAGCATCCACACATCAGCACACTTCTTCTACCAGGCCTGGCAGTGGCTGTGATGTGCTTGCTGAGGACTGCTGGGTTATATTATGTACGTTATGTTATGTACAAGTTAAACTGAACTTTTCAGAATGCCCCATGTCTGAAAAGTTAGTCAAACAAATAATCAGAAAAGGGGGGCATTATGTTTCACACATGGTCTGCGGATGTTGTAAAACCTTCAGTTAATGCATTTATGATTGATCAAAAAAATATTTTGTGCTTAAATTAAATTGTCTGAAGATCTGAGTGCGGCAATATAATAATAAAATTAATTAAAAATGGGAAATACTTTTTACAGCACTTTATGTGAAACCTCATGTTTATATGCAAAATAAATAGAAAGTATAGAAAGTAAGAAATAGAAAACTGCAAGTACCTGCAGACTGAAATCTCCTTGCCTTTTTTGCATACTCACATTTAAAAAACACACACACACACACACGCACACACACACACACACACACACACACACACACACACACACACACACACACACACACACACACAATGACATACTCCTCTGTATGTCTTACCCGATTGAAAGCATTGGGGTCGGCCCCCTTCTCCAAAAGGCTGAAGCACATGCCCTCACATTCCCCAGCATTCTCACAGGCGTGCAGGAAGAGTGGCATGCCTGCATGTGACACATTGTTTACATCTGCCATGTAGTTCAGTGCCACCTGAAGGCAGCGTGTGTGTCTTCTGGTGGGACAGAGACAGTAGAATAGCATGCCTAGAAGAGCAGACAGAAGCATATTACTGTACATTACAGACACAATGTAACTAAACCTATTCTGATCTGTAATTAGAAAGGCCCGGAAGATTAAGGATTCTGCACTCTGCTGTGTTTGATCTCCAGAAATGACCCACTGATTGTTAACTTATGTGACATAAATTAATATGAGAGTGCTGGTATGAAGCTTAACGTGGATTTACTATATCATGTGGAGTGTGCTTGAAACCTTATCAATATATAAGCAGTGGGAAAGAGTAGTACATCAAATGGTCATCTGGATACTTGTACTTTATACAGTAGCTTGTAGCAGCACTTGTGCAACTTAAGTGCTATAGCATACAGGTTTGCTTTAAGGCACTACACAAAGCATCAATAACACATTAAAATACGAAAGTAAAAACATACTCTATTAAAAGCAAGTCATTTGCAGTGGCTTTGGAATGTACTTAGACCCCTCCACTTTTTTAACATGTTTGCATTATAAGATGAGCTACTGTTTAACTTTATTCATCTCGCTGTGGGGAAATGTAATATAAATGCAATTTTAAACAATTCACAACACAAAAACAAGTTTTAATTTTTTTAAACATTTAACAGAAATCTATCATGTACAGTAGATACACATTCAGTGCCTTTATTCAGTATTTTATATATATATAAAAAAAAAAACACCCTTGCCAGCAAAGAGAAAGAATGTTTGCCCTGTGTGAGTGCCTGCAATGTGTCTTTCATTCAATCTGAAGGCCTGACTGATAGAGTATACTGTATCTGAGACTGTTGCCCTTTCAGCAGGTTCTCCCATCCTTGTAAATGACTTTGAAGCTCTGCTACAGTACTATTGGGTCCTTCTTGTGTATTTATGAGGTTAGACACTGACGTTGGACAAGAAAACCTGGCTTTCAGTCTCCACCCTAATTCATCCCAAAGGTGTTCTATCAGGTTGGGGTCACAACTGTTGAGTCAGTTACTGTAAGTCTTTTGGGTCAGTTGAGTTGGACAGTTATGCAGACCAGTCTAGTTCTTCCACACCAAACTCACTGGACCTTGCTTGGTGCACTGGTGCAGAACTGGTGCATTCTGACTGGTGGTCATGTTGGAACTGGTGTGGGATTGTTTTTCAGGAGTTGGTTTAGTTCCCTTACTCCCAGTGAAAGGAACATTTAATGCTTCAGCATACCAAGACATTTTGGACAATTTCATGCTTCCAATGTCCTATTTCAAGTAGTCAAGTCAAGTCAAGTAGGCTTTTATTGTCATTTCAACCATATACAGTTCAGTACACAGCGAAACGAAACAGCGTTCCTCCAGGACCAAGGTGCTACATACATGCAACAACATAAATTAACAACACAACATAAATTTTACAACGCAGATTTTTACATTTTTAAGTTAACCTAAAAAACTATAAATTTTCTATACAAAAAGAGACAACAAAGACAGCAGACAACAAAGTGCATGTGCAAATGTGCAAACGAAGAGCTACAGTACATGACAACACAACAACGTAACACGTTACAGTTAAGAAATACCTTTTTAGTGATAAGGTATGGGTTGAGGTAGTTGAGAGAGCAGCAAGTAAACACGCCCTTCCTGTTCCAACTTTACTGGCCTGCACAGAGTCTTTACGTTTACCCAATAGGACACCTTTGGGATGAATTAGAGTGGAGACCTCACAAATGCACTTCTGGAAAAATGGTAAAAAATTTAAATAAAGCCTATGGATTAAGAATTGAATGTTACTCAAGTTCATTGTGAAGGTATGTGAAGGCAGGTAAGAAATATTTTTGGCAGTATAGTGTATGTATTGACACATTAGATTTTTTCTCTCTTTCTAAATCATGCCTAATCAGGTGAATTAGCTAAGTTACAGTGGACTCCAGTCATGCTCTCCCATCCTCTTAACAAACATTATGACTGCAATTAAATCCCTGCTATCTGTTACCACCCAAATGAGGATGGGTTCCCTGTTGAGTTCCTGTCAAGGTTTCTCTCTATTGCCATCTAAGGGAGCTTTTCCTTGTCACTGTCGCCCTCGGCTTGCTCATCATGGACAATCGGATAATTATAATTTATACATATTTCCACATACATTTTAAACTAATTTCCCTAATTATATTTTATTTCTGTAAAGCAGCTTTGCGACAATGACCATTGTACCATTGTATCACTATGTACATAAATAAAGCTGACTTGAATTAAAGCAAACAGGAAGGATGTAAGCTTATATGGAATGTCTTCCTAAGGATCTCAAATCTCTGATTTCTACAAACATTTTTGGTTTGGCATCATGGATTGCTGTGTGTTTTTACAGATTAACTTCTGAAAGTGCTGTTTAAGTGATGCCTATTGATTCAGATCTCATCTCTAGTTTGCGAGGTGTTAACATGTTCTGCCCAGGATTTTCTTCCTGGTACTCCAGTTTCCCCCACAGCTCAAAAACATGTCCTGATTGGCATTTTCATTTCCCAGTATATGAGAGGATGTGTGTGTAGACTGTAAGTTTTAAAATATTGGGGCCTTCAGCAATGTAAGCCAGGGTATTTCAAGGCCAGATCTGGGTAACTGTGCACTACAGAGTGAAGAAACTGAAGAACATCTACAAAGTTTAACAGGTTTTGTGTTTCTCCATCAATAACAGGAAATGCCTACTGTATCTTTCACCTACCTTTGCCTTCTGTGTCTGTCAGCTTCATATCTGCATGCTTCTCAGCTAGCAGACTAACCACGCCATCATGTCCAAGCTCGGCTGCCAGCATCACGGGTGTGCGTCCTTGCTTGTCCTGGACATCTGGATGGGCACCATGCAGTGTCAGAAATTCAATCATGTCGGTATCATTGGCCATCGTGGCCACGTGCAGGACACCTTTGCCCTCGTGCGGCTCTGTCAAGTTGACAAGGTCACGAACGCCCATGTGCACCAGCTTCTTGACTTGCACCATGTCTTGTGCACGCACACACTGCAGCAAGCGGTACATCTGCAACTCCTGCAGGTGGCACTTGTCTACCAAGCTCAAACTCATACAGATACCTGCAAATAAGAAATTCAAATGGTGATGAAGCCCATACCCAAACACTCACATCGCTTTTCTCAATATGAAATACTGTAAGTAGATAAGTAAACAAGCAATGACCATGTGTGTGTGAACCTGCCCAGTCAAAAATAAAAGTCACACACTCTAATAATTAATTGGATCACCTTTTGCTTTGATTTTGGCCATGGCATCATTTTGATTAGCATATTTATTTCCATTAATTCCACTGCATTCATTTCTTGTATTGATGGGAGAGTAGGACTGCTGCATAAAGCCTTCTTCAGCATCTGTGGTGGCCAATCCATGTGTGAAAATAATGTCTCATGCTCCTCATTTTTTCGGCCACATCATGTTGCTAAACCTAGATCTGACCTACAGAAGCAACTCTAAATTATAACAGTAGGCACTAGGCTTGATGGGTGCATCACTTCATCCGCCTCTCTTCTTACATAGATGCAGCCATTATTTTGGGACAGAGTAAATCTTGACTCATCAGAGCTCATTACCTTTTTCCAGTGCTCCACAGTCTTTATGCTCCTTAGAAAATGTAAGTCTTTTTTTGCATGTTCTCCCTGTGTTCAATGGGTTTCCTCCGGTTGCTCCAGTTTCCTCCCACAGTTCAAAGACATGCAGAATAGGCTAATTGGCATACCCAATTGCCTGTAGTGTGTGAATGTGCATGTGAATGGGTCTGCAGCTGGCACCTCTGATCTGAAGCTAGGACTGTTAAATATTAGATCTCTCGCATCTAAAGCAGTTATTGTTAATGGAATTATCACAGATCTGAAGTTTGATATACTCTGTTTAACAGAAACCTGGATTAAACAGGACGAGTATGTAGCTTTAAATGAAGGTAGTCCTCCTGGATACAGCTACATACACCAGCCTCGGCTAACTGATAGAGGAGGAGGCGTCGCAGTTATTTACAATGATAATGTGTCTATTGTACAAAAACACGGACAAAAATTTAATGCATTTGAAGTTCTTTATAGTAACATAAAAAGTGTAGCTACAAATATTAAGTCTGCACAGTCGATCCCACTAATTATCGTTTACAGACCCTCAGGGTCGTACTCTGAATTTCTCTATGAATTTACAGATTTCCTCTCAGTCATTTCTGTAGAGAAAGCATTAATTGCTGAAGATTTTAATATTCATTTTGAGAATCCAGAAGACCCTCTGAGAACAGCATTTATGTCCATACAGGAGTAAATCAATGTGTAGTAGGACCCACTCATAAAGCAGGTCACACTTTAGATTTAATATTATTCTTCGGATTAAGTATAAGAAATCAATTACACTGTCTGAAGTTATCTCAGATCACTATCTTGTCTCATTTAAAGTGTGTCATAGTAATAATGTACGCAAAGCATTGCGCTTCCGTATTAAATATACATTCACATCAACTACCACACAGAGCATTATCAATAATCTCCCAGAATTAACAACGTTGATTGGATCACCATCTGAATATTTACAGTTGAAATTCCATTATACCTTAGATAATGTAGCACCAGTTAAATGGAAAATTATTAGAGATAAGAAACTCGCTCCCTGGTATAATAATCACACGCACAGTTTAAAACAGACCGCTTGGAAATTAGAACGTAAATGGCGTCAAACTAAATTGTTAGTATTTTAAATAGCATGGAAGGAGAGCATCCTGAACTATAGACATGCTCTTAGTGTAGCTAGATTAACGTATCTCTCCACTCTTATAGAAAATCACAAAAATAATGCTAGAATTTTATTTAATACCATACGCAAATTAACCAGAAATTAGACCACTGCAGAAATCTCTACAACAACATACAGTAGTGAGGAGTTCATGAACATTTTTAATAATAAAATTGTAAACATTAGGTAAAAAATTGAGGCTTTGAAACCGGACAATGTAATTGATGCAGATGTTAAACTAACCATGTCAGATCGGAACCTAAAATACTTTACTCCCCTTGAAGAGAATGAACTAATTTCACTCATCTCAAATTCATCAACCTGTATATTAGATCCTATACCTACACATTTTCTCAAACAGATAGTGCCAGAAATAACAGAACCCCTGCTAAAAATAATTAATTCTTCACTCAGCATTGGGTATATTCCAAAATCTTTTAAATTAACAGTTATTAAACCAATAATTAAGAAGTCTGACCTCGACCCCGGTCAGCTGTCCAATTACAGGCTGATATCAAACCTTTATTGCTAAGATTCTGGAAAAGATAGTAGTGGAGCAGTTATGCTCATATCTACATAGAAATAACATACATGAACTGTATCAGTCAGGATTTAGGCCTCATCACAGCACAGAGACAACACTCGTTAAAGTAAGTAAATGACTTCCTATTGGCCTCTGATCAGGGTTGCGTAACTATGCTTGTGTTACTCGACCTCAGTGCAGCTTTTGACACCATTATTCATAGTATTCTTGTTCACAGATCAGAAAATGTAGTAGGAATTAAGGCAACAGCCCTCTCCTGGCTCAGATGCCATTTGACTGATTATCAGTTATCAGTTATCAGTATGTAGGTGATTATTCTGCAAGTTCTCTAGTGAAGTTTGGTGTCCCACAGGGTTCGGTTTTAGGCCCACTGCTTTTTCCCTTTACATGCTTCCTTTGGGGAAAAAAAACTTAATTAGTAAGCATGATATAAATTTTCCCAGTTATACTGACAACACACAGTTATAGTGTTATACACAGTCTCAGCAAAACCAGATGAGAGAAACCAACTTGCTAAAGTTGAACAATGCATAAAGTATATAAGAGACTGGATGCTAGTTAACTTCCTTCTGCTCAATCCTGATAAGACAGAAGTTCTAGTCATAGGACCGCATGCAGCTAGAAGCAAGATTTTAGATCACATTATAATTTTAGATGGCCTTTCTGTTCTACCTGTTGCAACAGTAAAAGACATCGGTGTGATTATAGAGTCTAGTCTTTCATTTGAAGCTCATGTAGACAATATCACCAGGAGAGCATTATTTCACTTCAGAAATATTGCCAAGTTATGGAATATATTGTCACTAAACGATGCAGAAAAACTAGTTCGTGCTTTTACACCTCTAGGTTGGACTATTGCAATGCTTTACTGTATGATTGTTCAACTAGGTGCATAAACAAGCTTCAGTTAGTTCAAAATGCAGCAGCCAGAGTCCTCACTAGAACCAGAAGATACGAGTACAGTACATCTCATCTTCACTTCATTGGCTCCCTGTGAAAGTTCTCATTGATTTTAAAATACTACTTTTGACATATAAAGAATTAAATGGTCTCACGCCACAGTATCTGAGTTAACTGCTAGTGTCTTACGATCCGCCATGCCTACTTCAACCAAAGGATGCAGGCTGCTTGTCAGTACCGCATATTATAAAACCAACAGCAGGGGGCAGAGCTTTTTCTTACAAAGTCCCAAAGTTATGGAATAGCCTTCGAAATAGTGTTCTTTGACAGTCTCAGTGTTTAAGTCTAGGCTAAACCTATTTATTTAACCAAGCATTTTGTAAATAGATTTGCCTTAGGTAAAGGAGCAGATCTGGGGGACTCATGGACGTAGAGTATTATGGTGAACTGGTATGTTTAGATGCTGTCTTCCCCACTCTCATTGATCACTCCAGTCAAGACTTTTGCACAGTACAGAAATCTAGAGCATTTTATTTTTAAGCTACTGAACACAAAATGTTACCAGTTGCACTTTAAAAACTCCAACTAGGTGTATTTCTGCTTATTTTATACTGAGGCAGGCTGACACTACTGAGGTGAGCTTAGCTGACATTAGGCTTCATGTTACTGTACTGTACAGGAGCTAGGGAGATAAACGTTCATTACATATTCATTATATATCTTTTCCCCCTGATTTTGTCTTGACTTTTGTCCACCAACAGCATCCTAGTCCACCCCAGCACACTCGGCCATGCAAGTGCTTAATTGACGAAAGTTCGAGAAATACCCAGAAATATTTAACAGTTAAGGAGTAGTGGCACTTTAGTACTCGGTACAGTAGGTTGAGTGATATAAAAACTGCCAGAGTCGCTAATGCTCATCTACAATTGTTGTTTCTGTTAACTTACAGTAATTGTATGAAAACCAAATTGAGTAAATACAGGGTTAATTTAAAACCTCCCTCAAAATATGTGCTTACCCCTGAGAATGAGCTATGGAGCTACTGGAGGAGCAAGAACAAGCTGTTGAAGTTGTAGTAGTCCTTGAGGGCCTGGGTGACTATACAGCAGTTTTAGAAGTGATGTTTGAACAGGTCTGTGTTCTAAATATTGAATTCTAAAAGGACTGGACAGACATTTTTCAAGTCATAAGATTCACATGTTGAGAAACAAATGTTGTTCTTGTTTCCATGGACTTTTTTTTCTCACATACTGGGGATTTAAAAATGATTATGATATTGTAATATAAAAGAATAAGTAAGATACTGCTAAGCATCTGATGTTATCCAGGTAATGTGTTGACGTTTAAACAAAATAGAACCTTTGTTCTCCTATTTTATGCAGACCTTCGACTAGTTTTTAAAATATAACGTTTAAGTAATGTGTTTTCATTGTTGGGGTATTGTTAGGCAAATTAGTTTTTATAGGGGAAAAAATCACTTGAACCAACTGCAGCCATACAATGGGGGACACTTTACTTCACTGAGCAGATGAAAAGTTGGCCTAAGTCAACCCTAGATAAATATAATTACTTGAGCCCACAACCAATACTACTTGGGTTGACTTAAATATTTTAATTACAAGTTAACATTTTGAACTGGATAAATGCTGAATCAAGTAACCAGCAATGTGAAATATTTTGTTTGGCTAAACTTAAAAAACCTGTCCAACTTGTTACTAAAATTTATGTTGAGGCGGCTTATTTGTGGCAGAGTAGGCAAATAGCAAGAAGCCAATAATTTTATTTAATTGATAAAATTAAAAACACATTTAATAACGTAATATCCAAATAAATTAAACCAATTAAACCCTGGATGCACAAGAGGCCAAATAAGCCTTTTCAAACTTATAAAAATAATAAACAGCCAGGATGCAGTGTTTAGACACCGCAGTCATCTTGAACTGTATATTGAAGTCTCATACAGTATATGGAATATTTTACATGACAAGATAATTTCTCCTACCTTTAGCTGGAACTGGAAATGAGCAGCTGAGTAGCTGAGTCCTGGCCAGAGACTTTCCTACTCATTGTTCTTTTAGTGTCAGCCTGTTTCTATAGCAACAAGAACCTACAAGCTTCTTGTTAAGTCTGAGCTAACGGAGAAGTGAAGCTTCCTCTCCTGTTTCAGCTATCACAATATCCATCTTCTTCCTTTCAGTAGTTAAAGTTACATTGTGCAGGAAATAAAGAATCAGGAGATGAGAAACACTATGTGTAACATTTGGTGGATATGTACAGTATTCAATACTTCCTGGTTTGTACTATAGCTTTAAAGCCTAGTGTTATTATGTTATTAAATATTGGAATATTTCTGCAGTTTTCCTAGTTTGTGCTTCTCAGTTAGCTGTTTTAATTGTATGTTAAATATATCTGGGTCCAGACAGTTTAGCTGTTATTAAAAGGACCATCATTAGTTCCCACTGTACTCAATACTTAAAGTACAGTCTTCAAGAACACTTAAAGAACATTTAAACTTAAAACACTTAAAAATTAAAAAAATTAAACACTTGTACTTAAAGAACAGTCCTGTTCACCCTGTACATGTCAGAGTTCCATTACAACTCAGAGTCCTGCTATGTACAAAAGTTTGCAGATGACACGGCGATCGTGGGCTGTATCAGGATTGGAAAGGAAGAGGAGTACAGAAAACTGATCCAGGACTTTGCTGCATGGTGTAACCTGAACAACCTGCACCTCAACACCACTAAAATCCAGGAGATGGTGGCTTCAGCAGCCATCACGAGACTTCAGGAGACCCAGGCCTCAACCAGAACCTGTGACTATCAATGGTGAGTGTGTGGAGCTTGTGAGGACATACAAATACCTGGGGTTGCAGCTGGAAGAAGGATGCCACACGTCTGGAAAAGCTGGTGAGGAAGGCAGGCTCAATGGTGGGTACAGAGCTGGAAAGCCTAACATCTGTGGCAGAGTGCCAGACACTGAGCAGGCTCCTGTCAATCATGGACAATCCATCACATCCATGTGAATTTCCTGACGAGGATGAATAAAGTATCTATCTATCTATCTATCTATCTATCTATCTATCTATCTATCTATCTATCTATCTATCTATCTATCTATCTGTCTGTCTGTCTGTCTGTCTGTCTGTCTGTCTGTCTATCTATCTATCTATCTATCTATCTATCTATCTATCTATCTATCAGGATGGTTTGAATTTTTTTTTGGAAAGTCAAATTCCACAAACCTTGTCCATGTAAAAATGTATTTCAAAGTTCAGCTGAGACTGATATTGTGCCTCCGCAGTCCCAGTGAGCTATTGTAATTTAAGTGAGCCAGTAATTTAATACTGATTTTACTCTGTATTATTTACTTTTCTTGGTAATAGCTGTATGACTAGTTCCAGATGGATATACTGATAGTTTGTGTTAGCCATACTGCTTTAAGATGAGTGGCAACTGATGGATAGAAAAAGCATTTCTGTCAGTTAGTCAGTAGCAGAATGAAGAACAACTTCTGAAAAACAGTCATGTAAATAAACAATTGTTAGAGATTCTTGAACCTGATTACTCCTATGTTTTATAATTATAATAATTATTATAATTCCATGTTTCATCCAGGGCCGCGTGACTCTGTACAGGGTAAGCAGTGTAGACTAAATTATAGACGATGAGTGAAAGTTGTGAGAAATAATAAATAGTAATAATAACTAAATAAAAGCAAGGATTATATTGTTCTCAGGCCAACCCAGGAATGATTCCAGCACATGTACAAGATTTCTTTACTGGACTGCAGCTTATATCAGCTTACATGGTAATACATCCTCAAGGTGGTGAGTAACTAATAGCATCTCTGACAAAAGAAGCTGCATAGTTAAGTAATTAAGTTTCCTTTCTTTATGCTGGATCAGAGTGCAGGTATGTGACGGATGTAACGCAGCAGAAAATTTAATCTCAAAACAACTTAGAAAGTAATCTCTTTAATGAAATATGATTTTTTAAAACCAATATTATATTATAAAAAATATAACAGAACAAAATGGTTCTCTTCTGAACATGCCGTTTCAGTGACTATGTAAATAAACTACAGTACTGCTGAGCCCCGCCCCCCGGAGAAAAGCAAAGCTGAGGAACAACAAGGGGGGGGAGAGGTATCTTCTCATATCAGCTCATCTTAGGAAAAAATCTGATTGGCTGATTTAAACCCAGTACAATGCAAAAATGGAAAAAGAACAAAAGCAAGGAATGTTTATTTTCTTACGTTATTTATTTGTACGCAGACACACACGCACACACACGCGCACACACACACACACACACACACACACACACACACACACACTTGTGACCCCATCTGAATATCTAAATATAATTAAAAAGTGATTTTTGCATAATAGGTCGTTGAAAATGCACACTGACACCTCTTGGTGACTTTTTATACTAGACTCCCACGACAGTCAGCTAAATTTTCGCATACCATAGTCCACTTTGTCCTTTTCATTTTCACTTGTTTCCAGAGAATTCTTGAGAAAAATTGTTTACTGTGCCCAAGTGTAACCACTACTTCATTGCATCTAGCGCAGGAAGAAACTTGACTAGACAAGCAAAGCTGCACAATAAAAATCAATCCTGTTTTTTTTTCTTCTAAATGTTCACACACTGCCTGCGAGTGATTGATATTGAGGGAAGACAATTCCAGGCCATGGACTGAGTGAAAGTGTATTAAAATCTGATGTTTGTGCTGCAGGCTGCCACAAGAGGTCCCCAGTTCTAAACACATCCCACAGACCTAATTAGTTTTATAAATTCTTAAAATGCGTGTCTACTGTAATGTTTATTTCTTGGCACCATGGAGTTTTTTTTTTTAAACCTGAATGTTTCATCTTTGATTTGGATGAAGTCGACATTATTATAGCTCACAATAGGTCAAATAGGCTAAACAATAAAACTTAATAATTAATAGAATAACTTTGATGATGGTGGACTAGATTTTTATCATTAGCTGCATCTACTGTATATGGACAATATTTCTTCAGTATTTTTTAAATAATTCTGATTAGATATTAAGTGTTTACATTTGCCGCAATTAATTAGAATAAAGCTTTTTTTGACCTGTACATGTGACTTCAGCCTTTTGTAATGAGATTACTCTGCTGGAAATATAACAGAAGAAGAAGATGAAGTTTCTTTACAACTTTGATAAAAGTCAATTTGAATAAATGTCACATGTCCAGTGGTTCTAGTTCATGGAACACTGGGATCACCAGAACCTACACAAAGGACTACTGACCAACTGTATCTAACCCATTATCATCATACTACAGACTTATATATGATATATTTTACTTAAATAATCTTAGATAGTCTGTAAAAAAATGCAACACACACAGAGAGTCAAAATGTATTTAAAGGTTCCCATAAAAAATCAAGTAAAAAAAAAAAAAAATCACAAAAAATAATAATACATTTTAAAAAATCAACTATCATCTGCAGACTGTATAGATGGCAAAATAATACTTGTATACAGTTGAATCTTTGGACATTGTCCTTAAAAATACTGTTAAATGAAACAGGTCCAGTGGCTTTACAGCTGGTTCTTTTTCATTGTTTGCTCTTATGCTGTTTCCTCTCACAACAGTCATGGTGAAAAGTACAATAACTTGAATTAGGAGTTTCACTCGTCACCAAAACACAAGGCCTAGTTTATGAACTTGTGAAAACTATGTAAGCTTCAAAGCTGCTGTGTATGTTTTGTGTACGCTTTTTTGCAAATTTGTAAAAAAAAAATTGTTTCTATTATAAAGGTCCGTTGTTGGTGAAGAAGTTATGAAAACAACCACAGCACTCTTGACAGTTCTGTGGTTTACAATAGCTTCTAATATTTATGAACTAAAATGTCTCCTCCAGAGCATGCAAAATTTTCCTGTTGCTTATTTTTGCTCCTTGAATTGTAGTCACACAAGGGTGAGCTTTATTCCTCCCCAAATATGGAGTTTTGGAAGCATAAAATAATAAGGAGGCCTAAAAATAATTATTATGGCCTTTTCAGGAAAAACTGAACAGAGCACACAGACACAAACAGTTTTGTTCACCACCACATACATACTCATATCACTGATTTTCTTTTTTTTCCCCGCGATTACATTTTAACTCTACATTTCGGCATTTGGCAGACGCCCTTATCCAGAGCGACTTACATTTTTATCTCATTATACATCTGAGCAGTTGGGGTTAAGGGCCTTGCTCAAGGGCCCAACAGGGACAACTTGGTGGTAGTGGGACTTGAACCCGGGACCTTCCGAACCGTAGTCCAATGCCTTAACCACTGAGCTACCCCATCACCCATCATCATTACACATGCAACTCTAACTTGCATGTGTAAGAAAATACAAATGTAAACGCAGTGGTTTAGGGGTGTTGCACATATTCTGGATGTTGAGTCCCAACAAAAGTGTGCCTCTTGGTTAATATTTAAAAAATAAGCCGATAAGACAGTACAACATTCTTTTTGTTTAAAGCCCTTATTAACACTGCGATAAATGTTTCGGAGAAAGAAATGTTCAAGTCAACGTGCTCTCATTGTTCTGAATCAAGTATGAACAGCTGGTACAAGACACCTGAATGGTTTCACTCTTATAACCCAGTGTCGACATTCTCATACAGCAGCATCCCACTGAACATAGTAAGAGGTTCGACTGAATCAGCCAGTTTCCCAGTGACCAGGTCGATACACACAGTCTCTCCCACCTCTAGTGGAAGTATGATGTTAAAAATGACCAGAGATCCAGGAGTGTTTCTTGCTTCAGCCATAGGTTTCTCCAAACCCTCTGGTTGGTATCCGGTCGAATCTCCACGTGCAATGCCATAGTTGGACTTTGACAACACTGCCTCTATCTTCATGTTCTTCTGACCAGTCAGGACTGCGCTGAAGAAATAACGTCCACTCACCGGTGCAGTGAATATGCCTATTAGAATATGCACATCTATCAGTAATATATTACATAATTTAAGAGTTACAATTATCAACTACTCCATCCATCTTTTGTTTATACGACTGTCTGATCATGTGTAGGGTGACAGGATGGGATGTCTACTTGTTGCAGGGCACAAGCAAAAACAAACGCACACTACAGGCAATTTGGAAACACTAGTAAACCTACAGTATATTGCATGTGTTTGGAGGAAACCAGAGTACCCAGAGGGATCCTATCAAGCACTGGAAGAACCTGAAAACTCCTCCAGTGCGCCTCTGTGCTGCCCAGTCACAATTAACTTTCAAAAATCTAAAAGTTGACTCTTAAAATTTGAGATGCTGATAATATTATTTGCTAGACCATGATTTTGGCAACGAACAGTAATTATATACCTGTGTGTGGACTGTAAGACATCCCCTCATTGATGAAGACCTTGTTGAAGACAATGGTACCTGAGCCAACCTGTGGCTGTGTAAGTGCTGCTGAAAACGACAGTCTCGGTACATTTGCGTCATCTCCTGGAGGCCCTGTTGAGTAAAAATGACACCCTCATTATAGAGATGTCTGGCAGTGCTCATGTCACTGTAATCCTATTTCCTGCTTGATGAGGATTGTTCAGTGAGGCAGTGAAGTCTTACTTCTTGCAAAGTATTTTATTTCTTTTAACCTGAGTTATCTTTAAGAACTTAATCTCTGTATCTAATGATGTAAAATGATTAAAACACTAACCTTGTTCACCTCTTGGTCCTGCCACGCAAAACAAAGACTTTTATTTACTTATTTATGTATTACATAATGCCTGTAGTAAATAAAACAGTCATGGAGGTTATGTTTTCTTTTAATTACCTGGCTGACCAATTGGTCCGTCCTCCCCTTGTATACCTCGTGGGCCTCCTATGCCCGGTGGTCCTATTAGACCTGGTAGGCCTTGGGGACCTCGCTCTCCTTGAGGTCCAGGAGGTCCTGGAATAAATCATGCAAATAACATTTCTGTTACAAATTGACAAATATTAAATTTTTTTATTCTATTACAAGTGTTTAAGATGTTAAACTACTGATCAGAAAGTCGCATGTTCAAACCCAAGCACCACCAAGCTGCCACTATCGCTATCCCTAGTCTGCTCAGATGTATTATGAGATAA
This sequence comes from Clarias magur, assembly GCA_013621035.1. Classification (NCBI taxonomy): domain Eukaryota; kingdom Metazoa; phylum Chordata; class Actinopteri; order Siluriformes; family Clariidae; genus Clarias; species Clarias magur. The sequence continues at coordinate 513,228 of QNUK01000337.1, forward strand.
ATGTAAGTTGCTCTGGATGAAGATGTCAGATAAATGCCATAAATGGAAAATGGCATGAGGTTGAAATGCAAGCTTATAGAATTTTAATCTATTCTAAAAGCTTGATTTGAGGTTGTACAGGATCCTATTATCCTGTACAGCTTATTATTATTTTATTGCTTTACAGAAGTCACTCGCTTTCAGTATAGAGAGAAAACATATGACTCTTGGTCCAAAGTATGAATTTTCTCTTGTACATGATGCTCTAGCTTGGTTAATTGTCTTTGTCCATTTGTTCGTTACTCATCACGAGGTGCCTTTAACTTTACACTACTCTGAATTAAGTTGCTAATGCCCCATATGAAGGTTTCCCAGGGTATATATTCCATAATAGTCTAATGGCAACTGTACCATGGTATTTTTGACAGTACAGTGGAACTTAGATTGCAAGTAACGCGATTTGCGAGCGTTCCGCAAGATGAGCAAATTTTTTTTATGAATTTTGTCTTGAAAAATAAGTAAGTCTTGGTTTACGAGTACCGAGTATCATGTAGCACACATGCGCTTCTTGTTTTATCACAACTGAGACAATGTTTTTTTTTCTCGCACACGCTGCGGAACTGTGGGTAATTGTTTTCCCTGCTCTGTCTTATTGCGCGTCTCTCACTGGTATACTTAACATCCATGCGCGCAAGTACATTTTACTATAATACTGTGACCACGTGTGTGCACGTAAAACATAATTTTGTGTTTGTATGTGTGTGTGTGCGTGAAAGACGTCAAAATATTACAATGCAGCTAAGGACATATTATGATAAACAGAATGAGATGTTCACCTCTCTTATCTTCTAGTCCGAGTCGTTCGTTCTTTTGAATCTTTTGCACTGCATAGCATCTATGTGAGTCACATGACAAAACAACGAACGACACAGGCTAGAAGACTCAGAGAAGAACGGCTCATGATGGGAGTCATGTGACAAAAGAACAAATGATTTGGACCAAAGACTAAAAGGTACTTTGATTATGAGCATTTTGATATACAAGCACACTTCCAGAATGAATTATGATCGTAATCCATGATTCCACTGTACCATAGTATTGTTTGGTAACAAAGTACATTTGCAACACTGAGACATAGTTATCCCATTTGAAACTTTTTTCTGTTAATATAAATTCACTATTATATCTTTATAAGTTCTAGAGATTGCTATATATTGTCAATTTATCCAAGGTTACAGAAGAATCCATTATTCTATTTACAGTTAATATGTCAAAGTGTTTTCCTTCTTGCTTGTGCTTTAATTGCAGAAGCTTTTGTCTATGCATCACACAACACAATTATCCCTAGTTTTCTTTTTTTATTATTTCAGGGTACTTACCGATAAAGTCCTGTTTAGTGAAGGTCTGGAATTCTTTTAGGATTTCCAGTAGTGTGGAGTTGACATTGTTCACTCTGCCATGAATATTTTCCAAATGAACACTCTCTATGTTGTGTATGGCCTCTCCCTGAGTAATGATGCTAGCATTCAGTCCATTAACACAAGTCCAAAGTCCAGATACATGTCTGCTTATTATATTCCTGATCTGCTGCAGGTTCTCTGAAAGTGTCTCCAGTCTGCTACAGACATTCTCCAATTTTAAAAGCCTCCTACCCAGCCCGTCGGCAGCATGTTTGCATTCACCCATCTCCACCAACAGATTGCTTTCGAATCTCTGAATATTGTGGGAAATATTCTTGAACTGTTTCTGACTGTCCTCTATGTGGTCGTCCATCCAGTCCTGAATCTTGTCAAACTGTATAAGGATTTCATTCTTCGAATTCCCCAGGTCAGTTAGAAAGTGGTTGTGTCTCTGAACAGTGTGACCCAGTCCCTCTAGCGTGTCATTGACAGACCTGAAGCTCAACATGATTCCAGAGAGCTCACCCTGAATGGACTGGAGTTCCTTTCCCATTGTATTAGTTATGACGTTGTGATCATTGATGTGTTTCTTGAGTTCGGTCATACTAATATTGCATTGTCCCTGGCATGTCTCCACTTCCTCTTTAAGTTTGCCCACTTCCTCTTGTAAATTAGAGCATACCTGTGAGCATGCACTATCACCAGAGTTCACTTTTCTGTCCAACTTGGTGAATTCACCTTGATATTTCTCAAAGCTGCTGAGGGTTGTGTTTCTCAAGTTGCTGAGTTCTTTCTGTATGTCACTTAGAGCAGAACTGCAAACACCACAGTTACTCCTTATTATCTCCAGTTCTGTGGAAATCTTATTAGAATTCTCACTATTCTCTCCCATTAGATCAGTAATTTCCTGAATATTGTGGCTAAGGTCTGAAATGCGGTTCATCATTGACTCACCAGACAAAGAAAGATCTTTCAGCCTGGTGTCAAACCTTTGGATGTCTTGCGTGTTGGCAATGACTTTCCACTCCAATGCTTTAACCATATCGTCTGTCTTATTTTTTTGGCTCTGTGCTGCACATGCTTCTGCACACAAATTAACTGTTGATGTCAACATGTTGGTTAAGACAGATGTTTTATTTTCCAACTCAGTTATGCGATCCTTGTGGTCGTCCACAGAATTCTTTACCTCTCTCATATTGAGCTCAATGGTAGAAATCCTCATGCCATGATCATCGTTTTGCTTAAGGACAGAATTCCGTATTTTGCTGACTTCTCTTTGCACTAGCTCTTTCATACTCATCTCCATGTGAGAGCATTTTTGCTCAGCTTTCCTCATCGTTCCGTTCAGCCGACGTTCCAAGTCTCTCAGACGGCTGTTAAGCTTTTCTTCTGATACTTTTCCTCGTCCCGCATTCCCAGCAGTTCCTTTCAACTCTTTGTCAATGCGCCCATTTAGCATGTCATACATTTCTGCAGTAGAACTAACCTGTTTTTCCAGTGCACCAACTCGTCTCTCCAGGTCCACAATGGCATCACAGCAGCTCTGTGAGCGAGCAAGCTCCCTCTGCAAGACCTCCACTGTCCGGCTATGGTGCTGCTCCATGACACTTATGTGCTTTTCCAGGGCACTGATTCTCTCCCTGTCCTCCTGCTGCTGCTGCTGAATGCTCTCCACACCACTTTGGCAGGCAGAGCAGGACAGTGAGATGTGATGCTCTAATTCTTGGAGGATCTCATCCTTCAGCGTTCTGTCCTGACTTCCTCTGTCTAGCTCATTGCCTGCAGTATTGCCACTAACCAGATGGTTGTTTATACTGGTAAGGGTCATGTCATGTACTTGCGTCATGTTATCAAGCAAATCCAGCTTGATCTGAATGCTGTTAATGGTTTCCCTCATTTCTGGTTGAGCTGCATCAGCAGGGTTTTGGCCACCAGTGTGGACTCCTTGTGACCAGCGTGACTCCTCATTTATTCTCTGATTCACTCCCTGTAATGTGGACTGCATGTCACGGAGTTCTTTACTAAGACCCTGAATTTTCTCCTCAAGTTGTTTGATCTTATCACTCTCTCCTCTTTCTAAGGGGAAAAGTGAGGGAGAGAGGGAGACAGAGAGAGAGAGAGAGAGAGAGAGAGAGAGAGAGAGAGAGAGAGAGAGAGAGAATTTAAACAAACCATGAATGCTCCAGTTCAGAATTTGTATTATTAAATTTCAATGCAATTCAGTTTTATTTTTATAGTGCTTTTAACCATCGTCATTGTTGCAAAGCAGCTTTACACAATCAAAAGAAATTATGAACATTTGTATGAAAAGTGTATAAATCAAAATGAATAAATTGTTCTTGATGAGCAAGCCAAGGGTGAAGATGGCAAGAAAAACTTCCTTGGATGGCAATAGGAAGAAACCTTAAGGGAACCCATCCTCATTTAGGTAAACTTGGTATTAAATCTATACTGCTAGATTATTCCACATGGTGGAGAGAAATGTTTAAAGCAACATAATCACAAAGTTACCGGAAATCATACAGCTTGTTTTTCCCCTCACAACGAACTTGATATAGCTAATATTTAATTCCAACAACAGCAGAAAATTAAACCATTGTATGCAATGAAGCTGAGGAGAACCTTAAGCCCTGTTCACACCTAGCATTAACAGACTTCCTGGGTCATCCAGTCATCCAAAGTGTTTGAAATAGTACATACAAGTACTGTACATACAGTTAGAGGACCAGCAGATTTCAGCCTGAAAACAAATATATGCACGAGTTCACAAGTACTCACTGTAGGAAATGTAAAATGCCAGGTGTAAACAGCTGTTCACTCTTTGCTTGTGATCGGATCTCTAGATTGATGGTTAATACCAGATGTAAAAAGGTATAGGTGTGAAAGTATCTTATTTACTGTAAATATCAGTATGAAGTAAAAAAAAAAAAAAAAAAGTAACATATGCACAACTACCTACAGTATATTAGAGCGATAAATGGAACTCATCTGTACACAACTAGAAATGAAGGGTCTATTTTTTATTAGAATAATGAATAAAATAATCACATGTTTAGCTGTATAATGACTGTACCTTCTCCTCTACTCTGTTCATTCCCAGTATTAGATCCAACGTTGTTGGTCTGTGAGTTGCCTTTGGGGCCGTTGCTGCAGTCCTCACCTGAATAACCATTACAACACTTCCATTCCATCTCTGTTACCATTTTGTAAGCAATCTTGTACTTCGGTCTTCTGAATGTTCTATATCTATTGGATAAGAACATTATAGTATGAGTACAACAAATGTTTGATCAGCTTCAAGTCCTAGCAAAGAGACTCTCTCACTCATTCCTTTTCTATATTATGTCATTTTGCACATGGTCAAGGGATGCCTGAAGTCTATCCCAGGGGACTCGTGGCATATAATATACATAATATGCATACATATACTGAACAAAAATATAAACACAACACGTTTTTGCTCCAATTGTTTATGAGATGAACTCAAAGATCTGAAACATACATCTTTCTACATACACAACATTACCATATCTCTCAAATATTGTTTACAAATCTGTCAAAATCTGTGATAGTGAGCATTTCTCCTTTGCCGAGATAATCCATCCCACCTCACAGGTGTGCCTTAGACTGGCCACAATAAAAGGTCCCTCTGAAACGTGCAGTTTTGTTTTATTGGGGGGTCTGGGGACTCAGAAAAGCAGTCAGTATCTGGTGTGACCACCATTTGCCTCATGCAGTGCAACACATCTCCTTCGCATAGAGTGTGGTTACACGTGGTCTGCGGTTGTGAGGCTGGTTGGATGTACTGCCAAATTCTTTGAAACGCCTTTGGAGACGGCTTATGGTAGAGAAATAAACATTAAATTCACAAGCAACAGCTCTAGTGGACATTCCTGCTGTCAGCATGCCAACTGTACGCTCCCTCAAAACTTGCGACATCTGTTTCATTGTGCTGTGTGATACAACTGAACATTTCAAAGTGGACTTTTATTGTGGCCAGTCTAAGGTACACCTGTGCAATAATCATGCTGTCTAATCAGCATCTTGATACGGCACACCTGTGAGGTGGGATGGATTATCTCGCAAAGGAGAAGTGCTCAGTATGACAGATTTTGACAGATTTGTAAACAATATTTGAGAGATATGGTTGAATGTAGAAAATGTTTCAGATCTTTGAGTTCATCTCATAAAAAATGGGAGCAAAAGGAAAAGTGTTGCATTTATATTTTGTTCAGTATATATAATATGGCACAAGGTTTCTTTTTTTTCCCCTTTAATTTTTTAAAACAATGTTGAATTTATGTTTGCATGCCAAGTCCCTGCTCTATGAAGATTTTGACCTCACCATGAGGAAGACATAATGGTCAGTGCTCCATATTTCTCATAACAGAGCAATACTTACAACACTACCCGAGAGCACTGCTGACCCCAACCACAGTTCTGGTAATCAGGCTTGACGTAGGTCTCCACTCCATCCTCCATAACACAGCTAACAGATTTCATCACCACATAGGCACACCAATTCCTGTTGATAGACATGGCACAGTGAGAGAAATAAGGGCGTGGTGGAATGGTAATGGTACTATTTCTTTTTTTCCCTTGAGCCTCTGCCCACCAAAATATCTATTCTCAGTATGACACAAGATCCATAAATATCCTTTGTATCACTCATTCCCAAATCCCTGCCCTCCATTTCCCCTCAACAATGACTAAACAAATCTCTCTCTCTCTCTTTCTCTCTCTCTAGTGACTGCAAATAAATAACATTTGTTTGAGGTTTGTAAAACAACTTATAAAACAGATATTAAGAAATCTGTTAGCGGCACTGCTAGTTTAAGCCAAGCGAAACCGTTAAAGTTAAATCATGATGTTAGCACAGTTTTTATATGTTAACTGGTTATTTAAAGTGTAATAACTGTAATAAGTGTAATTTTTTTGTAGTATTTGCAGTGTATTATGAAGATTTTAACGTATTTCAAATATATTGTATTGTATTGTATAAATAAAAATGTATTTTTTTCACATGAGACATTAACACACTGCTGCAAACTCTACTTCAGTGGCCATTTCTTATAAACACTAGCCACTCCAAATTGTTTTAAGAAATGTGCAATCAAAAATCTTCAGAAACTCTAAAGGGGAAATGTTAAATGCATTCACACACTCAAACTACAAAAGAAGCATAAGCATGGGATAACTCGACCACATAAACAGCTGCTTAGGAGCTGCGACCTCTATGATCTGTTAATTTACCATAAACATTTTCTTGATTAAGCATACAAAGTCTTCAAAGGCTTGTCAAAAGTTTTGTTTTTCCGTTTGCTTTGTTTAGAAGAAAGGCTAAGGTCTGGAGGTCAACCAAAGGCATACAGGTCAGACTTAAGACCTCTTTGATGGCCTCTTGTCTGATTTTGTCCTACTGAGCGAGACAGTCACAGATTCTTTAAAAGACAAAATCAGGTCAGTGCCCCTGCTCTTTAGGGCCATCGATGTGAGAAACTCAGCACTGAAATAAAGTCTGTTACAAAGCAACTTAAGCATTGAATATGGTCTGCTGGATTAGAGATTGGCATTCTTCTTCACTCCACAGGAATACATATCTGTCAATTTCGCATAAGAGCTTGTCTAAAATCTAAGTTTGCCCAATGTTTCTATCTGCTTACATGAATTCAATAATACGTGGCTTTATATGCACAATGCATTTAATCAGAATATAACTTTTTTGATGGAGCAAAGTGGTTTTAGTCTCTGTTAAGAGTTTAATTTTCCCAAAATATAACAGAAAAAGAACTAGAACTTTGACGATATGTTAAGCTTTCCATCTAATTTGATAATTCCCATTCTCTGCGTTGTGATTGATTACAGTTATTGGTTTCAGCTTCATCTATGATTTGTTAGATGCTTTACTACATATAAATTCTGAGCCATTTGTAGCTCCTTCCTCAGTCAGAGTTCCAGTGGATGAAAGTCTGAAGTAAAGTCTGATGAGAGGGTTGTTTATTTTTATGGAGTTTAATGAGCAGGAATGTATGCAAAATTACCCAGTTTGAAACATGTCAAGTCACCTAATGTTACCCCCATGTGAGCCAAACATGTGCAGAAAGAATATATTTATTCCAAGAGGGGAGATGCAATCAGATCAAGTGTTTCAATGGTGATTATTAACCTACTGAATGAATTATAAAAGGTTTACCACCTGACATTCCCACTGAAAATTAATTCCGAACAGGCCAGATCAGGTCAGATAGTTTTAAATGGGGGTGTTTACATAACGCATTTTTAATCCTATTGGGCTATTGATCTGATTCTTAGTGCCCAATTAGGTATTAGAACAGTCCCATTTTGGTTTGTTCTTCACATCCAAAAGCAGAGATTACTCAATTATTATTAACTATAATAAAAGCAAGGTTTGGTTATTAGTAAATGTAAACATATAATCAGTGGTTAAAAAGGAGAGAATAAAGTACACACTGAGGATTAGGACTAAGAACAGTGGCCGCTGGTGCAAACAAATTTGGGAGGGGGGTTAAACAAAATTAAAATTAAACTTTTAATACTCGCCTGTAAATAGGTATTTATCAGGTGATTATGCGGTGATCATTACTATTAGCATAAAATAAAGGCCTGACTCACATCACATCCAGTCAGCAGCTTCGCTTGCCATAAGAAGTGCTGGAAGACTCCTTGAGAATGGTCCAATCACATGAGCCCAAATATTTAAAAACAATGATTTGCTAAGAACAAAAGTGGGAGGGTTCAGGGCGCACAGTGCTGCGCCCGAAAGATGATTTGAAAAGGTTCAATCAGAGCTCAGCCTCAAGTCACATGCTTTTCAAAGATTTACGTGTCTACATAGACACTCGTTTGTCCGGTATGAGGCGCCCTATAGGGCTTAAATAAAACTTCACTCATGCTCACACATATGAAACACTTGCATACACATATATGAAACAGTCACACATCTATATATACTACTAACTGCTCACACAACTACATATGAGACGCGCGCACATATATGCAAACTCTCCGTGCACACACACACACATATGAGATGCACGCACACACACCTATGAGATGCACGCACATACACCTATGAGATGCAAGCACACACATATGAGATGCACGCACATACACCTATGAGATGCAAGCACACACATATGAGATGCACGCGCATACACCTATGAGATGCACGCGCACACACATATGAGATGCATGCACATACACAAAGTCTCCGTGCGCACACTCACACACACACTTAGACCTATGAGACGCGCACAAACAAGGGAATTCCTATCAGTCATTACAATATTATTTTCGAGGACAACACCATATAAACAGGACACAATAATTTAATTTTAATTTAATTAAGAAATATTTAGTATTACATAGACTAGGAATCTGTACAAAAGAAATAAATAAACAAATCTCCGTACATCTTGTAAATTAATCGAATCATTTATTCATAAGTTATAAACGTTTCAAAACGTTATATATTTTAGTGTCAGTTTTTTTCAATAAATATTCTATATTTACTGTCCGTAGCGTGAAATTTCCACAGCAGCAGGGACAGGTATGCTTATGTTACTATGGTAACGTATGTAGGAAGTGACGTTGCAGGATGTTCCGAATGGCGGAATTTTGTAGAGTGAAGTTCCCTTAACAAACATTCCCCAACATGGAGTAGGGTGTAGTAATTTCAACGTATATGGAGTTGCCGATTCATTCTCTCTGATTAGTAGTAGCATTTTTTAATAGACCGTTACTGAACAGTGTAGAAGACAGCGAGTGGTTTATTTATTATCACCACAAAAGGATCCGACATATTAGCCACATATTCCGTGCTTCAATTTTCTTTTTGCTAAACATCACCTGCGTTTTGTGCTGCTGCAATATTCAGACATTATGTGGACAGTTGTGAATATGCCTTGTGATTGAGCAGTGATGATCATTATACTGTCCTACTCCGTCTTCTAAACTGTCCAACAGCAGGCTGTTTACGAACCGCTACTACCAATCATGGAGTACGAAGCGACAAGTCCGGCTACACTGAAATGACTTCCTTTTACACTGAAATGCCTTCCGGTTACACTGAGAATTTCATATGTGCGTATGCGTGCATCTCATAGGTGTGTGTGCACGGAGAGTTTGTATATATGTGCGCGCGTCTCATAGGTATGTGTGCGGGCATTTCATATGTAGTTTTGTGAGCAGTTAGTAGGATATATATATATAGATGTGTGACTGTTTTATATATGTGTATGCAAGTGTTTCATATGTGTGTGCATGAGTGAAGTTTTATTTAAGCCCTATACGGCGCCTCATAGTCCGCCGCCCCGTGTACATGAACACAAATGAACGTAATACAGTTTAGATTTTTTTATTGCAAATAAATTATATTAAGAAATACAGCAGAATATTGTGACTAAATGACTTTATTTCATTATAAAAATTAGTAATTATTATGTTAAATAATGAAATGTTAAAGTAGCATTCTTCTCTGCCTAACTTTAAGGGGGCGGCGCCCCTGTGCCCCGTATTCACCGGCCGCCACTGACTAAGAACTAAGGCGTTGATTAAAAACAATGTTATGGGACAACTTCTGTAATGCAGTATATATTAGATATTTAACAACCTATAAAAGCCTATAAAATAACTAGGGCTGGGCGATTTTTTCGATTAATTCGAATTTACGTTTTAAGACGATTTAATTTTTTCCTTAAATCAAGGTATCGCGATTTTTTATATTAGATAAAATATTAGATAACTTGTAATTGCACCAATGGCAGAATAATTTAGAGGCAAGATTGTCCGACCACATGACGGCGCGCCTAATTAACCGCTCACCTGTGAGAGTTTTAAATCGATTTTACAGTTTCACTTTGGTGCGGCACCGCGAGCTTCTGTAGTTCTGCCACGCCCCCTCTGTGACTCACACGTGGGAAATACGAGATACAACATGGCAGCGCGCTCTGATGAAACCAAAGAGCTCGTTTCCAACAGAGGTGCGGTTTCTTCAGTCGTATGGAAATTATTCGGGTTCGCAACTTTACACATTGAACAAGCCAAAGCCCGGTGTAAAATTTGTCTGAAGTTCGTGGCAATTAAAAGAAGCTAATTTACTCGAGCACCTCAAACAGAGCCACACTGTTGAATCGGCGTCGTGTTTGCCGCTGCGAGCTAAACAAGACAAGCGGCAGCGCGAAAACACCGGCTAAAAGCGAGGTGAAAACAGTGAGCACATTTCCCCACTGTATCCCATATGATAAGAGAGGCCTCGATGGAAAGATATTACTGATTTTGTGTCGTGTTATATCACTAAAGACATTATGCCCATATACACAGTTTTTAAAAAATGCTGTCAGGCACCTGTTTGATTTTATTCAGCATGTAAGTTGCATGTGGTTTGCAAAATTGTTTAAGTGGTTTAGTATATATACTTTTAATCCAGATAAGCAGGTAATGTTTGGTTATATTGTTTTTTCTTAAGTAAATAAAAAAAACTATACTGTCTGTTTTATTATTATTTATTTATTTAAAGCAAACTAATCGTTTTAAAATCGAAAATCAAATTTGGTCTTTAAAAAAATCGAGCTTTAATTTATAGGGCATATCGCCCAGCCCTAAGAATAACACTTAGATAAGATCAGTGTTCTGATTAATTTGGTGTGTACTGCTGTGAGGAAATGATAAACTGATAAAGCATTCATTCAGCTTAGTTTTATCCTTTAACTCAGCCCACAAGACAAGCAAAGAGGTCACTGAATAAGAGGAGTTGAATATATTTTGCATGGACAAAATATGTTTTTTTACATTAAGTTTAAATATTATTAATTAATAGTGTCATATTTATGTATTTACCAATGGCCTTAGATCCATTTTATGTGTTAACCTATTTCTTGGGGTTTTGGAAAACAACTTAGGATTTAGGGACTTTGCAAAGCAAGTATGAAGAATTTTTAACTTGCTGTTTGTTGTTGAAGCCTAAATGATCACTTCTTTGTCATACCCGTGACCATGGATCTGGGTTAGACCCATCTGACCCAGACTGGTATTTACCATTCTATGTTATTACTTCTTTTCTTATTTTATATTGTATTTGTAAATTATGTCAGTGGCCCAATTCAGATTTGGAACTTCCATATTCCATACTTCCTGGCGTATCAATGCCGGAAAATTGTGATTGAATAAAACATAATAAATTGGTATCAATCGTTGTAGTTTAAACAGATTAATACTTATTTGGGATTTTTTTCATAATCTTGTGATTTTCTTTTCTTTTTTTTTAATCTTGGGATTTAAGGAAATGGAGAATGTTAGCACTGAGCATGACTTACTTTGGGTACATTAAAGTGACATACAGTGGTGCTAGTTTTAATATTGCTCTAAACTGCAGATATTTTGAAAAAGAATCCAAAAAGTGTTTAATTAATGTCAGAACACTGTCTTAGCAGTTATTAATTCCTCACTACACATGCTGAACTGAACTCTGAATATAGCCAAGTGAAACTAAAAGTATAACTAAACACTTCTTAGGTTTCATAATTCTTGTTACACAACCTTCCTGTAATATTAATGGATTTTAGCAAAGACCATTTCTGGGAAAGAAGACCTATTTTCCCTGCTGTTGTTTTCAGCTTCTGCTTTTCCTTTGCTTTCAGGACTCAGTTTGGTCAGGCTTAAAATCATGGAATAGTGTTCTTATTTCATTCCCTAAGCTCCTAACAATCCTCACTTACCAAGACCTTAAAAAGGGCCAGAGCCTGTTTGTAGAGGCTACGAACTGTCCAAGCTTTGTGACTGCATGCACTCGAGTGTTAAGCCTAAACTCTTGCCAGATGTTTCTTCTGCCAAAGAAGACAGTTGTGTTGTATCAAAATGTCACAAAGGATCACAGAGCTGGTTTTACACATCTCTACCCCACACAGGAAATTACAGAAATATGAACACAGTTTATCCTTCTGAAACCCAAACACAGGCCCAAGCACATAAAATGACAAAAGAGAGTAAGAGAGAATGAGTGAGTGAGTGAGAGAGAGAGAGAGAGGGGGGGAGTTAACAGCTTAAGAGCTACTGTACTACTCAATGTAATACCTCACACAGCTGTTAAAATAAAACGCAGATCCAACAGACACTCTGAATTGGCATTCTTTCTCAAAAGGAACAGAAAATCTCGGCTCATGGATATACAGTATCTAAGGACCCTAATATACGTTCTTCTCTTCTGCTCTATCATGTCAATTTTAATACTGATTGCTTTGATGCTTTTGCAACAGATTTCAAACATAGATTTATGATCAGTGTTGGGAAGTATATACATGTGATTATTCAATACACTACTCTAAAAGTATTCTGCAACGTGTGATGTGTATTTCGTGAGCTTTGGTGACTGTTTAACCCCCCCCCCCCCCTTAGCAACTTCTGAGCAAACTGTTCCGCACTTGTTCTGCCCTCCACATCACACATCACTTTTTTAATGCATTTTAATGCATTTCAATAGAAATAAAGGTATTTTGTAAATACATAAATAGGTAAGTTTAGTCTCATCAATTACTTCTTTCAATTTGATAAGTAAGATGTACACTCACCATCAACTTAAACATAAACACCTGTACACCTGCGTATTTAAGCATTTATCTATAGAGCCAATCACATGGCAGGACACAATTCTGCAGATACAGGTCTTCAGTTAATGTTTCACATCTAACTTTAGAATAGGGAGAAAATGTGATCTCTGTGATTTTAACCCTGGAGAATTGGTACCAGATGGGCTGGTATGAGTTTTTCAGAAACTGCTGATCCCTTAGGGAAAGAAAACAGCCTGTGAGCAGAGAATCTGCAATCTGAAACACCTTGCTAATAAGAGAGCTCAGAAGAGAATGATCAGACTAATAGGAATCTGACTCAAAATTCATTCTTTACAAGTATGAGGAGAAAAGCATCTTAGAATGCACCCCTGTCAGCTATGAACAGGAAATCTGAGGCTATCATGGGGCAGAACCTTTTCCAGAACACTTTAAAAAGACCAGGGATTTTTGACTAATTTTCAACTGTCCAGTTTGGATGAGTCTGTGCCCATGACAGCCTCAGATTCTTATTTTTGGCTGACATGAGTGGAACCTGTTAAAAGATTGATGACTATGAATAGTCACAGATATACGGAATTTCATCTATCCTCATAGCAATCAGGCTGCAAAATGTATTGTATTTTATATAATATGTTCCATTTTTGTATATTTGTCTACCGTAACTTAATAACAATTTTCTATATATTTTTACCATTCTAGTTCCCCTGTCTGTGCTGCTTAATAATCTTTCCAGCCTTCACTCGCAAAGTAAGAACAGGGCTGAAATCAAGAAAATAACAAATAAAAATCATTTATCAGGGCTAATTTATTTATACTATCATTCAATAACTATCTAAAATCACATGCATGTATAGTTTATATTATCTTATTTAATATTTATAATAAGCTTAGTTAGAGCTAAAGACTTTTTGTTTATTATTAACAAGTCTTCCTCAACTTTTTAATGTGTAGTTAATTTTTTTTATTAAAAGAAAATTGTATTGCAAATGAAACACGTTTCATTGGGGGGATCCAAGCATCTGAGACTACTGTACTTGGAAAATCTGGATTTTTTTTTTTTTTTTTTTGGTTTTGAAAATTGCAAATAAAAGAAATGCTCAATACGTTAAAGATTTAATATTCTGCATTATTTGTAGAACCATATTGTAAGCATAAGCAAATATGTTTCCCATCCTGCTGGTTGGTGAACACTTTGAAATTTGCACCTAACCTGCTGTGGATGTGTCTTGATGATGTAGAAGTGCTGGTGTGTGAAGCTTGCACACTGAAGCTTCAAATATCCATGAGGTTCATAACTGTGAAAGCATGGGGTCCATGAAATGTAACATTTTCACTTTTCATGTTACAGTGTTGTGTTTTGTGTCCAAACATTAATAGCCAAATATTTATCGCATGAATTTGAATATTGTTTTGATTGATTTTTTGATATCACCACAATGTCATATAATCCAAAGATTAAGGGTCCCTTAATACAAAGATTCAGGAAATCAAGAAATACAGTACCAAACACAGGTACAGTGGCAGTAAGTGGAATCTCTGCTCTACTGTGTGTGTGTGTGTGTGTGTGTGTGTGTGTGTGTGTGTGTGTGTGTGTGTGTGTGTGTGTGTGTGTGTGAGAGAGAGTGAAAATGGCAAACTCTAAAGATCAGAAGGTTTTCATGTCCATATTTACTTATTACTTACTTGGCTTGTAAGATGCATGAATCATTTCTAAGTGACACAGGTGTAAACGTTCTTTAAAGGTTTTTGGGACATGCATGTCCTCACTATCATACACCTTCTACAGTTCCACTCTTCTTCTCCTCACACAACTGATTTTCCTTGATTTCTCTTTTCTTTTCTCGTGCCGCACTTTTACATGACATACACTTAAGTTTCTATCCACTTTACAAGGGTGTGTGTGTGTGTGTGTGTGTGTGTGTGTCCTCACCTGTGTCTGCTGACGGCGCGCGGGTGCTGAGTGTGTGTGCCTGCTGTGTGAGATCCCGCTGCCCAAACACATCCATGCAGCAGCAGTGCAACAAAACACACAAGCAAAGTGTGCGCCATCATCCACAGAGTCCGTGCGGAACAGATTTACAGCTCAGGGCTTTAAAAAGTCCGTTTTACGCACGCAGCGCAAGTGAGAGATTTCCGTTAAAGTTCTATTCCGAACTCTAATACAGTTCCTTTCGAAAAGTCTCACAGCCTCATGTTTAAGTTATTTTCTGTCATTCGCCAAAACTGAGTATCCAAAGCTTCAGCATCCACATGTTGACCGAGTGTAGCGCGCCAGGAGGAATAAACCTACTGCTGAGGAACAGGAGCCGTGCTCTCTCTCTCTCTCTCTCTCTCTCCCCCCCCACCTTTCTGATCTCTCTCTCTCTCAGTCTCTCTCTCTCTCAGCTCTAATTCACTTTGCCTCTTGTAGATCTCTGGAACTACATGTAAGGCTGCATTATGTACCATTTCTCAAAAAACATCAGATCTCTATCATTTATGTAGATGGAGTTATTGGAATATGGAATATGATTAGACATTTTTTCACTCTTTGAGCCCATTCCCACCCACCGCCACAAAGCTGTGGTTGACCAAGGGTTCCCACTGGCAAAGATGGCCTGGAATCACTTTGATTTCACTAAAATATGAAGATCTCAGATCAGACTCACAATGATTTCTGAGAGCGATCAGAAGTGTAGCTACTGCCCTTTTACCTTCAAAATACCTCTGAAAAAAACATCTACTGGCGCGGATCACTGCCAATTACACCAAAATCTTCCTCAGCTGGTGTTTTGATGGTGGTGAAGAATGCTGTCAAATAAATTATCCCAAAAATATCAAAAGAGAAAGCCATACTGAGGAGCAACTGCCTGCCAAAACCCACATTCAAAACTAGTCACAAAGCACTTTCAGGAAGAAAGTTGTTGTATTTAACAACATGAGTAGTTAGTAATTGCTTTTAACTCATTCAGAATTGCCCCTGAACCATCTGTGTTGTTCTGTTCATGGCTAACATGAGCTACAAAGCTAAGAGTAAATAAGGCTGAATTCCAAATCCATTTCTAACCTCTGATCAAGAGTACTACTTGGTGTGTGAAACAAGGGATTGTACACCTTACATAGATCACAAGCTTTGCAGTTAATGGAGCTGATATTCTAAAGCGGAATTTCTAAAGTGGAAAATAAAGTAAATCACGTAAGTTTCTCAGGACTGTCCAACACCTAAGAATACACTAACTGTTAGTTGCCGGCTCCATCAGACACAGTTATTTAGTTCTGCCAGTTGTTGAAGGACATGTGTTGGTGGAGCAAAAAAAAAACTGTTTCAATAAACAAACAAATCATAATCTTTTGATAATAAATGGTGTTTGTGGAACTGTTGTATAAAATTAATATCTCACTTGAGGTCATGCTGTTGTACGGAATATTATCACTGCTGAAATATCTACAGACCTCAGGCTGCACCTTCATGTCTATGACCACTCTACAGCCATGCTGATGTTTAGTACGTACATAATTCGTACATACATTATTTATATTACAGTAGACCTGAACTGATATCCTGGATTGACTTCAGGGGGACCAAAATAGCTTCTAAAGTTCCCCTGGATTTAGCATTCAGACTGGGAGGAATTCGGAATTTTGGGATAAAAAGTCAGGTCAGTGGCTTTGGATGAAAACCAAGTTGGATGTGTTTAAGATTAGCAGCTAAGCAGAGCTGACGATAGATAAGAAAATTGTGGAATGTGTGTTAATCCTCCTTCAGTGCTTTCACAGGCAACACAACTTGAACTTAAATCCGACAAACAGACATCTTTTAAAGTTTTTTAAAGTGTAATCTCTTTAATCTTTTAATAACAGCAACATCACATTCAACTGTATCATTTGTTATTTGTTCATGTGCCAAATCGACGTACTCTGCTCCGTCTCATAATCTGATAAATATTTTTGTTCTTCAGAGTCATACCATTAATATCAGCACTACAGACTGTGTTTTTAAAGCCTTGCAACATCGAGTGTAGTCCATTAAATGTGCTGTGTAACAGCATGATCCTGCTTTTCCTGGATTTTTACCACTTTCATTCTGAATGTTCAAAGTTTCAGTTTGACTGTGGAATTCATGGGAAGCATTAAAGTTTCAGTTGAGAACCAAGCAATGTAAAGTATATTCTATTTCCTTTACTGACACAGAGGACACAATTTTTTTGATCCCACACTGTACACTAATAAACTTTGGATGATCTGTGATCTCTTCATAAATCAAATATTCATTTATCTAGCCATGCCTTTCCAATTACAGTAGCTGTGGCCTAAGAAGTTGTTGGGACTGTTTAAGCTATTGTTATTTTAGACAGTCAGGAACAGGATGCACTGTCACTATGGTATTCTGATTTACTTTGATATATTTTTTCGGTGTCCCAACTAAACAGGAGTTGTACTGAGGCTATAAAGCCTAGTCAGGTTTCAGACAGGTCATTAGACGACAGTTTGCTGCCCCACACGTTGCTCTCAGACTTGGCTTTTGCATGACCACACACAAGCTCCTCACGTTTACATAAATACACTCAATCAAATGCAGTGACATCTGCCTTCCCCTTCAAATCTCTCTCTCTCTCTCTCTCTCTCTCTTTTGCTTTCTCAGAGAAAAGGAGCTTAAACCCAAATCTACACTTTGCACTACATTGAATTAACTGTTAAAGTTGTAGGCTGAATATTTTGATCATCTTCTATGATTCTACATGCATTAAATACTGACCAAGTTTTTTAGCCCTAAAGCACTGGCCTGCTTTATTACCCCACAGTCTCACTGTCTCACTTCTCACCTAATTGAATTAAGCAGTCAGTTCAGCATTTCTCTAAAACAAGAAGAAGAAGAAAAAGAAGAAATATGATTTGGACACCAAGGCAAGCTGCGCTTCAGTGAAGAACATTTTCCATCACTTCTAAACACTAGAACCTGATCCAGTGGCATAAGGCCTTTAAATTGGGTTAAAATGTAGATTTGAAATGTTATGTGAGCAGTATTAATGTTTAATTGAAATTCTCGTCATGTTATACATTATACATTATATATATATAAATTAAAGCAGGTCTAATTCAAGTGATTAGCAATATAACTGTTAATTAAGCCTTAACACTTCTGAAATTTCTGTAGCAATTAATAAACCAATGAAAAATGTGGTCTACCAAAATGTTAATCGGAAATGGTAAGGATTAACCAACTAAACATTAAATGCTTTTGGGAAACTGGGGAAATAACTGCTATGCCTACATTGGTGAAAAGCTCAAGCAATTTTTTTCTACTGAGAAACAGCCTAGTGACAGAGCTAATATTTACTCTGCTGGCATAATTGTGGAAATGTTTGGCAGTTGCAGTCCAGAAAACCTAATAGATTTCTCTACTAATAGACACTCAGTCCCTTGTTGTTTTTACATTTGTTGTTAGTAGTGCACATCATTAGGGAGAAAAGCTAAGATTTGGCCACATTCTAGGGCATGTACGGCATATATGGAATTAAAAGGGTTTGTTAACTAACCTGTACTGTAGATAATACCACAACACTAATTGTTTATATTTGTTACAACATTGCTTCAACAAAAATCCCAGCTGCAGGCTTTATATTAATGTACATTTATTATTACAATATTGTTTTTGTAGTAGTAACAGCTCACTCATAGGGCATCATAGGGCATGATATAAATGTGTTGTTATTTAATGGAGAAAAATTCTAACAGTTAATATAATGAAGCTTTTTTTAAAGAGATTTTTAATTATCC
This sequence comes from Clarias magur, assembly GCA_013621035.1. Classification (NCBI taxonomy): domain Eukaryota; kingdom Metazoa; phylum Chordata; class Actinopteri; order Siluriformes; family Clariidae; genus Clarias; species Clarias magur. Next base: position 531,949 of record QNUK01000337.1, read on the forward strand.
AGAGGATCCAGGTTCAAATTGTTGCTGGGTTGCCACACCCCAATACCTGTTAGCCACTGCATGCAGTGCTGGTCCCAAGCCCAGATAAAATGGGAGGGTTCTGTCAGGAAGGGCATCCGGAATAAATCCTGTGCAAAGTTGTATGCTGTGGGAAGCTCTTGAAGGGAGCAGGCTAAAGAGAGTTTAGTTTCATTAGTCTGTAATGTCTTTTTTTTCTGTTTTCTGTCTCAGCTTGATATTACAAGCTTCAACAAAGGCAATGTAAAAAATACAGTTTATAATTATAAGTAATAACACAAAGTGGCACAGTGGATTCCTGGCTCATGGCTGTGTACAAGAAGTTTGCAATGGGATTGGATAAATGAACAGCAGGACAGATTTCAGAAGCATACACATTTCTAAGCATACAATTATCATACTCTATACTGTACACAAATTCCACACTCACCAGTTAGAATGTTTGCATTTAATTTACGCATTGCTTTATATTTGAAATCTATCATGTTATAATTTTTTGCATCATAATGTTATCACTAAAGTAACCTTACCAAGTGTTAAATGTATGTGGACATTTAATCATCAAACACAGCAGTACAGAATGTCTTTGTATACTATGAAGCATTATAATTCCTTCACTAGAACCAGGAGGTGCAGACAGTTGTACAAGAGTTACCTTTAGATACTCCAGTTTCCTTCCACAGATTATGTTAACTGATGTACTAAAATTGCCCATTGTGCATGCCCTTGCAATGGATTGATGCTCTGCCCAGCGTGTACCTTGTCTCGTGCCCTATCTCCTCAGATGGTCTCCAGGCCCCAGTGACCCTATAACCAGGACAAGCATTATAGAAAATGCATGAATTAATGTAAATATTTTTATGATTTTATCAGGTTTTTGTAACACCATAACTTGCATTAAAGCTCTGCACCTAAATACGGCACTAGCCAACATGCACTCATTACTGAAATGTCATTTGGAAATAGTGGCAACACAAGTTAGAGCTTCATAACTTTATCCTGATAGGATTTACTGTTTTAGTTGCTACTAATCAAATCAGTGAACACCTGTACTCTGTGCGTGCAAAAGCCTAACCGCACAATGTCTGTGGTCCTTAAGTAATACAATAAAAGTGGCCATTTATGCACGGTGTATGCAGCACAAGCAAGACACTAATGACTACTGTGGAAAAAAAATAAACAACTTTTTTTTTGGTTGGTTGGTTGGTTGGTTTGTTGGTTAATCCCTTTTCTTTAATGAGCAGCGCTGCTGCTCCTAATGTTTACCATATGCACCTTGCTTTATTCTCAGTCGGTGCCGCACATTTTTGTGGTCACAAATGGCGCTCATGAGCTAGCATTGTTTCCTGGTGTGAAAAGTGATTGTGTCGAATACAATCAGAAGGTTAACATTTACATTTCACATTCAAAATTGTCTTTAGAATATTTGTTTGTAACATACATAAAGTTCACACTCTACATTCATACACAGGTTCTCTGAAGTTGGTAGCATTAAGGGCCTTGCTAAAGGTCCCCACAGTGGCAGCTTGAAACCCTAAACCATCCCATACAAAGAAGGAGTTACCAAAAGTTAAAAAAGCAAAGGGACAGGGTAAATAAAGAAGGCCTCTTTGTATAAGCGGGCGGAGGTTTAACCCATTCTCTCTTTCCTCAACACCATCCCCCTTTCTGTTGCCTCCGGTTCTGATGTCACACCAGGAAGGACAGGGTCAGCAGAGAAATCAAATACACATTTAAAAAAAATTATATTTTTACTTCTGCTTTCAGTTTAACCGGTAGACAAGAATTTCTGTTAAAGATAATGAGAAAATAGAACAAAACTAACATGATACTCGAAAGAGAAGCAAAGGCTTTTTAATCAAACTGTCCTTTGGACTTCTTGAAGGATATGAAGACATATTTGGCTTTTGACGTATGGAGGGTCAACCATATGGAGGCTGAAAAACTTCCTCTTTTGTAACAAGTAACCTTCAGAGACAAGAACATGTGACACATTTATTCCTCCTTCCTGACTTGGCTCACTGTTTGGTAGAAATAAAGAGGATCATTCATACTACACATAATTTAACCACCCATCGTCCTAACAGGATAAAAATAGCACAATAGATAGTTAGACACATGAGCTTTAATTATATATATTTTATAGCATGGTTTTGTTTTAAAAATAAAACCAAAACTGCACTATTCTATTTTATTAGATTCCTCTTATTATTAGTTCAAACTTAAAATTAGCAGGGAAAAAATCCTTCAAATTTACACCTTTTGTTAAAAAACCTTAGTTCTTTCAGTGAAGAATAAAGTGAAGAAAGTTTCCACCCATGTGTGGAGAGGATTTATCTGCTCTTATCAGGCTGTGTTATGCACTTAGCCTGCATGCTACAGCTTCCCAAACCAGTAAAGGAGTCTAGCATCTCTATCTCTGATACAAGACATTCCAGACAGGAACTCTATCAGACCACATAACACACTAATTGCTCGAACAGGAAGGTTAAATGCAGCTGTAGCTGAAATCAGTAGGGGAGGTTGCAAGTAATGCAAACACAAAAACAGCATAGATTTGCATTTCTGTTTAAAATTTATAGCATTTGGACTGGTTATTACTCGGTTAAGGATACATGGGATTCTGGAGGTTGTCTTTGGTTGACAAAGCCAGAAAAGAGAACCTGGCTGATATCAGTGGTGACACTGGAGGAGTGTAGGGAATGTGTACGGAATGTGTAAATTCCAGGAGATCAACAGCATTCCCTCACAACTGTAGAGTTAAAACATAGGAATATTCTTACATGCAAACACAAATATTTCTAATATAAGCTAAATCATACACAACAGCAGAAGCACATATCGGCTGACAGGAGTGGAACAAGATGTGGCCTTCTCTTGGTGCACTACATCTCTTTTGAGGTTTTCAAAAAGGATTTGTGCATCTTGAGATGCTTTTCTGCTCACCTCAGGTCTAAAGTGTGGCTATTTCTGTTACTGTCTCTTTCCTTTTAGCCTTGGCTCTTCTCTTGACCTCTTAAGAAACTGAAATGTTTTGAAATCTCAGGAGGATCTGACATACTAACACCAATCTGGCATTAACAAGCACATCATAGACAAATGAAATGACATTTCTTTCCGCATAATGATGAAACGAAAAGTATCTGAAAGACTTTATATATTGCTCTTTTGCTACACGCTGAAGCTTAATGGAGTGTTGCATGATGTAGTTATTTCTATTCAAATGACTGGTGAGTGTATATGCAGTATAAATATACAGTAATCTGATTTTTAAATGCTTTATTTTCAATCCTACTATAGAGATATGAAGGTTTAGTTTAAGTAAAAGGGTTTAATTAATGTAATGTGTTCAAAAAACCCTGTTGTGTTCATTCTATTAACCATGATTGGACTTCCTGCTTCCTATCTGTAATTCAGACCTCTCAGGAGCTCCTTTAATGGTCCAAACATGAGGAAGTTGCTTGGAGCAATACAGGGACTATGCAGGGAACGTGGCAATAACTCCCAGCAATGTTCTGTAATGTGTGTTGGTGAATGATTGTGTGTAATTTATTTCAATTTGATTTAAATTTCAAATTACAGTGGAACCTCGGATTGCGAGTAACTCGGTTTACGCAAGACGAGCAAAGATTTTTAATAAATTTGACTTGAAAAACGAGCATGTCTTGGTTTACGAGTGCCGAGTTTTTTGACACCGACACACACACACTCTCTCTCTCTCGCCTTTACACCCCAACTCCCCGGCTTCACACAGACACACACACTCTGCTCTACACAAAAAACTCTTTTTTTTTCTTTTTCAAGGTAAGGTGCTGGTTCATTTTTTTCTTTTTTTTTTTTTTACTTTACAGCAGTGATTCTGTTAGTCTGCACTCACGGAAGTGTCATTAGAGTGTCATTTCTTTTTTTCCCGTTAAAACAGTGTTTCTGTTGTGTGTGTGTTTGTTGTGAAACTTAAAAAGTGAGGTGGGGGAGGAAGGAGGAGTTTTACTGTGTAAGACAAGGTGAGGGAAGGGGCTAATTCCACACACACACACACGCACACACACACACACACACACACACACACACACACACACACACACACACACACACACACACACACACACAACGTGAACGGAAACACTGTTGGGTTTTATTTGAACTTTTTTTAAAGGTAAAGTGCAGGTTAATTTGTTTTATTTTTACTTTATATATTGTATTAATTATTTTTCTATATTTATTTTTTTGGGCTGTGAAATTAATTGTTTGAGTTTTCATTATTTCTTATGGGAAGATTTGATTTGGTTTACGAGTGTTTCGGAATACGAACCCACTTCCGGAACGAATTATGCTCATAATCCAAGGTTCCACTGTATATTTATATAATGCTTTTAACAATGGTTAAAAGCAGCAAGCAGGCCATACAGGCTTTTATGCGATGAGATCTCCAAACGGAAGTGGGGCACCAGGATGAGTCAGACAGGTCCAGAGAGAGAGAGAGAGAGAGAGAGAGATAACAGTTAAGTCACAGTCACATACTGTATAAGGTGAATGTATATTTATTGAGAGTGGGGAAAACAGCATCTAAACATGTCAGTTCACCTTAAAACTCTATGTCCATGAGTCCCCCAGATATTTTTTTTTTATCTAAGGCAAATCTATTCACAAAAATGCATGAGTCTCAAACATTAATTGGAAGACTATTCCATAACTTTGGGGCTTTGTAAGAAAACGCTCTGCTCCCTGCTGTAGTTTTTTCTTAATATGTGGTACTGACAAGCAGCCTGCATCCTTTGATTGAAGACGATCAGCTGAGATGTGTACTGTTCCCACAGACAGATGCGTCTCTTCCGCAAGTTGGTGACAAGTCATCCATCAATTTTCATTAAAATATTGCTATACATTACTCATCTTTTTTGTGAATTAATTTGTATTTGTGCAGTTTAGAGTATTTTCAAACAAGACTGTGAAGATTATCTTTGCCAATGGCAAACTAGTTAATTCATATAATATTGTATCGTATCGTATCATATCATATCATATCATATCATATCATATCATATCATATCATATCATATCATATCATATCTCATATATCATATCATATCATATCTCATATCATATCTTGTATCATATCTCATATCATATCTTGTATCATATCTCATAGCATATATATCATATAATTTCATATCATATCATATCATATCTTGTATCATATCTCATATCAAAACATATATCATATCATATCATATCATATCATATCATATCATATCATATCATATCATATCATATCATATCATATCATATCATATCATATCATACACATATTAGGTACTGGGTATGAAAGAATATTAGATGTGTTTGTCCAAAATTGTTAGAACAAGCAAGACTACATTTATAATGGCTAGTAATCTAGGTGTCTGCGGTGTTCTATGGTGGTCAACTAGTCAAGTGGTAAATTTACCACTGAGTGATATGCTAAGTGTTGTATCCTGGAGGCAAACAGTACATTTTGTATTTTTATAAATTCTGTACATTTTATGGTTGCATATGTTACTCTTATTGTCTTAATTACTCTTACACAAGTCTTATTGTGTTAATTTGGTGATTTTTAAGATGTCAATTTAATTCGTTTCAGTGGTATTTTTAAGGCACTTTTAACAGTGAATGTTGTCGTAAAGCAGCTTTAAAGAATCAAAACAGAATTAGGGAAACAATTTTCAAAAAAGAGTTTGAAATGTGTGAGGAAATATGTATACATCAAAATGATCAGATAGGCCCTAATGAGCAAGCTAAAGGCGAGGGCGGCAAGGGAAAACTCTCTGAGATGGCAGTGGGAAGAAACCTTGAGAGGAACCCATTCTCATTGGAGACATACTGTGTGTTAGGCAGCCGGGGGGAAAGGTTATTAAGTTAATGGATTCTCAGGTACAAAACTATTTGTGAGTCATGTGCATTTAACAAAATATTAACAAATTTAAAATTAATGAAAGTGTACTTTCACACCACTTCTGAACAGTATATGCAAAGAAAAGAGAACCTGTACCAGACACAGGGTTAGACATGAGTGTTGTTTTTGGTAAAGGTTGAAGACTCAACATAGCATTCAGGCAAAAACGTTTTGGCTTTGGCAATAGACGTTGGACTCCCTTCTGTTTATGTTTAAGTGCTAAGTGGTGAAGTTAATACACTGTACCACTCTAAAAATGTCAATCAAAAGAACACTTCAATGTCTCACTGCTTTTTTGTTTATAAAATCGCTCTGAAGTTCCCACCAGCATTCTTTTATGAACAACCTTAACCACATTAAATCCATAATGTAAGGTAATGGAGGTAATTCAATAAGTTGTCCCAAAACTGGAGAAATTATCACCACAAGGAAAATTTCTTCCAGTATTGTGCAAATGTAAGAGCTGAGGGGTTTTATGGCCATTTTGTAGCTCTCTAGTTCCCTGCAGGGCAATTTAGCTGAAGTGCTAACGCCTGGAATGCTGTAGTGAACCACAGGCTATAGTACTTCCTCTGCTTTTGTCAAACTGCAGCTCTAAACCAGGTTTAAAACATTGCTGGGTGATGAAGTGGAAACCTTTTTTTTCTCCATGGAGGAAGACAATCAAAGCTTTTATCCAGGCCAGGGTTGGTCACAGAGGCACCATTTCTCAAAACAGTCACGTGTCTTCCTTGTAATTGACCTTAACTAATCATGGATAATCAGTTTAGCATGGGTCCATCTGCTATTCTGGTGCATAAAACAAGAAATGACAGCTAAATGGCCACTCCCTAAATGCCTGCTCACTTAGTTTCTTCTACTTTCCCTCTGTCTGACCTGTTGCACTTATTAAACTCAAGAACTCACTAATTGTATCTCACCATGTAAACATGAGGCTGTTGATTTAACAGAGTTTATCTTGACAGTAACCAAATCCACTTCCCCTTCGAAATACATTACTCTTATGTACGAAACCCACTGACTTTATATTTAATTGCTGATTAATGGCTTATTCATTTTAACTACATGATATTTGCATTGATTAGGGAAAAACAGACAGCATATTCTTATCTGGTTCAGTGTCCTTCTAAAATATATTTTAAAAAAGAAAACTGAAAAATAAGTATGTAAATTAAAGGCAAAATAACTTCATATGAATGACACTGATCAGTCATTCATTAATTTGTTTATATCTTCTATAATGCTTATCCTGTATACAGGGTTGTGGGGGCCTGAAGCCTATCCCAGTATACTTAGGACACAAGGCAGGGTACTCCCTGGACAGGATGTCAATCTATCGCAAAGTGCACACAAACGCACGCACGCAAACACAAACACACACACACACACTTAGTCTAGGCTAAAATCCTATTTATTTAGCCATGCATTTTTGTGAATAGATTTGCCTTAGGTAAAGGAGCAGATCATGAACATAGAGCACTGATCTCTCGGGTTTGTTGACGGTGACATGATTGTTGACATTGCTTTACATGCCACGGAGCCCTCATGTCTGTGTTTCCATCTGGCTCTCCATTTTAGTTATATTGTTATAGTTAGTTCTGACGGAGTCCCTGCTTGCACTCTGCACTAAATATACATTCACCTTATATATTATGTGACTGTAACCATACCTAATTCTCTTCTCTCTCCCTGTCTCTTTCTGTCGAGCTACACATGTCGCTCCTGGACTGCCAGTGATCCCAGGCCAGTCTGAAATTTCCTACAGTCTACCTGAGCCTCCAATAATGAAATTGACTCCAGATTAACTTAAAGACATCATCTGTTATATTGAACTTCCAGCTGCCTAACACACAGTATGACCTTAAAAAACAATTCCGGCTATTTGTTATCACCCAAATGAGTCCGGTTGCTCTTAAGGTTTCTATTGCCATCTCAGGGAGTTTTTCCTTGCCACTGCCCATGGACATCAAGGACAATGTAAACATTTGGATTCATTCTGATTCATACACTTCAAACATATTTATATAATTTTCTTTTTGATTGTGTAAATATTACCTTGTACGCCACAAAAATAGATCTGGAAATGCAAAAAAAAAATTTACATTGATAAACCTCAATGAGCAATTATTATTAAGCATCCATACAAAATCTAAAAAGGTTTTTATTTCTGGATTCTTGTACAATGTCAATGTTTTTTTTTTTTTTTAAGTATTTTTAGTTTGAACAATGAAGATTGTGTTTTCAACCTGGTGAAGTGGTTGAGCTTTTAATGTTTCCCTCACTGTGAAGCATCAATACTGACCTTTTAACACGCATGTGCTGCCTATTATAAAAATGCACAGAGCCACCAAAGGATGAATATGCTTTCTTTTATGATAGTAAGGACGGGGGGGAGAACTGAGAATTAAAAGATGTTTGTTACAGGTATGTTGTTTAGAATGCACATCCTGGCTATTTCAATAGCTTATAGCAATACACAGGGTTATTTTAAAATGACATAAATAACCTATTTTTAAATAACAGAAATGGGAAAAGCATAAATAAAAAATTGTGCTGTAGAAAGCAGTGTGGGCTATCCTGCTAGATATTCTCAGGGTGTAACGTGAGAGCAGAGACATATGGATTCCGTCATACTCTTGTTTGGTCAGGTCATTCTTAAACCAGTGGCCTTAAGAATGGGAAAGCTCTGAGAAGCCACAGGTTCAGAGGGTTGTTTACTTCGGAAGAAAAACATTGCTGAAATAGTAGCAGGTTCAGAGCTGGACAAGACGATCCCAAATCAGCACTTAGTTCATTAATATGAAATATAAGAAATAACACAGTGTGCAGTACAATGCAGTCAGGCCGTTTACTTTACTTAGCACTTACTGTCTTAAATCAATATAATGGGTGCACACTCGGGGGAACAAGAGGAATACAGGCACATGCTAACATTTGATAATGTAAACACTGGAAACATGGATGTTCATGAGATAGACAGCTTTATGGATAGAGAGAGAGACAGTGAGGCTTTGCACACGTGTGAGTCTGGTGTGAGTCGGGTATGTGGTAAGTTTGGGTGCTAGCTCTACATGTTTGCAGTTGTGCAAAAAAAATTGTTGACTTAATTTCACAAACATTCAGCTATACGGCACTGTATGCAATACCTTAACACTTATTTTAGAAAGAAATAAAATGTCAAAGAATGTAAACCATGCTAAGGTAGTGAGAGAACTAAAAAAGATCAGTGACATTCATAAGCATGCTCATGGCATTTAAAGCAGAAGCTATAGCAGACAGTCACACAACATTTCAATTCTCGCTAAGTGAATACGAGACTGTAAGACACCGAAACAATTTTACTATACACTAACGGACCTCTGCACAGGGGTTATTCCCTGAATTTTCCATTTTATTAATCTGCGCCAAGGACCTTGTCCTCCAATGACTGTGTCTCTGTATTTCACCAGTGGACTTGTCTAAATCTGCAGGAGGCTTTCTTATCCCTGTTGACATGTGGTTTTGCAAAGAAAAAGCAAAGAGGTGATTCTCAGCATGTGTCAACGGTGCCAACTCCCATGCCTCACAGGCCATGAACAGACCAATGGCTGAGGGAGGAGAATGTCTAGATGGAAAAAGGTTTCAGTGACTTGGGTGGAGTGTGTTAACTACAGAATTGCACATAAAAGACCCTCTTTGTTGGGCTCTTTGGAAAACCTGGCAAAGCACATGATTAATCTAAAATTCCTTCACTACCCGGCATATGTAAGTGCACTTAAAGAGGGCTTTATACACAGGAATGCTTACTTTTCAGGACGATTATCTCAAAGAGAGACCTGTGGTTGTTTACTCAACCAGAACACGATGTATGTGCATGTATTATCCAGTTTAAATGTAGATGAAAAGATTATATTGCATCAAAAGCAAAGAAAATCAATATACTGAATCATTATTGTATTTGTTTAGTAGACATCTTTTCTTATATAGGTTTCTACTCTAACTCACCTCCTTAATAACCTGGTATTTATCAGATGAGTATGTGTAGAGACAGTCTCTGATGTAAATTCCAAATGCATTTGTCCCAGCTTTCATTAGTGCTTGGATACCAGCAAGTTTTCTCAGTACACAGGAGCCATGATCGAGCTGCCTGCTTCACGTCTGAAAGTCTGGCCTCCCAGGAACCCCTTTAATGCACCAACAACTCTCAGCGTCTTTAAAAGGTTTACACCATATACTGTAAATGATTTACTGCAACTAAGAGTCTCATCACTGTAGTGTGATTAAAGGCTTCTGTAAATGTCAATGGCTTTTATGCCTTTATTTACCAGATATTTCATCACTACTTGAATGACTTGAATGACCCTTGTATTTAAATTAATTAAAGTGATTTAATGTATTATGTAAAAGGTAATCTTTCTGAGGGGTAACCTGGCTGCTCTTCCTTACAATTTTGCATGGTATTAATAAATAAAGATGAATACTGTACATTAATGTTAAATAAATATATAATGCAGCCATTCTGTAGTATTCTCTCATCAGGATATGAGCTATGAGTATAACCAAATACTTCTTTTGGATGATGCAGTAAGGTGTAGGAAATTCCCAGTGACTTGAATGTACTTTAAGCATTTACACCACAAAGTGCATAGACAAATCCAGCAGCATTGTGGTTGAACCCACACATGCTTCACCCTCCTGCTGTCTGGAAAATGGTAGTGAAGGTACTGGACTAACACCAACATATACACACATACACGTACACATACTGAACACCATTGTATTCCACTTTATTTGCAATGTTTCACATTACTAAATTTTTCTCATTGCTAAACACATAATACTGTACAATAAAAATTATAATATTTGAAAACAAAAGTGTGATAAAAGATAAAGGAAGATGTGTTCATTATCATCAGACTCATTTATCTATACTAGTATTTGTCATCCATACAACATTAGATTCACTGCTACACAGAAGCCGACCAGAAAGGTTTTCAAATCATATCATACTCGACAATGGTCAAAAATAACACAATTTTAAGATCTTCATGTAACCTTCCACTTGGTGTCTTATGTACCAAAAATATAAATGCTATGAAAATTACATATTAAAACCTGACATGACAATAAGAAGGTCAAAGGTCAAATTTCACATAATGTCTGGTCACTGGATTTTTCTTTTTCCTTTTTATGTGCCTTTTATAAAGAACCTCTTTAATGATACCTTCTTTTGCCTCCTTTTGAGGAAATAAGACATTGTATTGTTCTTAAACAGATTAATCTCCCACACTGCTAAAGCCTTTTTAACCCTTTTCTTCACAGAGGTGCATTGTTGGAGTACATTTGCTAAAAAACAGTCATAACACATTGACACAAAATGTTAAAAAATGCTTTACGCGCGTGCACACATATGGTCACAATATTATGTACACACATGCATGAATGATGATTACCCACAATCTCACAGCGTGCAAGAGAGAGGAACCATTGGCTCAGTTGTGATCATGTGATGCTCGGCAGGCAAAACATACGGGTACTACAGTACTTGTATTTCACGACCTTGCTTGTTTTTTGAGTTAAACATTGATTAAACATGTTGGTTCGTCTTGCAAAACAAACCAAGGTTTTACTGTATCTGTATATATATATGAGGTGGTATCAAAAAGATCGCCGTATGTCGCCCATCAGACGCCAAAAACTGGGCCCTGGGTATGAATTCTCTATGCACAATGCTGTGAATGTTGAAAAAGACAATGCACTTGGTCTCGAGCTTCAAACCTGCCACGCCATTTTTCCGGTTACGGAGCTCATGATTCCATCAAAGCACACAGTTACATGACTCCTACCAGGCAAGACATCTGACTGCAAATCACTTTCTGCTATCTGATATTACCCATAAGAAGATCAGGTTTCCTGATGAGTCTGGTTCGTCTCAAGGTTCCTTGCCATCTTAGGGAGTTTTCCCTTCTTGCTACCCTCAACCCCAGCTTGCTCATCAGGAACTACCTGATATTACATCACATGTTTTGAACTTATTTCCATAATTCTTTGATTCTGTAAAGCTGTTTTGCAACAATGATTGCTGTTAAAAGCGCTATATAAATAAAATTTAATTGAACTTGATTCAGGCATTACAGTACATTGATTTCCAAAGGTTCACATCTGATCCATTTACATGTTTTAATCCCCTGCATTTTAATCATCTTGCATCAATTCTTTTCTTAACTCCCTACCACAATAGTGGTAACTTTATCTTTATCTCAGTTCATACTCAATCAATCAAATTAAATAAATCAAAATGATACAGTTAAGTCTTTTAGTCCAAATAAGATAATTGTGCTGCACACAAGAAAGAACATGCATTTCATTATCAGAAGTTTGTATGAAAAAGTTTTTCAAACTTAGACTTTCATAATTGTTCACATGCAAGACTGTAAGACATTTGCTCTTCCCAGCCCATTCTGTTATCTACAACTAGTCATAATGCAGGAAGAACATAATCAGTGGCATTTCATAGTTTTCGTAGAGTAAATAGTTGAAACTGATAGAGAAGGAAGAATACTTAAAAGGGAATTGAAAATATGCACATGAAAATGTTGCTTCTTGTCTAAGTAATTTGTGAGATACTGTATGATACTACTCTTCATATCTGTCTGTCTGAAAAGAATTCCCTGACAGCCTGAGTGCACTGTACTGTGTTCACCATAAAGCAGCTGGTTTACATGCTCCTGATAAGACATTTCCTGCCTCAACTCCCTTTTTAATGACAAAACATCAGTAAATCCATGAAAATTTAATTTCCAAAAGAAACAGTATGATTACAGTGAGGTTCACTGAATATGTGGGCCGTGGGCTTTGCTTTTGCATTTACACAGGTTAAGCATGTCAGTAGTGGATTGTCTCACTATTACACACAGCTGAATGAAAAATTATGCAAAAATGAAAAAAAAAAAAAAAAAGTCAACCTGGCCACTTATTGAACGAGCAGTTTCCATCTTTGGGTTTTAAAAATTATTTATTAATGTACTAATACTGTATAAATGTTTCTACATGTATAAAAGATACAGATGATGTTAAATCCAGTATAGGGTTTTTACATAGGTATTTTACAATTATATCATTTTTCTTTCTTTTTTTTTTTTTTTGCTGTAAGAGCAAATTACCAAGTTGTAAGTCCTTCATTCCATACACTGTGCCCTAAATAAAGATTGCTTTCTTCTCCATTTCCATCCACATGAAGTCAGCTACCTCACAAGAGATGATGTGCAGAGCAGGTCTCAGGGTACTTGTCCTCTCCACCCAACCACAAAGCATCCCTTTTGAAAACTGGAAGTGAACATTTCTGGAAGTGAACCATAAGCCCCAGATCTGCTTCACATTAATCCTGATAAAGAGGGAAAAAAGCAAGATTTAATCATCCAAAGGAATCCCTTGTATCGGCTAACACTGAGCTGCTCCTGTTTGTGTGAGGGACAGAGAACTTTCTGAAAATTATAGCAACACTAGGAAAAAGAATAACGAAAGCAACATTACAGCACCACTTGTGTTTTAATGTACAAATCAGCACCTGTTCTTGCTTCCTCTTTATTAAACACTGTAAGCTTAAGGCTCTGACTAAATAATCAGTTTTATGTGCAAGAATCCTTATCCAGCTTCATCCATAAAGTTGAATGTAAAGTTCACCAGGCTTCCATGTCCTTTACTCTCTGAAATATTTGGTTGTATAAAATTTTACATAATTCTATGCATTGTTGTTTATGTGCCCTGTTTATTTATTGAACTGCTGAATCTTACCTGGATATAATGACATCAGAGTTTTTTCACATGTACAGTACACTGTTTCTCTCAAAGGATACACAACGGCGTCAACTTTACTTCCGGACTCTGGCAGTTGCCATTGTTCTGAAAGTGTTCACATTTTCCAAGTCATTTTGAAGCTGTCCTGTTTTAATAGCATTTGGAAATCTGTAACAGGGTAATTAGATTTATTGTGTTTAATTTTTACTGTCTTTTGATTTTATATAAAGATCTAACAGAATATGTATAAATACATTAAGACTAAACTTACGAAATACTAACAAATCAAGCATAGAGTTTTTCTATAGAGAAGAGAATCTTTTATGTGTGTAACTCACTCAACTGTTTATGGTTGCCAGGCTCTAATCTCTATGTGATTTGACTGCTTACATGTGTGTTCACATTTGTAATCTGAATAATGTAGAGAAGGTCTAATATAGAGAAGTGTTTTGTGTGTGTGGTTTTCATAAAATGTATTTGTGTGTAGAGTTTTGCCAAAAGTGTCTGGCTGACAGTGTGAGTATTTTCATTTAATTTTAATGTGTAAGTGATCATAAAACCTCTAAAGGTTTGGGTGGGCTGCAAAAGATTTTCACATTTCAAATTGACTCACAGCCTTGTTAAATTTGGGAATAGCTGGTTCAGACAATTAGAAGCACATGTTCACCACAAGGGGGAGTGCACAACAACCACCTCAGGGTTTAAGTAATGCTCACTGCAGAGGCTCTGGTGATTTATAAAAAGACAGGTTTTCTCTAGTAGCAGATTGTATCTCACCTCCCAGGCTGCAAGGAAAAGTCACATCCAGCTCAGAAGCAGTGACTCAGATTGTCTCAGTGGAGCACTAACCATGCGGGACATGACGGAGAAGAAGGCCAGCTGGGGCAAATGGAGATGGATGAAGGGGATATTCAAAAACAAAAATCAAGTAAAGTACATAATAAGTTTGAAATAATTGAATGTGGCACCAATAATCTGATATTACATAAGAATAATGTTTGCACAATAATCAGTAAGCAGTGAGCTCCAACATTAATAATATGATATTTAAGCCTGTGGTAATATAGTTTTAAATAGCTATGAAGTCAGTGTTGAACATATTGGTTTGTTTAGTATTTTAATATCAAAAAGGAAGTCTTCAAAAAATTTCACTTTTTAAGAATGAACCCATGAGTCCCAGAGCACTATTAATTAAATATACTAATGCCATCATGACACAATGAAAGCAAGCATAATGAAAATCTGAGTTTACAATTTAGCAGATCTGTGTTCATGCCTTTAGATACAGAACAGTACAAATAAAAAAAAAGTCTGATTAATCATATAGTATATCTGTATACACTCCATGTCATGCATGAAGACCATGAAGTTCCCACTGCGTCTAAAGGTATTGAAGAATGCAGTGGGAATGGAGTAAAATATCCATTATCATTATCATTATCAATATCTGTCACAGAAAGACGAGGCTCCACCCTCAATCTCTGTTCCCAATCACCAGAGTTCTGATCACACACACTTGATTCTCATCAACAGCACACCTGAAATTCCTCACTTCCCCTCCCTCAGCTTCTGACTTCACAAATGGAATACAGACTCCACTACGCACCTCGTCAACCTGTGCTCGTCTGCGTGGATCGTCTCGTCTTGTTCCCAGCTCCATTATCTCATCTCCAGTCCATTTGTCTCCAGTCTGCTCCTCCTTCTGTGTTTCCCCTGTTCGTCCGCACTCGTCCACCAGCTCCAACATCTTTGCTAAGCCAACCCGGTTTCTCACTCCATTTCTCCATTTACCAAAACTGTTAATAAAACGCCCGTTCGGGTTTTTGCACGATCTTGTCTGTTGAGTCTGTCATTCCGTTACACTATCATTGTTGATAGTAATGATGAGTTTTTCATGAATGATTCATTCTTTTTTCAAAATTTTCGTAAGCTATGTACAGGAAACAGAAATGAGTAGTTACCTTTGAATCTTCTAATCTGAATCATTTGTTCTTTTGTCACGTGACTCCCATAGACACTATGAAGAGGATTATACAGGAAGCAGAACTGAGCGGTTCTTTTCATGAGTCTTCTAGTCAGAGTCATTCATTCTTTTGTCAAGGGACTTCCATAGACACTAAGCAGTGCAAAAGATTCAAAAGACCGAAAGATATGAGATGTGAGCTTCTCATTCTGTTTATCATAATACAGTGGAACCTCGGATTACGAGTAACTCGGTTTATGAGTGTTCCGCAAGACAAGCAAATAATTTTAATAAATTGTGACTTGATAAACGAGCATGTCTTGGTTTACGAGTCTCTCACACACATACACACACCGACACACACTCTCTCGCCTTTACACCCCCCCTCCCCGGCTTCACACAGACACACACACTCTGCTCTACACAGAAACTCTGCTCTGTCGCGATTCTTTTCAAAGGTAAGGTGCTGGTTCATTTGTTTTGTTTTGTTTTTTACTTTACAGCAGTGATTCCGTTAGTCTGTGCTCACACGAGTGTCATTAGAGAGATTTCTTTTTTTCTCATTAAAATGTGTTTCTGTTGTGTGTGTGTTTGTTGTGAAACTTAAAAAGCAAGGTGGGGGAGGGAGGAAGAGTTTTACTGTGTAAGATGAGGCGAGGGAAGGGGCTAATTCCACACACACACATACACACACACACACACACACACACACACACACACACACACACAAATACACGGCGCCTGTGCGCACAAACGGAAACACTTATCTGTTGGGATTTATTTTACATTTTTTTTAAGTTAAAGGCAAGGTTCATTTGTTTTATTTTTACTTTATATATTGTATTAATTATTTTTCTGTATTTATTTTTTTGGGCTGTGGAACGAATTTTTTGAGTTTTCATTATTCCTTATGGGAAGATTTGATTTTATTTATGAGTGTTTTGGAATACGAGTCCGCTTCTAGAATTATGCTTGTAATCCAAGGTTCCACTGTATGTCCTTAGCTACATTGTAATATTTTAATTACTGGAACTATAGCCAAAATTTGTCTGTAGACGTGTTGAGGTTCTGTTTATTACAAATTTCACATTTAATTTTTATTTTTGATCAAAAGAACGAAATGAACTAAATGACTCAAAAAAGATTCATTCATTAATGAACTGAGTCACTAAAATGATCCAAACTTCCCCTCACTACTTAAAAGCATTGCCACTAACATTATTGGGAACGTCGAGACTTACACAGGCATATACTTGACAACTCCAGTGACTCTCCAGTCCATGGAAAAACAAAGCTAGTTTTTTCTAGCCCTGTCTCCTGTCTAGCCCTGTCTCTCCAGTCTCTGTGCCCCTAGTCCTGTCTCTCCATGTCTAGTTCCAGCCATGTCCTGTCCAGTCTTGTCTCTAGTTCCCCTATGTGTCTCTAGTTAGCTCCAGCTCCATGTTTCCTCATCCCTAGTTCTCTGTCAGTTCCCTGTGTCAGCTCCTGGTTCCCATGTCAGCTCCTGGTTCCCATGTCAGCTCCTGGTTCCCATGTCAGCTCCTGGTTCCCTGTGTTTAGATCCTTTCCTGTGTTTTTCCTGAGCCCTAGTTTTAGTTTGAGTTTGTTGTTTTAGTTCCTTTGTTCTGTTTTTGAGTTGTGTTTGTTTAAATAAAGATTATCTGTTTGCACACCCCTCTGCCTTCATGACTACCTTTATGCCCACGGCAACAACATCAGCCGGTCTAGCCACTACAACCAGCTAGACCCCTGACAGGCAGAGGGAGCGACAAGAAATAAATAGTTGAGGTGTGTTTCATAATAAATCAGGAATAATACCAAAATTCATGAAAATAAATACATAAATAATGGAATAATAAATAAAGCAACACTGAGCATTCTTTAAGATGCCTTGAATTAATTAGAAATCTCACTGGAATAGAAATCCATTTTCTGCCCTTTAGTCCTCTCATTTACATTCTCAATCTTCTCTCTCTCTCTCTCTGCCTCTCTCTTTCCCTCTCTGTCTCTCTCTCTCCCTCTATATATATATATATATATATATATATATATATATATATATATATATATATATACACTATATATATTCGTAAACCAATTGTAAAATAGTCCCTTCTTTTAATCTTGTTACAATAAAGTGAGTTTAAAACCTCAAAACCTCTCTCTCTCTCTCTCTCTCTCTCTCTCTCTCTCTCTCTCTCTTCATGATCTGACCCAATAATAATTTGTAAATAGGGATAGGAAGTAAATGATTTATTTACCATGTGTATTCAATTCAACTGAGAACAGTGTCACCTTTTAATGCATGACTTAAGCATTATTTTAATCAAATTCAACTCTGCAATGCAATTTGCTCCAGCGAATCGATAATGCAAGAGAGTGAAGTCATTGTAAAGAGGGAGTTGATGTCAGATTGCACTTCCTCCCTCTCACTACCTGAGTGAGTCATGTTTGGCATCTGTGCAAGCCATCATCTAAGCATCCTGAAGAAGATTTTCAGTTTTAAGTCACAGGCATGGAGGAGACTACAACTGTGAGCCAGTATACTGTAAATAATAAAGCTTGACACAGGCTTTGTGTGCATGATGTCATGGAACCTTACTTATTCAAGTCTTTGTCACTTTCAGGATGTCAGTATGAGTTATTGTCTCCGAGTCTTTCCTGTAAGCGACGGATTATTATCAGGAATCTAAAGCATCTATGTGGAGAGTGGAGAAAAAACACTGTCACGATGGTAAACTCAACACACATTTTGTTTTCTTTTATTTCCTCTTATTTCATTCTATTCCCTCATTTGTGACTCTCTCTCTCTCTCTCTCTCTCTCTCTCTCTCTCTCTCTCTTCACTACCGATAAAAGACATTTGGATGACATCATCTAGAGTATGGGAATATAGCTGCTGTAATATAACAGATCAACAGGGCTGGGTTTCTAATCTGCATTCATGTACTACAAAAGGATCATCTCAGCAGAAGCAAAAGGATCATCTCAGATGTATTTAATATTCCCCTTTATCAGGTCATTAAAACTTACAGCTTTTTCGATTTTTTACACGCTTCTTGTTTTACATTTTTGATCTATTATTATATATTATTATTCTATATTAAGTCATTTGGATTTTTTTATCGAAATAAAAGGTAAAATGACTACCCCAAGGTTTTAAAAACTTAAACATAAAGGTAAGAGATAGATTTATTAGATTTATATGCTGATATTTTTGCAGTATGGATCAGTCACATGAAAGACTGACATCTTGTCATGAACTTGGTCGTTGTGAATGATGATCCCGGCCAAAGCCCACTGCAGGCGTTCCCGAGAACATTCAGTGCCTGTGAATTGGTGGACCACCTGATCCGTGGTCCATCTGACCTGAAAAAATCGATGGATAAATTGTCACTAACCTGCAGAAGGGACACACCTGCACAAGAACTCAGTTATTACCACATCCCCTGTACAGTCCTGACCTCGCTTCAAGCCATTTCCACATGTTTGTGCTATTAAAGGAGTTCCTGGAAGACCAGCATTTTAGTCCAAACTTTTGATTTGTAGTGTATATTTCATCTGGATGTGTCATGATCTCATAGAATTACTGAAAATTTGAGCAGCTTATTTATTTAGTTCAGAATTGTATCTTAGAAATTTGATATACAATTTATTTAATTGACATGAAAAGTATCCAAAACTGAATCGTGGAAATGTGTGAGTCGATAGTTTGAAAACTGCATTTTCTAAAAAAAAATTATAAAAAAA
This sequence comes from Clarias magur, assembly GCA_013621035.1. Taxonomy (NCBI): domain Eukaryota; kingdom Metazoa; phylum Chordata; class Actinopteri; order Siluriformes; family Clariidae; genus Clarias; species Clarias magur. The sequence goes on from QNUK01000337.1 coordinate 551,387, forward strand.
AGGACTGGCATAAATTCTCATTTTCTCCCATAAATGAGAAATACCGATTTTGATCTGTGCAGTGTTAAGCAGGCATATGAAAACAACAGTGTTCAGAGGCATTTCCTCCACTACCAAGGCATTTCTATTATTATTATTTTTTATAAATAAACCAAGTGGTTTGGGAAGCTTTCTGCTCATCTGAATCTAACAAAATAGCATAGAAAAATGCACGTTTACCTTCCCTGTACATACTTTATATACGTATATATCCATCTCTGGCTTATAGTGCTGCCCCTCCATTCCTTTCATCCTCTGACAGCCTTGTGCTTTTCAGCCAATAGCAGCGTTGGCAGGTGATGTCATGCATTAGGAGTGGTAGTGCTGCTGATGCTGCTGAGCTCTTGTATCCGAGGACGTGCAGACTCTGAGAAAAAGCAGGAGAGAGGGGGACGACCATCACGGACATTATCAAAGAGAGGGGGTGAGTGTGCTCTGTACCAAAACAAACCCCTAGTGACATAGACAAGAGGTTTACATAAAAGTGTTTTATAATGTTTTTAAATGTTCATCTTTGAATGACCTCGGCTCATGGACTGATGGGTATGCTGCATCAGACATTACTATTCTGAAGATTATTAGAAGATTATTCACTAATGTCTTTGCTAGTGCAAGTTGTTAATAACGTATACGGTTCAGCTTGTGTGTCTATATAAAAGTCAATGCTGATGCTTATTGCTGGGTAAGGACGTTATTCTTTTGTTGTACCGATTGATATTTTATGGTCTAGGAAGGGCATGATACTAACTACAGCAACTGACATTGACATTGTGCCTGTGTGCCATTTTAGCCAGTATGCTATATGTTCAAAGTGAAATTTACTTTTTCTTCTAATAATTATGCCTTTGAAACATTGAATATCATCACTGTATGCTACCAGGTTGATACCAGCAGTACATGGTGGATTGGATAGGAGGTCATAAAACAAATGATTGAATTTGGATTTGTAAGAAAAATTGTAAGAAATAAATGTATTTTTCTAAATATTTTGCCATTGGAAACTGGAAATAATCTTATATCTTGTATGTAACAAGAGAAGTGATTCCCTATATCATATACAGACACTGTCTGTATTTACATTCTACCTTCAAAAATATTTTAGATGCATATCGTTAATGATATCTAAAAAAAAATAAAAAGTGGTGCTGTGACATATCTAGTGTCCAGTGCTGTATTTCTCTGACACCATTAACCTCTCAGATGTGGCTCATCAAAATAAACAGCTACGTCTGCAAGAAGAGGAGATATTAATCAGCGTTCTGTGTGTGTGGGCGGTTGATCAAGGTTAGCATCTGTATGAGTGTGTGGTTCAAAATCACAGTGTAATCAGTCATTCTCAAATTCAGCTTCATTTGTAATGGGGTACTTGTCCATAACCACTGCTTTAGCAGTGTTGCGTCTGTTTGGGTGAAATATTTAGTTGTTTTCAGATATGGGGTCTTTTATCCAAGTCACTTATTTTACTAAAGTACCAAATGTACAAAATGATAATAGACATTTGTATTAATGTACCTATATTTTCTGCTTCTAAATTTTTTTTCACATATTCACATGTATACCAGCCTTAACAAAGCTGAGGCCCAAATTGAAATGTGAAAATCTTCTTAGGCCCACCCAAACTTTTAACCCTTGAAACTCAGGCTGCACAGATCCATGCCAGTAAACTAGCATTCATACATCAAACTGTGCATTTGGCTTTGTGCATGTGTATAACACAAGTTATCATTACTTTTAAAATAGGCAAAATCATACCGCTACTGGAATATGGGAATGACATCGCAAAAATGTTGAACTCACCAAATGCTTGTATTATTATTATTATTGGTCATATAAACAACGGTAAACAAACATAAAAACATATGTGTATCTGCACTATTTTTTTGCCTGTGTGACACATGTTTTGTTCAGTCATGTTTAATTAGTTAAAATGAAGGAATAAAATTATTTCCATCATATTGCCTAGGTAGTACTGAAAAAAGGAAAAAGTCACTCTGTTTTGACTATAGATATTTATAACAACATAGCAAAATGCTAAAATGTTCGTGGGTTTTAAGGAGTACTCAGAACTCAACACATGAGAAATGAAGAATAGTGTGGATTTTTTTTTTTTTTATCATTCCACTTTGGTTTATTAGTTCTAGTTATGTTTTAAGTATGAAAATACTTATAAAGATTTTTTACACCAATTAAAAAAATATATTATAAATGACCACAAGGGGGCTGTGACCCACTCTTTGGGAAACATTGCAATGTACAATGATAATATTTAGCTATGAGCCATCATGCAGAGCTAAGACACTTTGTGGAATCTAAATTCCAAGAATAAAATATGGAAATGGAAAGAACTTGAATTGTAGCTCTTGGAAGGATTGTGAAGCTTTGTGTATGGTACACAAAACCATACACATGTTCCGTTAGCATGGCTTACAAGAGGGTACAATTTTTCCTTAAAAATTTACTCTTAGTGTGACAGTTCTTTTCTGATCTATTCACTGATTCATTGATTCATTAGCACTAGTCAAATGAAATAGAAGTATTTCATTTGACTAGTGCTAATGTAGTAGAAAACTATTATTAATGTATTATATAGAAAACACACAGTATATAGTAGTATTGATGGGGAAAAATCTATTAAAAGAAAGCAGGCTCAAGAATCTCAATCTCAATTTTTTTTTCTTTAAGGTTACTTGATACTTAAATGCATTTGTAGAGAGTGATGTAATCCTTGTCTCTGTCTCTCTCTCTCTCTCTCTCTCTCTCTCTCTACCTCTCCTTGCTACATGAAGAAAGAAAACAAGCAGTATGACCCTAGCAGGTATGTAAACTAATTGCATTATTCGGCAGGTCTGCATGTTCAAGTTGTTCTGTATGCTCTTTAAAGTCCTTTTAACGTGAGGAACCACTATGTAGATGTTCCTTTTTTTGAAGTCTCTTCTCTCTTAAGCATATCGGGACAAATTGAAGGAGCTCCCTCTGGTGTCACTATTCTGCTCCTGCATCAAGGCAGACATTACAGACAAGCCAACCTACAAAGCTGAAGGTACAATGGCTTTCTCTTGTGTAGCAGTCAACCCATTGTATGTACACTAAACACAAACTTTTCAGCTTTCCACTGTCACTATAAGTCAGCATTGTGAACTGCATCATGCTTTAAAGTGCTCTAGAGTGCATTTTTGTAGCCTGATTTGTACTGAATTAAATCGACTTATCTGCTGTCAGGCACTACATTCTTTCTAATCTGGGATATATGTTAATATAACTTTCCACTTTTTCATTTGTAATATGGTAAAACAATTGTAAACCGTTCTCAAAAAGATGCAGTGGATCTGAATTGGTGTGAGATCAAGGACGTGGAAGTGATTGAGCTGAACAAGCGCACATCAGGCCAAGCGTTTGAAGTCATCCTGAAGCCCCCTTCATTTGATGGCGTGCCTGAGCTGAATGCCTCCATGCCGCACCGCAAAGATCCCTCACTGGAGGAGATCCAGAAGAAATTGGAGGCTGCTGAGGAGAGACGGAAGGTTAGAATTCACAGACACACATTCTCTCCGTCTGTCTTTTGGAGTAATCAACTTTTTCAATCAGTTCTGAAAAGAGTGGTTCAAACCTTTTTTTCCAGTTGACTACTAGTGATAAAATCTCAATTTTTAACTGATTACCCTCAGTCCAACCTCCTCAAATGACATCACAACAATAGAGCTCCAGCAAGTTCATCTGCCATATCGAATAGTAATTTCCAAAGTATGCCCAAAGTATTAATTTTTGTTGGACTGGAAAGATAATTATCTAACCAAGGCAGAAGAACTGGAAGAACTGTGTTGGACCATGCTGATTTTGTCTTAAATATATAATAATATCCAGACTATAAAATACTAATAGTTATAAGTCTTTGCTCAGTTCCAGGAGGCAGAGCTGCTGAAGCACCTAGCTGAGAAGAGAGAGCATGAGCGGGAGGTCATCCAGAAGGCCTTCAAGGAGAACAACAACTTCATCAAGAATGCAAAGGAGAAGCTTGAACAGAAGATGGAGACCAACAAGGAGAACCGTGAGGCCTTGCTGGCTGCCATGCTGGAGAGACTTCAGGAAAAGGTATTATGTATAAAGTTGTCTTGCCTCAATCCATAATCACCACCTTATCCATCTAGGAACTTCTGTATGATCAATGTGATAACCATTCTACTTATTTTAAATATAACCAGAGGCGGGAATCAAACACGGACCCTGAAGGTGGGAGACCACAGTGCTAACCACTAAGCTACTGTGCCACCATGTAGTGCACTACTTGTGGTTTGGCCATTTTGTAGTGATGTCAAGTGTTTATATAGGTCAGGGGTAGCTTGGTGGTTAAGGCATTAGGCTATGGTCCAGAAGGTCCTGGGGTCCCCTGCTGGGTCCTTAAGCAAGGCCCTTAATCCTCAAGTGCTCAGATGTATAATGAGATAAAAATGTAAATTGCTCTGGATAAGAGTATCTGCCAAATGCTTAAATGTAAACCTTATATTCTTATAAAGCATCGTAAAGTATGGAGCAACATACTGCACATATATGTTTAAATAGAAATTGCTTAAAGCCTGTTGTTAGTGGTGCAATTGTTACAGAAAATCTAAAGAAATAAGAAAAATGTGTGTTTCTGATTAGTATGTATATGTTATTATTAATTATGTCTTAAATAATTTATATTATTATATTATATATATGATATTATTGTTGTATTATTTATAATGTTCAAATTGTATAAATATTTTTTCTAATAACGGAGCACAATGATGTGTCAGAAAGCAATATCAGATAAAGTAAATGATTAGACTCAAACTCAGTGATGGTGCAGTTAAGGTTTGGTTTGGGCATTAGATAACTGAAAGTGTTTGAATCATGTTTGAATCAAGAGTTCGAATCATGGTATCACAAAGCTGTCGCATATACTCAGGGCAACCATTTATATTAGCCATTCATAAAGCCTTTATTCACAAATTCATACAGTTAAACAAAATACTAATTACTGATTTTGAGTGAGCTATGTTTTTAATGTAGTTATTTGACAGACGTTTTGTTGATTTCTTGTTTGATATTTCTTGATGTGCCGCAATCACAAAGCCGCAGACTTACTGCCCCACTTAGCTTCCATAGGTCATATTCCTAGTGGTCAAAATAAGAACTGCAACAAGAAGTCAGAGAAGTAAATGACAGAGTGGCCAGTTTGGACTAGTTAAAAAACTTCTTGTATAACGCTCTTGTAAAAACATTTTGGCAAATAATCTAAGATATATATTTAGCAAACTGTCACAATGTAAATGCAGAATGTGTATCTATGATTAATGATATAATATCTCATTATATCTCAATTTTCCAATGGCAAAATGCTTTGGGATAATTTTAGGACTTTTCTTTGTTTTTTGCATAGTTGGGATGGAAATTCTAATTCAGTTACATTTTATTTGCATAGTGCTTATATCAATGGTCATTATTGCAAATGAGATTTACAGAATTAAGCTAGAAAAATGTAAGGAAACGAAAAAATTTAAAATATTATAATTATAAATATTTGTCCCTTATGACCAATCCAGGGGATGACAGTGGCAAGTAAATTTTTCCTGAGATGACAATAGAAGCAATAGAATACATTCAGAGGAACCACATTCAACAGGGAACCCATCCTCATTTGGGTGATACTAGCCACTGCTGCTGGGTCTGATGAACAAGACCCTTTAGCCTTCATTTAAATGTAAAAAGATGCAGTAGCTGAGATTACATAGGTCTTGTAAATATAGTTTTTAAAAGGTTTTACTTACAGTCTAGAGTGACTGAGTAACAGCATGTTGTAGAACTTTGTGTAAAGAACAAATGATTCCAAATGAGTTTAAAACAATGGCAGAAATGTTTAAATATTTTTATATTTCATCTCATTGAATGTGTGTTATTACTCCCCCCATTTAGCAATGGTATACTGTAACTGTTTTATTATTTAGAAATGTTTTCTCTTGGCTATTTTGGTTAATTGCTCTAATGAGGATTGTTTTTGATGCTTTTAGGACAAGCACGCCGAGGAAGTGAGGAAGAATAAAGAGTTGAAGGAGGAAGCATGCCGATAAAGTGATGAAGGAAAAGTGGACTGTGCTGGGTATGGTTTGAAAAAAAAGGGATGAGTGGGAGGTATATAAAAGAAGAGAAGCCAGAAGTAGTGGACATTGCTAATGGCAAGTTAAAAACTTTTTTTTGTTTTGTTCATGGGGTATAAAATGGCAAAACAAATAACTTTTTGGACAACAATGCAATATGCAATGAAGTTCTAGTGACAGTGGTTCAGGTGGAAAATATTACCAATTTTTAGTAAATCATTCATTTAATCAATCACAATCATTTGTTCTGTAGATACACCGGTGATGATGTAGAGTATAAGAGAAAAAGAAGAAATAACTACTAAATAATACAGACTTACAAAGAATACAGAATTACATTGGAACTTGAGATCAGTGATATTGGGGCAAGATTTTACATAAATGTTTACATGCATTGCAAAAATAAAATAAAAAAGCAGCTTTTTAATTAAATGTATGCTGTCTAGCAAAGTGTAAGCTATGCATGTTTATTCACTATTCACTTTATTCACATGTTTTCTCGATGAAAAATATTTACTCACATTGCAATTGTTCTCTAAGAAGTATTAAATTCAGGATGATGCATTTTCATGCGATTTAATGATAAAATATTCTAAGCTCATAACTTTTAGCTTTTGTCAGAATGATATTCCTTAGTAACTTAAGCACAATTCAAAGATACATAAGCTAAAAAAAATAAAAATATTGTTTGTGTCATGTTTAGAGCAGAGATTTTGCGAGCAAATGAAGTGGCAATCATTTGTTTTGGCATGTCTCTGTGATTTTCTTTGTGTTGTTAATGTCAGTTTGGCCACGGTGAATTGGCCAAAATGACCAAATGACCAAATGTGCAGTGATGAGCGTTGTTGTGAACCGTGCAGGAAACCCCATTTGCTGTTTTTGTGGTTGTCATGAAGATGGTCCTGTTTCTGATTTGGCATGACAGACAGTAAAAACATCTCTTTATTAAATGACTTATGTGTGGTTTGTTTTTATTGGTATTTGATTTGTTAACTAAGATTCAGAACTAGAAACTGCAAAGACTCAAACGGACTCTTTGAAGAAAGATGCTTGAGTTCAAATGTAAAAGCCCTTGATAATGCTTTCAAGTCAAGCCCTTTATGTTTTATCATTTCCTGTGTTACAAAGAATGTGTGAAGCTGTATGCACATCAACTATAGCACTGCAGCACTACATGTGGGAGATAACATTAGGTAAAACACATGTGCAGCCCACGCTGGTGGTATGCCTCTCCAGTCGGAAGGAGTAGTCGTTCTTTTTGGCCTTTACTCTTCTGAGCACCAGGATTTGATAGAAGATGGGTTTTGATTCCAGACCAATGTCTTCACTTCCATCTTTGTTCAAGCAGCCCATCCTCTCACACTTTGCCTCGAAGATGTGGCTTGGAATGCGGGATTCATCGTAAGATACCCTGGCATGATGCAGAACACTAAAAGATGTCAATTTCCATTGTAGGCATTAACCCAAATTCCTTATCTTTCTTATCGTACAATTTCTTTTGTGGTTTTGAGACTGTTTGCCATGATATTTTATCAAATAATAACTATACTCTTTAAGCAAGACATCTAGCAAATAATCAATTGTAGAATATATATAAAAATATTCATATAAACATAATTAATACAATATTTATTTATTTATAAATCAATAGGACCCTGTTGAGAAACAGGGTCCTATTGATACAAAGTTGTTGTGCTATGGACCATAAGTAACCACTACGGTTCTTTGTAATTTAGAAACACACAAGCTATAAGACACAGCACTATTACAGCACTATTTTGGGGAAAAATAACTCTGTATTCTACATGGCTTTGTGAAATGCTCTTTTTTTTTAAATATGCACACACAAAAAAGTTATTCTCTGATCCCTGGCATGATCATAGGACCCCAATTCTTAGAGCATTCCCTGTACACCTAGGCCACTCCTAACTCATAACATCAGTAAATAAGAGAAATGATGTGTATTTGAATATTTAATGCTGTAAATAAAATAAAACTCGGGTACCCACATGTAGAGAATTTAAAGTTGTATAACCCTCAGGAGACTCACAAGAATAGATTTATTTGAGAATGTCAATGACACGGCAAAGTACTGGGTGTTTTAATTTGAGTTGGCTAATTTGGGTTTATATAAAGGTTATATTATAACAAGACGATTACTAATCTTGGCAATAAAATCTGTACAATTTGCTAAACCACAGATACAGGGCAACTGTATTCAAATTGGGTACAAACTTTGCACTGAATATTTGGCATATGGATTAGTGTTTAGATACTAATATACTTCCAGTGTATACATATATCCACTTCATATTTACACACATGTCCTTTGACTTATACTAATATTATACTAATATAATTATACTTATCCTTTGACCAATATCTAAATTGTTATCCATACGAATAAAAATAAGAAATACTGTATGTCTCTTAATGTTGCAAAAAGTTAACTTAAACTTGAAGCAATCCTGTTAAAGTTATTCAAAAAGCAGCTTCCTAGATTTCTCAGAGATTTTTTTTTTTTTTTTATGTGATAGTAAAGCACTCCAACATCCCTGTGTGTGCAGCTAGTTCAATAATATGCAGGTGAAAGCTCAGGGAAAATATTGGCCATGACATGATATCAGTGAACACGGTCACTGACTATGATAAGGAAGGAAGAAAGACAACCTGAAATCAGCAAATCACAATGACAATGAACTCCTCATCACAGTCGTCTCTGTTTCTACATCCCATACAAAACTCATAAACAACAAGATAACAAACAAGTGCAAAAAAACATGTGAGTTATACAGTACTTAAGATCTTAAGAATACCAGGAACACAGTGAAAGCAAGTGTTGAGAGCATCTTAACATGAACCTGCTTTACTGCAACGGTTCTGTAGAATCGCATGCCATTGAAGGAATGTCACATAAAGCAATGTACTGTCGAGTCAGTGCAGAAGCTGGGTGTTTTAATGAGACTACAACACAGAACATACAGTGCAATCTAAATAACTCGAAGGCTTCACATGGACTCTCCTAATCTCCTGACTTAAATCTCATTAAAGTTTATGGAGGATTTAAAAATTGCGAGTTCTTCAGGAGGAACCGTGTGAAATTGAAGAAGATTTCTCAAGAGAAATGGGCCTGGACTGAACCGCAATGCAACAAAAAAAAGCTCATTCCAAAACAAGCAAGTAAAAATATCAAGACAAATCATATTAAACTTGTCACATATGTCACAAGTCGGTTGCTTGTGACATAAACCTTCTTCTAGACATTTTATGAGCATTATTGTTTGAATATACACACACAAAAACACACACACACACACCTACTTTCCCTTGGGGTGATCATAAAACCAAAAGACCACGATTCCATGTATAACTAGCTCATGGACTCAGAACACTAATAAACTAGAGAGTTTTTCTACTTAGTATATTGAAGTGTATTTAAGTAAAAAAGTTATTAAACTGAAACAAAAAATTTAACAAACATAAATGCATGTGCTCTGTTTTAAGTTATTCGATACCTTCAGGTAGGGTTGCACGATTTTATTAAACAAATCACAGTGCAATTATTTTGACACTTACTGCGATTGCTTGCAAAGAGTGATATGTATCTATTTAATGTGCAATTTTGTATTAAAGGTTTTTTTACCGAGACTAACAGCAAATAATTGGGCAAATTATCTCATTAAAAAGAAGTTGGCCAATATTTATTCATAATTAACTCATTCATCATCTACACCACTTTATCCTGTGTACATGGTCGCAGGGGGCATGAAGTCTATTCCAGGAGACCTAGGCCATGAGGCAGGGTACACCCTCGACAGGGTGCCAAATCATTGCAGGGCACAACCATACACACCAATTCACACTAAGGGCACTTTGGCAACGCCAGTGAAACTAATCTGCATGTCTTTGGACTGTGGAAGGAAACCACAGTACCTGGAGGAAACCCACCGAGCACCGGGAGAGCATGCATACTCCATGCACATAGACCCGATGTGACAGTCACCGCGCCACCTTATTTATTTATTACATCAAAGTTATTTTAATTGTTTACAATTATTGACTGTACTATATTACCTGTAATAAATTGCAGCCTTTTGCAATTAACTAATGTACAGGTCCATATTGTAATTTCAATTTTATTTTAGGTGATTACTTATGCAGCTCTGGTTCAGGGGAATATCATCATTCATCAATCATTTACATAGATTCTTTTTTTTTAAAGTGTTCTACGTTGAGTAATGTGCTGATTTTGATTATAGATTTAATACTCAGGTCAGGTAATAGCAGGATTTTTTAGCAAGATTTAAAAAAATGAAATTGTAAATAAACTGTGAAACAAGGTACAATTTGCTATACTATTTCAATGTATAATTATCTCTTTCTATAAATAAATGCTTTTTAGCAATGTCAATCAAGCAAGAACATTTTTACTTACAAGTACATTACTTGCAAGTACTGAAAGAATGCTAAGAACTTCTCTCAAAATGCTATTAATAAGTTTATATTTGTAATAATGTAAACTTAAAGTAGGAAAGATAAATTAAACTTGACCACTGATTATGGTCATAATATATCATATTATTTTTTTATATATCATAATATATTTTTCTTTATGCTCATGAACACATACATGGTAAATACTCATGATGTGTAGAAAGTCATAAGATTTAATGTTTTTATATATATATAAACATTAAATCTTTTGATCCTTTGGCTTTAAGTGTCTCTCTCTCTCTCTCTCTCTCTCTATATATATATATATATATATATATATATATATATATATATATATATATATATATATATATATATATATATATATATATATATATCACTGGAACAAGTATTAATATTACATATATACATAATTAATCAGACTCACTCATATGTCCATGGTGATATTGACTGACTTGGAGATACTTGGTAGGTAACTGGTTGCTTTTCTACTGCAGGATCAACACCCAGCCACAGTTTCCTGGCTTTTCTTTGGGAGCTCTTTTTAGCTGGACTTCTCTTCCGTTCCTTCTTTCCTCTGCGTCCTGCAGGAGAATGATCAGCTCCAAGCAACTGTACACACAATGCTAACAACAGTAACACCCTGAGAAGCTTGTAGGACAGAAGAGAAGAACAGAGGAGATGAGTTTTAATGTAACAAATAAATCTCTTCTAATGAGTGTTTCAGGGAATATGTATATCAGTTAACATCTGATGATTAAAATGATTAAAATTAGGTTAAATGACTAACCACTGAGATGTGCATCTTGAGAAAAACTGCGTAGTCTGTCCTCAGCGTGGAACTGATCCATTCAGCGATTAGTGAGCGCTTGAGAATTCCCCAGCTTTATATAGCTAGACATATCATGCTTTGCTTGTGTTATTTCTTTCCATTGACACACTTTTTTTTTTTTATGTAGGTGAGTGGTTGAATATGTTCCAGTCAAACAAACGATTCAAAAAGGATGTTTCAAAGAATGTGTAAAAGGTTTTTTGAGTTTCATTTCTAAACATTTTTAGTTTTACCCAATTCATTATTTTTGAATAAACTGTGTAAGGATGATTTATCTGTCTCTGTCTTTGCCAAAACATACGAATATCATTTTAACCTGCTGGAACCTACTGTGTTTATTCCTTCTTATCAGAGACACTGAAAAAACACTAGATATTGTGCAAAATTCTGCAATTTCACCATGATGAAGATGTCAGATGTCTCAAACCGTTAGACTATAACGGGATACTTGGCATTTGTTGGGGTGAAATATCAAAGTGAACAAAAAGACCAGTCAAGAGTTCCCTAAACTAATCATATTAAAGGGCTATTTCTGAAACTTTACGGGCTTTAAGTGTCTACTTTCAACTCAGAACATCCATTCCAGACTCCTCCCAAATTCCAGATTCCAAATTCCACATGTCAACATCTGAACCATTTTTCTGCATTGAGCAAACTGACAAATAAAATAAAAATTGAAAGCACTTACAGCACTGACCTTGGGTAAAACAAAAATGATTTTGTTTCTCTTCACATTAGCATATTGTTTTTCAACTAAATTTATTAGCACTAGTAATCTTTTAAAGAAAGATAACAGACAAATACCTTTTCCTGTTACAGTTATTTTTAAACCATTCAAAGATATTTTGTTTGTCATTACAATTTTGAAAAGAATTTTATATAAAGTCAGTTTCATTTAAGTCATTTAATTGTGTTTATTAAAAAATTGCTAGAATATTGGATCTGAGCTCTAAGCATCTGTACTTGATGGTGAATTGTTTATGAGTTGATTTTAGTAAATTCATGTAATTGAGATTTATTTGCAATACTTAAAATTCTTTTAAGGTTTTTTAAGGTTTGTTGATTTGATAGCATATTAATAAACATTTCAACAAACAACAACAATAAGAAGAAGAAGAAGCACAAGAATATTCATCATCATCATCGTCATTTAAAAGAATCATGGACTAAAAAAGTATTTAGTCAGAATTCTTTTTTATCCTGTAAATACGTAACTAGATTCTTGTTCTGAGCTTTTCACATATGTCTGAGGCATGAGAGTCATCGCTTGTATAATGAACATCATGTATTATTCTACAGGTTAAAAACATATAGTACATCATGAATGGAAAGAACAATTTAATTTCCCTGACCAAGAAATTTTATCTTATGATAAGCTGGGAGATTTAAGTCTACCACAGTGTATTAAATTAATTAAAAATAAAAAAAATCTGTGCTCATGCTATCCAAAAAATGTTTTCTCTGTGAAAGTGTTTCTTCAACCAGACAACTCAACAGGCAAAAGAAATCTGCTGATGACCCCCCTTCTCTTGCTGTGTGAACACAAAAATGCAAGATTGTGAGCATGTAGCTCTACAGCAGACATGATGTCGCCCACTTTGCAGATATGTAGGTCATTGAAATGCTGACTGACTTCTTCTAACAACTAGCAAAGAATGAAACTACAACAGGGGATACAATTGCATGAATCATTATCAGAAATTCGGTATGATAATTATTATTATATCTGAGAATGACTCATGAGATTGCATCTCCCTATATTAATAATAATAATATTAATAATAATAAATTATTATTATAATGCAGGGTAGATGTAGAATTTAGGCAACTTCAGGGTATTTGCACACTTTATTGTGTTATAGATTAATTTTTTTATTATTATTATTAAATTGGCCCTTTTTGCTACCTACGTACAAACAATAATCCACATAGGCAACACAAAATCAAAAAGCACAAAGTGAAATTTCTAATTTTAATGAATTCTATAAATAAATAAATAAATAAATAAATAAAGTTATACTCTTGATCTATGGCAAAGTCAATTGATTGGACACAAACACCCACAATTCACAGTGCATGTCAATCCATAAAGTCCAGGAAATTAAGTCGGAATGACTTAGAAGCAATTATTAAGGCGTTCAAGTATTTTCAAGATGACATTATTTATTTCAAGATGACATATCGTTATCAGATGTGTTTTTGATGTGACTTAGAAATAGCATTAAATTTTTCTAAGCACTCTGACTAAATATGTTTTATACGGTAATCAATAAACATATGTCCATTTGAAATCCACCTGTATCTAATTGTATGATTGCTCAATAAATATGTTTATTGATTTCCATTTTCTTGCCTTGAAGTCTCACAATTAAAAGGGCAGATCAGATCAGTCCAAGGCCCTCCTTATGAAGCTTCAGGATGAAGTTGCTAGGAGGGATAAGAGCTGGAGAAGGTTCTTAAAACATCAGCGGTGCTTTAAACATTCTTAAGCGCGCTCTGAAATCCATTATAGGAAAGTGGGAAAAATGTGGCACAAACCAGACACTACTGAGATCAGGCCAAACGTTCCAGGCACTGCAAGAAGAGCCATTGTCAGACCAGCCACAATACTGAAGATGTTACAGAGCTCACTGACTGAAACAGAAGAAACTAAGCAGACTTCAGTAACATCCTCGTGATTCTCTATGAGAGAGTAATATGTATTTTGTGTTTTAGGAAAAGATTGGGCTAGTGAGACAAGAGATGAACTGTTTGGTCTAAAGCCACAACAAATTAAATATGGACCAATACATGAGTAACACTGCTCCTCTGATCAAACATGGTGATGGCAGCATCATGTCCTGTGGTTGCTTTTGAGCAGAATGAATTTTAAAGCTTGTTGGCATAACAGACTGGATGTAAGAAGCCAAATACAAGCAAACTGCTCAGGAGAACCTGGTTCAGGCAGCCAGACATGAAATGATTTGGAATGGCCGAAAAGCCCAGTTTTAGATCATGTTTAAAATCTGTTGTGTGACCTAAAATTGGTGTCCACAATATTTCTTTCTTTAAAATAGGTAGTGAAGATCACGCCAAAATATTAAATTTAAGTAAGTCATTGTGATGGATTATGGACTAAAAACACTTTTAGTCTCTGAAACAACAGGGTGTGATCTGATAAAATTTTATGTTAAATCACATGAAAAAGAGATTCATGTGTTGTAAATGTAATGTAATGTAAACGAAGGTGTGAATACCTTCTGATATATCAGTTATGTCTCATAATGAGAGAGTGGACCATTTCTGATCTTTAGGTAACCCTACATAAAAACTGTGTGTGTGTGTGTGTGTGTGTGTGTGTGTGTGTGTGTGTGTGTGTGTGTGTGTGTGTGTGTGTGTGTGTGTGTGTGTGTGAGAGAGAGAGAGAGAGAGAGAGAGAGAGAGATATGCATCAGCTGCACTATGACACAGCAGTCATGTCAGTTTCTACCCACTTTGCTTTACCGCTTCAGTATGAGGTCAGTGGAGAGAAGGTGACAGTGGGTGATTTTGGTAAGAATCTGCAGTCGGGAAGTCAAGATGTAATGTAATGCATATGATGCAAAGGCCATAGTTCTTTTTCTTTCTGGGTAAATTCTGTGACTTTTCGAGAATGTTGAGATGAATTATGTTAATATACATGTGTACCTAAAGTGATGTGAAAAAATATTTAACCCCCTGCTAATTTCTTCTATTTGTGTATGTTAAAATAAACATGTTTAACCTGAATAATCACAAAACAGAAGCTTTAAATGATAATTGTATTTATTGACATAAAGGAGGTTATGCAATACCTAAATCACCTAAATGTGAAAAAGTAATTGCCTCCTTACTGCAGCTGAACGCTTCCTATACCTGGAGATTATGACATTGCATCATCACTGTGGAGGAAGATTTTAACCCACTTTGCTTTGCAGAACTGCTTTAGTTCAGCCACATTTTAGTTCAGCACGCTCTTTTCATGTATGACCACAGCATCTTGGACTAGGCCACTCCAAAACCTTTATTTTATTTCTTTTTAGTGGTTCTGAGGTTAATTTGGGATGATTATGCTTAAGATTATTGTCTCGTTGCATAACTCAGTTGTGCTGGAGTTTTAGCTCACAGACTGTTAACATTACATTTACATTCAGGCATTTGGCAGACGCCCTTATTCAGAGCGACCTTCACTGTAGTCCAACGCCTTAACCACGGAGCTACTTGATGTTATAACATTCACTTATAGCAACACGGTTCAAAATCTGAATCATCAGTCCATAGAACATCCTCCATTGAAGATTTGCGGGTCATCAAGATGTGTCGTGGCAAAATTGACCAAATCCTTAATGCGGTTCTAGGATGGTAGTAGCTTTAGCCATTTCTACTCATGAACACAGATCTTTATCAAAATAAGTTCCAGGTCATATCCATTTATAGATAATGTCTCTCACCGTGGATCTCCCAGAGTACTTGTAACCATTCCCAGACCCATTTACTTTAATCACCTTCTTCCTCATCTCTTGTGGAATTTTTGCACAGTCAGAATTTTGGCTCAGTATGCTACTGGTGAGACGGTTCAGACAACCATCAGACATGCTTCTGAAAATGATCCATTTATGTGAGGATTTGATTGAACATAACTGGCAACAATCAGACCAGGCTGATTCTAATGCAATCCAGCTGTAATCAGTTAGCAATGCAGTTTGGTAAGTCTTTTTTAATTTTGAAATATTAACAAAGTGGGGAGGGGCCTGAGAAAATCCAAAAAATAAGAAAAGGGGAGGGGGGGGGACAAAAGGAAACAACAATCATTTAAGACTTGATTTGGGTGACGACTAAATAATTTTTATTGCATTGAAATGAAACACATACACACACATACACACACACACACACACACACACACACACACACACCAACTGCTGAAAATGAAAACAACTTTTTTCTTTTAATGTCAAACAGTTACAGAAAAAGCAACTCTATATATCAGACACAATGTCACCATTCAAAGAATTTTTTAGCATGTAAATAAAAAAAGAACTTGCACGTCCAAATGTGCATCTGCAACAAAAGTCCACACTCTGCAGTGATATCGCTTTCTCCGTTTCCTCTCTCCATCCTTTGTTTTTTTTGTCCTTTTTAGATGAGGAAAATGATGTCATCAGCCACCATGACCTGGTTGTCGTCCTGCATGCGCGCCAGAGCAGCTCGGACCTCGGCCTGCTCGAACGGAGCTGAGCGGTCCTTGTTGATGTCGCCCATTAGCGCGTTCATGCCTACCGACTGAGCGTGTGCGGCACGGAAGACCTCCAGCAACGCCGATTTGAACTCCTTCAGCCTTTAGAACACACATCAGGGATAACACTGCATAAGATGATGGTCTTCATTCATTATCCTATGCAGCGTTACTGGGGCCTGGAGGCTTTTTGTTTACTATTTATTCATGTGTTAGCTTTGACTTTGCATCATCGTGCTTTACACCTACCTGTCCTCTGAGAGCTCTGTGTGGCCGTTCTGCTCAGGTGTCTCCATGGGCTCCTCATCGAGTCTTGCAGGAGCTGGAGATTGAACTGGACACAAGAACACAAGCAGTATTTTTAATTAACAATCATGAGATGTGTACAGGTCATTATGATAATCAGATGGTGTAACTGCTCACTCTGAGGTACGTCTGCCTCGGTGGTAAAGTCATATGGGTCGTAGGATTCGCTGCTCTGTGACGGCCTGCGCTCAGTCAAACGTCGCCTCCTAGAGGACAGAAAGAACATTCAAGATTCAACGGTAAAAAAAAGATCTGCTTTCTTTCTCCAGATGAAACATTCTAAGTATCCGGACCTCTTCCTTTGTTGTTTGGGGGTGCCCTGATCTTCCTCATCTTCCTCTTCCTCATTCTCAGAGGCTTCTTCATGGTCTCCCTGTCTGGTGCGCTTCTTCTTCTCCAGAACCTAGAACATCAGAAGGAATGGTTACTATCTAGGAACACATATATACAATATAAAGGTGCAGTATAAAGGATGAGGCTAAGTAAGGAAGGTGCTCTGATCTGACCTTTTTAAAGTAGGCGAACTGAACGAGCTCCACAGCGACTTCTGTGTCCTCCAGCTCCACAGCTTTGCTCATGCGAGCTTTGGCATGGGCCGTGGCCAGACGGATCAGAGTCTCCAGAGTCCTGACGGTCACCGGGGAGGTCTAGCAGAGGGAGAATGGGTGGCTTATTAAAGTCCATTAGCAATTCAACAGTGTTAATGTCACTTTCAGGTGAATAAACATGCAATGATCAATTTAAAGGTCCTATGGACTAACTAAGAACTAACAAGCAAGAAAGTGTGTGTTTTTTCCTCACCCGAGCAATGTCTGTGCCGAGCTGCTCCTGGTTGCGCAGTCGTGTATACTCCTCTGCAATGTGATTGGCGGCTTCTTGGGTCAATACAGGAGAAATCGCCTTGGCAACATGGATGTACTTCCTCATGAACTGTTTGCTCACCACACGCTCCCTTAAACCAAGACAAAAACAACATCAACACACATTAATATGGAAGAAGAAATCTTAATGCTAAACTAATGCAATAACACATCTAAACCTCTGTGTAATATTAAACAGGTCTCAGTGCTGGGTTATTTTAGGAGTTTACCTCTGTTTCCGGTTGCCATGCAGAAGATGGTTGTGTTTCTCATACACCTGTAGCTCCTGCTCCTCTTCCTGTGCCACATCAGGGTCATCGGTTGCCAAAACATCCACCGTACCACCCAGAGGCAATGCTGGAACACAGAAGAGGAGAGATGGTGTAAGTATACGAAGCGTGCAGTGAAAGACCTGCAGACGTCTGATATACTGCACGGCATGACAAACATCAGAGTGTTTAAAACAAGTTTCAGCTGAACAGTTGAAGTGATGCATGAGTACCTGCTCCGTCCTGTTCACGAGGGTCGCGGTAGCGGTGCATGCGCAGAACGTGGTCGGAGATCTCACGATCCTGCTCGGGGTCCATCTGATCCAACATGATGAAGAGCAAATCGAAACGAGACAGCAGGGAGTCCTGCAGCCCGATGTTCTCCATGGGGGTCTTATACTGGTCATACTGCAGAGAGAGAGAGAGAGAGAGAGAGAGGGACGCTCAGGACAACTGTTGTGGATTCATAAGCAATCACTATATATATGATCATTACACATATCATGGTTGTGCTTGTATGAGCAGTTCAGCTTATTTTGAAAGGAGATTATTTTATAAAGCGCTCACCCGGCCGTAGACGGGGTTAGCTGCTGCTAGGACGCTGCAACGGGCATTCAGGCGGGCATGGATGCCAGCTTTGGCGATAGTGACACGCCCCTGCTCCATAACTTCGTGGATGGCGGTGCGGTCCATGTCCGACATTTTGTCGAATTCATCGATGCAGACTACGCCCCGGTCAGCCAGCACCATGGCACCTGCCTCCAGACGACGCTCACCTACAGTGCAGAGCATATCACACGGGGTGAGACTTCTGCGATACAAGGCACAAGTTAAAGTTAACATTCACCCCGCAGTACCTGTCTCCTGATCAGTGGTGACGGCTGCGGTGAGACCGACACCTGACGAGCCGCGGCCTGTGGTGGGGATGGCACGCGGCGCTGTATACAGCACATAGCGCAGCAGCTGTGACTTCGCAACAGAGGGATCCCCTGGGAAAGGAAATAACACAGAAAATGTTCACCCCATCTGCTCCAATCACCAATCGCTCCAAACCTGACTTTTTCTGGCCAGGATCAGTCTGCATGTGCAAACTTTATTTCACATTCACATCTAAACTTGAAATGTATTCAGCCATTTGTGACACATACCTATGAGGAGGACGTTGATGTCTCCACGGAGACGTGATCCATTTTCTAGAACCTTCTCTACTCCTCCGAGCAGCATACACAGAATGGCCTTCTTAATGTAATCATGACCGTGGATACTGGGAGCCAAGGAGCGTGCCAACTGGTCAAACACGTTCTGTAGAAACACGTGAGAGAGCGAGACGTGAATCTGTGATGTCATAAACAAGTTTAACAGGAGTGACAAGCCTGTGTTATCGGATAAGACGTTAAATCACAATAAATCCATGCACACTATATGTATATACAAATATCAAAACGCTACTTGCAAAAAATACATTTTGCTAATAGATTAAAGAATCATAACTAGGGATATAATCATACGGATCATGGCACAATGCCAAAATGTGACTGGGTGTCACAGGAATATGTGAGTAACGTCTTGAAAATCAGATTTCTATTATTTTCTCAGAATGTGATGCAGTTACACTATTTGAACACCAGAAATCCCAATCTAACCCCCACATGAACAGATATCAGTGAGAAAGAGCGCTACATCCACATCCTCACCTTGGTGCGGGACTTGCTGAAGTTCTTGATCTTCGCCACGTCATCAGCAGAGAAGTACGGTGTGACTTCTTTGCTCATCTGCTTCACCTGGCAAGCTATCATAATGGTCCTAGATGTCGGAGGAACAAAGAAAGAACCGAGCATGCTCAGGGACTAGAAGCACAGCCATTTCATATCAGCTCTACTAAAACTTTCTTCCATCGAGGGGTTGCCACCACAAACCATTCCATCCATACAACTTGGCACAGGATTTACCACAGATGCCCGTTCTGACACAACCCTCCCATTTTTCTAAGCTTGGGATCAGCACTGCATCCAGTGGTTGGGCTGTATGGGGGTTGTACGGTGAGGTTCAAACTCGACTCCTCAAATCAACTACCCAGAGCCTTTGTCACCTGCGCCAATACTCCTCTATACTCCCTCTACTGATGAACTGATGATGATGATAATACTCTGATGGATTAGCCAGTGCTTCCCCAAATGTGTAAATAAAGCGCTTTTGAGTGCTCTTCATACCTGAATGTCCCTGAGGTGAAGCCTCCCTTCTTGCCTGGCAGGCAGCGGTAGGTGCCAATGAGCTGCACGCGATCTCCTGGCTTGGCGGCGTCCACCAAGTCGTTGTCCAGGATGATGTCCACCGAGCGGGGCAGCTGGCCAGCAGGAGCCTTCTCAGGCATCTCCTGCACCGTGATGGTCTGATGGTCTTTATAAATAGACAGACCAAACTCGGTCTCCAGGGGGTTGTTCTCCTCATCCTGGAATGAAAAGAAAGGAGCTGTCACACCAAGCACGACTGATTTAGTACGACCGCTCCCCCTCCCCTGCTGTGCAACATTCACATTATTATTAACGTGAATTCAGTTTAGTTTTAAAGACTTGCCTTTCCTTCACGTTTCCTGCACGTTACTTGCCACACTGCACATTTGCACACACCTTACATGTTGCTGTTTTATACAAAAAAATTAGGAAAAACTTGCACGTTGGAATACTGACTGCTCTGACACACACCATTTCATTCCATACTTCATGTTTCACTCATACTGCTGCTGACATACCCACATGTCTTTACATGTTTATAGTTTTTTACATATATATTTCTCAGCAGACAAAATTTTTTTTTAATACATTGAATCCTAACTTTTAAAATTTTCTTTTTTTTTTTTAGATTTTTTATTTATTATTTTATTAGATCTTTAATTTAATTCTATTCTGTAGTAAAATCTTTTCATTCGATCTGATCTTTATCTTTTAGGCCACACACAGTTGCATAAATTGTGTATATATGGTGGCGAAGTAGTTAGCGCTGTCGTCTTGCACCTCCAGGGTCCGAGTTCGAGTCCCGCCTCAGGGTCGAACATGGAGTTCGTATGTTCTCTCAGTGTTAGATGGGAGAGGAGGCCGATGACGTTGCATGTTGAACAGTGGTCCACTTCCGTGCTCAGGTATGACTGACTCAAGATCAACGTTTCAAGCGTGACTCTCGCGCCCGGGATGTTTGTGTTCACACTGATCAAAATGAACCAGACTTTGAGGTCAAGTGTACCTGTACCTGGAAACGTGCACGGGTCCCTAATGTGAAAACTTGTGTAGGTGTTTCATTATTCAACTTTTTCTGTAGAAAACCTCAACGTAAATAGTGCTAGATATTTCTTTCTCAAACAAAATGTAGCATGTACACAACTGAGGAATACCTTAGTCGGGTATATAGCACTAGAAGGGAAGGCTTCCAGCGAGGTCATGTCTGTGTATTTGCGCTCTAAGGTCTTTTTGGTGGCCGGGCAATAATGGACACTTCGTACCACCTTTGGCCGCACAAGAGAGCCTAGAATAAAAACAACAAACTGGTTAATTGTTTTGTAATTATACTGTTATAACATCTTCCCAACATTATTGCTTAAGTCTTGTTTCTGTTTAACAAGCAGTGACCTACATTTGGTGACGATGCCCTCCACACACACCATGGAGCCCAGCAGACGAGAAGTAAGAGTCCGAGGAGTGACGTGTTTGCTCCCGAAGCTGCCCTCTAGCCCAACGTAAAACTCCTCGTACTGCTTGGCGTAGGTGGCATCAACGGAGGCAACCATATCCTTCAGAGCACGCTGGAACGCCAGGAGCTCCATGAAAGCATTGTTCAACAGCCTGTAAACAGAGTGTTTATGAACCTCAATGAAGTAAGACCTTGTGCATTACAGCCTAAAAAGACAGTTTATTCATTTTTATCTTACACATATGTTACAGAAGGTTCGCATTTGCTCTGTAATGTTTCAGAAGAGCTTCATGTACTGGACTAACCAACCTCACACACAGACTTTTGGGTCACACACTGTTGTATTCGATGCTGTTCTCCAGCTCATACAGCATCTCAGATGCAGGAACACCACTCGACTGTACAAGGTGAGAGAAGATTTTGTGGTAGGCATTAAGCTGGACTCACTTTAGATGGCGCTGGAAATGAGAACCTTGAACAAAATGCTGTCCATCATGTCCAACACCAGTCGCCCCTATGTATGGAGCTTTTGCCAAGCATAAGAGTGGCAGATTTCTATCAGAGAGCTGCCCTACTGACAGACTCCTTTGCTCCCAGAGCCATACGCTGGAATTCACACATTTTTATGAATGCCTGGGTTTGTGATTGGTAATGCACGTCCTTCAGCTTATCCTCAGTTGTAAACGTAGTTCTCCTTCATAACAGACTGTTCACCAGAGATGGGGGTGGGGGGGGGGATCGATTCTTTTGTGTGGTGATTCGGGTATCGCCACACTGATTTCAAAAGCCTTTTTTTTTTTTAAAGTACCTTTATAATAGAGATGAGCTGGTCTATCGGCCAGCAACCAGAATTCTTTGTTTTTCAGTTTGATTGGCTGTGACCAGTGATTAGCACGCTGTAGACCATTTTTATGGAGTTACATTATCAAAAATCACATGCTCAATGGTTTGATGGGTTCTGTGTCAAGTTGGCTCACACAGATGAACCATTGGAATGAACTGGAATCAAGATTGCGAAGGCCTTCTTGTCCAACATCAGTGCCTGACCTCATAAACACTCTACAGAATGAGTGGCCACAATTTCCCACAGAAACACTCCAAAATCTTGTGGACAGCCTTCCAAGAAGATTTGAAGTTACAGAAGTAAATATATAATAAATTATCAGTTTTAAAAAAAAAGGTGAATTTTCTCAAAGACAGCTGCTTAAGTGGTTTTAGATCTTTTGTCAGATGCCAGTGCTTGGGCTTTGTGTCTGAATTTGTAGTTTTTTGTATGTCCACCTACCTCTTGAGGGTTAACCACACGTTCTCAATGGGATTAAGGTTTCTATGTTTCCCAAAACTTCCATGTTTTGTTCCTCGAGCCACTTAGCTATCACTTTTGCCTGATTGCAAGGAGCTCCATCATGCTGGAAAGGCATTGTTCATCTAACTGTTAAAACTGGAAAACTGTTCTTGAATGGTTAGGAGTTGGGTTGCTCTCAGAGGATGTTTTGTACCATTCTTTATTTCATGGCTGTACTCTTAGACGTGTGTAAGCCTTGGCTGAGAAGCAACCTACACATGAATGGTCTCAGGATCCTTTGTTGGCATGACATAGGACTGAAAGTAGTGCTCACTGTCAGTCCTGTCACAGCATGCCAGGCGAATTACAGGGGTCTCAATGATGAAGGGCCAACACTTCAAATATTGACTCTTTACACAAATGTAATTGTCAATAAAAGCCACTGATTCTTATTAAATTCTTGTAATTATACTTCACTACACTATGGTATGCTGAAGTATCTGACAAAAAGTTCTCAAAAACACTGAAGCAGCAGACTTTTTGAAAATTAATATTTGTGTCATTCTCAAAATTTTTGACCACAGCTGTATGTATCTGAATGTCATCGCAGGTTTGGCCAAACACCTCTGGTCATATAGTGTATGTTCTAATAGTATTTACCCTGAACCAATCAATAAGCAAGAAATAGCTATAGGACGTCATCTGGTGCCTGTCCGTCACTTCTCCTGAGTAACTACAGGGTAAAGTTCACACTTTGCATGTGTCTGCGAGATGAAAATAAAGTAAAGTAAAAAATAAAGATGGACCTACTTGGCAGCGCGCGCCTCGTTCCGGCGGCGCAGGTCGTTAATGTTGACGATGAGGCGGAATTTGTTCTCACTGATCATGTCCCGCACCTTACTCTGATAGATCCCCTGATCCTGCTGCAAAACAATATGCAACAACAAGACATTACACACAGAGAACACGTGGAAGAATGCTGAAAGTGCACGTGGGGGAAAAGTATAAATTCTAGACCTAGGAATACATAGAAACGTTCTGCGATCAGTTCAAGTGGTTAAAAAACTGATCTGAGAACAGTTTTGCGTTTTCTATAAATTTAAGTTTCTACGATTGAGTTCTACAAGCCTCATCTGTTTAATAGCTAACTGGCTCATTAGAACTTGCGTGTGATGAGAGAACGCCATGGCAAAGCGACTGCCTCCATCTTTACTTAAACATCTACAGCAGGAACAATGGGGTAGACCACGAGTGTGAAGAACTACTTACATCGTCATCCAGAAAGTCCAAGTAATCTCTCTGAGCTTCCCTGATCTCGTGATCATCCACAACCTCAGTAGCCATTTTTATACAATAATTAAAGTAGTTAAAATAAGAATAATAAAAGTTATACAATGAACAGAAGAGAAAGTCTCTGCTCTCCTCCGCGCGGTGCTGCCTCTGGGAGATTTTTCGCGCCACACGGAGTTCTGACGCTGCACCGTTCTGCGCTCTGATTGGTTGAGACACCGTCGGCTCATTTGAATATTCCTAGTTCTGGGTCAGGTGTCCAATGAAAAGCAGGGCGCGCTGCCGAACTCTCCCTGCCCCTTTCAGGATTTCGCGCGAAAAGTTGAGAGCGCTGCGCATGCGCAAGCTTTGCGACAAACGTAGCGACTTTATAGGCGGGGTTTAGCTATACTCTCCACTGAAGAGAGTTTTACTCTTTTGTATGCAATAAATACTGATCATAAAACCCACAACACGCTAGGTGTAGTAGCATAGATTTGCGGGCGGGTAAGTCGAATGTACAGTATACACCGGCCCCAAACTCTTAGCACTCCTACTGTTCCTTACTCAGGCACAACACAAAACATGAGACTCTGGGACAAACAGTGCCACCATTAGGAAGAAGTGGGACATTCTTTATTTACACCCCCTTTATATTGTATGCTTCTGTGGAAAAAGAAGTGTAAAGTTATTAAATTTTACTACAATTGTACTGTAATATTTTTCTCTCATTCACTCACTGCCTATACTGCTTTGGAGTGTGGGAGGAAACCCACCAAGCACGACGAGAACATGCAAACTTCATGCACAGATACCCGGTGGAATCAAATCAGGACCATGGAGGTGCAAGGTGACAGCTACCATGGCAACATTTCTATAATGTAGAAATTAGCAATAATAAAGAAAAGCTGTGTCCAAACATTTGTCAGGTACTACAGCAGGGGTGTCCAATCGTATCTAATCTTAATTGAAGGGTCAGTGTGTGTGTGGGCTCTCATTCGAACCAAGCAGAAGTCAGACCTGATTCCACATGTTTAATTAGTCATTACTGAATTTCATTACACTATCAGGTATAATTGATAATAATTGAAAGGCAATAATTATGCCCTTTTTGGACAAGATTGGACACCTCTGACTTACAATCTGCTCCAAATACCATCCCCCTGTTCATATCACATAAAGCACGAAGATGCCATACATAGGACAAGTCCTGCACATTTTTTTTCTCTCCTTTGAAAGTTCAGACTTCCCATCTGGCATTACACTGTAATAAATGAATCAGTGTTGAAGCAGATTTAATAAGAAAATAGATTCAAATGTCAAATTTCATATTTAATTTATACAAACAATATTTTATTTTAAGGTAAATAAATAATAAATTTTATAATGAGGTAAATAAATTTCACAGACAAATTACATAAAATAATTGAATTGATATTTAATAGTAATTTTTCCACTTATAAACCTTTTGTTTATAAGATTGAAAAGTGTGAGATCCAGTCATTATTTTGGAAAAGTTCAGCCTTATCCAATTTTCTCTGTGATTGCGGTGATATTCATCAGGTTGTTACTGTTTGATTTGAAGGGAAGTTTATACAGGTATTTATTGTCTGATTTAACACTTACATTATGGTCAATATAACCTCATTTAATTAATGATGTAGTAGATAGTGTGGTATTAGACAGAGTGGTGTTACATAATGTTGTATTAGATAGTGTGATATTCCATAGTGTAGTATTAGATGGTGTGGTATTAAATAGAATGGTATTAGACAGTGTAGTATTAGATGGTATAGTATTAGATGGTGTGGTATTAAATAAAGTGGTATTAGATAGTGTAGTTTTGGATGGTGTGGTATTAAATTGGATGATGTTAAATAAAGTAGTATTAGATGAGGTAGTATTAAATAGAGTGGTATTAGATGGTGTAGTATTAGATGGTGTGGTATTAATTAGAGTGGTATAAGATACTGGAATATTAGAATGTGTAGTATTACAGTATATAGAGTGGTATTACTATACATAGTGGAGTATGAGATTGTGGTATTATATAGATTGGTATTAGATATTGTTATTATATAGAGTGGTATTCAATACTAGATATTAGATATTGTAATATTAGATAGTGTAGTATTAGATGGTATAGTATTAAATAGTGTAGTATTAGATGGCATAGTATTAAATAGTGTGGTATTAGATAGCGTAATGTTAGCTAGGAGCCAGAGCTGTGGGTGGTGGGGGATTGGAAGGCCGAGCAGACAGGCTGAGCAGGGATGCCAAATGCATTACATACAACAGGTATACAGATTGTTCAAGAGATGATAGCAGCATTATAGAAGATGAACACTGAGCCAGATGAGATTTAGAGAGAATAACTTCTCTGATATACACAGCACATTGTAAAAAGCCTAAATATTACATGGTTAATACAGTTTGAAGGATTTGAGGGCTTTGGCAATTGTTGAAGTATAAATGGTGTCTAAATAAATGTAAAATTTCAACCATGTAGTTTAATTATAGGTTTAAATTTGCACTTTTACTGTATGTGAAAAAGTAACTACTAAAATAAAATAGATCTTTGAAAATATTTGAAAATACTTATTATTTTAATTCTTATATTTTATTTATAAACCCAAAGAAAACATCCTAACAGTTAAAAAGCATCTAGATGAGAAAAACATTTAAGTAGAGAGGATTCCCTCCAAAAAGGTAGCAATATATAAACAATCCCAGAAAGTGCATTCACAAAATGCGCAAATATAGTTCTTCTCTTTGGAAACATATTTAAGTAAAGATAAATGAAATTCTTTGACCTTATTGGTAATTAAATACTTTCCAAGGACAATGCACACCTTTTTTTCCCTTCTTTTTTTTCAATTGAAGACATTAAATTAGTTTGAAAATATCAAATTTGTATGCGCTTGTTGGTCAAGTATTAGTACAGTAAATAACATACCTCCTGTTAGGAATACATTTTTCTATCGACAAACCAACATAAAATTGTTAGTACAGTATATTTTTCTCTTTCACCTCTTTTCATAGTGTGTTATCTTACCTGCAGTGTGCAGAGGAGGGGTTGGATGCAATTAAGAGGTGTGTGTGTGTGTGTGTGTGTGTGTGTGGAGGGGGTGGGGTTTACTATACCTTGCTTTCAATTACATGTTTTCAAACAGTTAATAACTTTAATTCAACATATTATTGAAAAAATTACGAATGATGATTATTATTATTGATAATAATAATTATTATTTTGCAAAATAAATTTTGTTACACACAAAGTGCACCCTGAGACAGAGAGAGAGAAAAAAACTGAGAAAAAAATCTTTAACCTTTCTAATACACACGCACACCGTGTGTTATAATAAACACTACATGCGCGCTGTACACACACGCATACAGACACAAAATAAAATATGTTTTACGCGCACACACGTGGTCACAGTGTTATAGTAGAGCAGGGGAGACGATTAACCACAATTCTGCAGCACAAGAGAGAGAGAAAAAACATTGGCTCAGTTGTGAGCACGTGATACTCAGCATCAAAATAAGAAGTATATGCGTGATACATGATACTCGTAAATTAAGACTTGCTTGTTTTTCAAGTCAAAATTGATTAAAAATCTTTGCTCATCTTTCGGAACACTCGCAAACCACGTTACTTGGAATCCAAGGTTCCACTTCCCGCAGTCCAAAGACCTGCAGATTAGGCTAATTGGTGTTCCCAAATTGCCTGTAGTATGTGAATGAGTGTGTGAGTGTGTGTGCCCTGTGATGGATTTGCACTCTGTCCACGGTGTACCCCACCTAGTGACCTAAGTCTCCTGGGATGTCAGTATATATAGATGATGAGTAAGTAAGTTATACTGTTTGCAGTTCCTACTGAACAAGAATCTTACTTAAGATAGCTTAACACCCTGTCCAGTCCACAGGGATCTTCTAGCCAATTAGTCTGCTGATAGTTGCTATGAAAATACTGCACTGCAATTTTGTTAAAGTTATGTACAGAATGACTGTATATGCTGTATTATTTTTGCATCACTGAATCTAAGCAGCTCAAACCTGTTCTAGCATGATAATGCCACAGTGAGAGTCCCAAAGCCAGCTCCATGAAGACATGTTGTGAGATGTGTAACTAACAGCATCTATATAATAAAATAAAGATTTTGTTTTGACATAAACCTTTTCTATATCCTCTCTTTTCCATTGATTGTAATAAGATGAAATGACAGTAGATTTAAAATCTTGTCATGAACTAGGTAAATGTGTACAATTTCCTCGTATTTAGCAACCAATACAGTGGAAACCAATACCAAATAATATTGTCACACCAAACTAAATTTTGTGAAATTACAGTTTAAAAAAGTAAGGGGTTCCTCTTTGTTTCAGGCAAATATGTATATGGGCTTCAACCTGAAATAATAATATCACTGATTACATTAAAGATGATCAGTTTATTTTTTCAGCTTAAAACTTTTAACTCTTTCTACCAACTTTTTTCCCATTAATGACAGGTGCTAACGCTAGTGTGTTATACAGTAAGCAGCATGGGTGACATTTTGCTCTTAAATAATTTCACCTGAATCCACTATTTGTTGTTGTTTTTTAACATTTAACATTTGTAGTTAAACAAACTGCACTATCAGTTGCCATTCAGTCGCTGTTTCAAATACAAAAACCTGTAAAAATGGGAATTTCAAACATGCACCCCATCTCAAAAACACCATCCACACCCATAACTCATAAATTTTAATTCTCTTCATTGTAGCTGCCGGGTCACATAGTACACATTTTTGTACATATATTAGATTCAGATTCCTTTTATTGTATTGTCGTTGTACAAGTACAAGTACAACAAAATTGAGACTCAAGATAAAAATGGTTCTGATAAAATAGTAATAAATAATATAGAAAAAAAAATTTATACTAAAATAATAAAATAATAATAAAAATAATAAATAATAAACACACACACACATACATAGTGCCACATATACTTGTAAACATAAATAAACATTTGAAACATAAGTCATGATAACACCTATTTGAGACTGGCGTTGGGTATAACAATAGCTTTTTAGTAGAAGCTACTTAACAGTCTGGTTGTTCTAGTTCGAACTGACCTGTACCGCCTGCCTGAGGGCAGGAGTTCAACACATGGTGTGATGGGTGGGATGAGTCCTTAAAATATTTTTTAGCTTCTGGAGGCCACAGGTAGTGAAAATGTCCTCCAGAGCTGCTCATTGTCTTGTTTTTTTATTTTCTCTACAGATCTGATTATCCTTTCTAGGGCATTCCTTTCAGCTGCAGAACTGCTACTCATAAGTATTCATAAGAATACTATTAGTAGAGGTAGTAAAATTTCACTTATAGTACATTTTAAATAGTTATTAAATTCATATGGAGCTTTTATATGCTGATATGATGTCTGAATTCATAAATGTCTGTATTCCTATTTCAAGTATCCACCGTAAGCCTTCTATTATTTAACTATTTTAGAATTTATTTATTTCAAACTATTAATTCTTGTTGTCATTGTTTCACTACACACTGTTTGAGGTGAAACAGTGTTTCTGGAGAAAGGTCCTTCCGCAGCTGGAGTGAAACCAGGGACTATTCCAATAGTTGAAGTATAATCTCCCACAACATAGCTGAATGCAGTGTGGTGGAATTTGTTAGCTGTGGTTTCATGCAGGAGAGAGAGAGAGAGAGAGAGAGAGAATGTTTAATAGTAGTAATTTCTACCTCATTTTTTCTGAGAAATCTTTCTTTCTGGCTCCATTTATTATTTGCATATCTCCACAATTCCATATTTCAGTAAAATATTAGCAGGCAATTTTGTTTTATAGCTTGTTTTATTTTTGTAAAAATTGCCAAAACAATAAGACAATGTGAAAGATGAAAATTGTATTGTTTGTTTGTTTGTTTTTGTTTTGCTTTATTGTAATCTTATACAAAACACTGGATCAATTTGACAAAATTAAAGATATTTAATGACAAGTGTCGTTCTTGCAATATAGTAGCCCGTTTGCATTTCTATCTGGACTAAGTGCTATTCATGGGAGGTGAAACTTGGCTGGGACTGACTCCTCCCAGCTACTGAAACTTGCAGCTCGCCCCACCAGTTCAGCTGTGGACACATCTGAGGCTGAGTCGCACCATCGTTGGGGATAATGCCTGCATGCTCACAAACACTGCACAGAGCCCAGAAAGGAGATCAGCTTATTGTTTCTTAAACTAATCAAGAGTGAAAAGTGCCTCTCTAAAAGTGTCAGCAACACAGGTGAGAACACACTTTATATTTATTAGAAACTTGAACTCTGAATCAGAATGGAATGTTTTAGTGTGTCTTTGTAAAGGTCTTTTGGTATTACTTGATGCTTGGGTGTAATACAATAAGGTAACAATGAATAGCCTGTAGATATCTGAAAAACAGGGATGTGTCCTGTAATAAGAGTTAGACACTCACTGAAACAATACAAGCAGCACTTAAGGCTAGAAGTTTCTTGTCTAATGAAAATACATTTTCATTGTGCAAGCAAGGTGCGGCAAACAGGTAATGCCAATTACTTACCTGAGCATGGAGAGGAAGCATGTGTTCATGCTGGTATCATGGATAAGGAAGTGATTATGCACAGCTCAGTTGTTTCTTGTTTACCTGATAACTGAGTCATGTGCTTAAAATACCATGAATCTGCAAGCAAATTCTTGAAATGTAACTTGAATTTATAACTTATAAAAAGGTGCTGCTACACCCTCTAGCATTTTGCTGTTTCTCTAAGTTGCAACCACCTTCATACTTCAGTCTCTAAATACCACCTTATTCTTAACCTTCTTGACCCTGATTTTTTTTCTCTCTCCAGGTTATCACTATGTCAAGCGGAGTTTTAGGTCGTCTGAGCACCTTGACAATCGATATTAAGCAGCTACTTAGCCTGTCTCGTCCTTTCCTCTCTCTTCAACCCTTGCCGTCCGCTCAGGCCACCGTGGGAGCGTCAAACGTGCCCAGCTTGTTCCGTGAGCCCTATATCCATTCAGGTTACCGTCCTCTAGGCCAGCCGTGGCACTGCTATATGCTCAGCCTCTTTCAAAGCCACAATGAGTTGCTGAATGTCTGGTCACACCTTATAGCTTTTCCTGCTGTGCTGCTGCGCTTCTGGGTCTTCGCTGCAACAAGAGACCTGCCTCTGGACCACTCATCGCTGCCCCTTTGCCTCTACATCCTTTCAGTTCTGACCTACCTCACGTGTAGCACTCTAGCCCATTTGCTTCAGTCTCAATCAGAGCTCTCACACTATTCCCTCTTCTTCCTGGATTATGTCGGTGTGGCTGTGTATCAGTATGGCTCAGCATTGGCAAATTATTTTTACTGCGCTGAGGAGGAGTGGAACCAGAGCCTGGTAGGGGCATTGTTCCTGCCTGGTGCTGCTCTACTGGGCTGGTTGTCATGTGCCAGCTGCTGCTTTGCCAAGTTGCGTTATCGCCGTCCGTACCCGCTGCAAAGGAAGATCTTCCAGATTGTGCCTGCTAGCCTGGCATACATGTTGGACATCAGCCCTGTGGCACTCCGGCTAGCCACAAGACCATGGCACGAGCCTGTGCTGGTGCTGCACGCCCTGCAAGTGGCCTTCTTCCTGACGGCTGCCTTCTTCTTCTCATGCCCGGTACCTGAGTGCTTTTTTCCAGGCAAGTGTGATATTGTAGGACATGGACACCAGATCTTTCATATCTTTCTGGTTATGTGCACCATGTGCCAGATGGAGGCGGTTTTTAAGGATTTCTTGGGGCAGAGGAGCACGTTAGTGCAGCTGCGTGGAGAGTCGAGCATCTGGCTAGCCACAGGCTTTTTCATTGTCCTGGTCCTGTGCAGTATACTGACAGCAGTTCAAATGAGGCAGAGTGTCCAAAGGCAGCTGCAGAAGGAAAGAATGAAGAGCGAATGAAGACAAATTTGGGTGTTCCGAAGGGCTACCAAACTATGCTGTTCTAACACACATTAGATTTAGTATACAAAGAGTAAGAATATGGGTAAGGATGTGCCTTGTGATATAATCTCTTATACAAGACAGCTCTGTACATGGCTATAGGATGTGACCTCAGTATTAAAAAGAAATATTGTAGCTGAGAATGTACGGCAACCATGAAATGTGCTTGCATATGTTTTTAATGCCTACATGGGTTTACTCCAAGAATATAAACAACCTCAAATTACTGAATAATACAAAACTTCTAATAAGCACCTAATAACCCATTTCTGCTGCTTTTGGTATGTTTACATAATTTAATGGTGTTCTCTCATATATAGAACAGTCATTATAACGTGTTGCTTAATTAATGTTCCTTGCATTATGCATTTATGAGTCTGTGTGACCTATTTTCTACTAATCCTTTTCAGCCTGGGTCTATTTAATCACTTAAAAAGAACACAGGAAAAATTTTGATTTGGAGGAATGTGTGAACAAAGGAATCGATTTTATTTTTTTTTAGATTAACGAGTCTGTTAGACGCTAACTCGAGAAAAGAGCAGATCAGATTAGTTAATCAGATTTACCTCAGAACCTCAAGAATGTGCCCTTCCTCTCAGTTCAACTGTTAGCAGATGCAGGAAACTTTTGCATCAGAAATACAGAAATTACAAGATACAGAAATTGTAAAGAGTTTTGTGGGTCGTTGAATGTGATGTAATTTGTTGAATGTGCCATGAATATTGTTTTTTATTTCTATTTATAAAGTACTGTATTAAGTTTAAAGGGTTGTACAGTAATTACCTCAGGAGGGTGGTAAATGAAAGAAAGCTATATTAACTCTTGTGTATGTGTATTATGGATGCTAGATATTTTGACTGACCGTCAGACTATTTAAATAGAGAGTGTGTTTTCCACATGTCGCAGAGTATAAATTTGAAGAAAAAAAAGAAGCTCACAACCATTTCCACTGTGAATCTGTGATGAAACTGTATACTGTAAACAACATTTAAATTAAATAAAGCAGAACATTTCATGAACTTAAATAACATATTGTCATGCCTTGATGCAGATATAGCAGTATAAAAATTAAGTTATTATTATTGTGCTATACAGTATTGGTGCTTATAATCACATACGTGGGGCGGTGGTTGCTCAGTGTGTTAAGGTTGATGAAAAGGTCAGCAGCTTGAGCCCCAGCTCTACCAGGTTTCCGCTGTTGGGCACTTGAGCAAGAACTTTAGCCCGGTATGCAGGGGTTAATTAGCATCCACGCAAATTAGATACTTGGTCTAACCAGTTACAGGTACACTATATAACTGTTGTACATACTTGACCGTTGCAGTCTGGTGTAGTACTTTCACAAAAACGACTCCTACAAAGATAAATAACACACAATTATATAGGATGTCTTGGTATGCTGGAGGATTAAAGTTTCCATTCACTTGAACTAAGAGGCCCAAACCTGTTCCAGCATAACAATGTCCCTGTGCACAAAGCCAGCTCTATAAAGACATGGTGCGTTAAGGTTGGAGTGGAGTGAACACTTTAGGGATCTGGAACACCAACTGCACCTTACATCTAATACAATCTAATACAACATCTTGTAGCTGAATGAAGACAAATCACCATAGCCACACTCCAAAATTTAGTAGAAAGACTTATACAAAGATATATATATAGTTTTTTTGGCATTTGTGCTCCGTACATCACCATATTGGATTTGAAATGAAACACTCAAAATGTGAGTGTGTCAAGACTTTCAGCCTTAATACATGGGGTTTTACAAAACTGTGGCATTAACCATTCATCCATTTTCATACACACAACCAATTTGGAGGCTCATAAATAATGTAACAAACTAATATAATTACAAACATAAGGATTGCCTTTAATACTTGGCTGAGCATTTTTTGCAGTCAATGACTGCCTGAAGTCGAGAACCCATGGACATGTTTTTGAACCCATGTCAGTGCATTATAGCAGAAACAATACAATATGTAGCTCAAAAGTAGATACGCTACATTAAATGGAGGCAAAGAAGAACTGCAACATTTTTCTAACACTTGTCTTGATCACTGAGTTAAATGATAATAGCTCTGAAGGATTACACAACAAACAGGTAGGAGTGGCAAGGTATGACTGACTCTACATCTGGGAAGTGTGCAGCCAAAATATTGACAGTCAGGCCACACAGGGTGTTGGCAGCAACGTGCACCACTTATCCTGATGTCACTGGGACTACAGGTAAGACACAATTTTCTGGCCAGATCTACTATATTGTTTTAAACTGAGCACAGTTGTGTAGGTTGTTGAGTATTGTTCAGTATGTCATCATTCAGTAGTGTGTGTATAGCAAACACACTTTGTTGTTCAGTGTATATTTCAAGAAATGTTAAATGTCTAAGATATGCTTCCTCTGTGAGCTCTTATTTAGGAAGCTACAGTGGAAACAACTTCATTGAATTCAACATAAGTGTCTTAACTGTGTTTGTTTTCTATTAGCTAAGCCTAACCTACGCATCCTAACTAAAAAACTAATAATATAGATATGTATGTACAGCATATCTATCATATTCAACATAAGTGTCCTAACTGTGTTTGTTTTCTATTAGCTAAGCCTAACCTACGCATCCTAACTAAAAAACTAATAATATAGATATGTATGTACAGCTTCTAACATATTACAGTTGAGTTAATAGGCAAAATTACAAGATCGCTTTATGATTGTATTTATATGTGGAAAAGCATGTTTCTCTTTGTGTTCACATGAATTAAAAGGTGTGACATAGAATGGAAGAGGGTTGTTTTCATGTTGTGAAGTATTCAGAAAAATCCCCAGTGTTCAATACCTAGAGTACAGTTTTGTGTAAAAGTCTTGAGCTAACCCTAATTTTTTCATATTAAATTAAATGATGTAAGTTAAAATAAATGAAAGAAATGAGAACAAATGTTTTACTGCGACAGGCTGCAATGTGTCTAAAGTTACAATTTTAAAATATCTTTTGATGTAACAATCTCAGAAGCAACTTCATTTCCTCTCTCATTCGTTTCAACCACTCAGCATTCAGCATCACTAGTATACCAATCACCAACCTGATCATCTGTCATCATCTGCACCTGTTTCTCACTGGTTCATGCCTTAAGTTAGATGTTTTCCATGCTTTAAGGATTCATAGGTCATTGTGTGGAATAACAAATAAAAAACAAATTAACAACCTGAGTGGTAATACATCACTAAGGATTGATCATAAAAATCCCAAAGATGTTTTATAAAGGAAACCATTATGCATCACATCATCCCTTCTCTTCAACAGCTTCACTGGCTCCTTATTAAATATCTAATATAATACTTATATAAAGACACTTTTCTCCACCCGTTCTAACCTGCCTGCAGAGGCGGCATTACCATTAGGCAAAAGTAGGCAAGCGCCTAGAGCCAGGGCCCCATGACTTAAGCCTAACTAAGTAGTTTTAGCCAGCATTTACATCTAACATGTAAAAATAATTAAAATCCACTCGCTGAAATAGTATTAGAATGCTATCACGCCACGCGAGTTGTGTTGTATTTTAGTCCCCCCCCCCCGCCCCCAAACACACACTACAATGGTACATTCCGTGTGACGAAAGCGGAAAGTTATTAGTTTGATTGAGGAGCGCGAGACTTCCTTTTACAGCCATGAAACTGAGTTATCCAAGTGGTGCCGACAAAACGGAAATAACGGGAGGAGAACAGACAATTAATAGGATATTTGGCAAAGGTAACACAATTTTTCACGCCGTAACTCAGGTCAACAATGTCACAACAAAGGCTGGATGCTAATATAAACCAACCAACCATAAAATTAACGACCAGATGAATTGAACATTGATTATCAATTATATAGTAATAGGATCATGTGCAACCAAGTCTCACCCATGCTCATAGGGACCAAAGGCTCCAAGTCAAAAGTCTATGCAAGCCATGATCAAAAGGTATCAGAACATCCAGTGCACCACAGCCCACCAAACTCCCTACATCACAATTCGCTCAAACAAATACTGCATCTGTTCTACTCTTTCTAGGCATGAATCCATATTGCTGCTCACAAATGCTCACCTCTGCCCTTAACCTAACTTCCACTACTCTTTCCCAAAGCTTCACTGTATGGCTCATCAACTTTATTCCTCTGTAGTTGCCACAGCTCTGCACAACTCCCTTATTCTTAAAGATCGGCACCAATACACTTCGCCTCCATTCCTCTGGGATTCTCTCACTCTCCAAAATCTTGTTAAACAGACTAGTCAGAAACTCTATGCAACCTCTCCTAAGCACTTCCATACCTCCACAGTTATGTCATCAGTACCAACTACCTTTCCACTCTTCATCCTCTTTAACACCCTCCTTACCTCACTCTCACTGATTTTTGCTACTTCCTGTTCGACAATAGTCACTTTTTCTACTCTTTATTTTCCTTATTCATCAACTCTTCAAAGTACCCCTTACATCGTCCCATCCCCCTGGCACCTCAGTACATTTCTATCCCTATCTTTAATCACTCTAACCTGCTGCACATCCTTTCCATCTCTATCTCTTTGCCTCGCCAATCTGTACAGATCCACCTCTCCCTCCTTACTGTCGAACCTAGCATACAAGTCCTTATACTATTTGTTTGGCCTTTGCCACCTCTAATTTCACCTTACATTGCATCTCCCTGTACTTCTAGCTACTTTAGAAGTAGAATTTTCCCTTTCCTGGTGATACACCAAGTACAGTACCCTCCTACCTGTCTCCCTGATCACTTTAGCTGTAGTTGTACAGTCAACTGGAAGCACCTCCTGGACACCCAGAGCCTCTCAACTCCTCCCTGAAAACTACACAACATTCTTCCTTTTTTAACTTCCACCACTTTTTCCTCTGCTCTGCCTTTGTCCTCTTCATCTTCCTCACCACCAGGGTCATTTTACACACCACCATCCTGTGCTGTCTGGCTACACTCTCCCCTACCAATACTTTGCAGTCACTGATCTCTTTCAGATTACAACGTCTGTGTTCCTGCCACTTCTGGAAGAAAGTATTTACTACTGC
This sequence comes from Clarias magur, assembly GCA_013621035.1. Taxonomy (NCBI): domain Eukaryota; kingdom Metazoa; phylum Chordata; class Actinopteri; order Siluriformes; family Clariidae; genus Clarias; species Clarias magur. Next base: position 588,761 of record QNUK01000337.1, read on the forward strand.
GTTTTCCATCCTCTTTTCAAAGTCCACCAGCATGTGTCCTTCTGTGTTTCTATCCTGAAGACCAAACCTCCTCATCACATTCTCATCCCCGCTGTTCCCTTCCCCAACATGTACATTAAAATCTGCACCAATAATCACTCTCTCACCTCTGGGAAAGCTCTGCATCACTTCATAAATCTCACTCCAAAATTTCCCCTTGTCTTCTAACTAACATCCTACTTGTGGGGCATAACCAATAACAACATTGCACATCACACCATTAATTTCCAGCTTCAGACTCATCAACGTATCTGATACACTTTTCACCTCCAGAACAGACCTTACAAACTCCATTTCTTTTCCTAGCCACACCATGGTAAAACAACTTGAACCCTGCTCGTAAGCTTCCAGCCTTGCTACCTTTCCACCTGGTCTTCTGGACACACAGTGTATCCACCTTTCTTTCCTGCATCATGTCAACCCACTCTCTTGCCTTCCCTGTCAAATTACCACCATTCAAAGTCCCTACTATCACTCCTAAACTCTTGCCTTTCATTTTTTTTCTCTGCCTTCCTCCTTTCCTTCTTCAACCAACAGTAGCTTGTAGGTCAACCGTACCGGTCGTGGTTATTGTAAACCCAGGGCATGACTGATCCGGTAATGAATCCTGTTAATGATTCACATCATTGATTTGGCAAATGTTTTATATCGGATTCCCTTCCTGCCACAACCCTCTGCATTTATCCTGACTTGGAACTGGCACAAGAAGACACCGGATTGTGAAGAGTGTTAGAAGAAGAAGAAGAGAGTGAATTTAACTACATAGTCTATAAATATAATAAAACTGTTGGCATGTCTGTCAAATATTTAGGAGAACATAAGATGAGTAATAGAACACATCAAGATAGTTTTTGGAATCTTTCTCTGTCTGTTTGTTTGTGCATGCATCATATAAAAATGGACAAATGGGGTTTTCACAGGTGTATTTGGCTAAACTTTAAATTTAAATGGAAAATGCTCTTAGATCATAAAAAAAAAAAATTAATCTCAAAATTCAACAGATGGCGCTGTAAATTTTTTAATATGCGTTTATGAGTGTGCCATTGAAATCTACTTAATAAACCTGATCTCACGCACTTCATTCAAAATTCAATGACTTATGAATATGCAATTAAATTTCAAGCAACAAAGTTGCTGGCAGTCTACTGACCACTATGAACCAAATTAAAATGTTTGCATTTACTAAGAAACAAAATTCAAAACTGAGGTAAGTTCCAAATATCATGACCAGGTGAAATTTGGAAAAAATACTGGTATTTATTATTTTCAAATTTTGTGGACTTGTTTTTAAAATTTAAGTAAATTTAACTAATGCAGTAAATAATGTTACTGTAAAAACATCACCATTATATCATGTGAGTTAACAACTGAAGAATGTTTAAATAAACAATATTAAGCTAAAGTGTTCAAAAATGTAAATGCAATACATCAATGCATTAAAGGGGACCTTTTATGAAAAATTAGGTTTTTAGTCATGTTTAGACATTCAGATTACTCTCCATTCTGCAATACAAAAGAAGACAATCCTGCTTTTCGTAATTTTCTCATTTCTATTGGCCATGGCAAACAAGCCAATCAGATATTCCCCCTATGGCCTCATATAACCTATGACCTCATATAAAGGAAACCCACCCCCAACTTGTTGCTTAGACACCAAAAAAAGTGCATTCAAAGGAAGAAAATGTGCATTATCTGATGGGTATTTTAGCTGGAGCATAAACATACACACTTTGGGGAGCTCCGAGACTTTTGTCAACTTGTTCCAGAATCAAATATGGGACCTTTAAAAGTGTCTCACACATTCCACACTCTTCCTGATTAGTTTCAGGATTTAGTTACTGTACCATTCATAATCATTACAGAATAACATACAGTATTATAGATAAAGCATATATATAAAGCATATTAAAAAAAAAAAAAAAAAAAAATATATATATATATATATATATATATATATATATATATATATATAAGCCATACTTTTAATTGAAGCAGTTCAGATCATTTATTTTTTGACATATTCTCTTCAGTGTTATAAGTTATAAATGTGTGGATGTTGGCTGCATTTTTGTTTTTTGAGCTTATTAATATATATTTCTTTATTCATCAACAGATCCTACTTCTTAAAATAGCCTTCATCTCAGACTTTATCTCTGACTGTAAAACTGTTCCTCTTTCTTGATTTTGTTCATATGTAGTCACATCAGGATCTGTATGGAGCACTATGGCTGCAGACCTGGGTTGGATGTCAGGCCACTCTGCCTTCTTAGAGATCACCATTATCTCCATCCTCTTCCTTATTGCCTATATCACACTCTACTCACTCTGCACCAAATGTTTCAGGTATTATTTCCTTCTCTGCACAGATATAGATTTTTAGTAGCCTGTGAGCATTTTATTGTACCGAGGATTTGTGAGACAGTGATGGAAATGACAGACTATGGAAATTTAACTACATGTTGATCAATTAATGCTTTTTTTTTACAGGTAAAAAAATTGAATAAACTAATTAGGAAAAGGGACAAATTCTCAATAAATAAATTATTATTCCTAATTCATTCTTTGACTATTAATTAATTCCATGAGATGAAAGGAACATCCAAGCATGATTCAGACAAATCATAAAAGCTCCAAAACTGAAAGTGTTCAAAAGGTGCAAGGTTGACTATTTAAAATCTGGACAAAATTTACACACCTGACCAGTAATAAGACCACACCCCTTCCAATATGTACAAAATATTTCTGACAGCTTTCTATTGAAAGAATGAAGCTAGACTTCCTAAGAAGTGAAGTATGTGAACACAAAACTGTGGAAATCTGGTCACAAAACCAGTTGGATGAGGTGAGGCTGCATACCTTAAAGCAGTTATTAAAATGCTTTCAGCAAGCAAGTTTTTTTTTTTATTAAAATCTATATATAAGAAGTTATAAGAAAGTAAGAGAAAGTTAAAAAACTAAAGAAACACATATGCTTAGCAGGCCACTTATCATATATTGTAATCAAGAAGCCATGGATCAATGAATATTTGTCTGAAAGCCACATTTGGCACTGGGGCTGGACTTTGGACACCTCTGGATGGGTGTGTCTCTGTTGAATGTTGTTATTGACAATGTTGGCTATACTTCTGAGACTGGAAACAGTACAAATTGTGGCCCAAAAGTCTGGATCCATAAGCAAAAAATCTATTTAAATTTCATATAAAGTCGGACTGCACGATTTGATGAAAAAATGTTTTTCATTTTGATTATGAAAAAATGCAATTGTAAAAAAATGAAAAGTGTGATTTAAATGCAATAAGTAACTATTAAATGCACCATCTTTTAGTCAAGCGTATTTAAATGGGCTAACAGCAAATAACGGCTCGATTTATCTGGTTTTAGTTATGATTTTCCAAAAACTAACCTGATCTATACACCATAATTTACTGGCAGCTTGGTCACCAGTATGTCGTTAGTTACATTTTGGACAGAACGTCATGTGGTCAAGTCTCTTGGTGTGGTGAAGTCTCCCTGCCCACAGCTGTATTCATTAGCAAGATATTTAACCTTCAGCTTAGTTGAGCTGTATTATGTATTATATTATGCACTGATCAGTCATGACATCAACACCACCACCAGTTGAATTAAACAACAGTGTTCACCAGTTGTACGCCAGCAAACTAGTAAAGGCAAATTACACATAACAGTCAGTAGGTGGCGGAATTCCCACTTCAAATTCTACACACCACTGTGGTTATGTAACACAATGCCATGTAATAAAACTCTAATAAAACAACTCAAGTACAAAAACATGAAATACAGTAAGGAAGCACTGGTAGCCACATAATTTTTTAAAAAATAAAATAAAACAGTATCTTCTTTTTACATAATTCCTAAGTATTTACTTTTAGATTTATTATTTGAATTTTGTATTAGAAATTTCAAAAACATTCTACTGCAACAACAAATTCTTGGGTCTACTGTAAGATAATCTTGCTTCCATATTTACACTCTGGTGGCTCGTATAACGGTGAAAAAATTTTCTTAGTACATCACTACTATATTTTGCATATAGTTAATCATTGAACAATTAAACAGCAGTTTAGATTGTCAAAAAAAAAGCTTTTTATTTCCATATCCTCTTTAAACAAGGTTTCTTAGCACAGTTTGTTAATATCTGCTGACACTGTCTGTATTATTACACTAGTGAGACTCCAGAAGGTCCAGAAAAGGAAGAAATATTTTCATCTCTCTCACTGAGGGTAAGTAAACAGTTAAGTGTTGTGAATTCTGTTTATCTACAGTTGATGAATGTTTTTGTTTGTTAAACCTATGAATAATTCAAGCATAAAAAGAGCTAAATTAAGGTAACTAGTGAGAAACAGGTGCAGATGATGACAGGTGATCAGGCCAGTGATTAATATACTGGTGTTGCTGAATGCTGAGGGGTTGGAACAGACGAGAGGGGAAATGGGGTTGAACGGATACACCATGGGTGCATCATGTAGCACAGCAATTTTCCTTCACTGGAGGTAAGAGGAGCAAGCCTGCTCCATATAGACATGGTGTGTTCAGGTATGGACTGGATGAAGTTGAGTGCCCTGCATTGCAACCCCACTGAACACCTTTGGGATGAACTGGGACTAAAGCCTCCTTATAATCCCAACATCAGCTCTTGAGGTCCCTAATGCTCTTGTAGCTGAATGAACACAAATCCCCATAGTCATGCTCCAACTTTTAGTGAAAAGCCTTCTCAGAAGTGCATCATAACAGCAAAAATCTGGGTCTGATGACCAGGTGTTCAGTGTGCTTTATTAGTAATAACTGGGAAAAAAACAGCATGTTTATCATGGAGTACAGTATATTGCTAACCATAATGGTTAGGTACAGGAAATATTTCTGGCAATATATGCCTTGCATTACTCAGGCAATGCAAGGCATATTGCATTATGCAACATATTAAAGTATGTCCATATAAAAACTGATTAAAAGATAAGGCTTGTCTGTTCATCATTTTCCAGGTGAACGTACAAGACGCCTGGAGGACACACAGAACCATGAACAGTGCTGAAGGTTTGTCTTCTTGCTTTTGATCTGTTTTTGCATGTACTCTTCATTAAAGATGCACTGATCAATGATGTTTTTACTAATGACATGGAAAGAACTGGTGCAACAGAAAAATAAGGCTGAATGAAATATATTGAATATATTTAGTCTCCATGGTTATGTTTAGCCATGTTGAAGACATGCCCCTTTCTTTAATTCTTACAATTGCAAGCATTCAGGAATTCTGGGCTAAGACTGACAGAGTCATCCAGGAGATCCAAGGACACAGGGAACTTGCCTGCTTTATTAAAATATTCCTTCATCATTCGAGCTATGTTTTTAGGAGGTGGAAGAAAACCCTGAATAAACCCACATGTTGATCAACATGCCAGTATGCTGGTCAAAACATTGACTTTTGTCTCATGTCAAAGCATTTAATGGGAAGGAGCTTTCTTGGTAGACAGGACAAACCGAAAAACTGATAAGCAGTAAGACTGCCATAATAACCAACTTAATTTAATGGAAAGCATTGATAAATTAAAATAAAGGCACATAATTTAAGGTTTTATTATTATTATTATTATTATTAACAATGCATGTCGGTCACAGCCATGGTTCTTGTACAGTTTAATGTGGCTGTTTTTGCAGTTCTAAACTCCATGGCACAAAGCAACATGCCACAGGTTCCAGCAGGGCCACAGCACAAGAACCAGACTATTGTGTACAGCCAACAAGCTAATGTTCATTCCCATAACAGAGGTGAGAGAAGCTTTTCTTCTTCTTTTTCTTCTTCTTCTTCTTCTTATTATTATTATCCTCCAGAAATCACCTCACTCTCTGGTCTACAGTTTCTTTACTGCAAAAGTTAAAAAGTTAAGTTAATCTTAATAGAATTTTGATTTTGATCCACACATTGAATTGTAGCTTCAGTTTCCTATGGCTAGTTGACTGGAGTGACACCTGGTATGGTCTTAACCGGTCAGCTGTGGCAGATCTGCTTCAAGGTTCGATCTGTTGAACAACAAACAACCATGCCCCATTCAAAGTCACAAAAATCATGTTTCTTCCCCATTCTGATGCTTGTTTTGAACCTCAGCAGAGCCTTGAGACCATGTCTACATACCAACATGCAATCAGTTGCATTCAGCCATGTGGCTAATTAGATATTTCATTAACGAACAGTTAAACAGGTATACCTAATGAAGTGGCCAATGAGTGTATATCCACATATGTGCATAAAGAATGCTAACAGCATTTAAATAGAGCATTTGAAAAGGTTTTTAATTCCTGCATACCTTGTAAATGTAAATTCCCTTGGTGTTCATGTTTTTTACAGTTTATTTGATGCTAATTATTGAAGCTCTTGCTAAACCAGTGCTGCTTCCTTTACAGCTAATTCAGTGACAACCAGGATACCAGCTAGTCCTGCGTTCTCTGTCAGATCCACAGCTTCACTGTCTCCACAAGTAGGACGTCCTGCTCTTCCACCAATTCCACCAATTTTCCAGATGATCCACGTGGAACAGCCAATGGTGACATCTTCAGCAACCCAGCAACCCAATACAATCAGAAATGTCACACCTCCATCTGAACAACAGTTAAATATGAATAATCCGTGTACTGGGACACTTAGTGAGGAGCATCCCTACGCGTGTATGGGAAATGTATTAGTTAGTGGACCATCCTCACCCTTCCCCTGTAATGAAGCAGATGAAAAGTTATGGGAGAGCGAGAGTCCTTACCAAACAGTGACAGAATGGAAAGAGTCTACCACTAGCGATGACCTAGCCATACTCCTTCCTGCGGCAGACAACGAAAAGGTAGAGGAGTTAGAATTTATTTTCATGCCTCTACCAGGTGTCCAGGATGACCAGCTAGTAATTACTACAGACAAACCTGTCATCTATGCAGCGGTGAACAGGAAAAACAAAAGTCAGAAAAGCATCAAAGAAGATCCAGTTGTACAAGAAACAATGGTGTTGGATGAGGACGAGGTTCCACCTGTTCCAGAAAAAATATTTGACTAGTGAGTAGAGATTGGACTAGGCAAGAAAATAAACACTTCTGATTTTTTCCCCCATTTTTGCTAGATTCTTTGAAGGACATGATTTAAGTGGTTAAGATGGTTTTTGTAGGCTCGTGACCTTCGCTGACTGCGTAGATTACATAAGCCAAACCCAAAAAAAAATGGTCTGGTCTATGGAGAACTTCCTGCTCATGTCACCAGTGTTTCTGCCATTACTGTCACATCATAATGATGTGGCAAAATGTTGTTTCATAGGTTTGATGCAGGCATTAGTTACTACTATTGGTTAACATTGTCCAGCACTTAACTATATTTTATGAAAATCTGTTAGAGAGGATTTCACATAAATGCCATGTTTTTTTGTTTATTGTTATTTATGTATTTATATGTTATATATATGTATTTTTATCATATATTTATTTCTAAAATCGTTGAGTCATGTGTCCACCATCATCTCCTTTTGTCTTTTCTTGGGAATCTTGGGATAGGTTGGGCCATGAAGTATCCACAATTGCATCCTTCATTTTCAGGCTAAAAAAGGCTGCATTTGAAGGATCCTTCTAAATGTGTCAGCCTTGATCATGATGCTATGTCGCAATCTGGGTTTAAATACGTCCTACAAAATATGCGATCCTGCATCTGAGACACACAGGCAACCAAGTCCAGCTCCCATCTTTCTGACTGGTTAAAAAAAGGGGACATTTTAAAGCAATGGTAATTGAAACAGTAGATTTGGACCAGGAATTTCATGGATGATGTGAGCATTATTTCAGCAAGAATATTAACAGACACATTTTGGAGCTCAAGACAGACCTCTATGACTTATGTTAACCTTTATGCTATGTTAACTTGTGTTATCCTTTGAGCTGCATGAATAAAAGGAATGCACATTCAATCTGCATTCCCAAACCTCCCAAATTGTCCAAGAAGGAAAAACATCTATTAGGTGCCAGGCGAAAAACTAGAGCAACTAACAATCTGGATAGATTACTTATAAATAAAGAATTCCTGTAGACATGGTAAATATACATGGATCAGCCAGACTCAGTTCTCTAGACATTACAATATGGCCCATCTCACAGTAGCTACATTTTCAATATCTTCCAGCTGGAAGTGGGTGAGATATATTAGACAGCAGTTTAACCTTTTTTCCAAAGTGATACGTTGGAAGCAAGAAAGAATAGGCAAGCATAACAGTTCCAGGTGCCATTGTAATGAGATACAGTATATACTAGCTTTAGAATCGGTCGTTGATGGTAAAAGAAACAATACCAGAAAATACAAAATACAAAAAACGATTTATAGAAATGGTTGAAGGGTTAAAGATATTTAAAAAATGCTTTAATGTAATCAGTAATATTATTATTTCAGATTGAAGCCCATGTACATGTCTGCCTGTCTTTCTGTGTGGCCGACACAGAACTCTCTGACAAACTTATTAATACAAAGAAATTGAATTTTGTAAGGCTTTTTTTTTACCTCTTTCATCATCAGTCAAATACACTTCCTATTCCGTAATCGGAGAGTGAATCACAGATGGGAAATTTAAACATACAGAATGTTTAAATATACATTGATCTGTGCATTCATCTTTGAAGATTCAGTTTTCATAGTCTACTTGCCTTTTAAGTAAGCCATGCTGTTTCATGCAAACATGCCAGTTTTGTGTTGTGCTGTGACAAAATTTGGCTGAACAGACATACAAACAGACATATAAACATATTGACAAGGTTTTCTGAAAGAAGGTCCGCCAATGTATGAAACGTAAATATATCATTGAAAGAGCACGTACTGACCAATGTTTAAATAGATAGATAGATAGATAGATAGATAGATAGATAGATAGATAGATAGATAGATAGATAGATAGATAGTACTAAAGGACTTTTAATAGTGGGCATTTTTTCATGAGGGTCCTTTAAATGTGTGACAGACAAGTTTGTGATGTGTCATTTTTTAAGAACTCATGTGTACTCATGTGTACAAACTTTTAAACCTGCACCAGCTTTGAGCCAGCTGTTGATTTTTATAACTTCTTTCACTTTTTAATGAGAACCAATTAAAGTAGATGCAGAGGAAAAAGATCAGCATACAGCTACATAAATGAAGAGAAAACCAATTGTGATTGAAGTGATTTGTTCATTTAGCATACATTTGAGCAGACACAACTGTGCAATAATAATGATGATGCTTAATTTTAACTTAACTGCACAACAAGTGAGTTTTTATATTAAACCCACAGTATAGAAGACACAAGGATCATATATCATTTTGGAACCAGTGACAGTATCTAACTCTTTTCTCTGTATCACTTGCTTTGAGCGCTTCTGAAAAACGGTGACACGATATGCCTGCAATTTTGCCCTTTTTGCAGCTCTCTGACATGTTGAATGAGAGCTCCCAGACACCTGTGCAAAGCGTCTCAGACAAAATTTGGCTGAACAGACATACAGACAGACATATAAACATATAGACAAGATTTCCTGAGAGAAGGAATGTATGAAACGTAAAAATATAATTGAAAGAGGAATTGACCAATGTTTAGATAGTTTAGATATAGGCGAATGCTCATAGGCGACTGCTGCAGGCGAAGCTGCACGTCACAGATTGAGTCCTGCAACATTTTCCGACAGCCTCCGCAAAAAGAAGGGATCATTGATCCCGTTGTTTCAAGTTTCTGTACCATCCTCTGAATAACACTCTTTAAGGGTATATCAGGAATACCATATTTATTCCTAAATTCAATCTGACATCTCTTAAACAATTTAGCGACCCAATAGTTTCATATTATGAAGACTGCTCATTGCTGTACACCACCATCCTGATGAGAATTTGAGTGACTGAGTGAAATGTTACGACATTAAACAATGCGATGACTGTCTGGCACCTACCTTAACTTAAAAACTTAAAAGTAAAAAAAAACTTTAAAAGGCTTAACTTAAAAGGCTTAACCTTATTGGTCCAACGTGTTCAAAGCTCTGAGGAACACATTGTACATTGTTTCGTTCAAATTGCTTCGTCCTATCAAGAGTTATTACAGAATACTCTGAGCCACTTTCAAGTCTTTCCTGTACAGTAATGTTAACTTCACAGAGTAAATCATATACAGTATTCGCCTTATACTTATACTGTACTTTGATAATCATTCATTTTTTCATTAACCATTTTGTCATGATGTGGGTGGCGGTGTTTCTGTTTTGTTATCCGCAAATTAGACGGCAGAAATAAAGCCACACACTACACATTTTCATCATTACATGAGGAAAACTTAGCCCTTCCAGCCCACTCATACAGGCCCCAGTGAATATGCGGCGATTTTACAATCCACCTACATGCATGTTTCTGAGAAGCGGGAGGAAACCCACATGCGCAGCCACAGTGTGGCCGGGTTCGATAAAAATAAAGCTCTAAAAACAGCAGAAAAATCTGCTGATTTTTTTAAATTTATATTTTACCCACAGCATTTGCAGACAGCATAGCACAGTCATGATCATTTCACCACAACCTTCATTCCCCTTTTCACACTTAATACTAGGGTTGGGTATGAAAGAATAAAGTTACGTTAAAACCAAGCACACCATTGTTTTTCTTGTGAAATTCCCAATAAGTTTGATGTGTCACATGACCCTCTTCCTATTGAAAAAACAAATGTTGGCTCCAAGATGGCCGACTTCAAAATGGCCACCATGGTCACCGCTTATCTTGAAAAGTTTGCCCTATCACATATAATAATGTGCCACAAACAAGACGTTAATATCACCAACCATTCCCATTTTATTAAGGTGTATCCATATAAATGGCCCACCCTGTATTTGTTCTCTGGGGCTATGATGACACAGTTGTAATAAGCATTAGATTCATCAACACACATGATCACTAGTAAAATTTAAATACTGCATTCATGGGGTGTCAGAAATGATCGGAAAAATCAATTATTTCCTTAATTACAAAACTCTTGAGGACTTCGGAAAGCTTTGATAATACAAATCCAAAACATTGTTGCAGTAATGTTACTGTCCATTTTATTTTTGTAGATTAAAAGTTTATTAGATTAGATAAAAGAATGAAAAGCACAAATGATCGGGAAATGAGACCATCCAAGATGCGCGTGAATGCATCTTGTGTTACACTTGCTTTGACGGCAGCAGGT